>OY997268.1:610849653-612049653 GCA_963921465.1 Triticum timopheevii | reverse complement strand
ACTCTTTCCTCTTCAAGGAAAACCAACGCAAGCTCAAGACGTAGCAGTTTTCCTCCCCTCCCGCAGAGTTGACGGGAGTATTTTACGAAAAGCAACAAAGGGTTCTGGAGTGGCATAGAAGGGCTTCTAAACGTGCACGTCTTAGATTATCATCAAGTTGCAGCCATGCGCGTCCGCATTTAAGAAACAAGAGTGTTGAATACCTGGATTTGACGGTCCATTCAGGTGTGGATGCTGAAATCAGGCCTTGTGTTAGTTGTGCAGGTGTATGGAGTTATTTTTTGTTGCGTTCTCTTTGCATCCTGTGTAGGCTTGTCTGAAAGATGAGCTTGGGTTTTATGTAAACTTTATCAGAGAACCGTTGTAGTCTTTGCACCATGTGTAGGCTTGTCTATTTTTGTGTTGCGTGCAGCCATAAAGGAAGTGTGTGGTTTTGCGGCTTTGTACGGGCCGAAGGACTATAAAATGTTGTGGCACCAAGGTTAAAATATATAAAGTAGTTTTAATTTTTCAGTGGAGAAATGCTCGCTGTACATGTAACCGTACCTATGTTGTATGTACGACAGTGCCTATTGTATGTACCTGTCATGCACAGAATGGATGCACATCCGTGCCTGTGTTGCAGGTAGAGCAGTGCTTCTCGTATATACTTGCCATACACACTGAGGAGCTGCAGTTGAGCCTTGCACTGATGGAGCTGCATTTGATCCGCTGCACTGTTTCTGCTCCTTGTTCTGTGGTTACAAAAAACGGCTTGTAAGTTTATTTGGTGAAGTTGTAGAAACAAAACAAATTTAAGCAGAAGAGATTTTGCTTGTTTAGGTATTTTTATTACTGAGCTGAGAAAATATTATAAGGGCGATAGGTTTGCGGGTAAATTTTTGCAGCCATTTCTTTATGAAGCTAGATGGTGTAAGAATACAACCATGCATCTCTGCTGCGACACAGGAGAGATGAAAAGAGCTCAAAGCATAGATAGCCACCCCAGTGGTCAACCAAACCTGTTTCGCGGGGCGTTACGTAGTGCCTCTGGTGACCTCACAACCGAGTTTCTACTTAACAGACCACACCCAAATGCGTCTCGAGGATTCTAGCCGTGACACTGCAGACTCACAACCATGATTTTGACCTTGTCGTGACATCGTGATGTTTGTTGTCTGCTTGAATAACGTGCCTTCCACACCCACCCTACTGTGCGCGTAGCAAAGGAGCAACACCAGCTGATAAAATGCTTTTTCTACTACGAAAAGTGTGGCTGTCGGTGTCAAAACCGGCGGATCTCGGGTAGGGGGTCCCGAACTGTGCGTCTAGGCGGATGGTAACAGGAGACAAGGGACACGATGTTTTACCCAGGTTCGGGCCCTCTTGATGGAGGTAAAACCCTACTTCCTGCTTGATTAATATTGATGATGTGTGTTACAAGACTGGATCTACCACGAGATCAAGGAGGCTAAACCCTAGAAGCTAGCCTATGGTATGATTGTTGTTCGTCCTATGGACTAAAGCCATCCGGTTTATATAGACACCGGAGAGGGCTAGGGTTATATAGAGTCGGTTACAATGGTAGGAAATCTACATATCCGTATCGCCAAGCTTGCCTTCCACGCCAAGGAAAGTCCCATCCGGACACGGGACGAAGTCTTCAATCTCTTATCTTCATAGTCTTGGAGTCTGGCCGATCACGATAGTTCGGCTGTCCGGACACCCCCTAGTCCGGAACTCCCTCAGTAGCCCCTGAATGAGGCTTCAATGACGACGAGTCCGGCACGCATGTTGTCTTCGGCATTGCAAGGAGGGTTCTCCCTCCAAATAATTTATAGAAGATTGTGAACACCAGGATAGTGTCCGGCTCTGCAAAAAATAAATTCCATGTACCACCGTAGAGAGAATAATACTACACAAGTTCAATCTGCTGACATATTTTGTGGCGTGACGTCACACCACTACCAAGCCTTTACTCGAATTGTCTTTACTATATCACCTCAGCGCGTTTAGCGAAGTGGTTTCCTTGGCACGTCTTGTCGAAGCAGAGATCGTGTTCCCCTTATTCCGGGATTCCCATCAATACGGACGTGAGTAACCCAACCGCGCCATTGATCGCGGTGCTTGGGAGATAAGCGAGTTTTACCAGGCCGGTGGGGACACATGTTTTTGTCCGCCCATATAAGGGGATAAAGATCCAACCCTTTTACCTGTGCCTTCTTCCTCCTTGGCTTATCCATCTCCGCAAACTCAAGCTCCAGCGCCCAAGTCCGCACTTCTCACCTCAACCTTCTCCAACTATGCCCGGAGCGGGAGGCAAGTGGATGGCCTCCTCCATCACGGAGGGGTAGATCCAGAGGCTACGCAACGCCGGATATTTGTCTAGCAACATCGCGCACTGGCTCCCCGACGAGGGGGAGATTATCCCCACCCCCAGGCCCCATGAGAGGGTAGTATTTCTTCCCCATTTCCTCCGCGGACTGGGCTTCCCACTTCATCCCTTTGTCCGGGGGCTCATGTTCTACTACGGCCTGGATTTCCATGATCTGGCCCCAAATTTTATCCTCAACATCTCGGCGTTTATCGTCGTGTGCGAGGCCTTCCTCTGCATCCAGCCCCACTTCGGCTTGTGGCTCAAGACCTTCAGTGTCAAGCTGAAGGTTGTAAAGGGCAGTCAAGCGGAGTGCGGAGGCGCCATGGTGGGCAGGATGTCCCACGTTACTTGGCTAGAGGGCACCTTCGTGGAAACCATTAAGGGGTGGCAATCAGGGTGGTTCTACATCACCGAGCCGCGTGACCCTGATTGGGCAGCGGCCCCCGAATTTAGATCTGGCATCCCTACATGGCTCACCTCCTGGAAAGGGAGCGACCGGATCTGGGGCGATTCGGAGGAGCTGACAGGACTCGAAGCTTGTATCCAAAAGCTGGTGGACAAGAAGCTCAAGCTTGTCAACGTAGTCCAGGTCATGCTCATCCGCCGGATTCTCTCGTGCCAACGACGGGGCTTCAACATGTGGGAGTTCGATCCGGCGTAGTACAAGACTCTGAACAGGCTCTTCGACACTACGTACAAAGATGTCTGGAGGGTACTGTTCAAGAGCACTGAGGCTCCCGCATCCACTACCGAAGATCGCGGATTCAGCTTGCAGCGTCCAGCTGACGAGGTAAGTGATTTAGTCGCTTGTTTTCCATAGTCTGACTCTATGCGGGACTAAACTCCCTTTGCCTTTGACAGGACTGGCTGGCGAAGGCCGAACAAACTATCTTTCCGGCCCCATTGCCAGAGGACCCAGCGGACGCCCGCCTAACGGGGCTGCTCGCCCCGGCACCCCATGTGGTGCCGGAGAAGAAGGCCAAGAAGAAGGCCACGGGTACTCGAAAGAGTTCCCGTTTTCAAGTGTTATCGGACGATGAATCCGAGGCCGACTCCTCCCACAAGGGCGAGGAGGAGAAGAAGAAAGCCTCTCCCCCAGCGGGGGGAGGGAAGAAAAGGAATGCCTCCCCAACAAGGAAGGCCGAAGGGTCCAAGAAGGGAAAAACTATTTCCCCAGATTGCTCTGCCAACGCCCGTGACGACGACGAGGACTGGCCTCCAAGGGCCAAGCCTCTGGCGAGATCGTAAGTATCCGGACTCCCGAATAACTTCATGGTTTTTCTTTTCGCCACATATTGTCTTTATAATGCCGCATACAACCCTGCAGTCTGCCCAGGGATGATCTCCCTGCTTCGTCGAGCGGGTCCTTAGGTGCGTCAGACATGGATTCCCTTCCGACTGCCTCCACCCCCCGTGATGCGGACGATGCCGAGGCGGGATCCCAAGAAGGGACCCGCCAGGAGGAGGAGGCCCTGGAGGTGTCGCAGGACAACCTCCCGGACTTTGCAGCGGACTCAGCTCCAGAGACTACAGTGGCTCCGGAGTCCGGCGGGCGACCCCTTCGTAAGAAGGGCAAGACCGTGACGCCGGCAGCCTCCATCCAACCGGAGGCGCCGGATAACTTGTTGGAGGCGCTCAATAGCGCCTCCATTGAAGAGGGACACCGCACTGTTATGAGTGCGGTGGTTCAGAAGGTTCAGCTCGCCAAGAGCGGCCTGACCGAAGCCTGCAGCAGCCTTTTAACAGGCTTTGAGGTAATAATTTTGATATATATAAAATGGCACCGCATAGATAGTAGCCCCTAATGCTCGGTTCGGTGTTTGGAAAGAAAAGCCGGACTGAGGATCTAAAAAGATATACGCAGGAGTCATAAAAAATATGTCAATATGGGATTGCAGGCTGTGCTGCTGACCTCTGCCGCACTGTCTGCGGAGGTCAATACGTTGAAGGAAAACCTCGAGCGATCCGAGAACGAGCTTGGCCGTGCCAAATAGCAGCTCGAGGGCAAGGTAGTTGAGCAACACCTTATTAAAATTGTACCTTATAGAAAAGGATTTTGGTTGCAAGAAAAATGACAAGGATAACGATCTTGTGACAGGGGCCACGAACGAGGTGGCGACCCTGAAGGAGGCGGTGTCCGCGGCCGAACGTAGTGCGGCCGCGGAACGCACCGAGCGAGAGAAGCATGAGGCGTGGGTGGCGGAGGTACAGCAAGAGCTCCAGGCTCTCGTGGAAAAACATGAGAGCTTGGAGCATGACTCGAAGACTCGAGAGTCCGAGCTTGCGACGGCTCTTGAGAGTGCCAACTCCGCGAAGGCAGAAGCCTATAAGGCCCTCCAGGAAATCGAGGCGTTGAAGAAAATAGCGGCGGGTAAGGCATTTTTCATGCAAAGTAAGCATGTGAGTGTGAGTTACCTATCACTTACCCGAATTCGGAGCTCTCCAGGAGCGTTCGCAGATCTTCCTCGCAGCGTATCCGATGCTGCCGCATTCTACCGGGCCGAGGAGGGGAGCTCGACAGAGAAGGTCTTCTGGTCTCAGTATGCTGAGGCCGGACATCCGGTGCCACTTAGCGACCAGCTGAAGCAGCTGGTCGAGCTCCACAAGGTGGCCAAACAGGCCATGAAGGGCCTCATAGTTCGGCTGTGGCCTAAGGAGGCCATGCCTGGGAGCTACTTCGGCCTAGTGCGGCGGCTCGTGGATGCGTGCCCGTGGGTTGAAGTCATCAAGCACTCCGCTTGCATTGAGGGTGCTCGTCGGGCCCTTGCCCGCGCAAAGGTGCACTGGGGCAAGATGGATGCCCAGAAGCTTGTGACGGACCCGCCGCCGCAGGGCAAGGAGTACCGCACGCCCGAGATGTATTATAAGAGTGTCCTGAAGGGTGCCCGCACTATTGCGGGTGAGTGCTCGAAAGATGTAATATTTGAGTAGACTCGCATTTTGTTATCCTGTGCGCTGAAAACTTAGTTCATATGCGCTAAGCAACGCTTGTTAATTTAAAATATTACCTTATGTGCGGCTGTTTATCAAATCTGAGAGATGGCAAGTCATCGGCTTCAGCCCTCATGCCGCGAGTGCTGGGGTGTTCGGGATAAACTTGAGCACTCTTGTTCCCATTTTTGGGTCCATCTAGGGAGGCGCTCAACACGACGAACAAGGCAGCCGGACTTATAATGCTTGAACACTCTCACTTAGCCATAGAATTCTATAATTTTAAATTTTGGCGAAGCCCCTAGTCTTCGGAAGGCCGAATTTGGGGCGCTATCCACGCCTAGGCCAGACAAAAACCGGCTCCTCGCTCTAAGCGGCATAAGTCTTTAAGGACTCGCAAAAAACCTCTCGAACAGCGACCGACTCTCGCCTTATCATGATGGTCAGTTTTAGCTTTCTCCACTGAGGCGTTAACCCAGCTCAACTGGGGCGCAATCGCAGTGGTTCTCCCAGTGCTACCTTAGCCGATACAACGGAACATAAGGTACCAAAACATGGGAGCCGGGCAAACCCAACTATTGACCCAAGACATGATTCGGAGCCGATGCATATAATGCTATAAGTTCAGGGTGCCGCACTTGTGAAAGTGTTCGGACTTATCACACCATGATGCGGGAAAAATAAGCCCCTAGTGTATTTGAACCGTACCAAAGTGTACGGATGCAACATGCCATAAATGAACATATGTATAAAAAGGAAATGCAATTATAAGCAAAAAGGTGCTCCATTGTTTTATTCAGGAATTGCTGCTATGAATGCAGAACGATACAAATAGTGCGATAAGCAAGGGGCGGGACCGTTTAAGCATGTCCCCCTCCAGGGGTAGGCCGCGGAGTGGTGTATAAAACAGATTTAATGCTCGTAATGGAGACCACTTGGATATTCCTTGTAGCCTTTATCCTTCCCTGGCTGTTGCATCGTGAGTTCGGCAGGTCTGCTGCCGGACATGGCCTCTGACGAACGGAGTCCTGTGGGTAAAAAATAAATAAAAAAGAGAAAAGGAAAATATAACGACACACTTGAGAGCCCCTGGTGTGGTTGAGCCGCAGTCTTGGCCTATCGTGGTCGTGCCCCTCTCTCCATGCCCATGGTATCTTCAGAGCGTAATGGTGTACGCGAAGGACCTTTCTTGACGTTTTGCGGGGGCTGGGTTTGGGGCCGCACTGCTACGCGTGCTCGGAACGTGCCAGGTGGTCTTGTTGTAGGTTACTCCGGGCGCGCTTAGCTGTGTCCGGCCGCTTAACATCCGGACTCGAGAATTGCCTTAGGAGGCTGCATTGTGCTTCTGCCGCGAGAGCTGCTGTATGTTCCTCCGTGCGGAGAGAACCTTCAGTGTTTCCGTTGACCGTGATGACTCCTTGAGGGCCTGGCATGTTGAGCTTGAGGTATGCGTAGTGCGGCACCGCGTTGAACTTTGCAAACGCGGTACGTCCGAGCAGGGCATGATAGCCGCTGCGGAACGGGACTATGTCGAAGATTAACTCCTCGCTTTGGAAGTTATCCGGGGATCCGAAGACCACTTCCAATGTAAGTGAGCCTGTACAATTGGCTTCTATACCTGGTATGACGCCTTTAAAGGTCGTCTTGGTAGGTTTAATCCTTGATGGGTCTATGCCCATTTTGCGCACTGTATCCTGGTAAAGCAGGTTCAGGCTGCTGCCGCCGTCCATCAGGACTCTGGTAAGGTGAAATCCGTCGACGATTGGGTCTAAAACCAATGCGGCAAATCCGCCGTGGCGGATGCTAGTGGGGTGGTCCCTTCGGTCAAAAGTGATCGGGCAGGAGGACCATGGGTTGAACTTCGGGGCAACTGGCTCCATCGCGTATACATCCCTGAGTGCACGCTTCCGCTCCCTTTTGGGTATGTGTGTTGCGTATATCATGTTCACCGTCCGCACCTGTGGGGGGAAACCCTTCTGTCCTCTATTGTTCGGCGGTCGGGTCTCTTCCTCGTCACGCTATGCAGCCCCTTGTCATCATTTTCGGCAATTAACTTGCCTGCCTGCTTGAATACCCAACAGTCCCTGTTGGTGTGGTTGGCTAGTTTTTCGGGGGTGCCGTGTATCTAGAACGAGCGGTCGAGTATTCCGTCCAAATTGGACGGACCCGGAGTAGTTCTTTTGAATGGCTTTTTCCGCTGACCGGGTTTAGAGCCTCTGAATCCGGCATTAACTGCCGTATCCTCACTATTGTCGCCGTTAGTGCGGCGTTTGTTTTTGTTACGACGTGACCTGCCATGTCGGTCCTTAAAATCCGGACTGCCAGAATTTTTGCTGAGGTTGTTGCTGCGTGCTAGCCAGCTGTCCTCACCCGCGCAGAAGCGGGTCATGAGTGATGTGAGGGCTGCCATGGATTTCGGCTTTTCCTGTCCCAGGTGCCGGGCAAGCCACTCGTTGCGGATGTTATGCTTGAAGGCCGCGAGGGCCTCCGCATCCGGACAGTCGACGATTTGGTTTTTCTTGGTTAAGAACCGTGTCCAGAATTGTCTGGCCAATTCGTCTGGCTGCTGAATTATGTGGCTTAGGTCATCCGCGTCTGGAGGTCGCACATACGTGCCTTGGAAGTTATCGAGGAATGCGGATTCCAGGTCTTCCCAACTCCTAATTGACTCTGCTGGCAAGATGTTAAGCCAATGCCGGGCTGGTCCCTTAAGCTTGAGGGGGAGATATTTGATGGCGTGAAGATCATCACCACGGGCCATGTGGATGTGAAGGAGATAATCTTCGATCCAAACCGCGGGGTATGTTGTGCCATCATAAGATTCGATGTTGATGGGTTTAAACCCTTCGGGGATTTGATGATCCATTACTTCATCTGTGAAGCATAGCGGGTGTGCGGTGCCTCTATATTGGGCGATGTCACGATGGAGCTCAAGAGAGCTTTGTCTATTTTGTTCAGCCCAACCGGACTTACTGTGTCCGGCGCGACGGTTGTTGTCACGTATCGTGGGGCGCCCACGCGATCCATAGATCGATCTTGATTGTCTTGCCTTATCCTCCAATATATCCCGCAAGTCCGACGCGTTCCCCTGTGGCCTTGTGCTTTTCGAGCGATGCCGGGGTACGGTTCTAGTGAAGGGCCTAGGGGCCTCTCTGTCGCAACCACGAGGTGGTCGGTCAGCCGTATTGTCTCCTGGTGATGCAGGTTCATATGCCTCGTCTTCTAATCGGGGGAGCAGCTTGCGTTTAGGGTAGCTTTTGGAGGGGCATTCGAGCTCATGCTCTTCGGCCGCGAGGACTTCAGTCCATCTGTCGGCTAGTAGATCTTGATCAGCTCTAAGCTGTTGCTGCTTTTTCTTGAGGCTGTTTGCCGTGGCCATAAGCCTGCGTTTAAAACGCTCTTGTTCGACGGGATCCTCAGGCACGACGAATTCATCGTCGTCGAGGCTCTCCTCATCTCCGAAGGGAGGCATATAATCCTCTACCTCTTTTTTCTGCCGCTCTCTCATGAGGGCTGGCGTCTCCGTCCTCCTGCGCTGAATCTTGCTGGAGGGGGTTGTCTTCGGCATTGTCCGGGGTATTATTATCTCCGGTGCCGGAATCGCCATTCTTGCTGTGGCGGGATTTAGAGCGGCGCCACTGACGTCGGCGCTTGGGATGTTTTTTGGAGGGGTCATCCTTCGCTGCTCCTTCGCCCTTCTCGTCCTTTGGGGTATCCACCATGTATATGTCATATGATGAGGTGGCTGTCCAGTGCCTAGTAGGCGCTGGTTCTTGGTTGTCTTCGGCATCGTCATCCATACCATTGATGTCTTCGGAGTCGTAGTCTAGCATGTTGGTTAGATCATCGATAGTGGCTACCAAGTGGGTGGTGGGTGGGATTTGAATTTCTTCGTCGTCCGCATCATAACCGTCCTGGCCGCAATTTGGCCAGGGCTCTCCTGATAACGAGAGATACTTTAGCAAACTCAAGATGACGCCAAAAGGTGAGTGTTGGAAGATGTCCGCCGCGGTGAACTCCATGACCGGCGCCCAATCGGATTCGATCGGAGGGGGCGCGGGAGGTTCGGAGTCCGGCGAGGAGTCCGGCCCCTCGGAGTCACGAGCTTTATGAGGGACAAGGTCAGTGTTCAGCCCTATCGCCGTAGAGGTTGCAGCCCCCGAGGCGGTGTCTACCCACCCGTCCTCAATCTGCGCAGCCGGCTCCGAATTGAATATCGGAGCGGGTTCGAGTGCGGCCTCCAGGGTACTGTCCGGCTACAGAGCTAAATCATGCTCGCCGTGACAGTGTGGCACGCTCGGCTGTGGCTCGAATCCATCGAGGATCAAGTCCCCGCGGATGTCAGCCGTGAAGTTCAAACTTCCAAATCTGACCTGACGGCCAGGGGCGTAGCTTTCGATATGCTCCAGTGGGCCAAGAGAATTGGCCCGTAGTGCGAAGCCGCCGAATACGAAGATCTGTCTGGGGAGGAAGGTCTCACCCAGGACTACGTCATTGATGATGATCGGAGAAGCCATCGAGCCTATCGGTGACGGCACAGAGGAACTCTCAATGAAAGCACCAATGTCGGTGTCAAAACCGGCGGATCTCGGGTAGGGGGTCCCGAACTGTGCGTCTAGGCGGATGGTAACAGGAGACAAGGGACACGATGTTTTACCCAGGTTCGGGCCCTCTTGATGGAGGTAAAACCCTACGTCCTGCTTTATTAATATTGATGATGTGTGTTACAAGAGTGGATCTACCACGAGATCAAGGAGGCTAAACCCTAGAAGCTAGCCTATGGTATGATTGTTGTTCGTCCTATGGACTAAAGCCATCCGGTTTATATAGACACCGGAGAGGGCTAGGGTTATACAGAGTCGGTTACAATGGTAGGAAATCTACATATCCGTATCGCCAAGCTTTCCTTCCACGCCAAGGAAAGTCCCATCCGGACACGGGACGAAGTCTTCAATCTTGTATCTTCATAGTCTTGGAGTCCGGCCGATCACGATAGTTCGGCTGTCCGGACACCCCCTAGTCTGGAACTCCCTCTGTGGCCCTCGTTGCTTTACTTTGATGCGTTTGACAGTGGCTCTTTGGTAGAGAACCATGGTTCCAGAGAGTTCTTGCCGGTGCTTTTAAGGACAATGTCTCTCAGATAGGTCATTCATTGCCTCATAAAGTAAACAGTGAGGGTTCACATCGGAATCCAATTTTGTTATGTTTCTGCAGTAAACCCTCGAACGTGACTCTGCCTAATACTGAAGTATGCCTCCATGGGCTTCTCGTCCATGACTCTCCGTCTAAACGAGTTGACGGAATCATCCAAGAAATAGACACAGGCGAACATGACACTATATAATACCACACGATGCCTTTGTGGATTTGACGCCCGTGGCTATGATCCTAATGACTGAAACACTGAAACACAGGCGAACGTGTTTGCGTTTCTGTTTCACAAATGGATATAGTGCCTGGAAGTAGGTTCACGACGTTTCCTGTGTAAGAATCACGTCTTTATGTGCTACTGAAGCACGTGGAATCACGGGCGTGCCTGTCTGGCATGTAGAACAGTGCACGTCGTATCACTTCATGGCCGTTGTGTGGTACGTGGCAAACCATGCGCTTGCCATGGTCGTCCCGTGTGATAGGCATGATCGTCTGTGTGTTTGCTGACAAGCCATGGTTCACTAAATCATTCGGAACACAAACACAAGCACAAGCGAACATGACTCTATAAAATACCACACGATGCCTTTGTGGATTTGACGCCCGTGCCTGTGACCCTTATCACTGAAACACAGAAAGTCATAAACGTACATAGCCGTGTCTGCAGAGAGTTGAAGTCCGTTTAGCTAATGAAATGTGTGGCTTGCGCAATAAACGCATGAACGTGACTCTGCCTAATACTGAAGTATGCCTCCATGGGCTTCTCGTCCGTGCCTCTCCGTTGAAACGAGTCGAAGGAATCATTCGGGAAACAGACACAGGCGAACATGACTCTATATACTACCACACAATGCCTTTGCTGATTTGACGCCCGTGCCCATGACCCTTATCACTGAAACACTGAAACACAGATGAACGTGTTTGCGTTTCTGTTTCACAAATGGATATAGTGCATGGCAGTAGGTTCACGGTGTTTCCTGTGTAAGAATCACGTCTTTACGTGTTACCGAAGCACGTGGAATCACGGGCGTGCCTGTGTGGCATGTAGAACAGTGCGCGTCGTATCACTTCACGGCCGTTGTGTGGTACGTGGCAAACTGTGCGCTTGCCATGGTCGTGATCGTGTGACAGGCATGATCGTCTGTGTGTTTGCTAACAAACCGTGGTTCACTGAATCATTCGGAACATAAACACAAGCACAAGCGAACATGACTCTATATAATACCACACGATGCTTTTGTGGATTTGACGCGCATGCCTGTGACCGTTATCACTAAAACACAGAAAGTCACAAACGTACATAGCCGTGTCTGCAGAGAGTTGAAGTCCTTTTAGCTAATGAAATGTGCGGCTTGCGCAATAAACGCATGGATGTGACTCTGCCTAATACTAAAGTATGCCTCTATGGGCTTATCGTCCATGCCTCTCAGTCTAAACGAGTCGACGAAATCATTCGGGAAATAGACACAAGTGAACATGACTCTATATACTACCACACGATTTGACGCCCGTGGCCGTGACCCTTATCACTGAAACAAAGACAGTTACAAACGTACATAGCCGTGGCTGCAAGAGACTTGAAGTCCGTTTATCTAATGAAATGTATGGCATGAGCAAAAGACCGTTTAGCCATAGACTGAAATACCGTGTTCATTGTTGGCAAGGTTAGAGATTGAGCAAAAAGGTACGGGCATTGTTTCACCACACCTACGTAAATTCCAAACTGGAAAGTGGCGGAAACATCTCACTCCAAGACTGTTTTCAACACTTACAAGTGAATGGATCCTTTAAATCCAGGTTCTCAACGCATGCGTGCCTTAGATCCAAGTTCCCGTGGTTGCAACTTGGCGACAACCTAAGGCAAGCATTTTAGAAGCCTTTTTGTCCCACTGAAGCACGTATTGTTGCCGTTTGTAGAATTCTTCCATGAAGTCTTCCTGAAGAAGAAACTTTATCCTCATAGTCTGCAGCTGTGCTGCGTTGAGATAAAGAATGTCACAAATCGAATGCTTTTCTCGCATTGAACATAGCTTTCTAGCGTCAGTGACTTCAAACGAACATCATGATGGTGCTTGCAAGAACAGTCATTCGCAATACTTTCTTCATTAGAGGCTATTTCCTGAATAAACATGAAGATTTGAAATGGTTAAGCTCCATAAAGAGTGATTTTGCTGGGAGAGCAAGTGAAGGAATAATTCTATAACCTCTATTGTGATAAAAGCTTTTTTTAGTTTCGTCCTAATACTTGTCCATGACTATATACAGCTTTGTCCATTACATACAAATGTAAGTGACGTTTTTTTTGTTGAATGGAGTTCTACACCATGCATGGTATGTGTTTACAATTTGTGTGAGAAGCATCACCTCGATATACAAGTTCTCCAAGCTTTGGAAGTGTTGCACCAAGGAAAAGACTGCGTGCAGGTCATAATCAATGTTGATAGACAATTTCTTGATAGAATGAACCGCTGTGGACGTGCTGACCATCGGCAAACACTTCAAGTAGAATAAAATATAATATTAGTAGAGTAAAGGTTGAATTGCATGGAACTTGTTTGTACCAATGAATGGAGGTGAAAGTATTGTTGAAAGTCAGTACCTGAATAATTATACGGTCATTTGTGATGCCGGATTCACACAAAATATTAGATAATTTTCCCATGACCTGTAGTTTAGGTGGAGAGGTGATAACTATCCGTAACTTCTTACAATCACCATCACAAAGCAACGGTTGAAGTGACGAGGCATCTTCTATAACAATTTTCCCATAGTAACCAGAAATGCCCATGCTTATAAGGTTAGGTGAGTTTATTCTGATGCAATGGTGCCTGACTGTCCAAACAAGCAGCAGAGACTCAAGTGTAGGAGAAGTAGAGCTAATGATGCTTTGTAATGAGACATCTGATACATCAACATCTACTAGCGAGAGTCTCCTGAGCAGTGGTAGTTTAAGCGCCCGCACATAATTTTCTGGTAACTTGCAAAGAGCAAAGGTGATGGTTTGGAGAGAGGAGGAAATCTGAGGGTTTAATGCTGGTGGTGATGGCATGAGCGAAGGGCATGAGAATGGTCCTATGTCATGTTGTCTCAAGCATGGTGGGAACAGGTAGTAAAACTCGAGCACCTGGAGATTGTTCAGTCTTGGGGATCGAAGCCAGGCGTTGACTGTGGAGTGCCTACAGTGGAGGTAGGATGCCGGAATGCAGAGGTGGTGAACTGCGCTCTGACGGCTGGAGAGGATGGTCTCTAGAAGGTAAGAATCATCATACGAATTATCTTCACCGACATGTTCTCCTCTAAAAAAAGTTCCAGTGTATGTTACGCGGACGAGTTCCTCCGGTGTGGCGGAGGACGCGGTGATCAACTCAAAATGTACTTGATCTAGAGGGTTAAAAAGACGTGGGACAGGGATCTCATGGCAGTCCAGATTCAGAGGAGCGGCGCGCCAAATAGGGCGCCAACGACGTGCGATGATTTGAGTACGAACTCCTTCCTTAGTGGATAGACGAGAGATGATCTCACCGAGGACACCGTCCAGGAGGTCGCTGATGCGGTCCGGACCAGACTGCTCTTCTTCATTCTCGGATCCAATAGGCGCACCCTCGCCGCTTCCAGCCGCTACCGCCAAACCATCATAAGAAGGCGTCGCCGGTGGCGCGAGCCTCGCCCTCTTGGTGCTCGGGGCACAAAAGTGAACCTCCATCTCCGTCTCCATTGCTGGGATTGCGCAGCCTGTGAGCACCGCTTTATGTGGCGTGGACCTAGACAGTCCAAGAAAGAGGGTGTGGCTAGGGTTTTGAGATCCCCTCGGTCCGCCTTAAATAGCCGGAGCCTGGCCTCAGGCGACGAGCCAGACCGGCGTCACCGGACGAGACGTCCGTCGGACCCTTAGGTTTTCGTAGTGGCGGCACGTGGCGTTCACACCCAAATAGCGGCGGGACTAACGTGACTCTGGGTAAGAAAAAACCATGCCTCCATGGACTGGACGCCCGTGCCTCTGCTTTTGACCGAGTCCACCGACTCATTCAGAATACAATCAGAAAACCTTTGAGCGTGACTCTATATAATAGCACGCCATGCCTTTGAGGGATCTATGCCCGTGCTTGTGACCCTTGCCACTGAAACAGAGATAGCCACGAACAACAACACCTTTATCAAGAAAGAAGTGTGACGCAACTCAGTACTGAACCGTGTCTGTATGGACGTCACATCTCTTCTTTTAAATACAAGGAAATAAGCTTTAAAAAATAGTGTCTCTCATATAGGCAATTCCATGCCTCACAGAGTAAACGCCCGTGGCTGTGCATAAGACAAAGGTTCAGTTCCGTGGGCTAGACGCCCGTGCATCTCCGCCTGGTCGAGTCTCACATGCCAGCATGACTATATGTAATACAATCGACCATGCATAATAAATGCATGATTGTGACCCTGCCTAATACTAAAGTATGCCTCCGTGAGCTTCTCGTCCGTGCCTCTCCATCTGAACGAGTCGACTGAATCATTCGGAACACAAACACAACCGAACATGACTCTATATAATACCACATGATGCCTTTGTGGATTTGACGCCTATGCCTGTGAACCTAATGACTGAAACACAGAGAGTCACAAACGTACATAACCGTGGCTACAGAGAGTGCTAGCCCGTGCTTTTAAAAAACACATGCCAGTGGTGACATCTGCAATTATGTCCTTGCACTGTGCCTCATCCTCGTTTTTTTCTGAGATCTTCTCCTCCTCCTCTGTTAAGCTCTTGTGTTTTCTGTACGTGCGCAGTGAAGACCTAACCTAAGTGTCTATCTTGTGTTCGGTTTGTGCAGTAAACGCTCGAACGTGACTCTGCCTAATACTGAAGTATGCCTCCATGGGCTTCTCGTCCGTGCCTCTCCGTCTAAACGAGTCGACGGAATCATCCGGAAAACACACAGGCGAACATGACTCTATATAATACCACACGATGCCTATGTGGATTTGACGCCAGTGTCTATGACCCTTATCACTGAAATACAGAAAGTCACAAACGCACATAACCGTGGCTGCAGAGACTTCAAGCCCGTGCAACTTAATGAAGTGTACGATTTGTGCAATAAGCGCATGAATGTGATTCTGCCTAATATTAAAGTATGCCTCCATTGGCTTCTTGTCGTGCCTCTTCCAGATCCACCTCACCGAACAATGGTCGTAGGCGGCACGATGGCAGCAATGGAGGTGGAGATGGAATGCGCTGCTCTTAGTACCAAGAGGTCCAGAGTTGCTCTGCCGGTGACGCCGCCTTCTCGTGGTGTGCTTGTCGTTGGAGCAGAAGGAAGAGGCGACCGTGCTCCCTCTCGATCCTTGAGCATGACTCCATGTAATACCACCGACCATGCCTTTGAGCATTTTATGCCCATGCCCGTGACTCTTAATACTGAAACACAGACAGCCACAATGTCCACGCCTTTATCGAACAATATATGCAACATCAAGAATGAAGTGTGACGCAACTCAATATGGAACCTTGTCCATATGGAGTTCACGTCCGTGCTTTTAAATACAAGGAAATAAGATTTTTAAAACAGCGTCCCTCACATAGGCCATTTCGTGTCTCACAATGTAAACGCCCGTGGTTGTGCGTAAGACAAAGGTTCATCTTCGTGGGCTAAACGCCCGTGCGTATTCATCTGATAGAGTCACAGGCGAGCATGACTCTATGTAATACCACCGACCATGCCTTTGAGCGCTTTATGCCCGTGCTTGTGACCCCAAACATTGAAACAAAGAAAGGTAGGAATGTCCACGCCTTCATGTGTGCACAAGACATGACTCTGGTTGGTTCAAGAACTTTGGCTGCAGAGATTTCACGTCCGTGCTTTTAAAAACATCGTCTCTAGAACTAGCCATTACATTAATGTTAATCTGTACCCATAAACTAGGAATGAATGTGACTCAGGAAAGGAAAACACATTTGTTATCAAAGTTACTGACGACACGAGGTAACGCAAGACAAAATAAGAAACTTTTAGTGCACTGCTTAATAGCTTCAGATACGAGGATCAGGGTCGCTGCTTCTACTTAGTCCGGTGAGACTTCTTTTTTGGTTGCTCGGTTCAAAGTTCCTCGATCTGTTTCTTCATAACGTATGATTCCAGCTTCAGATTATCGCGCTCAAGTTCGAGCTGCCATGATCGCTCTATTCTTGTCGTCCAACTTCGTGGATGTCTTGATGAATTCTTCCACAGTATTGAACAGGTTCTTCAGCTGGTCAAAGGAGAAGGTGTCAGATTGATGCACCCTCATCAACATTAGGATGAAGCTCACCACAATGATCCATGTTTCACAACTAAATCAAGTAGCCGAAAGAAAGAAAAAACGAATGAAGCCGAAGCAGAGCGGACTTATAGATGAGGAACCCTCGCTAGTCGAGATCTCCTGCTGAAACTGGACACGACGCTCTAGAGTAGTCTCGTTCTGCACAGCAGTGGCTGAGAGTCTTAGGATAGAGAACAACAAGATGACTGGATGGCCTGGAGTCGGAAAAAAGGATGAAGGGGATGTGGCTAGGGTTTCGAGACTCAGTCTGGCTTATTCGCGCTTCACTACTAAACCAAGTAGCCGAAGGAAAGGAAAAATGAATGAAGCGGAAGCAGAGTGAACATACAGATGAGGAACCTCGCCAGCCTGGATCTCCTGCAGTGTCTAAACACTGGGTTCCGCAATAGTCTCCTCGCGACCAGCCATGGCGGAGAGGGTCATGATAGAGATCAGCAAGAGGAATGGATGGCCTGGCGGCGGGCAGAGGGGGGAAGAGTGTGTGGCTAGGGTTTTGAGACTCTGTTCGTCCGCCTTAAATAGCCGGAGCCTGGCCTCAGGTGATGAACCAGACCAGCGTCACCGGAGGAGACGTCCGTCGAACCCTTGGGTTTCCGTGGCGGCACCACGTGGCGTTCACACCCGAATAGGTGGAAACGCCCGTCGAAACGTTGGGTTTCTGCAATCAACGCACAAACGTGGCTCCGCAATAAACACAAGCATGCCTCTATCGGCGTCCCGACCGTGCCTGTCCTGGTAATATAGTCAACGGATGCATTTGGAACACAAAGAGACATGAAGGTGACTCTGGATAATTACATGTCATGCGTTTGTGGGCTTGACAATCATGCATGTGACTTGAAACACTGACACACAGAAAGTCGTCTTCATGCGTAAAGGACAGTGACGCTGCTAAACATATAAAGTCGCCTTTGTGCATTTGTGGGCTTGACAACCATGCCTGTGACCTGAAACACTGACACACAAGAAGTCCTCTTCATGCGTATAGGACCGTGATGCAACTAAACATATAAAGTCGCCTTCATGCATTTGAGGTAAAATCTTACAACGAAAACAATTGTAACAAGGATAGTCGCCCGATTCTGTTAGGTTTGCGTAACAAACGCACAAACGTGACTCCGAATAAGAACAAACTATGCCTCCGTGGGCTTGACGTCCATGCCTCTCCTTTTGACCGAGCCCACCGACTCATCCGGAATACAATCAGAAAACCTATGTGCGTGACTCTATATAAAAGCATGCCATGCCTTTGAGGGCTGTATGCCCGTGCTTGTGACCCTTGACACTGAAACACAGACAGCCACGAACGTCGACGCCTTTATCAAGAAAGAAGTGTGACATAATTCAGTACGGAACTACGGAATCGTGTCTATATGGAATGCACGTCCGTGCTCTTAGATACAAGGAAATAAGCTTTTAAAAACAACGTCTCTCTGATAGGCCAATCCGTGCCTCGTGCCTCACAGAGTAAACGTCCGTGGCTATGTGTAAGACAAAGGTTCATCTCCGTGGGCTAAACGCCTATGCATCTCCGTCTGATAGAGTCACAGGCTAGCGTGACTCTATGTAATACCACCGACCATGCCTTTGAGCGCTTCATGCCCGTGCCTGTAACCCGAAACACTGAATCAAGGATGAGGTGGCTGTCGCGGGTTTCCACTATAAACGCACGAACGTGACCCCGCGTAAAATGCAAGCATGCCTGTCTGGGCCGCAATACCGTGCCTATCCTAGTTATAGACTCAACGGAATCATTTGGAACACAAAGAGACACGAACGTGACTCTGGATAATAACAGGATAATGCGTTTGTGGGCTGGACAACCGTGCCTGTGACCTGAAACACTAACACATAGAAAGTCACCTTCATGCGTAAAGGACCGTGACGCTACTAAACATCGAAAGTCGCCCTTGTGCATTGGAGTTAAAGGCTTACAACAAAAACAATTGTAACACAGACAGTCGACTGTCACTCTGCAGCACTTAATGATAGTAACGTTGCACCACAGAGAAGCATGGTATATGTACAACCTGCTCTTGCTACTCCGATCGATGAACATGCCTCTATGGCATGCAGGGCAGTGCTCCCCTATTCTGAAAGGCTGTGCCTCGCTTCCTTCCTCAAATAGGAAAGAAATCATTTCAATATTTATTATTTTGCGGGGGAAATAATATCAATAGTAATAGTAATATTTTGGGGCGGTTGCTTTCTGCAATCGCCTCGGTTCCGTCATATCCGACGCCCCCTGAAAACGCCTGTTCCATTGCTATCTATAGCACTTCATCTAATGCAAAGAGAGGAGTTCGATCATTTGTTTTTGTCGATCTTGAACAGATTCCTCCACTCGTCTCCCCTTCCTTCCTGATCCCAGTTATGCTTAGCCGTCTTTCCAGATCCATGCCACAAATAGCGGCGCTCGCAGGCCGCACGATCCCAGCAATGGAGACGGAGATGGAGGTCCACTCCGGTGCCCCGAGCACCAAGAGGGCGAGGCTCACGCCATCGGCGACGGCCTCCTTCGGTGGTTTGGAGGTAGCGGCTGGAAGCAGCGACGGTGCGCCTACTAGATCCGAGGATCAAGAAGAGCAGTCTGGTCCAGACCGCATCAGTGACCTCCCGAATGGTGTCCTTGGTGAGATCATCTCCCGTCTGTCCACTAAGGAAGGCGTTCGTACTCAAATCCTCGCACGTTGTTGACGCCCTGTTTGGCCCACCGTTCCTATGAATATGGACTGCCGTGAGATCCCTGTCGCTCGTCTTTTTAACCATCTATAAATAGTTCATATCGAAATCATCAGTAGGGCCTCTGCCTACAGCAAGGAGCTTGCTCGCATATGATACATCGAAATATGGCATCAGGGAAAAACACTTCCTGATGATGGTTCGTCCCTTCCAGAGTCCATCTTCTCCAGCCATGTGGGCACAGTTCTCCGCCTTTGTGTACTAGTGTGCTACCTCCAATGCAGACCCTCTACTGTCCACGCCTGGCTTGAGTCCCCCAGATTGAACAATCTCCAAGTGCTTGAGTTTTACTACCTATTTCCACGATTCGTGAAAAAAGTGTCAAACTATCACACACATCTCTTCATCTACGCCCTCACTACCGAAGTCCGTCTTTCGGTTTTCCTGTTCTTTGTGCACTGTCAACTTTGCGTGTTGCCAGATACCAGACCATTATGTAGAGGTACTTGAACTACCACTGGTCAAGAGACTTTCGCTTGTTGAGGTTGATATATCAGACTTCTTGTTGCAAAGAATGATCAACTCTAGTTGCCCTGCACTCGAGTGCCTGCTGCTTGTTTGCAATAGAGAAAGGCATCGGATCACTTTAAATTCGCCTAACCTTGTAAGAATCGGCATCCATGGTGAGAAAGGAGAATTCATCATCGAGGATGCCCCTCACTTCAAAGGTTGATCCGCGATATCCAGAGCAATAACATGCAGGTATTCATCATATCTGCACCTAAACTAAAGACATTGGGCAAATTCAGGATCTCGCTTGGCTCCACAGGTCTTATGGTACTGACATTTCACAACAATTCCAGCTGCATTTCCTTAAGAAAGTAGTTTCATGTCATCCAACCTTTTGTTGTAATAATTTTATGTTTTATTTTCTATGTTATGTGAAGGGTTTGGCGACGGTCAACCTATCTACAATGCGGCAATCTGTCAAAACCTTGTTTTTGGCCATGTCTTATGAAGTGGACATGGTCATTCACTTGCTTAAGTGCCTTCCAAATCTGGAGAACTTGTTTGTTGAGCTGATGATTTTCATGCCCAATGAAAAGCTCATATCGTACATAGTGCAACACTCATTGCATCTCAAAAAACTTGTCTTGCGTTTTGTTTACAATGGATACATCAGTATCTAGGGAAATGTTTGACGAATTGATTGGGTCGGGGGTCATGGAATTTATCGTTCATTTTGTCCTTCAATAGACCTTGAGTATCTTTCAACCTTTATGCATTTTCAGGGTGGAAACGTTCCTGATGGTGCAAGAAATATTTGGCATCGCAAGCACCGCGAGTTTCTCAAAGAACACATCATTCATTTAAAGGCAGTAATGCTGGAAGATTATGAAAAGAGTGGGAAGAACACTGAGTTTGTGAGGTTCTTTATTCTGAATGCAACGGAGCTAGAGACCATGAGGATTAAGTTTCGCTTTCCCTCAGACTTCACGCAAGAATTTTACGAACAACTGATACGTCCATTTTGCATCATGCTTTTATATCAATATTTATTGCATTATGGGCTGTTATTACACATTATATCTCAATACTTATGGCTATTCTCTCTTATTTTGCAAGGTTTACCATGAAGAGGGGGAATGCCGGCAGCTGGAATTCTGGCTGGAAAAGGAGCAAACGTTGGAAACCTATTCTGCACAGCTCCAAAAGTCCTGAAACTCCACGAAACATCTTTTTGGAATTAATAAGAATTTTTGAGGGAAAGAAATACACCAGGGGGCCCACACCCTGTCCAGGAGAGTGGAGGGCGTCCCCCCCCCTCCTACAGGGCGCGCCCCTATCTCCTGGGCCCCCTGGTGGGCCTCCGATGTCCATCTTCTGCTATATCAGAGCTTTTACCCTGGAAAAAATCGTGGGTAAGCTTACGGGAAGTAACTCCGCCGCCACGAGGCGGAACCTTGGCGGAATCAATCTAGGGCTCCGGCGGAACTGTTCTACGAGGGACACTTCCCTCAGGGAGGGGGAAATCATCACCAACGTCATCACCAATGATCTTCTCATCGGGAGGGGGTCAATCTCCATCAACAACTTCACCAGCACCATCTCCTCTCAAAACCCTAGTTCATCTCTTGTATCCAATCTTGTATCAAAACCACAAATTGGTACCTGTGGGTTTCTAGTAGTGTTGATTACTCCTTGTAGTTGATGCTAATTGGTTTACTTGGTGGAAGATCATAGGTTTAGATCCTTTATGCATATTATTACTCCTCTGATTATGAACATGAATATGCTTTGTGAGTAGTTACGTTTGTTCCTGAGGACATGGGTGAAGTCTTGCGATTAGTTGTCATGTGAATTTGGTATTCGTTCGATATTTTGATGAGATGTATGTTGTCTTTTCCTCTAGTGGTGTTATGTGAACGTCGACTACATGACACTTCACCATTATTTGGGCCTAAAGGAAGGCATGGGGAGGTAATAAGTAGATGATGGGTTGCTAGAGTGACAGAAGCTTAAACCCTAGTTTCTGCGTTGCTTCATTAGGGGCTGATATGGATCCATATGTTTAATGATGTGGTTAGGATTACCTTAATACTTCTTTTGTAGTTGCGGATGCTTGCAATAGGGGTTAATCATAAGTGGGATTCTTGTCCAAGTAAGGGCAGTACCCAAGTACCGGTTCACCCACATATCAAATTATCAAAGTACCGAACGCGAATCATATGAACGTGATGAAAACTAGCTTGATGACAATTCCCATGTGTCCTCGGGAGCTCCTTTCTCATTATTAGAAATTGTCCAGGTTTATCCGTTGCTACATAAAGGATTGGGCCACCTTTCTGCACTTTGTTTACTTTAGTTACTTGTTACTCGTTACCATTTATCTTATCACAAAAATATCTATCACCTACAATTTCAGTGCTTGTAGAGAAAACCTTACCGAAAACCGCTTATCATTTCCTTCTGCTCCTCGTTGGGTTCGACACTCTTACTTATCGAAAGGACTACGATTGTTCCCCTACACTTGTGGGTCATCAAGACTCTTTTCTGGCGCCATTGCCGAGGAGTGTAGCGCTTTTGGTGAGTGGAACTTGGTAAGGAAACATTTATATAGTGTGCTAAAATTTTCTGTTACTTCTCACTATGGAAACTAATCCTTTGAGGGGCCTGTTTGGGGTATCTTCACCCCAACCATAAGAGCAAAGAGTTGCTCCTCAACCTACTGAACTTTATGAAAATATTTACTTTGAGATTCCTTCGGGTATGATAGAGAAACTGCTAGCTAATCCATTTGCAGGAGACGGAACATTGCATCCTGATTTACACCTTATCTTTGTGGATGAAGTTTGTGGATTATTTAAGCTTGCAGGTATTCCCGATGATGTTGTCAAAAGGAAGGTCTTCCCTTTATCTTTGAAGGGAGATGCATTGACATGGTATAGGCTATGTGATGATACAAGATCTTGGAATTATAAGCGACTGAAGCTGGAATTTCACCAGAAGTTCTATCCTATGCATCTTGTTCATCGTGATCATAATTACATATATAATTTCTAGCCTCGCGAAGGAGAAAGCATCGCTCAAGCTTGGGGGAGGCTTAGGTCAATATTATATTCATGCCCCAATCATGAGCTCTCTCGGGAAATGATTATTCAGAACTTTTATGCTCGGCTTTCTCTTGATAATCGCAACCTGCTCGATACTTCCTGTGATGGTTGTTATATGCTGAAGACTATTGATTTCAAATGGGACTTATTGGAAAGAATTAAACACAACTCTGAAGATTGGGGTTCCGATGATGGTAAGGAGTTAGGTATGACACCTAAGTTTGATTGTGTTAAATCTTTTATGGATACCGATGCTTTTCGTGGATTTAGCGCTAAGTATGGACTTGACTCTGAGATAGTAGCTTCTTTCTGTGAATCTTTTGCTACTCACATTGATCTCCCTAAAGAGAAGTGGTTTAAATATAATCGTCCTGTTGAAGTGAAAGTAGTTGCACCTATTACAGTTGAAGAAAAGACTATTACCTATAGTGATCCTATTGTTCCTACTACTTATGTTGAAAAACCTCCTTTTCCTGTTAGGATAAAGGATCATGCTAGAACTTCGACTGTTGTTCCTAAGAGTAATACTAGGACTTATACACCTCCTAAGAAAATTAATGTTGAACCTAGTATTGCTATGTTAAAGATCTCTTGGATGATGATTTAGATGGGCATGTTATTTATTTCTGTGGTGAGACTGCTAATATTGCTAGGCTAGATACTAAGACACGTAGACCTGTCGTAGGCATGCCTGTTATTTCTGTTAAAATAGGAGATCATTGTTTTCATAGCTTATGTGATATGGGTGCTAGTGCTAGTGCAATACCTTATACCTTATATCAAAGAAATTATGCATGACATTGTACCCATTGAATTAGAAGACATTGATGTTACCATTAAGCTTGCTAATAGGGATACCATTAAATCCTTTGGGATTGTTAGAGATGTTGAAGTTTTGTGTGGGAAGGTTAAATACCCTGCTAATTTTCTTGTTCTTGGTTCCCCACAAGATGATTTTTGTCCCATTATTTTTGGTAGACCCTTCTTGAATACGGCTAGTGCTAAGATTAATTGTGAAAAGAATACAGTCACTGTTGGCATAGATGGTATGTCTCATGAGTTTAATTTCGCTAAGTTTAGTAGACAACCTCGTGATAGGGAACCACCTAGTAAGGATGATATTATTGGTCTTGCTTCCATTGCTGTTCCCCCAACTGATCCGTTAGAACAATATTTGCTAGACCATGAAAACGATATGTTTATGAAGGAAAGAGAGGAAATAGATGAACTGTTCCTTAAACAGGAACCTATGCTGAAACATAACCTTCCTGTTGAAATTCTTGGGGACCCCCCTCCACCCAAGGGTGATCCTGTGTTTGAACTCAAACCATTACCTGATAATCTTAAGTATGCTTATCTTGATGAAAAGGAAATATATCCTGTTATTATTAGTGCTAACCTTTCAGAGAAAGAAGAAGAAAGATTATTGAAAACCCTGAAGAAGCACCAAGCAGCTATTGGATATACTCTAGATGATATTAAGGGCATTAGTCCCACATTATGCCAACACAAAATTACAGTTGAGAAGGATGCTAAACCAGTTAGAGATCCTCAAAGACGATTAAATCCCAAGATGAAGGAAGTGGTAAGAAAGGAGATACTAAAGCTCCTTAAGGCAGGTATTATTTATCCCGTTGCTGATAGTGAATGGGTAAGCCATTTCCATTGTGTTCCTAAAAAGGGAGGTATTACCGTTATTCCTAATGATTAAGATGAATTGATCCCGCAAAGAATTATTATAGGTTATAGGATGGTAATCGATTTCCCTATGTTAAATAAAGCTACTAAGAAAGATCATTACCCATTACCTTCTATTGATCAAATGCTAGAAAGACTATCCAAACACACACATTTCTGCTTTCTAGATGGTTATTCTGGTTTCTCTCAGATACCTGTGTCAGCAAAAGATCAATCTGAAACTACTTTTACTTGCCCTTTTGGTACTTTTGCTTATAGACGTATGCCTTTTGGTTTATGTAATGCACCTGCTACCTTTCAAAGATGCATGATGGCTATATTCTTTGATTTTTGTGAAAAGATTTGTGAGGTATTCATGGATGATTTCTCCATTTGTGGATCCTCTTTTGATGATTGTTTGAGAAACCTTGATTGAGTTTTGCAGAGATGTGAAGACAGTAGTCTTGTCCTGAATTGGGAAAAGTGTCACTTTATGGTTAATGAAGGCATTGTCACTACACCACGACACTTCATCCCCAACAACCAGGTTGGTTGGAAATACAGGTTCTGCCAACAGACAGTCGGTCGGGAAAGACTATTGCCGACCGACCTTGTCTGTTGGGGAAAGTCCAGATGGGAAAACATTCTGTTGGGCCTGTCCTGGGCCTTTCCTGACCAACAGTCTGTTGGGGCTACCATGGGCCTTTCCCGACCGACTATCGGACAGGGCTTTTTTTCCCAACCAACAATCTGTTGGGATGCCATGGGCCTTTCCCAACCGAAAATCTGACCGTGTATTCTTTCCCAACCAACATTATGTTGGGCCTGGCATTGGCCTTTCCTGACCGATTGTTAGACAGGTTTTTTTTTCTACCGACCATCATCCATTAGCCCGCCCATAGGTGGACATCAAATTACCAATAAAATATACATCAAGTTACAGTGCATGTCATCCAAAAATATTGAACCAGATGCAAACAATAACAACATACATTTCATTAATTTTCACATATAAATACATCATTTGTTATGAACTAATAACCATCCAAGTTTCCTATAAAACTAGTGGAACTAATTAAGTAGAGGAAACATTATTGTTCATTGCCTAATAGCAAAAATTCCTCGCTTTATTTTCTAGAATTTGTCTTAAGAGGCACATCATCTGCCTTGGCTCCTTGTAGTGGGCAACTACATGCACATCCTCTCAGCCTTCCACCAAGATCCTTGTGTCGTTCTAGTACTTGACATCAAAGCATTGTACATCTCATTGGAGAACATCCTCTAGTTTGAAAATCTGCAAGTCAAAATCCCCGATTAATATTTCTGCACGATAACTGGCGTGATATTTTCTCTAAGCTGCCTTCAATATCATTTCATACCAAAGCAACTAAAGACAATTCATTATCACTTATGGGAAAAGGGTTACCTTTAGCTCCCCTCTTTTGTGTTTCCTACAACTTCTTTTGCTATATCCTGAGATACATGAAAGGAGTAAGAAATCTAGCAACAAAAGCATTTGCTAAATGAAAGGATAATTCTCTTCAGAACATGGGGGCTAACGCTCTTCAGGCAATTCCTGCATAAATGAAAGGAGTAAGAAATTACATGATTAATAATAGGTAGCAGCGAAAGCATTTGCTAAGCAATGAATTTACCTATGGGGATAGGTGGAGCCTTTAGAATTTCCAAACAAGTGGCATGCTCAAAATTTCTCTATTGTAGGCAAGCCACTTTCTATCACAAACAACAATTTAATATCTCCTTCAATCGTTACTTCACCAACAAACAAGGCTCCAAATCCTGGTAAAAGCCATGGTATGACTATTAATGTAAAAAATATTCTGAAACAAGAAAGAATGGTTCTGTATTCAGAGGACGGAAAATTACTTTCACAGACGATCATAAGACAACACAAAAAAATTAGCTTGACAAAATTAGTTCGCCAAGACACTGTTAGAAAATGCAGCAAAAAGAAATTCTTATACAAGACTCACGTCTCGAATGGAAAGGATGTGACACTCCAAAAATTTTGTGGTTTTTGTTTTCAGAAAGAGCCTTGCTTAGTTTAAAGAAGGTCATTTAAATCCTTCTTAAAAACCTCTCTTCTGAGTTTTCCCTCTCAAAATCTTTTCTTGGATTTAGTTTTTCAAAAAAAGAAAACCTTTTTGGTTTTGGGCTTTTCTTTGGTTTTGATCCCTTCCTGTTTTTACCATGCCTCTTATGGTAAAATTCTCCCAAAACCCCTCCTTCCAATTTGGGACAACCCAAACATTCTGTCCCAACTAGTTAAATCCATTTTTGGATTTTATCTCATTTATTTCTTTTCCCAAAACAATTATGTCCTTTATTTTGAGCCTAGGTAATTTGCAAAGCAAGTACCTTAATGCCTTTGAACTTTGGTCTCAAATCAACTCCTCTGGATAGTCCTTAGCACCCACAACCTAGAACCAACAAGATCCACTCTTCTTCTTTTCAAAATTTTCAAATTTCACCCTCTGCAAGTTTGGACGAGATTTGTCAAATTTGGTGAAATTCATATCTCCACTTCTCCAAACATTCCACCAAAATTCAGACAACCCCCAGTTGCAATGAGAGACCACTCCACCAAAAACCAGCTCAAGGAAAAATCCCCACATGCCAAAATCATTCTGTCGAACACCTGGCATGCACTGTTACTATGCATCTTCAGAAATTCAGTAAGTTCAGTGTCGTTTCTTCGTCAGGGTTCAGTCACATGTCGACTGTGCGCCTGGCGCGTTGCGCACGGCCCTTCCTCCCTGTCCGGAGCACCACACGCGCGCTTGGCTTGTTCCTAGCGTCGGTGGCACCCTGTCCCGCCTGCGCCGGCGTCTTCCGCGGCGGCAGAGCCTCCCGTGGCGGCCGACAGGGGGCATCCTGCGGCATAACGCCGTTCGGCACCGCCCAAACCACCTGAGAGCTCCGCGTGGCCATCTCCCTTGCCAGCGCATGCATGCAGCACCGTCGCCGTGGCCTGGCATGCTCAGGGCACGCTCTTTGCCGCCGACGTGCCGTACGGCCGTTCCGTCGGAGACAGGCCATAACCACCCCTACCCTGTTGAGTTAGGCACTGGAATGGAACCAGTGCTCCGTCTAGACGATGCTCAAGCCCTTAAAACAACCGTCCAGCCACATCGCCGCCGTAATCGCTCGCTGGACATATCCCTTGCACGGCAACCGCCTCGGGCCGGCTATATATAGCGCCTCCGACGCTCTCGACCCCGCACATCACCACCACCTCACCAGACCCCGCCTAGCCACTGGAAAAGCCTCGAGGGGACCTTCTTCCTCCACTTCGGCCACCTCCGTCCGCCTCGGGCTCCGGCAGCGTTCTCTCCGGTGAGAACTCCTCCACAGCCCTAGACTTGCCCGTAGCCTCATGGCACCTCTAGGAGACTAACCCCCACTCCAATTTGACCCCAGCAACTCTCTCCGACGAGGTCCACGACTTCCCGAACCACCGTCCGCTGGAGCCCGGGCCACCGTCGACACAGTGCTCGCCGGCGACCACCACCACCACCCACCGACGCGGAAGGACGTACTGAACATGGAGGTACCACCCGATCCCCCTGCCTCGCCGTGGATCGCCGTCGGCGACCACCGCAGCTCTCGGGCGCCGTCGAGCCCCGTCTCCCTCGTTTCAATATTCAAACCTGACGGGTGGAACCCGCCTGTCAGTCTCTCATTCTTTTCTTTTAAACGAATCGTTTTCTGGACTTTTCTGCAGAACCCCCTGAGAGTTTTCTGTTTCATCACAAAAAGGTCCCTGAATCAAAACCCTTATAACTTTTAAACAGAAAAGGATTTTTGTTTGATTCTTTTTTTGTTCTCTTTAAAATTTTGTCTAGTTTGTTTATCAGATTTATTTGAAAATTATTTGGATTATTTTTTGTGCACCTCATGGTATTTATGTTACGTGCGTATTTTCTTATACCGTAGATACCGGAGGATGTGACGGAGCCGCGAACTTCACCCAGTTAGACTCTGACTACTCCGAACCAGGCAAGCATGTTTGAACTCTTGATATGATGAGTGTTTGTTGCATGTTTGCATTTAGGAGTTTCATGGCATGTTTATGAACATTTCTTTGAATGTTATATTTCATGCACAAAAGTGGAAAGTAAGTTTCAAAAAGCCATATGTTGTTGGATACATATTTGCATGGCCATGTGATGGCATGAGGATGGGTAAGATGGCAGTGTTGTGGCATGCCATTCTTACGCCAGTCTATTTGACTTCAGTGCCAATGTGAATCAAATCACATTCCCATTCATTTCCATTCCTGTACTGCCACATGTTTTCTGCAAGGAATATGGCCTAGTAAGTTGCAAACCGTTTTCCTAGTACACACCAAATAGAGAGGCCAGGATGAGGGTTCCATGGCCCTGGATTAAAGCCCGTCATCCGGTCAAGGGGCATGGGTGTTTCCGGTTGGGACCGAGAGGGGGCACCCCTTAGAGCGCGCGTATAGAAATTTGATCCCATGCTATTTGAGGTTGTGACCTCCCCGTCTCAAAGTTTTTCTTGGACGTTGTCTAGGGTGATTCCTGGCATCGTGAGGTGGAATGGTTGTGTACTGGTTAAATGTGTTTCTACCGAAATACCATAAACGGAACTAGTCCTTCGTGACTACGGAAATCCGTTGGCTGTGGTCAATTAGTACAAACTCTGCAGAGTCACAAATCCTTTAAATCATCTTGTACATGTCCAAGTACTGTGTTCATCTTATCTTGTCAGATATCAGCCTCAGTGACAAAACCCGGTGGACTACATGAGTTTTAAATCCGGTTAAAAGTTTATTCCTGTGGATGGACTAACCCGTTATTTACTTTTGATATAAGCCCTTTCTGTGATGTCGCTCAGACGTCCGACTGTGGCAGACTTGTTATTTAAATTTGATATAAGCCCTTTCTGTGATGTCGCTCAGATGTCCGACTGTGGCATTTCTTTTACAAGCCCTTTCTGTGATGTCGCTCAGACGTCCGACTGTGGCATTTCTTTTACAAGCCCTTTCTGTGATGTCGCTCAGACGTCCGACTGTGGCATTCCTTTTACAAGCCCTTTCTGTGATGTCGCTCAGACGTCCGACTGTGGCATTTCTTTTTCAAGCTCTTTCTGCGATGTCGCTCAGACGTCCGACTGTGGCACTTCTTTTACAAGCCCTTTCTGCGATGTCGCTCAGACGTCCGATTGTGGCATTTCTTTTATAATCCCTTTATGTGGTGTCTCTTAGACACCCGACTGCGGCATGAGCTTTATTTGTGTACCTTTCGTGGCGTCGCTCCAGACACCCAATCGGTTTTCAGTTATTTGTTTTACTTATCAAGTCGTGCAAAAAAATATTATTATTGGAATGAGCATCATTATTTTTGCTCATGACGCATTCATGCATACATTTGTTATATCTTTTGTCTGAACTGTGTTGCGAGTACTTTTAAAGTACTCACCTGGCTTGTTGATTTGGCCAGATGTTGATGAAGGCGATCTCATGGATGAAGAGTTCGATAGCGAGTCCGACGCCTAGAGGAGTCCCAGTCAGTCCCGTGTGATCCTGCATTTGGTCATTGTATCATATCCGCTTCCGCCACCCCAGAAATAAATCCATCGAGCCTCACCTCGACGCTCGATGAGCTGCCAGTTAGGAGTCAAGTTATCCACCACCACTTTCTATCTCGAGCTAGTAGCATGTCACCACACTCCTGTGTCATAACCGCCCTTATGTAAGATATTGGCGAGTTTGTAATAAATTGTTGAGCAGCCTCAGCTCAACCCTGTAATATATTTAATGCTACTGGTCCTCTGTTTATCAAGTATTTGTGTACCAGTGAGGATAACTTTTCTTATACTGGGATCAAAAGATCGATTTTCTCAATAAGCATTTTATTGAAAAACCGGTCGTGACAGACTTGGTACCAGAGCCAGGCTGACTGTAGGAAGCCACTAGGTGCGATCGCTAATCGGTTATTAGCATGATAGAGTTTATTTATGTTTGTACAAATGTAGTCATTTTTCTAACAATCAGCATAAAATTTATGATCTGATCGCTCAGAATTTTTGCCTACTTTTGTAGATGGCTAGCAACGACTGTGAGTCACAAATGTTCGCCAACGTGCCTGAGGGGTTCGTCAAGATCCTCTCCTTCATCGTTCAGGTCGCGATGGGGCCATCCGTGCGCCCAGTCTTCATACTTTATCCACACAAGATCAACGACAGTCTGACCATGCACCAGGCCGCGGTGCAATTCAGGGGAGGGCGTGCTGAGATACGCCGCTTCCGATTCTTGGGGAGAGCCATGCCTACAGAAAGGCATGCTATGCAGATGGCTGCCCGCGAGGCGATAGCTCGTCTTCGGGATGTCCTTCCTGCTATGAAGACCCGTCGCTACCGCTACCTTCCATGCCACGTGCCATACACCTGTCACTACTCATTCTCTTGCCCAGAGGAGAGCGAGACGAGGCCTTTGAGATGCTTGTTGAGTACCTCCGAGCCCTGGAGGTAGCCTTCGACAGCATGGTGGACGACCTTGTAGCTGCCCGCATGGACTCAGTCCATGGCTGTGCTGCCAACAGGAGGGAACTCCTGCACACCGCTCCACCGCTGACGTTCATCTCGTCCTCAACTTCTCATTCACCTACCATTCTCGCCACTGCTCGTCGCCTGCCTAACACTGAGGAATCCAACCAAGCTATTGCACCCACTCCCTTTCGCTCTGCACCACTTATTGCACCCACTCCCGTTCGCTCTGCACCACTTATTGCACCCACTCCCATACGTGCTACTCCACCTATTTCTCCCACTCATATTCGTGTTACTCCGCCTATGGCACCTGCTCCATCAGCTCAGCGCAGCGTTTCTCGTCTGGAACCTATTAGCGAGGAGGAGGTTGAGTCCCCAGCGTCATTGCGTCTCACCCTCGGCTGGCCAAGGGAGATCCTCACCATCTCTGACTGAGTACGTTTAGACGCCTTGCGATGTACCGACTTGTGTGATATGTTTATATGTACATAGTTTGTGAGAAGTAGCCTGTTTGCACATCATTTAGGATCTGGAGAAGTACACTAGTCACAATAACATGTCAGGATTATGTACGCATATCCTGAGTGATGTAATGTATAATTATGCTTGCGTGTAAGATATGTGATAGTCCTTCTCCATGCGCAAATGTGCATTTTCAAAAAAAAATCCTGGAGTTTTATATGTGATTTTATTGACTTTTGCGACTCTCTTTCTTGTCTTACAAGTTTCACAAAATATATCCCCAGAGTGAAAGATGTCTCATCCGTGGACGCGCTCCATGCCAAATCAGCCGGAAGAAAATTATGGCACACCACCAAACAACAATTTCACTCAGGGATAGACAAGTCAACAGGACAGTGAAACAGCATTTACCCAAGTGTGTCGTCTGTATGAACAGAGTCAGCAACAACACCAGGAAATGATGAACCAATTCATCAATATGGGAAATCACCGTGGTCAGTATCAGCAGCAATCCAAGTTATCTGAGTTATAGAAGACGCGTCCTCCAACATTTTCTCATACTGACAAACCTCTTGAGGCCGACGACTGGCTTCAAGACATGGAGAGAAAATTAATTATTGCACAGTGTTCAGACCGTGAAAAAGTATTGTATGGACCACATTATCTCACCGGAGCAGCTGCATCGTGGTGGGAAAACTTCCTGCACATGCACCCCAACGAAAATGAAATAACCTGGGAGGATTTCAAAGAAGGATTTCGTGGGGCACACATTCCTAAGAGTGTTATGAAAATCAAGAAGAGAGAATTTGATGACCTCAAGCAAAGGACCATGACAGTGTCAGAATACAACAGCCAATTCACTCTACTGTCTCGCTATGCCAATGAAGAGCGCATGACCGAGCGCAAGAAGATGGAAAAATTCTTGGAAGGCCTGGCACCCGCACTTAAATGCCAGCTGGTTGTGCATACCTTTCCAGATTTTAAAACACTGGTGGATAAGGCCATTACTCTGGAAAATGAGCGACGTAGCTTAGAAGATTTCCGCAAATGCAAAAGGGACCAATCTACTTTTGCTCGCAACCATAGAAGCAAGACGGAAATTCAGAAGGGTGGTACACACAAAACCCCGACGAATAATTCACGCCCAATCAAGAAATTCCATGCAAGAGACAAGGAGTTCACATATCACCTAGGCGTTACTTGTTACGCTTGTGGAGAAGAAGGGCACTATGCCAAGCAGTGCCTCAAGCCAAGGAACTCAACCCCGAAGCCTAACAATGGTGGCAATAATTCAGCGCCCATGCGAAACAATTTCAACCCCAATAACAACCACAAGAAGGGTCACCTGAACCACGTGACCAAAGAGGAAGAACAGAACGCCCCAGATATCGTACTCGGTACGTACCCCGTCAACACAATACCTGCCATGGTTTTGTTTCATTCTGGAGCTTCTCACTCATTCATTTCGAAGAGTTTTGCTTTGCAAAATAATTTTTTGATGCTTCCCTTGGAAAAATCCATGATCATCAAGTCCCCTGGGATTAAGCAAGTGACCCAGAGTTACTGTCAAGGTGTGGTTATTGAATTTGAGGGATTGAAGTTTTACGCCAACCTTATTGTATTGGAAAGCAAAGGATTGGATGTCATCCTAGGGATGGGTTGGTTAACCACCAACAAAGGTTTTATTGACTGCTTCAACCGGACCGTGATTCTCACACACCATCACGGGAAGACAATAAAAGTTTCAGCCAAAGAGAGACAAATACCTCGGCAACCGAGATTAAACAAGGTGGACGTTTCTGAGCTGAACAAGGTTCCAGTAGTGTGTGAATTTCCAGACGTATTTCCAGAAGAACTACCAGGCATGCCACCGGACCGAGAGATAGAATTCAGCATTGAGCTAGCACCCGGAACCGCTCCCATTTACAAGAAACCATACAGAATGGCACCATCCGAATTGGTAGAATTGAAGAAGCAAATAAAATAATTATTGGAGAAAGGATACATACGAGCCAGTTCCTCACCTTGGGGTTCTCCAATTTTATTTGCCAACAAAAAGGATGGAACACTGAGATTGTGTATTGATTATCGAGCTCTTAACATGGTCACAATCAAGAACAAATACCCAATGCCCCGAATAAATGATTTATTTGATCAGCTCGCATAGGCCAAAGTATTCTAAAAAATTGACTTGAGATCAGGATACCACCAATTAAAAGTGCGAACAGAAGATATTCCCAAGACAGCCTTCACTTCCAGATATGGGATGTATGAGTTCACAGCAATGCCATTTGGGCTAACCAACGCCCCTGCATATTTTGTTCACCTCATGAACAAAGTATTTATGAAGTATATGGACAAGTTTGTTGTGGTATTCATCGATGATATTCTGATATACTCCAAAACACCAGAAGAGCACGCCGAGCATCTCAGGATTGTACTAGGAGAACTCAGGAAACATCAACTGTATGCCAAATTCAACAAATGTGAATTTTGGCTAAGACAGGTGGGTTTTCTGGGCCATGTACTCACCCAAGAAGGTATAGATGTAGACCCGAAAAAGGCCAAGGCCGTACTTGGCTGGAAACCACCAGCTAGCGTAATGGACGTATGAAGTTTCTTAGGAATGGCTGGCTATTACCGCAGATTTATTGAAGGATTCTCCACCATAGCAAAGCCAATGACGCAGTTGGTCAAGAAAGGCAAGAAGTTTGAATGGACGGAAGCCTGTGAGAAAAGCTTCCAAGAGCTAAAAAGGAAATTAACAACGGCACTAGTATTAATTGTGCCTGACATACACAAGAATTTTGAGGTATATTGTGATCCCGGAAAGGCCTCGGATGTGTATTGATGCAAGAAGGCAAGGTAGTTGCATATGTCTCCAGACAACTTCGCAAGCATGAGGAGAATTATCCCACTCATGACTTAGAATTAGCAGCGGTCATCCATGCACTCAAGGAATGGAGACACTTTCTACTTGGAAATCGTTGTGAAATATACACAGACCATAAGAGTCTTAAGTATATTTTCACATAGCCGGAACTTAATTTACGGCAACGATGCTGGTTAGAGTTGGTGAAGGATTATGATGTTGGAATCCACTATCATCCCAGAAAAGCACATGTTGTGGCAGATGCCCTTAGTCGGAATCCCAGCACGGACAACGACAGTATGCCAAACTTGAGGCGAGAATTTCAACAGGAATTTGCCAAACTCAATTTAATAATGGTCACCGAAGGAAGTGTGTCAAATTTGGAAATACAGCCTACCCTGATGGAAAAGATTATGGAGGCTCAGCATGGACACCCCAGCATTGATGGCATAAAAAGGAAAGTGGGTTTGGGAAAGGCCTCAGAATTCAACGTAGATGAGCAAGGAGTATTGTGGTACGGAGAGAGACTTTGCGTACCAAATATCAAGGACCTCAAACAACAGATTCTGGCTGAGAGCCACACCGCTCCGTATTCAATCCATCCTGGAGGAACAAAAATGTACAAAGACCTTCAGGAAAATTTTTGGTGGCACGGTATGAAGAGAGATATAGCCACGTTCATTGCATGCTGTGACTCTTGTCAACGTATCAAGGCCGAGCACCAGAAACCAGCCGGGCTGTTACAGTCAAACAAGATACCCGAGTGGAAGTGGGACGAGATTGGATTGGATTTCATTGTTGGACTACCAAGGTCACGACACGGAAATAATGCCATATGGGTCATCACCGAGAGATTAACTAAGGTAGCACACTTTATCCCGGTGAAGACAACTCACACCACTCAGAGACTGGCCAGACTTTATCTTGCCCGTATCGTCTGCCTGCATGGAGTCCCAAAGACTATCATATCCGACAGAGGCACACAATTCGTCTCTAGATTTTGGGATCACCTACAACAGGCACTGGGAACCCAACTAGCATTCAGTACCGCATACCACCCCCAGACTGATGGGCAAACTGAACGCGTAAACCAAATTCTAGAGGACATGCTGAGAGCCTGTGTCCTCACCTACGGAACCAGTTGGGAAGAAAGCTTGCCATATGCAGAGTTCGCATACAACAACAGTTATCAAGCCAGTTTGCAAATGGAACCCTTTGAAGCTCTATATGGGAGAAGATGTTGTACCCCGCTAAACTGGTCAAAAACCGGGGACAGCCACATCTTCGGCCCAGATATGCTCAAAGAGGCTGAGGAGAAAGTTAAGATGATTAGAGATCGACTCAAGACAGCTCAAAGTCGGCAAAAGAGTTATTACGATCGAAAGCATCGGGAAATCAGTTTTGAACCCGGAAAGTTTGTATACCTAAGAGTTTCCCCTATGAGGGGTCTGCAACGATTCAGGGTTAAGGGAAAGCTAGCACCAAGATTCATCGGACCATTCCGTATATTGGCCCGAAGAGGCACGGTAGCCTACCAGCTAGACCTACCCGGGGATTTATCCGATATCCACAATGTGTTCCACATCTCGCAGTTAACAAAGTACGTGAGCAACCCAGAGAAGCAAGTATCACATGAAAATATTGACGTGCAATCAGACCTCAACTACCGGGAGCACCCAATAAAAATATTAGAAGAGTCTGAGAGGAGGACCCGACAGAAAACCATCAAGTTTTTCAGAGTTCAGTGGAGCAATCACACCGAGAATGAAGCAACTTGGGAGAGAGAGGATTTTCTTCAGACAGAGCACCCACACCTGTTTAAGGATCAGCTGAAATCTCGGGGACGAGATTTTTCCTAAGGGGGTAGGTGCTGTGACACTCCAAAAATTCTGTGGTTTTTGTTTTCAGAAAGAGCCTTGCTTGGTTTAAAGAAGGTCATTTAAATCCTTCTTAAAAACCTCTCTGCTGAGTTTTCCCTCTCAAAATCTTTTCTTGGATTTAGTTTTTCAAAAAAAGAAAACCTTTTTGGTTTTGGGCTTTTCTTTGGTTTTGATCCCTTACTATTTTTACCATGCCTCTTATGGTAAAATTCTCCCAAAACCCCTCCTTCCACTTTGGGACAACCCAAACATTCTGTCCCAACTAGTTAAATCCATTTTTGGATTTTATCTCATTTATTTCTTTTCCCAAAACAATTTTGTCCTTTATTTTGAGCCTAGGTAATTTGCAAAGCGAGTACCTTAATGCCTTTGAACTTTGGTCTCAAATCAACTCCTCTGGATAGTCCTTAGCACCCATAACCTAGAACCAACAAGATCCACTCTTCTTCTTTTCAAAATTTTCAAATTTCACCCTCTGCAAGTTTGGACCAGATTTGTCAAATTGGGTGAAATTCGTATCTCCACTTCTCCAAACATTCCACCAAAATTCAGGTAACCCCCAGTTGCAATGAGAGCCCCACATGCCAAAATCATTCTGTCGAACACCTAGCCTGCACTGTTACTGTGCATCTTCAGAAATTCAGTAAGTTCAGTGTCGTTTCTTCGTCAGGGTTCAGTCACATGTCGACCGTGCGCCTGGCGCGTTGTGCACGGCCCTTCCTCCCTGTCCAGAGCACCACACGCGCGCTTGGCTCGTTCCTGGCGTCGGTGGCACCCTGGCCCGCCTGCGCCGGCGTCTTCTGCGGCGGCAGAGCCTCCCGTGGCAGCCGAGAGGGGGCATCCTGCGGCATAACGCCGTTCGGCACCGCCCAAACCACCTGAGAGCTCTGCGTGGCCATCTCCCTTGCCAGCGCATGCATGCAGCACCGTGGCCGTGGCCTGGCACGCTCAGGGCGCGCTCTCTGCCGCCGACGTGCCGTACGGCCGTTCCGTCGGAGACAGACCGTAACCACCCCTACCCTGTTGAGTTAGGCACCGGAATGGAACCAGTGCTCCATCTAGACAATGCTCAAGCCCTTAAAACAACCGTCCAGCCACAGCGCTGCCGTAATCGCTTGCCGGACTTATCCCGTGCACGGCAACCGCCTCGGGCCGGCTATATATAGCGCCTCCGAGCTCGCGCTCGACCCCGCACATCACCACCACCTCACCAGACCCCGCCTATCCACTGGAAAAGCCTCGAGGGGCCCTTCTTCCTCCACTCCGTCCACCTCCGTTCGCCTCGGGCTCCGGCAGCGTTCTCTCCGGTGAGAACTCCTCCACTGCCCTAGACTTGCCCGTGGCCTCATGGCACCTCTAGGAGACTAACCCCCACTCCAATTTGACCCCAGCAACTCTCTCCGACGAGGTCCACGACTACCCGAACCACCGTCCGCCAGAGCCAGGGCCGCCGTCGACACAATGCTCGCCGGCGACCACCACCACCACCCACCGATGCGGAAGGACGTACTGAACACGGAGGTACCACCCGATCCCCCTGCCTCGCCGTGGATCGCCGTCGGCGACCACCGCAGCTCTCGGGCGCCGTCGAGCCCCGCCTCCCTCATTTGAATATTCAAGCCTAACGGGTGGAACCCGCCTGTCAGTCTCTCATCCTTTTCTTTTAAACGAATCATTTTCTGGACTTTTCTGCAGACCCCCCTGAGAGTTTTCTGTTTCATTACAGAAAGGTCCCTAAATCAAAACCCCTATAACTTTTAAACAGAAAAGGAGTTTTGTTTGATTCTTTTTTTGTTCTCTTTAAAATTTTGTCTAGTTTTTTTATCAGATTTATTTGAAAATTATTTGGATTAGTTTTTGTGCACCTCGCGGTATTTACGTTACGTGCGTATTTTCTTATACCGTAGATACCGGAGGAGGTGACGGAGCCGCAAACTTCACCCAGTTGGACTCCGACTACTCCGAACCAGGCAAGCATGTTTGAACTCTTGATATGATGAGTGTTTGTTGCATGTTTGCATTTAGGAGTTTCATGGCATGTTTATGAACATTTCTTTGAATGTTATATTTCATGCACAAAAGTGGAAAGTAAGTTTCGGAAAGCCATATGTTGTTGGATACATATTTGCATGGCCATGTGATGGCATGAGGATGGGTAAGATGGCAGTGTTGTGGCATGCCAGTCTTACGCCAGTCTATTTGACTTCAGTGTAATCGTGACTAAAATCACATTCCCATTCATTTCCATTCCTGTACTGCCACATGTTTTCCGCAAGGAATATGGCCTAGTAAGATGCAAACCATTTTCCTGGTACACACCAAATAGAGAGGCTGGGATGAGGGTTCCATGGCCCTGGATTAAAGCCTGTCATCCGGTTAGGGGGCATGGGTGTTTCCGGTTGGGACCGAGAGGGGGGCACCCCTTAGAGCGCGCGTATAGAAATTTGATACCATGCTATTCGAGGTTGTGACCTCCCCGTCTCAATGTTTTTCTTGGACGTTGTCTAGGGTGATTCCTGGCATCGTGAGGTGGAATGGGTGTGTACTGGTTAAATGTGTTTCTACCGAAATACCATAAACGGAACTAGTCCTTCGTGACTACGGAAATCCGTTGGCTGTGGTCAGTTAGAACAAACTCTGCAGAGTCACAAATCCTTTAAATCATCTTGTACGTGTCCAAGTACTGTGTTCATCTTATCTTGTCAGATATCAGCCTCAGTGACAAAACCCGGTGGACTACATGAGTTTTATCCGGTTAAAAGTTTATTCCTGTGGATGGACTAACCCGTTATTTACTTTTGATATAAGCCCTTTCTGTGATGTCGCTCAGACGTCCGACTGTGGCAGACTTGTTATTTAAATTTGATATAAGCCCTTTCTGTGATGTCGCTCAGACGTCCGACTGTGGCATTTCTTTTACAAGCCCTTTCTGTGATGTCGCTCAGACGTCCGACTGTGGCATTTCTTTTACAAGCCCTTTCTGTGATGTCGCTCAGATGTCCGACTGTGGCATTCCTTTTACAAGCCCTTTCTGTGATGTCGCTCAGACGTCCGACTGTGGCATTTCTTTTTCAAGCTCTTTCTGCGATGTCGCTCAGATGTCCGACTGTGGCACTTCTTTTACAAGCCCTTTCTGCGATGTCGCTCAGACTTCCGATTGTGGCATTTCTTTTATAAGCCCTTTATGTGGTGTCGCTTAGACGCCCGACTGCGGCATGAGCTTTATTTGTTTACCTTTCGAGGCGTCGCTCTAGACACCTGATCGGTTTTCAGTTATTTGTTTTACTTATCAAGTCGTGCAAAAAAATATTATTATTGGAATGAGCATCATTATTTTTGCTCATGACGCATTCATGCATACAGTTGTTATATCTTTTGTCCGAACTGTCTTGCGAGTACTTTCAAAGTACTCACCTGGCTTGTTGATTTGGCCAGATGTTGATGAAGGCGATCTCATGGATGAAGAGTTCGATAGCGAGTCTGACGCCTAGAGGAGTCCCAGTCAGTCCCGTGCGATCCTGCATTTGGTTACTGTATCATATCCGCTTCCGCCACCCCAGAAATAAATACATCGAGCCTCACTGTAACTTTGAAAAACCGGTCGTGACAAAGGAAGTGACATATTTGAATGTAACTTTGAAGCCAAGATCTGTTTGTGACCTTTGTCCACCATGCTACTAAATTTTTCCAAATCATTCACTGGAAAACAACCAAAAACAAAACTTTGTGTCAAGCCTGCTATCAAAAGAAAAAACAACCAGTTCATGAAAGTACTTTTTTAGAAAACTACAAAACAATAATGAAGCTTAATTAACTGTTGCACATAAAGAACTTTACTGCTTCAACCGGAGGGCTAGAAATGAAAGGTAGGCCAGAGTTCTCACAAGATGATGTCCATGGCACGGTAGATGCCAGTCAAACCTAAGCTAACAAGCAACCCTTCACAACAATGAATTACGACAATCTTTCTTATTTTGCATCTCTGGTTCCTTCTTCACTTCAGGTTCTATCTTCTCCTCCGCAGCTTCTTGAATGTCTTTACAGGGATGAGCTCTATAATGTTATCGTCATCATCCTGGGCAGCACCAATGTTGGCGCCAGCCTCAGCACCAGACATCTACTTCTGGAACTGCTCAACAAGCCTCCGCTGAAACTTCTCAAAGAACAAATTAGCAGTTACATTGCACAAAGTCTAGCCTCTCTAGGTTCCTAATTTTTCAAAACCAGAACAACACTCAATAGGGTAACTTCAAAGAAATTCAGAAGGGGGTAGGGGGGGCAAAGCAACAAATGATATGATTTTGTTTTTTGAATATCAAAGTACGACCATACGTTAGAATTCGTAGCATGTTGAGCATATTGATCTTGTCTGCTTACAAAATACTCCCTCCATCTAGAAATAGTTGTCGAGAAATGGATGTATCTAGACATATTTTAGTTCTAGATACATCCATTTTTCTGACAAGGTATTTCCGGATGGAGGGAGTACATTTCTAACACCAATTACATATAAAGTCAGTCTAAACGCGTGCCATTTTCCCAAAGTACCATCATAGTTAACATACATAGTGAATGGCTAAGTTCTGTCCTCCAAGTTATAGCATGTGAATTACTTATGAAAATCCACTAAGCAAATTAATTATGACAATCTAGATCAACAAAATTTAGCATCCATGTTTTATTACTCTGTAAAATATTGAGCAAAAGGTGTAAAGTAACTAGAACCTAGGTGTCCTTAATATAAATATAAATTATATTATATGTTTATATATGTTTGCAATAAAGAGAATACATAAAAAAATCTAAGATTATGTCGGTGAAGGATGAACACCTAGCTCAATATATGGACTGAACATACTAGTGGCTAAATTTTGACCAGTGTGCAAAACATAGCAATAATAGTTTTTTCTACAACAAGACATAAATCCAATAGTTTGTTTGCTTGCTGTTACCGCAACATCAGTTCAATATTAGGTCTATGTGCACAATAATTTCAGGTTTCTATAATTTGACCGAAATATGTAGTGACATTTGTCCGACGGCCAACAAAAATCAAAAACCAATAATATAGATCGTGTTCTACTACGAATGAGCTAGTGCTCGGAAAAATGGTCACTTCTAGTTACTTTTGCCAACTTTAGTCCCAATGGATGAAATTGACTTTTTCTTGTCCAGATCGTGTTCCTTGCTCAGAAAAATATGAGGTCACTGATACGTCTCGAACGTATCTACTTTTCCAAACACTTTTGCCCTTGTTTTGGACTCCAACTTGCATGATTTGAATGAAACAAACCCGGACTAGCGCTGTTTTCAGCAGAACTACCATGATGTTGTTTTATGTGTAGAAAAGAAAAGTTCTTGGAATGTCCTGGAAATCCACGGAGGGGCTTTCAGAATTAATAAGAATTTTTGGCAAAAGAATCAAGGTCAGGGGGCCCACGGGCTGTCCACGAGACAGGGGGTGCCCCCCCCCTATGGGCGCGCCCTCCTATCTCGTGGGCCCCCCGAACCTCCTCCGACCTCAACTCCAACTCCATATATACCGTCTCGGGGAGAAAAAAATCAAGGAGAAAGTTTCATCGCGTTTCACGACACGGAGCCACCTCCAAGCCCTAATCTCTCTCGGGAGGGCTGATCTAGAGTCCATTCAGGGCTCTGGAGAGGGGGATTCGTCGCCGTCGTCATCATCAACCATCCTCCATCACCAATTTCATGATGCTCACCATCGTGCGTGAGTAATTCCATCGTAGGCTTGCTGGACGGTGATGGGTTGGATGAGATTTACCATGTAATCAAGTTAGTTTTGTTAGGGTTTGATCCCTAGTATCCACTATGTTCTGAGATTGATGTTGCTATGCTTAATGCTTGTCACTAGGGCCCGAGTGCCATGATTTCAGATCTGAACCTATTATGTTTTCATGAATATATGTGTGTTCTTGATCCTATCTTGCAAGTCTATAGTCACCTATTATGTGTTATGATCCGACAACCCCGAAGTGACAATAATCGGGATACTTCTCGGTGATGACCGTAGTTTGAGGAGTTCATGTATTCACCATGTGTTAATGCTTTGGTCCGATTCTCTATTAAAAGGAGGCCTTAATATCCCTTAGTTTCCACTAGGACCCCGCTGCCACGGGAGGGTAGGACAAAAGATGTAATGCAAGTTCTTTTCCATAAGCACGTGTGACTATTTACGGAATACATACCTACATTACATTGATGAATTGGAGCTAGTTCTATATCACCCTATGTTATAACTATTGCATGAGGAATCACATCCGGCATAATTATCCATCAATGATCCATAGCCTACGAGCTTTTCACATATTGTTCTTCGCTTATTTACTTTTCCGTTGCTACTATTACAACAACTACAAAAACCCAAAAACATTGACCTTTACTGTTGCTACCGTTACCATTACTATTATACCACTCTTGCTACTAAAGACTTTGCTGCAGATACTAAGTTATCCAAGTGTGGTTGAATTGACAACTCAACTGCTAATACTCAAGAATATTCTTTGGCTCCCCTTGTGTCGAATCAATAAATTTGGGTTGTACTTCACCCTCGAAAGCTGTTACGATCCCCTACACTTGTGGGTTATCAAGACTAATTTCTGGCGCCGTTGCCGGGGAGCATAGCTCTATTCTCCGAGTCACTTGAAAGATGATCGAACTACTATTTTGCCCTCAACTACGAGGGGAGGTAAGGAACTGCCATCTAGCTCTGCACTAGATTCTCCTTCCGTTTTTAGTAGGCTTGCGACACCTAAACCTGCTACTGCTATGAATTCTGATATATTGCATGTTATTGATGATGCCACTTCTACTATGCATGATGAAACTACTTCTGTGCGTGATACTACTTTGCCATTAGGTGAATTTCTTGATGAACAACTTGCTAGAGTTAGGGGGAATGAAAATATTGAAGATGTTATTGATGATAGTGATGATGAACGTTCCCCCAATGATTACATATTACCTGTTGTTCCTAAGGGATATGTTATGAATGAAAAAGCTGCTATGGAAATTCTTGCTTGCAATGATAGATCTGATCTTAAGAAATTATTAGCTAAATGGAAGCAGCAGTCTCTTAATGCTAGAATGAAACCCGATCCTACTTTTGCTACTTCACCTATCTGTGTTACTAATAAGGATTATGAATTCTCTGTTGAATCTGATCCTTTTTATGGCCTTGAATCTGAAACTGTTGTGGCACATCTTACCAAGTTGAATGATATAGCCACCCTATTTACTCATGATGAGAAGTCTCGCTATTTATATATCCTTAAGATATTTCCGTTCTCATTAAAGGGTGATGCTAAGACTTGGTATAATTCTCCTGCTCCTGGTTGTGTGCGTAGTCCCCAAGATATGATTTATTACTTCTCTGCTAAATATTTCCCTGCTCATAAGAAACAAGCTGCCTTGCGGGAAATATATAATTTTGTGCAAATCAAAGAAGAGAGTCTCCCACAAGCTTGGAGGAGGCTTCTCCAGTTACTTTATGCTTTGCCTGATCATCATCTTAAGACAAATGAAATACTTGATATCATTTATAATGGACTAACTGATGCTTCCAAGGACCACTTGGATAGTTGTGCTGGTTGTGTTTTCAGGGAAAGAACAGTCGACGAAGCTGAAATACTATTGAATAATATGTTGACTAATGAAAATAACTGGGCTCTTCCCGAGCCAGTTCCTGAAGTAATTCCTGAACCAATTGAGCCAACTCCTGAGCCTATTCCTAAACCTACTCCGAAGAATAGAGGTGTTTTATTTCTCAGTCCTGAAGATATGCAAGAGGCAAAGAAATCAATGAAAGAAAAAGGTATTAAAGCTGAAGATGTTAAGAATTTACCTCCTATTGAAGAAATACATGGTCTTAATTTACCGCCTGAAGAACCTCATTGTCTTGATAACCCGACACAGGTAGTAAAGGTAAATTCTCTCTATAGAAATGATAAATTTGAAATACCCTCTACTAAATTTCATAGCCCATGCTTAGATGAATTTGATGACTTTATGGCTAGACAAGCAAGTTTTAATTCTTATGTTGGTAGGGAGTTAAAGAATAATGCTTTCGAGATAGGACGCATAGGTGATAATCTGGCTAGAGTTAAAGATGAACTTCACCGCGTTAGCAAATATGCTTCTATGGTTGCTACTCAAGCTGAGCAAGTACTCAAAGCTCAAAATGATTTGCTTGATGAATTAAATAATAAAAATGACTTTGTTGTTAGAGTGGCTACTAGAACTGGTAGAATGACTCGGGAACCTTTGTATCCTGAAGGCCACCCTAAGAGAATCGAGCAAGATTCTCAAAGAAATATTTTAGAGGCACCTAGTTCTTCTAAGAAGAAGAAGAAGAAAGATGATAGAACCTTGCATGCTTATAATGAACCTACTGTAGACACACCTGAGAATCCCAATAATATTTCTATTTCTGATGCTGAAACACAATCAGGTGATGAACATGAACCTAGTGATAATGCTAATGATAATGTTCATGTTGATGCTCAACCTAGCAAAGATAATGATGTAGAGATTGAACCTGCTTTTGATCTTGATAACCCACAATCAAAGAATCAACATTATGATAAGAGAGATTTTGTTGCTAGGAAGCACGGTAAATAAAGAGAACCATCGGTTCAGAAACACATGCCCTTTCCTCCTAAACCATCCAAGTCAAAGGATGATGAGGATTTTGAGCGCTTTGCTGAAATGATTAGACCTATTTTCTTACGTATGCGCTTAATTGATATGCTGAAAGCAAATCCTTATGCTAAATATATGAAGGATATCATCACAAATAAAAGAAAGATACCGGAAGCTGAAATTTCCACCATGCTTGCTAATTACACTTTTAAGGCTGGAATACCAAATAAACTTGGAGATCCAGGTGTTCCAACTATACCATGCTCCATTAAAAGAAGTTATGTTAGAACTGCTTTATGTGATCTTGGAGCCGGTGTAGTGTTATACCTCGTTCAGTCTTGTTACCGGCAAGTCACTTTACTCGTACCATAATGCATGATCCCGTGACCAGACACTTGATCACTTTGAGCTCATTATGATGATGCACTACCGAGTGGGCCTAGTGATACCTCTCCGTAATACTGAGTGACAAATTCCAGTCTCGATCCGTGTCAACCCAACAGACACTTTCAGAGATACCTGTAGTGCACCTTTATAGTCACCCAGTTACGTTGTGACGTTTGGTACACCCAAAGTACTCCTACGGTATCCGGGAGTTACACGATCTCATGGTCTAAGGAAGAGATACTTGACATTTGAAAAGCTCTAGCAAAATGAACTACACGATCTTGTGCTATGCTTAGGATTGGGTCTTGTCCATCACATCATTCTCCTAATGATGTGATCCCGTTGTCAATGACATCTAATGTCCATAGTCAGGAAACCATGACTATCTGTTGACCAACGAGCTAGTCAACTAGAGGCCTACTAGGGACGTATTTGGTCTAAGTATTGACACGTGTATTATGATTTCCGGATAATACAATTATAGCATGAATAAAAGACAATTATCATGAACAAGGAAATATAATAATAATCCTTTTATTATTGCCTCTAGGGCATATTCCAACATTTATGGTCGAAGCAGGCTTCAAGGAGGAATTTGACGTGTATGTGCGTAATGCTGAGCTGGAGGACTTCTTACAAGATAAGTGTCCTCAATATTATCAATTGACCGATTCCTTTGTGCGGAGGTTCGAATTTATTTCTTTGCGTAATTCTCCTAGTGTTATGTTTGATATTTTTTATACATCTTATACCATGGATTTAGAGGATTTTACAACTGCTTGCAAACTCCCGCAGTGGGGTAATATTAATGATCCTCCCATATCTGAAGTTAGTATTACTGTGGGGGAATCTTGGGACGTAACACAAGATACCATAGGGAGCATTCATTTTCCTGCTATACATTACTTTGCTCTCTTTATTGGTAAATGCATTAATGGTAAGGACGAAGTAAGTCACTTGTGTGCCCCTGATCATTGTGTCCTCAAGAGTGCTGTGTCTGGTTATTGAGGTTATAACTTGGGGGCAATAGTTGCACGTAGGTTGCATAATAATAGTAAAAAGGGAAATTTCTTTGGAGGAATTTATGCAACCCGTGTGGCAAATTTTCTTAATATAGCTCCACGAGAGGGGGATATGATTGTACCTCCTGCTTATTTAGATAAAGAAGCTATGTTTGATCATCAATTTCTTGCGAGGAATGAACAATTCCTCCATTATCGACTAATCTATGACAGACGCAACGTCGTACCTATCACTCTTCCTGCCCCCTACCTTTTTGATTTTCAGGCAAGAGGAAGATATGTTATCACCAGGGAAGAAGCAGCTGACTAAGAGAGGGGAATGGAGGTAGCTCGCCTAACACGCTGCTGCCCAGGAGGCTGTTGCCTCTGCATCTCAGTACAACCCCAGTTTCACTTATGGATATCAGCCAGGCGGTCACTGGTATTACACCAACTTAGGCCAAAAGCCTAAGCTTGGGGGACTATGTATTTCTCACTGACTTTACATTCATGTTCACACACTAGTCGTCGGCGCTCATTGTCAGAGTAAATGACCACGAGTAGCCTAGCCGTCTCCCCCTGGGGCTTCTGAAAAAATTACAAGCCAATCAAGCCAATTAGACCATCTGGCATCCAAGACACTGGGCCGCCTTCCCCCGACCGGCTGTCAACCATGCCGGCTGTCACGAGGCGGCCTGGCCCCAAGACCCATAGAAGAAAGCTACGAGAGGGCCGGCTTCCAAGGAACCGGCCGCCTGAGGGCCGGCTTCCAAGGAACCGGCTGCCTGAGGGCCGGCTCCACGTAGCCGGCCACGAGAATGCCGACTCCAAGGAGCCGGCCACCCCGCAGGCGGCCAAGGCCGCACCCTCAGAATCCGCACCAACATAACGGGGATGAGACGGGGCATGGCTACAGTAAGGCCTCCCACCCCCGCATCCCGGAGCACACGTGGCTACAGTGCGCCGTACGGGGTGGCCATCACCCGTCCGGCGCGACACTGTTGCCATGTTGACTATGATGTCACCCACGACAGGCCGTCTGTACTACCCGCAGGCGGCGGGTCCCCCTAGCCAGAGAGATGCCCCAAGGCGGCTCGGCCTCCCCGAGTTGGCCTAAAGTATAGACGGCTTCCCACAACTGGCTGGTTCCCTCCCTCGAAGGAAGCGCCCCATTAAGGAGACAAGACGAGGTGAGGCTACAGTGATCGCCTCCAAGGCGGTGGCACTGTAGCCATGCCTACCCCGACAAAGCCCTCATCATCAGGATTGAGGCAACAGTAACCAGCCCCCGACAAGGGCCTCGACGGTGGGGCCAGCTTGTCGACCAGGGAGCCGGCAACCGGCGGGACCCACCAAGTCGGCGGGCCCCAGCGGCCTGCGAAGAAGCCGGCGGGCGAAGACACTGACGGCTAGGGCCCACACCTAGCCGGATTACCATTGTACCCCCGGGGGTAGGCCTATATAAACCCCCCGGGGCACCCATGCAAAGGGTTGGACTCTGATAGTTTTAGCCACCACGTAGAGGGAAGAGAGGAGCTAGCCGTGCCCTTCTTCTTCCTCTCACCGAACAGCTCTAGGAGCAGCTTGTAGTAACTTATTAATCTAGTGATCATGCGGAGGCCCCGCAGAGCAGCAGTAGGGGTGTTATCTCCGCGGAGAGCCCCGAAGATGTGTAAGATTCGTCGACGTGCATGTCTTCACCTCATCCCGTTTCCAGGCACCGGCGACGTCTTATTGGCTCCCACTATGATTAGCCACCCGTTGGCATATGTCGCACCTACCACCCGACATTTGGTGCCCACCATGGGGCCAGGTGCATCGTTGTCCGGAGACCTGTTCTGGACGGGAACCCTCTTCCTCCCCCGCGGGCGTAGCCAGCCCGGCACGCCCGATGGCGCTTGCCCCGACGCGCTGCAAGGCATCACCAACGCCTGCGCGGTGAGCTGCCTCGCTGACCTTCTCGGCGAGACTCGCATCTCCGACGAACCTGCATCCGACGCGGGCACCGGCTGTCTCGAGAGCCGCCTCGTCAGCCTCCTCGACCAACTCCACGTCTCCACCGAGCCTGCTGTGGATTTGGAGTCGGTCGGTTCCACCGACCCGATGCTTGTGGACTCCGACACTGCATCACTCGACGCTTTCCCCACCAACGTGGAGGTCTTCGACGATCCTCTCCCGCGAGCCGACAGTGGCGGTAGCACCGTTATCGAGGTGCTCGTCATCAGCCATGAAGCCGCCTCCTGCGAGAACACCCATGACACCGTGCAAACGGCGCTGCAGGACTTGTCCGTCCCCATCCCGGCCGACGCCGACGCCGAGGCGCTGGAGGCTCACCGCGTTGCCCTTGTTGCGATGGGCCGAAAGCTAGCCACCATGATACGCCTCATCGAGGCCCACCAGCGTGAAGTCGACCGCGCCGCGTTTGGAACGCCGCCTCCTGAGGGACCGAGCTGGGCCGGCGTTATCCAGAAACACGGCGCGGACATCGCCGATATTCTAGGGGCAGAACGCCCAGTCTACGCCACGCCTCTCGAGAACCTACGCGTCGCCCAGTCGGTCGTAGACGAGCTGAACGGAGTAGGGGCCGACGAGCTCCCCTACATGACCAGGCGAATCCAGCAGATGCTCGATGCGGCCGCAAAGCGGCACGAAGCCGGCGTCCACGCCGAAAGCCCTCCCCCGCGCCGAGAGCACGTTGCGACGTCGCGTACGCCAACCGCGGGCGGAGCCCGCACAAGGCAGGAAAAAGAGCCGGCTGCCAGCCAAAGCCGAACCTGGATCTCCATCGAGCGCGATGCAAAAGGCCGCCCTCGAGCCATGGAGCAACGAGGCGATCTGCCCCCTCCTCCACCTCGCGGGGAAAGATATCCCACCCCGCCACCTGTCACGCATCCGACTCTCAGCGGCCGCCGTGAAGGAATCGGCGAGAATGATGCCCGCCATCGGATCGACCGCCTTGCGTGATCCCTGGCGTTAGAAGAAGAAGGCGATGTCAGGCCGCCTTGCTTCGGCCCCCGCATCAGCGATGAGCCCTTTCCCAAAGGGTTTTCGCTCCCAAGAGACACGCCCAAGTACAACGGCTTCGTGAAGCCAGAAGATTGGCTGATCGACTACTCCACCGCGGTTCACATAGACAACGGCAACCGGCGTGTTGCCATAAAATACGTCCCCCTGATGCTCAAAGGCACAGCGCGCACCTGGCTCAATAGCCTCAAGCCCTACAGCATCAACAGCTGGCTCGACTTCATGGAATCCTTCATCCGCAACTTCACCAGCACTTACAAGTGGGCTCCCAAGCCCAGACAACTCTCCTTGTGCATACAAGGACCCACCGAGTCGACCCGCGACTACCTCACGCGTTGGGCCGAGCTCCGCAACTCCTGCGAGGGGGTGAATGAGGTTCAAGCGATAGAATACTTCACCGACGGGTGCCGAGAGGGCACCCTCCTCATGCACAAGCTCCTCTGCGACGAGCCGGCTACCCTCGACGAATTACTTGTCATCGCCGACAAGTACGCCACGGCCGACTCCTCCATGAAGACCGAGCTTCGAGTCGACGCTTCCGGGAAGGTGCTTGCGCCGGCTCCCAAGACGCCGGCTGGAGAGTCCACTCGGCGCCCATACCAGAACGACAACAAGCGCAAGGCTCCGATGCCAGTTTCCGGCAGTCGGCAAGTAGCCACAGTCGAAGACGAACAACCTGAGGGGCGGCCCGCTCCCAAGAAGCAGAAAGGTGGCAGGCCGGCTTGGCAGCCGGCTTTCTCCTACGAGCAAGCCCTTGACTCCCCATGAAATTTCCACAGCGGCGCGAAGCCGTCCAACCATACAACCCGAAAGTGCCACTGGCTTACCCGAATCACCAAGGGCGAAGGGCTGGTACCGCCTCCGCCTGCTGGACAGCCGCCTCCGGCTCCCCAACAGCCGGCCGCTCGACCAGCAGTCGGAGCCATCCAAGAAGAGTTCCCCAACGAGCACGCCGCCTACGTCGTATTCACAAGCCATCCCGAAGACCGGCGCAGCCGGCGCCGACAGCACCAAGAAGTCAATGCAGTTGCTTCCAACAACCCCGAATACATGCACTGGTCAGAGAGGCCTATCAGCTGGAGCCGGGCCGACCACCCAGAGGTGATGCCGTCCCCGGGCTCCTATGCATTGGTTTTGGAGGCAACCATAGCAACGGACAGGCTTGCTGCCCGATTCTCCCGCATATTGATAGACGGCGGGAGCTGCATCAATATCCTGTACAGAGATACCATGGAGAAGTTGAACATCAAGGCCAAACACCTTATGCCTAGCTGGACCGTGTTCCATGGCATTGTACCCGGCCTGTCCTGTTCACCCATCGGCAAGATCAAGATAGATGTTCTCTTCGGAGACAAGGATCACATCCGCCGAGGAGCAAGAGGTGACTACACCCAGTGGGTGCATTGACGCGCCCCCACTTGAGATAGAAGAAACCAAGTTCTTACTTCGGCTATTCGTCAGATTGGCGGCCTTCTGGCTCAGCTCCTGGGCTTGGGAGTTGAAGGCGGCCGCGCGAAGATTGTGGTACTCCTGGAAATCAGATGGAGTGTGCATAAGAACAAGATCGCTATGAAAGCCCGCTAAAGAAGTTTCAAGCCGCCTGCTCAGCAGCCGACTCGAAACTCGGGGACTACACCCAGTGGGTGCGCTGACGCGCCCCCACGGAAGAAATCGAAAAAGAAATTGATCAAAGCTAGAAGACCTACCTGGACGACCGCGCGCGTAGTAAGGAACTCCTGGGTGAACCGTTGCAGCGAGACGAACTGGGTCTGAAGCCGGCGTCGGACCTCCTGTGCCGCCCCGTTCAGCTCCGTCGTTCCGTCGCTTGGCGTCCACTCGGACGAGCTGGTGCTGGCCGCCTCCAGTTCCTGCACTGTCGAGCCAGATCCCGCGGCTCTCTGCGGCTCCGGCGCGAGGGGCGCCTCCCCCGCGCGCCGGCGAGACGGCGACTGCGCCATGAGATCCCCCCCCCCACCGACTCGCCCCCGGTCGACTGCCCAAGCGGCGCAGCAGGTCGGCCTCCTTGGCCCGCTTCGGTCGGCGCCAGCTATGGCGCCTCCCCCAGGATCGTCACGTCGCCCACCGTCCTCTCCATCACCGGCTGGTCGCGGTCGGGTTCCTCCAATGGAGGCACGGGGACATTAGGGGCCACGGTGCGAAGGGGAATGACAAGATACGGAGGCTGATAATGTAAAGCCTCCGCCTCCCTCTCCGCGGCCGCGGCCTCCGCCTGGGCCTTGGCCGCCGCGTCGGCCTGCGCCTCGGCCGACTTCTCTACTGCCTCCTGGGCGGCCCTCCACTCCGCCGCTTCCCGCTCCTCCCGAGCCTCCCGTGCGTTCCGCTTCGTTGCCTCCATGAGGTCGGCGCGGGGGTCCACTCGGAGGGAACTCGAAGACCCTCCAGTCGGCGCGACTATGGAGGCGGCGTCAACCCTCTCAAGGGAAAGCGGCGCCCTGTTCAACCATCCAAGAAGACGACTCAGATGAGCCTCAACCAAAGAAGACAATAAAAAAGAAGGAATAAAGAGCACTGGACACTTACGCCGAGACCGCCCGCGTCTGCGTCACCACCTTGCGGAAACGGGCTGCCTTCATTGCCGCCTCGTCCCGCTTAGTCGCCGCCGCTAAGCCCCTAGGTTTTTTTGGCCGACTGCCGAAGAGGCCCGGCCCGGCCCGACGCTTATGCGCGCCGCCCCGAGCTGCTGGCGCGGCAGAAGGTCCCGAGCCTTGACGATCGGCCGCCGGCTCGCAGCGTGGGACGGCCTCGGTATCATCATCATCCGGCCAGTCCCCGAAGCCGGGTGAGGTCGTGGCCGCCTGCCTTCCCGCCGGCTCCGCCTACGGCGTCATCCATGGCAGCCGCCCCCAGATCCGGGTCGTCAGGGTCGTCTACGGCGCGGTCGGCCGCAAACTGGCGCTCCGGCCCTGAGGCCCCGGGCGCCGGTCAAAGAAGAGGGTTCTGCCCAAAGACAAAGCCGGCTAGTCAAGAGTCGGCTATCGAACCCGGCAACAAAAGAAGAAGAGAATGAAGAAAAACTCACCACAGGCGGCGGTTTGGCCCGAGAGTATGGCGCCATGTGGTACTGCCAATCCACGGTGAGTTTGCAGTTGGAGATATAATTCACCAGGAAAGATACCTCGTCATGAGGCATCTCTCTGGTGCTTAGCCGGCACAGGTCGAAGCGGCCGCTCATTTGGCAGATCATGTGCGGCCGGCTCTGGAGTGGGAGCACACGGCGCTCCATGAAGGCAGCCACCAAGTCGGCCCCCACCAAGCCCTCCGATTGGACCATCACCCGGAACCGGGCGATGGCGGTGTTCCCGGCCAAGGTGAGCGACCGGGCTCGGTGGGATCAAAGACGCCGGCCTTGCAGGCGGCGGGCTGGCTACGTAAGCCGGAAGGTTGAGGTAGTCACCTTGTGCAACGGCGTTCTTCACGTAGAAGTACGACTACTGCCAAAGCTTCACCGACTAGATCAGCGGGATAGGCGGAAATGGGTTGTTGTCGACCGTCCTCCGCATGGCTATGAAGGCGCCACAGGGGGAGGGCACACCCGCGGAGACGGTGCCTAGCTTGCACTGGAAGAACTCCCCGAAGAGCTCGAGGGTGGGGAGAACACCGAGAAAACACTCGCACAAGGTAACGAAGGCCGACAGCAGCATCACCGAGTTGGGGTGAGGTGATGCGGCTGGAGATGGTAGAAGTCGAGGAAGGAGCGGAAGAACCCGCTCACCGGAAGGCCAAGGCCGCGCAGGCAGTGCGAGCGGAAGATGACCCGCTCGCCCTCCTCTGGCGCCGGCGAAATCTCCGCCTCCGGCGCGAGGCGGGTCTTCACAAGGTCCTCGCTCGGCAACTGCCGCGTCCGGTGGAGCCAATCGATGTGATCTTCTTGGACATTGGAGCCGTCCCACGAGCTCGACAACGCAATGGGGACAAGCGGAAAAAGAGATCCGCGGCGGCGGAGAGCACGGCCGCGCGACGAAGGAACCTCAGCGCACCAAGGTAACTCGCGACGGAACGGCGCGGGGGCGAGTGCGCTGCGGCGGCGGAAGAGTGAGGAAGAAAGCAAAGGAAGGAGAGGAGCGAGGACGAGCGTGCGAGCCCCTTCCGCTCCCTCTCCTCCCCTACTTATAGGCTCGGGCGGCGGAGCCGGGGAGGCGAGGCGTGGGGGAACATGGGATTAACTGCGCCCACTCCCCCCATGTCCCACGATTATGGCACCCTAAAGGCGTACTGTAACCGCTGCAGGAAGACGTGCAGCCCATTTTTGGGCCGCAGAGGATCCACGCGCGGGCCGAGGCATAGCCTTGGTAGGCCCTGGCCTGCGGCAACGTCCCGTCGCACGCGTGGGCTGGCAGGCTTTTCTGCCCACATGGCGCGCGAGGCGACACGCAGTCAACGTGCAAGCCGGCTCGCATTTCCCCCTTTCAACTACGGAGCTCCCCAAAGACGGCGCGCCCGTTCAAGGCCGTCTCCTAGCTGCCGGCTTCTCAGGATAGGAAGCTGATCGAGCTCCTCGTCCTCCCTTCAGCCTCGGAGCCCAATCAGCTTCGGGGACTACTGTCGGAGTAAATGACCACGGGTAGCCTAGCCAGCTCCCCCTGGGGCTTCTAAAAAAATTACAAGCCAATCAGGCTATCCGGCATCCAAGACGCTGGGCCGCCTTCCCCCGACCGGCTGTCAACCATGCCGGCTGTCAGGAGGTGGCCTGGCCCCAAGACCCATAGAAGAAAGCCACGAGAGGGCCGGCTTCCAAGGAACCGGCTGCCTGAGGGCCGGCTCCACGTAGCCGGCCACGAGAATACCTACTCCAAGGAGCCGGCCACCCCGCAGGCGGCCAAGGCCGCACCCTCAGAATCCACACCCACATAACAGTGATGAGACGAGGTGTGGCTACAGTAAGGCCTGCCACCCCTGCATCCCGGAGCACGCGTGGCTATAGTGCGCCGTACGGGGCGGCCATCACCCATCCGGCGCGACACTGTTGCCATGTTGACTATGACGTCACCCACGACTGGCTGTCTGTACTACCCATAGGCGGCGGGTCCCCCCAGCCAGAGAGATGCCCCAAGGCGGCTCGGCCTCCCCGAGTCGGCCTAAAGTATAGCCGGCTTCCCACAACCGGCTGGTTCCCTCCCTCGAAGGAAGCGCCCCATTAAGGAGACAAGACGAGGTGAGGCTACAGTGATCACCGCCAAGGCGGCGGCACTGTAGCCACGCCTACCCTGACAAAGCCCTCGTCATCAGGATTGAGGCAACATTAACCAGCCCCCGACAAGGCCCTCGACGGTGGGGCCAGCTTGCCGACCAGGGAGCCGGCAACCAGCGGGACCCACCAAGTCGGCGGGCCCCAGCGGCCGACGGAGAAGCCGGCGGGTGAAGACACTGACGGCTAGGGCCCACACCTAGCCGGATTACCATTGTACCCGCGGGGGGTAGGCCTATATAAACCCCCGGGGCACCCATGCAAAGGGTTGGACTCTGATAGTTTTAGCCACCACGTAGAGGGAAGAGAGGAGCTAGCCGTGCCCTTGTTCTTCCTCTCACCGAACAGCTCTAGGAGAAGCTTGTAGTAACTTATTCATCTAGTGATCATGCGGAGGCCCCGTAGAGCAGCAGTAGGGGTGTTATCTCCACGGAGAGCCCCGAAGCTGGGTAAGATTCGCGGCGTGCATTACTTCGCCTCATCCCGTTTCCAGGCACCGGTGACGTCTTATTGGCTCCCACTATGATTAGCCACCCGTTGGCATATGTCGCACCTACCACCCGACACTCATACTCTTTCATTGTATTATCCATGATAGTTTAAATTTCTTTTTCTAGCTTTCTCCTTGTGTGTTTGATATACCTTAAGAAAAACCAAAAAAATTAGTTAGTTTAATTTCCTTGCTTGCAATAGGAATTAAAATGAAAACCCAAAAAGATTTCTCGTTCTTCTTTTACTTGTTGGGACCTTTCCCGTGTAAATAGTTTTCTTTTCTTTTCTTTTTTTTGGGGGTCGAGAAGACTATATTGAAAATGCTTAGTGGCTGTCATATGCATGATTGATTATTTATACTTAGAGCCCATATTACTTGTCTTCTCTCTTGAGTTGAATGCTTGCAGATTCTAGCTTAGTCCAATGCACGTGCACTCTTATTATTATACACTTTGTTCGGCCGTGCGAGTGAAAGGCAATAATGATGATATATGATGGACTTATTGGGATGAGAAAAGCTGTATGAACTCGACCTCTCTTGTTTTTGTAAATATGATGATTCATCATTCCTGAGTTAGCTATTATGAATTAAACATATTTGCAATGACATTTAGAGATTATAGTTGCTTGTGCCATGCTTGATTAGCTATGAGTTATAATGGTTTACCTTGTGTGCCAACATGCTATATTAGAATGATTATGATGTGATATGATGGGATCGTATCATCCTTTGAATGAATTGAGTGACTCGACTTGGCACATGTTCACGCATGTAGTTGAATCAAATCAACATAGCCTTCATGATATTTATGTTCATGGTGGATTATATCCTACTCATGCTTGTACTCGGTGTGAATTAATTTTAATGCATGCTTACAACTGATGTCGCTCTCTCAGTTGGTCGCTTCCCAGTCTTTTGCTAGCCTTCACCTGTACAAAGCGGGAATACTGTTTGTGCATCCAAACTCCTTAAACCCCAAAGTTGTTCCATACGAGTCCACTATACCTTCCTATATGTGGTATCTACCTGCCATTCCCAGTAAATTTGTATGTGCCAAACTCCAAACCTTCAAATGAAATTCTGTTTTGTATGCTCGAGCAGCTCATGTTCCAACTAGGGCTGCCTATATCTTCCATGCTAGGTGGATTATTCTCACAAGGAGTGGACTCCGCTCCTCATTCACGAGAAAGGGCCGGTAACCGGGATGCCCAGTCCCATGATCCAAAAAGATCAAAGCAAATCAAAATAATTAAACAAAACTCCCCCAGGGCTGTTGTATGTCGGAGGCACTCGTTATTTCGAGCAAGCCATGGATTGATGCTTGTTGGTGGTTGGGGGAGTATAAACCTTTACCATTCTGTTTGGGAACTGCCTATAATGCATGTAGTATGGAAGATACAACCATCTCATAGTTGTTGCGTTGACAGTGAAAGTATGCTGCTCAAAATGTTATTCGATCTCTATTTTAAAATCGAGCTCTGGCACCTCTACAAATCCCTGCTTCCCTCTGCGAAGGGCCTATCTATTTACATTTATGTTGAGTCATCATCCTTCTTATTAAAAATCACCCGCTGGAGAACACACTTTATATTGGGTATGACTTGACTGGATCTCTTTTACCATGAATTACAATGTTTAGTCAGTCCTTGATCTTTAAAGGTGCTCTGCATTTATGTTTTGCGGTCTCAGAAACGGCTAGCGAGATACCATTTTGTTATATCATGTTATGATTATTTTGAGAAAGTGTTGTCATCCGAGTTTTATTATTATGACTCGCTAGCTGATTATGCTATTGATATGAGTAATTGTGAGACCTATGTGTTATTGTGAGTATGGTTAGTTCATAATATTTGCTGAAACTTGAATGCTGGCTTTTCATGTTTACAACAACAAGAGCAAACAGAGTTTGTAAAAGTTTTCTTTATCACTTTCAGTTTGTCAACTGAATTGCTTGAGGACAAGCAAAGGTTTAAGCTTGGGGGAGTTGATACGTCTCCAACGTATCTTCTTTTCCAAACACTTTTGCCCTTGTTTTGGACTCTAACTTGCATGATTTGAATGAAACTAACCCAGACTGACGCTGTTTTCAGCAGAACTACCATGATGTTGTTTTATGTGTAGAAAAGAAAAGTTCTCAGAATGTACTGGAAATCCACGGAGGCACTTTTCAGATTTAATAAGAATTTTTGGCGAAAGAATCAAGGTCAGGGGGCCCACGGGCTGTCCATGAGACAGGGGGGCGTCACCCCCTAGGGGCGCGCCTCCTATCTCATTGGCCCCCCGGACCTCCTCCGACCTCAACTCCAACTCCATATATACCGTCTCGGGGAGAAAAAAATCAAGGAGAAAGTTTCATTGCGTTTCACGACACGGAGCCGCCGCCTAGCCCTAATCTCTCTCGGGAGGGCTGATCTGGAGTCCGTTCGGGGCTCCGGAGAGGGGGATTCGTCGCCGTCGTCATCATCAACCATCCTCCATCACCAATTTCATGATGCTCACCGCCGTGCGTGAGTAAGTCCATCGTAGGCTTGCTGGATAGTGATGGGTTGGATGAGATTTACCATGTAATCAAGTTAGTTTTGGTAGGGTTTGATCCCTAGTATCCACTATGTTCTGAGATTGAAGTTGCTATGACTTTGCTATGCTTAATGCTTGTCACTAGGGCCCGAGTGCCATGATTTAAGATCTGAACCTATTATGTTTTCAAGAATATATGTGTGTTCTTGATCCTATCTTGCAAGTCTATAGTCACCTATTATGTGTTATGATCCGACAACCCCGAAGTGACAATAATCGGGATACTTCTCGGTGATGACCGTAGTTTGAGGAGTTCATGTATTCACCATGTGTTAATGCTTTGATCCTATTCTCTATTAAAAGGAGGCCTTAATATCACTTAGTTTCCACTAGGACCCCGCTGCCATGGGAGGGTAGGACAAAAGATGTCATGCAAGTTCTTTTCCATAAGCACGTGTGACTATTTACGGAATACATACCTACATTATATTGATGAATTGGATCTAGTTCTATATCACCCTATGTTATAACTATTGCATGAGGAATCACATCCGGCATAATTATCCATCACTGATCCATTGCCTACGAGCTTTTCACATATTGTTCTTCGCCTATTTACTTTTTCGTTGCTATTGTTACAACAACTACAAAAACCCAAAAACATTTACCTTTACTGTTGCTACCATCACCATTACTATCACACCACTCTTGCTACTAAACACTTTGTTGCAGATACTAAGTTATCTAGGTGTGGTTGAATTGACAACTCAACTGCTAATACTCAAGAATATTCTTTGGCTCCCCTTGTGTCGAATCAATAAATTTGGGTTGTACGTCACCCTCGAAAGTTGTTGCGATCCCCTACACTTGTGGGTTATCAGTCACCCCAGTGGGAACAATGGAGACATGAAACCACCAATGTTACAACAAATAGTTTGATTTCATTTGTTCATAGCATTCAGATATTTAAAATATCCGGGAAGCAGGGCATAAATAAGATGCTCTTCAGGTTAAATTTTAGGTTAAAGTACTCCACCCATCATTAGCATCATATAGTTCTGTCAGATTAATATGCATGAAAAGAAACACAAGCATGTGGTCACATCATTATAAACTAAAAGCTCGAGCTTGAAATAAGTAATTACAAGCATGTGCAGCCTCACTTTTGCATAAAATAATTTTCTAATGCTGCCTTGCATGTAGCCTAGATGAATTTTAGGTTGACATATAACCTGATGAAGGAGTGACACTTGACCTGCATACATGAAGCCATTAATAAACCAATGAATTGCGACTACGGAACCAAGAAAATCTGAGATTTATATCATACCCTACATGACCCCAAATTGTAGACATTGGGACAACAGTTTTTAGAGCCAATGGATCCATATAGCTACCAGATATTTCACACCTATTCAATTCAAAATCCCAGCAGATATGCATCGCATGTTGATGGGTCGTGGCGTACAGTCAAGCATCAAGGTAGCAAGGCATGGGGCCACAGTTTTCTTCTCAAATCACATAGTAAACCTAGAAATAGCTTCCAAATACGCACATGTGAAAGGAAAAGTTATGGACTTATACTGGAAAATTTCTTCGACCAGGCCATCAAGCAGGTCGATCTCTGGAGATAAAATCATTTTCTCATAGGGAAATACCTAATAGCAGAGGTGGCCAAAGCCATGCCTTTAGAGGGACTATAACCTGCCCACTGTCCTAATCAGATCTGGCAAGACGCATCTCGGAGCATACCTTCTTGGCCGGCGGCACATAGGGGCGAGCTTGGGCGCGGAAGAAAAGGGCAGCCGTCGGCAAGGTGTGGACGGTGACGGCAGGACCACCTGTGCATATAGGGTGGTGTGGTCAGTGACGGGGGAGGGGATAAGTGGGATAGGAGGGAGCACCTGGCGTCGGCGGGGGGGGGGGGGGGGGGCTCGAGTGCGTAGCAGCGCGTACAGCACCTCATGGCGGAGGCTACGCTCAAGCCTGTGGCGGCAGAGAGAGCCTCTGCAGGTTGAGGGTGGACGAGTGCGGCAGAGAGAGATCTCGAGAGTATACGCGGCCGTGTGGAGTGGGCTCGGCGGTGCACAAGCTAGAATAAATGAGGGAGACGGGGAGGGGGTTGCGTCCTTGCCAGAGAGCACGCAGCTGGCCGCAGAGAGCAGCGTCGGCGGCGGAGAGAGAGCTCGAGCATGGCAGCGGCGGATGTAGAAATTGGGTGGGCGTTGAGGGATTTGGGGGATTTAGGAGCGAAGGGGGGAAAAAGAGGGAGTTTTTTTGTTGGCTGGGCTATTTTTGGCGCTAACTTTTTCTGTTCCCGTGTACGCGACTGATTGGCCCGATTAGCTGCCAACAGTCGGTCGGCATTAATCCCCGACCTATAGTCAGATGGAAGTCCTTGTATTCCGGACCGATGACCTGAAATTAAATATATGAGCATTCCCGACCGACGCTCGGTTGCTACACATATGCATTACCGACCAACAGTCCGATACAACTTTTCCCAACCAAAAGTCTGATGGTATTAGAGGCTTTTTCCAAATGTCGTTGGTAGGGAAATCTGGTGCGTGGTGTAGTGTGTCTTGGGGCATAAGATCTCCAAGAGAGGTATTGAAGTTGATAAAGCCAAAGTTGATGCTATTGAAAAGATGCAATGTCCCAAGGACATAAAAGGTATAAGAAGTTTCCTTGGTCACACCGGTTTTTATAGGAGGTTCATTAAGGACTTTTCTAAAATCTCTAGGCCTCTGACTAATTTATTGCAAAAAGATAGTCCTTTTGTCTTTGATGATGATTGTGTAGAAGCATTTGAAATACTTAAGAAAACTTTGATCACTGCACCTATTGTTCAGCCCCCTGATTGGAATTTACCTTTTGAAATTATGTGCGATGCTAGTGATTATGCTGTAGGTGTTGTTTTAGGGAAAAGAGTCGATAAGAAATTGAATGTTATCCAGTATGCTAGTAAGACTCTTGATACTGCCCAAGAAATTATGCTACTACTGAAAAAGAATTCTTAGCAGTTGTGTTTGCATGTGATAAGTTTAGACCTTACATTGTTGATTCTAAAGTTACTATTCACACTGATCATGCTGCTATTAAATATCTTATGGAAAAGAAAGATGCTAAGCCTAGACTCATTAGATGGGTTCTCTTGCTCCAAGAATTTTACTTGCATATTATTGATAGAAAGGGAGCTGAGAACCCCGTTGCAGATAACTTGTCTAGATTAGAGAATATTCTTGATGACCCACTACCTATTAATGATAGCTTTCCTCATGAACAATTAGCTGTCGTTAATGCTTCTCGTACTTCTCCTTGGTATGCTGATTATGCTAATTACATTGTTGCTAAATTTATACAGCCTAGTTTCACATACAAGCAAAAGAAAAAGTTCTTTTATGATTTAAGACATTACTTCTGGGATGATCCACACCTTTATAAAGAAGGAGTAGATGGTGTTATTAGACGTTTTGTGCCTGAGCATGAACAGGAACAGATCCTACGCAAGTGTCACTCTGAATCCTATGGAGGACACCACGCTGGAGATAGTACTACGATCTGGTTTTTATTGGCCTACTCTATTCAAAGATGCTCGTAAGTTTGTCTTATCTTGTGATGAATGTCAAAGAATAGGTAACATTAGTAGACATCAAGAAATGCCCATGAATTATTCTCTTGTTATTGAACCGTTTGATGTTTGGGGCTTTAATTATATGGGACCTTTTCCTGCCTCTAATGGTTTTACACATATTTTAGTTGCTGTTGGTTACGTTACTAAGTGGGTAGAAGCTATTCCAACTAGTAGTGTTGATCATAACACTTCTATTAAAATGATTAAAGAAGTTATTTTTCCGAGGTTTTGAGTCCCTAGATATCTAATGACTGATGGTGGTTCACATTTTATTCATGGTGCTTTCCGTAAGATGCTTGCTAAGTATGATGTCAGTCATAGAATCGCATCTCCTTATCATCCGCAGTGTAGTGGTCAAGTAGAGTTGAGCAATAGAGAGCTCAAATTAATTTTGCAAAATACTGTGAATAGATCTAGAAAGAATTGGTCCAAAAAACTTGATGATGCATTATGGGCCTATAGAATGGCATACAAAAATCCTATGGGTATGTCTCCATATAAGATGGTTTATGGAAAAGCGTGTCATTTACCTCTTGAACTTGAACATAAGGCATATTGGGCTATTAAAGAGCTCAATTATGACTTCAAACTTGCCGGTGAGAAGAGGTTGTTTGATATTAGCTCACTTGACGAATGGAGAACCCAAGCGTATGAGAATGCCAAGCTATTCAAAGAAAAAGTCAAACGCCGGCATGATAAGAGGATACAAAAGCGTGAGTTTAACGTAGGAGACTATGTATTATTATTCAACTCTCATTTAAGATTTTTTGCAGGAAAACTTCTCTCAAAATGGAAAGGTCCTTACGTTATCGAGGAGTTCTATCGTTCTGGTGCCATAAAAATCAACAACTTCGAAGGCACAAGTCCAAGGGTGGTAAACGGTTAAAGAATTAAACATTATATTTCAGGTAATCCTATCAATATTAAAACTACTATCATTGAAATCGTAACCCCTGAGGAATACATAAGGGACACTTTCTAGAATGTTCCAGACTCCGAAAAGGTATAGGTATGTGGTACGGTAAGTAAACCGACTCCAAAACGACTCCAATGCAATTTTTTATCAGTTTTCGAATATTTAAGAATTTTAGGAAGAAAGAAGTAGTCCGAAAGGGACATGAGGCCCCCATGAGAGTGGATGGCGCCCCCCCCCCCCTACAGGGCGCGCCCCTGTCTCGTGGGCCCCTCGTGTGCCTCCCGGACTCCATTTTCTTGCACGTTACACATTTTGGTCGGTAAAAATTAATTATATATACTCCCAAAGGTTTTGACCACTGTATCATGCAAATATCCTATATTTTCGTTTCGAGCTGTTTCCGTTGCAGATCTAGAGCACCATGACTTCACCCTCCTCCAACAACGAAGACAAGGATGCTTGGCTATTGAAGTTAGAGCTGAAAAGAGAAGAACTAGAAGAGATCAACAAGGATGAAGGGATCAAGAAGGCCATGGAGGTTCAAGCTCCGGCGGTGAAAGAACAAGACATCCCTCAACCTTTACCTAACCTTTTCACTCCAACATAGATTGAAGCTTTCAAGATGATTGAGTTAGCTTGCATAGAGAACAAGTATATTACACAGGAGAATATTTTGTTCAAGGATCATATCTCCGGACTCAAGGGCCTTATCCGCAAGTTGGAGGAGCTTTTACGCTCGATGTGTGATTATCCACCGTCATCATCACCACCTCCATCACCACCGAGGACATAATCACATGGGTATGGGCACTCCCCTTGGCAACTGCCAAGCTTGGGGGAGGTGCCCCGGTATCGTATCACCATCACACTCCTATCTTTACCGCTTTATTTAGTTCGATCCTTTTAGTAGTATCTTGATCTAGTAGATTCAAGTTTTGATATCAAGTAGTTTTGAGTTTTGCATTGTGATCTCTTTTTGTAATCGAGTCCGTGAGCTATCTAAAATAAAGATTAGTGTTGAGTCAAGGGCTTTGCTATGTTGCCATGATCTTGAGAAAGTAGAAAGAATAATAGAGTTCATATTGATCTTATGGATAGTGATAACTTCACACATAGAAAGTATGAGGCATAAAAATTGTTGAGGGTTGATGAACGTAGTTTTGGTCACCGTTGCAATTAATAGGAAGTGATAAGGAAAGAGGGGTTCACATACAAATATATTATCTTGGACACCTTTTTATAATTGGGAGCACTCATTAAGTATGACATGCTAAAAGAGTTGACGTTGGACAAGGAAGACAACGTAATAGTTTATGTTTTCCGACATCTCAGTTAAAGTATATTGTCACTAACCTTCCAAACATGTTGAGCTTGCCTTCCTCCCTCAGGCTAGCCAACTTCCTTGCACCAAGTAGAGATACTACTTGTGCTTCCAAATATCCTTAAACCCAGTTTTGCCATGAAAGTCCACCATACCTACCTATGGATTGAGTAAGATCCTTCAAGTAAGTTGTCATGTTGCAAGCAATAAAAATTGCTATCTAAATATGTATGACTTATTAGTGCAGAGAAAATAAGCTTTGTACGATCTTGTTGTGGAAGTAATAAAAGCGACGGACTGCATAATAAAGGTCCACATACAAGGGCCAATATAAAGTGACGTTCTTTTGCATTAAGATTTTTTGCATCAACCCTAAACGCACATGACAACCTCTGCTTCCCTCTGCGAAGGGCCTATCTTTTACTTTATGTTTTACTTTATGCTTGAGTCAAGGTGATCCTCACCTTTCCCTTTTTCATTTTATCCTTTGGCAAGCTCCTCGTGTTTGAAAGATCATGATATATATACATATATCCAATTGGATGTAAGTTAGCATGGGCTATTATTGTTGACATCACCTAAAGGTGAATACATTGGGAGGCAACACAATAAGCCCCTATCTTTCTCAGTGTCCGGCTGAAACTCCATAACCACAAGTACTACGTGAGTGTTAGCAATTGTAGAAGACTACAAGATAGTTGAGTGTGTGAGCTTGCTGAAAAGCTCTATTGTTGACTCTTTCTGATGTTACGATAAATTGCAATTGCTTCAATGACTGAGATTATAGTTTTAGTTCCCAATGAAGTTTTTGAACCATACTTGACATTGTGAATTGATTGTTACTTGAGCATAAGAAATCATATGATAAAATCTATATATCCTGTTGTTATAAGAATGATCATGATGCCCTCATGTCTGTAATTTATTTTTATCGACACCTCTATCTCTAAACACGTCGACATATTTTTCGATTTCGGCTTCCGCTTGAGGACAAGCGAGGTCTAAGCTTGGGGGAGTTGATACGTCAATTTTGCATCATGCTTTTATATCAATATTTATTGCATTATGGGCTGTTATTACACATTATATCTCAATACTTACTGCTATTCTCTCTTATTTTGCAAGGTTTACCATGAAGAGGGGGAATGACGGCAGCTGGAATTCTGGTTGGAAAAGGAGAAAACATTGGAAATGTATTCTGCACAGCTCCAAAAGTCCTGAAACTCCAGGAAACATCTTTTTGGGATTAATAAGAATTTTTTAGTGAAAGAAATACACCAGGGGGCCCACACCCTGTCCAGGAGAGTGGAGGGCGCCCCCCCTACAGGGCGCGCCCCCTATCTCCTGGGTCCCCTGGTGGGCCTCCGGTGTCCATCTTCTGCTATATCAGAGCTTTTACCCTGGAAAAAATTGTGGGCCAGCTTACGGGACGAAACTCCGCCGCCACGAGGCGGAACCTTGGTGGAATCAATCTAGGGCTCCAGCGGAACTGTTCTGCCGGGGACACTTCCCTCTGGGAGGGGAAAATCATCACCAATGATCCTCTCATCGGGAGGGGGTCAATCTCCATCAACATCTTCACTAGCACCATCTCCTCTCAAAACCCTAGTTCATCTCTTGTATCCAATCTTGTATCAAAACCAGAAATTGGTACCTGTGGGTTGCTAGTAGTGTTGATTACTCCTTGTAGTTGATGCTAATTGGTTTACTTGGTGGAAGATCATAAGTTCAGATCCTTTATGCTTATTATTACTCCTCTGATTATGAACATGAATATGCTTTGTGAGTAGTTACATTTGTTCCTGAGGACATGGGTGAAGTCTTGCTATTAGTAGTCATGTGAATTTGGTATTCGTTCGATATTTTGATGAGATGTATGTTGTCTTTTCCTCTAGTGGTGTTATGTGAACGTCGACTACATGACACTTCACCATTATTTGGGCCTAGAGGAAGGCATGGGGAGGTAATAAGTAGATGATGGGTTGCTAGAGTGACAGAAGCTTAAACCCTACTCCCTCTATCCATATATATAGGGCCTAATGCGGCTTTCGAGGCTAACTTTGACCACATGTTAAAACAATAATATATGACATGCAAGTTACACAAAGCATACCGTCAAATTCGTATGTGAAAATAGCTTCCAATGATATAATTATTACATTATGCATCTCATATACTATTAATCTTACCAAAAGTCAATGGATGTCTTAAGAAATGAATTAGGCCCTATATATATGGATGGAGGGAGTAGTTTATGTGTTGCTTCGTTAGGGGCTGATATGGATCCATATGTTTAATGATGTGGTTAGGTTTACCTTAATACTTCTTTTGTAGTTGCAAATGCTTACAATAGGGGTTAATCATAAGTGGGATGCTTGTCCAAGTAAGGGCAGTACCCAAGTGCCGGTCCACCCACATGTCAAATTATCAATGGACCGAACGCGAATCATATGAACATGACGAAAACTAGCTTGACGATAATTCCCATGTGTCCTCGGGAGCTCCTTTCTCATTATTAGAAATTGTCTAGGCTTATCCTTTGCTACATAAAGGATTGGACCACCTTTCTTCACTTTGTTTACTTTATGTACTTGTTACTCATTACCATTTATCTTATCACAAAACTATCTATCACCTACAATTTCAGTGCTTGCAGAGAAAACCTTACTGAAAACCTCTTATCATTTCCTTCTGCTCCTCGTTGGGTTCGACACTCCTACTTATCGAAAGGACTACAATTGATCCCCTACACTTGTGTGTCATCAACAGCAACAGAAGTTATTCCCGTGGGAGAATAAAGCTTCCAAACAAGCCCATCTCAAGTTATCAGCATGCAGCAATCATCTGTGCTTGGATTAGAAACACAGGCATGTTGAATGCCTGGATTTTGTCAGATCCGTTTACTTGTGCCTGCTGGACACAGGGCTAAAGTTAGTTCCTCAGGCTAGTACAGTTAGATGCTGTTGCGCCAATCTGAGACTGTGTTATGTCTAAACATGACCAAACAATCCATTCGCCTTTTGCACTGTTTTGTATGCTTGTTATAACAATGCTTTTGTGCTATGCACCCACTGTTCTGAAAATTTGTAAGTTTATGTCACTTTCGTGTACAGTAGTCGACCAGGGAACAAAAACATTTGGAAGAGAAGAGGCACTGCCTTGCCTATTCTGCAAGGAACGTGCGTCTAGTGCATGAGAGCAAGTGCGTCTGCAGTGACCGGATGAGACTGCCTCGTTTCATGGCACACTGTACGTGCACATGGCCGTGGCTCTGCTTAATCTCCAACCATGCTCTCAGTGACCTCAGAATGTATGTGCCTTTCGTGTAAACGCATGTCCGTGAACGAGTTTATGTCTGAGTACAAACTATCGAGTCACGGAGGCACAGATGTGCGTCTACATCAGGAGTAAGACGACTCTGTAGATTGTAGATTTTATGTGTGTCAGCGCTAGTGTGGTGCTTCTGTCTCACATAGGACTGTGCCTTTGACAAGTCAGTGCCAGGTTATCAGAGGCATGGTTCCCCATGCCTGCCAAAGCGACATATGTGCCTTGCTAAATTACAGTAACCCATGCCTCATTGAACGATGCAAGACGAAATATTCTTGGATGCTCCTCGCTAGCAACACGTTTCTTTGAAATATAAAATATTCAGGAAATCAATATTTGATGTGCGTAGACCATCACAGACCCTCTGAGAGATTGCAAAAAATGAGATACATGCCTTTAGTCAAGTAACTATGTCCAAGCATAAACTTATACTAGACGAGTATCCCTTGCAACGTTTCAAAAGAAGGAAATTGTTAAAGATCATTCTTCGAGGATTGCCTTGATCATCAGCAGGTCATCAGTGTTTGCAAACCCTTGCCCCAAAAGATCACAGATGATGCTTTGCATCTTGCTTCTATTCTCCTTCAGCTTATGCACCTCCTCCTTCAAAAAATCACTGTCTAGCTTAATCTCACCCTTGTCGTCCTTAAGATTATGAATGGCACTTGTGAGAGACCTCTGAATGCGCTTGACGACTTTATCAATGATACCCATCTGCTTTTTCTGCCTGTCAATCTTCATGGTAGTTACATTACTTTTTTCCACAGCTGCAACAAGATTCTCGAGCTTAAGGTTCACTTGTTCAATATCCATTTTAAGCCTGCTTATCTCTTCATCCTTTGCTTGCAACATCCCTCAGAGCTTGAGTAGGCACCTCTGCATAATGACAGGCCATGATCGGTCAACCCATTCGACGACTCCACAGTTCATGCCTCTCTGCAAACAAAAAGGAACAAAATAAATAGAGACTATTAATACAGTGTTGCACGAGCTCTGGAATATAATACAGTTCACATCTACTTGCTTTATAAACTCATTCAACTAACTATGAACCGTGTTTGTGCAACATGGCGCGTCAATGGTTAGGTACCCACAACACTAATTATGGTACTTCGCCCACCCTGTCCGTGGAGTTATTTCATAATTGTACTTAGTTTCTTTTAAGCTAGCTTGAATTAATCTGGAGCTACCTCTGCAGTCAAGTTATTTAGATATTTTTTTTGAAAAATATACTGACCATTAAACAGAAGTCCCATTTGTAAACAAACATGGGAGTGTCTAGATCACTTCTTTTGTTTTCAGTGATGTAAAATAAGTAGTGACCTTTACCCTTTTATGTAAAGTAAAAGGACTACACAATGTTTTCTACAATCAACCAGAAAACACAAGAAGAAATAAGTCTTCTTTGGAAGACTACAAGTCCTTTATCCAAACAGTTTGATTCAATAAGAAGTAGCTCGGATTTTCGAAAGTGACTAACTTTCACAGCACAGCCGTAAAACCTCCTCCCCGTGTCACTTCCTTTAAAAGCCACACACATGAGAGGCTTGGTATCATGGAGAACGTAGTAGAGAGGACGGTCGAGCTCTTTGCCATAGAAATCATGGTCCTGGATGGTATCAGGGTTCTCCTACGAGGACACATGAATGTTTATAGCTCAGATCTTTTGTTTGGAAAACAAACCCCAGTTCAACGCTCCGCATGTAGCAGGAAATCACCTACATAGAAATAAAAATCCAGCTCAAGGAAGTTCAAGCCTTCCTTCCACCCCTCTTGTCCGAACTTTTGTGTCGACACGGCCTGGAGGACGTGAGCAGATGTGATGTCGTAGGCGGCGTCGAATTCGGGAGGAGAGAGAGAGAGTGAGAGAAAGAACTAGTAGAAAACAGGGCTACCGTTCGGCCCTCGCCAGCCCATTAGTCCCGGTTCTTCAAGAACCGGGACCAATGGGGGGTATTAGACCCGGTCCGTGAGCCCAGGGGGCCGGCCGGGGCATCATGGGCATTGGTCTCAGTTCGTGTGGAACCATTTGTCCCGGTTCGAGCCACAAACTGGGACCAATGGTCCTCGCTACTGACCCACAACCATTGGTCCCAGTTCGTGGCTTGAACCGGGACAGAAGGGGTGGATTTAGTCCCGGTTCATGCCACGAACCGGGACAAATAACTTGCCTACATATACCCACCGCCGCGGCAAAGCACTCCAGAGTGCTCGTTTTGTCAAGCCGGCGAGGGGAGGGCATTTGGGTGCTCTAGTTCACCTCCTATGCACATGAGGTGTTCGATGAAATGCCCGAGCCACACTAGTTAAGCTTTCTCCTCTCTAAACTCACCTCCGAGCTCCATTTTCAACGAGATTTGTCTACATTTAGCGGTCTGTCACGCCCCGTCCCTGCCCCGTCTTCACCGCCGTCGATCGCCCGCGCCGATCTCGTCGCTGGCACCACCGTGGTGAGCCTCTTGTTCTTATCTTCTTTCTGAAAGAAAAAAAATTCTTACTTCAGATATATACTTGTCTAATTTTCTTACTTTTATTATTCCTTGTTATTATATAGTGCGATGGTTTTGGTATCCGCTCCCGTCGGCCCTTGTCCTGTCTATGATTCAGATGTGGTATATATTATCTTTTCATAACTATTTGGTTCATTTATTGTTTATGACAATTATGCCGACCAATGTGACATAGATTTTATTTATCTAGGAGGTTGTTGAACCGGAAATTCCAACCGACCCTATTGTCAAGAGGTTAAATTTAGTTGAAGAAGAAAACAATTACTTGAAGGAAAAAATAAGAAAAAATGAGGAGGAGAAGATGATATTGGAGTTGCATGTTGCGGATGTCGTCGATGATCACAAGATCAGGATGGATGCAATGCGATTGAAGATTAAAAACATTAGAAAATATGCCATTCATACCGAGGCTTGGTATCATTATGCAGTCTGATCAGTTATTACCTTGGTTGCAGTTATGATCGCATTTGTTTTTGCATTGAAATGTTTTACATAATTTCAATGTATGGTTTAATTAGATGGTCTCGAGAGCTATATGTTGTTCAATGAGAACTATGTATGTACTTTGGTTTTAATGCTCTGGAGAACTATGCATGTACTTTGGTTTCAGAGTTCATTTCAAATGCTTTTCAACTTCATGGTCTTATAGCTCAAAATAATTAGTAAATGCATGAAAAATAACAAATGAAGTCAGAAAGGGTTGTAAACTGATGATGTGGCTTTGAATGGTGCATTTTGAACATAGAAAAACAAGGGGGTTCAAATAAGTTCAAAACAAATGAAATCCCTTTGTAACAGACGAGTTTCCATATGAAACCCTGATACTTCGAAGGAGATTGTCTGTTTTGTATGCGAAGTGCATCCAGTTTTTGCCGTAAGCCTCTCTACTTTCTTGCACATGCTATGTGGGTCAAATGATGATACCGTGCCAACTTGGAACCTTTTCAGAGTTCATTTCAAATGCTTTTCAATTTCATGGTCTTATAGCTCAAAATAATTAGTAAATGGATGAAAAATAACAAATGAAGTCAGAAACAAAATAAAATAAAATAAATAAGTAATTTGAAAAAAATTATATAAACTTTAATAAAATAGATAAGTAAAAAAAACTTTGATAACATAAATAAAATTTATGAAACTAAAATTATCAAAGTATTTTCTGTTCAAAACATTATAAGCAACTTCTAGTATTATTGAAACTAAACTTATATAAAATTGATGCAACTAAAATTATCAAAGTATTTTCTGTTCAAAATCATTAAAAGCAAAAAGAATTTTCATAAAGAAAATTTTTTGTTAGAAACTTTAATCGCAAAAAGAATTATCTTAAAATAAAATTAATAAGTAATTATAAACAAAATAAAATAAATAAAATAAAATTGTATTTTGTTGTAAGTAGAAACAAAACAAAATAAATAAAGCAAAAAAAGAAAACAAAAAACTGGGGAAAAATAAAAAAAATTGCCACCAACTGGGCCACCACGGCCTGAATACGACTAGAAACCCATCCATGGGCCAGGATTCAGGCCCGCAGTAGGCCCAGAAAGCCCATCAGGCAAAGCAGTAGCAAGTAGGCCCATAAGCCTGAAGTGGAGAGGAGCTCGAGAGGGGTGCGACAGTGGGGCTTATAAACCACTACGCGCCCCTCTCAACTAGCGATGTGGGACTAAACTTTGGCCATGATGCGGGAAACACGGGGGCCTTTGGTCCCGGTTGGTGGCACCAACCGGGACTAAAGGGGGTGCATTGGTACTGGTTCGTGGCACCAACCGGTACCAATGCCCACCCTTTAGTCCCGGTTGGTGCCACCAACCGGGACCAAAGGCCTCTGCTTCCCGCCCTTTGGGCTGCTAAAAAGAGACCTTTGGTCCCGGTTGGTGGCACCAACCGGGACTAAAGGGGGGCATTGGTACCGGTTGGTACCACGAACTGGTACCAATGCCTTGGGTATATAATTAGCACTTGTGAAAAATTTATTTCAGTTCGCCTTCCCTGCTAAACGCCCCAGCGCTGCTCCTCATCGCCGTCGCCATCGCCATCGTCGCCTCTGCCCCGCGCCCGAGCCCTTGCCCGTGGACTGCCCCAGCGCGCCAGCGCACTCGCCGCCCCTGCCGTCCGATGCCGTCGACGCGCCGTCCCTGCCTCCGACGCCGTCGCCGCGCCGCCCCTGCCCTCGACCACGTCGTCGCCAGCGTCGCGCCGCACCGGTCCCTACCCCGCGCCCGAGCCCTTGCCCATGGCCCGCCCCGCGCCCGAGTACATTTTAGGTTAGTTTAATTTTTAAATATCTAGCTAGGAAAGGAACAAGATTTAGTACATTAAAGGTAGAAGAGTTTTATCTATATATGTTCTTTGATTTAGTACGTACATTTTAGGTTAGTTTAATTTTTAGAATTTTTTTAAATATCTAGCTAGGAAAGGAAGAAGAAGAAAAAGAATGAGAGGAGAAAAAGGAAAATAAGAAGAGGAAGAAAGGAGAAGAAGAGGAGAGGAAGAAGAGGATAAATAAATAAGAAGAGGAAAAAAGAAGAAAAAGAAGAGGAGAAGAAGAAAGGAATAGAGGAGAAAGAAGAAAAAAATAGAAATTTCTATTTTTTTCTTCTTTCTCCTCTATTCCTTTCTTCTGCTCCTTTTTTTCTTCTTTTTTTTCTTCGATTGCTTCTCTTTTATTCCTTTCTTATTCTTCTCTTTTTATTTCTTTTTTTGTCTTCTCATTTTTTATCGGGTATGTCGTTGTCGATATACCCCCTCCCGAGAACTTCAACACGAGGGGGGGGGGGTACCGATATACCCCCTCCCCAATAACATTATTTTCCCATGTATATGTATGTCACGTCATTGTCGATATAACCCCGTCCCGGATAACTTTGACATGAGGGGCGGTCGATATAAATACCCCCTCTCGACTGTGATAACTTATACCACGGGAGCACCCCCCTCGGCCCTCTCGCTCGACCAAAACTCTCGAGGACACCCAAGCCCTAGAGAAAAAATGATGTTGGTCTCCTACTCCCTCCCGCCGCGCCCCTACCCGACAAACTCTCTCGAGGCCACCCAAATTTACCAAGTTAAAAGAGCGTTGTCGTCAAGGCCACCCCAAACCCTTGAAGCGTTGTGTCGAGGCCACCCCAAACCCTTGAAGCGTTGTCTAGGCCACCCCAAACACTAGAGAAGCAGCGTCGAGGCCACTAACATGATTCCTTATTGTGATTAGCTAGCCAGTTCTATGTTTGCCACTAATATACATCCATCTGTACCATGTTTGAATAATAATTGACATGTTGTAAACATTTGCAGAAACTATGGAGCACTCCCGAGACGAAGCAACAGAAGCGATGTTGGGGGAGATAATCGCACACGGAAGTGATGTCGTTGCGTCATTTCTCAACGACACCGATGGTCAGGAAGGACTGGGTGAAGAAGCGAGCTATGTTCATGATGGCTCCAATGACCCATTAATGCCAGTACAAGAAGAGGGCTATGTTCATGATGGCTCCGGTGACCCAATGGAGGTACAAGAAGGAGACCGTGCTAGCTGCTCCGGTGACCGAACCAAGTCCGACCAGGTATATATATATATATATTAGTTAAGCCCGTGCTGACTAGTTAATTGATGCATTCATTGTTTTCATATGTACACATATTAATTAATTCTCGTCTTTCTTCTTTTTTCTCTAGCCCTCCAGATCGAGCTCAACTTCGGTAAAGAAACGAGGCCCGATGAAAAAGTTGCGCTCGGATGAAAGGTTTGATATCAGAGCAATCACGCGCGATGGCAAGCCGATTGAACCCATCTGGACAAGGGATGCATTTCATGCTCAGTGTGGGGTTATTGTTAGGGACAAGATCCTGATCAGTATCCAGCAATGGTTAAAGCCAAAGAAGGAAGACCCTGAGGTGCCGACGTCTTATGTCTCCGATATGCAGAAAGAAGATCTGTGGACAACACTTAAGGCAAATTTCACCCTACCGCCAGAGGAGGATCCAGAGAAGCCAGTTAAAGAGGAATTGATCAAGTTTCATGCTCTTAAGAAGATGGCAGAACTATTCAGGAGGTGGAAGAATGAGCTGAAAACGTTTGTCAACAAAGAAGAGACACCAGAATTCACCGGACGGTTTGAGAAGATCACAGATCAATGGCCCGCATTTGTGGCGCACAAGACATCGGAAAAGAGTAAGAAGATGTCAGCGACAAACAAGATTAATGCTGCGAAGAAGAAGCATCACCATCGCACGGGGTCAGGTGGTTACCTCAAAGCCCGACCTTTGTGGGACAAGGCTGAGAATGACCTGATTGCTAAAGGGGTCGAACCAGAGACATTGAGATGGCCAGACCATTGCCGGACTTGGTTCTTTGGGGTTGGCGGAACCTTGGACCTTGTATCAGGGAAGTGCGTTTGGACTGAAGAGCAATTGCGAATACCCGTCAGGAAGCTTCGGGAGTATATCTAGAAAGCGCAAGAAGGGACGTTCGCTCCAGACATAGAGAACGACGAGCTCACAACGTATCTATAATTTATGAAGCATGCATGCTATTTTATTATCTGTTTTGAATGATTATGGGCTTTATTATACACTTTTACATTACTTTTGGGACTAACCTATTAACCGGAGGCCCAGCCCATATTACTGTTTTATTGCCTATTTAAGTATTTCGAAGAAAAGGAATATCAAACGGAGTCCAAACGGAATGAAACCTTTGGCAGGGTTATTTTTGGGAAGAATATGATCCTGGAGACTTGGAGTTCACGTCAGAAGATCCCCGAGGATTCCACGAGATAGGAGGGCGCCCCCCCCCCCTACAGGGCGCGGCCCCCTGTCTCGTGGACCCCTCGAGCACCTCCTGACGGACTTCTTTTGCCTATATAGTCCCACGTACCCTAAAAATATCCACGATCAAGACAGATCGGGAGTTCCGCCGCCGCAAGCCTCTGTAGCCACCAAAAACCTCTCGGGAGCCCTTCCCGACACCCTGTCGGAGGGGGAACCCATCACCGGCGGCCATCTTCATCATCCCGGCGCTATCCATGACGAGGAGGGAGTAGTTCACCCTCGGGGTTGAGGGTATGTACCAGTAGCTATGTGTTTGATCTCTCTCTCTCTCTCTCTCTCTCTCTCTCTCTCTCGTGTTCTCTCTCGTGTTCCCTCTATGACACGATCTTGATGTATCCCGAGCTTTGCTATTGTAGTTGGATCTTATGATATTTCTCCTCCTCTACTCTCTTGTGACGAATTGAGTTTCCCCTTTGGAGTTATCTTATCGAATTGAGTCTTTTATGAGAACACTTGATGTATGTCTTGTCGTGTTTATCTATGGTGGCAATGGGATATCATATGCCACTTGATGTATGTTTTGGTGACCAACTTGCGAGTTCCGCCCATGAACCTATGCATAGGGGTTGGCACACGTTCTTGACTCTCCGGTAGAAACTTTGGGGCACTCTTTGAAGTACTTTGTGTTGGTTGGATGAATCTGAGATTGTGTGATGCATATCGCATAATCATGCCCACGGATACTTGAGGTGACATTAGGGTTTTGGTTGATTTGTGTCTTAAGGTGTTATTCTAGTACGAACTCTTGAATAGATCGATCCGAAAGAATAACTTTGAGGTGGTTTCGTACCCTACCATAATCTCTACGTTTGTTCTCCGCTATTAATGGCTTTGTAGTGACTCTTTGTTGCATGTTGAGGGATTGTTATATGATCTATCTATGTTATTATTGTTGAGAGAACTTGCACTAGTGAAAGTATGAACCCTAGGCCTTGTTTCCTATCATTGCAATACCGTTTATGCTCACTTTTATCACTTGTTACCTTGCTGTTTTTTATAATTTCAGATTACAAATACCTTTATCTACTATCTATTTTGCACTTGTATCACCATCTCTTTGCCGAACTAGTGCACCTATACAATTTACCATTGTATTGCGTGTGTTGGGGACACAAGAGACTCTTTGTTATTTGGTTACAGGGTTGTTTGAGAGAGACCATCTTCATCCTACGCCTCCTACGGATTGATAAACCTTAGGTCATCCACTTGAGGGAAATTTGCTACTGTCCGACAAACCTGTACACTTGCAGGCCCAACAACGTCTACAAGAAGAAGGTTGTGTAGTAGACGTCAAGCTCTTTTCTGGCGCCGTTGCCGGGGAGGTGAGTGCTTGAAGGTATATCTTTAGATCTTGCAATCGAATCTTTTTGTTTCTTGTTTTATCACTAGTTTAGTTTATAAAAGAAAACTACAAAAAAATGGAGTTAAGTTTGTGTCATATGCTTCATCTTTTTAATATCTTTCGTGAGTATGATGAAAAGGAAAATTGTTGAGCATGATTGCAATGTTGTTAATATAAATTCCTTGAATATCCATGATGCTAATGATATGCAAAACCACAAGCTTCGGGAAGCTATGTTTGATGAATATGATATTTTTAGCCCCCCAAGTTTTGATGATAATATTTCTTATGATGAAAGTATGCCTTGTATTTATGATGATTATATTGATGAAAGTGGGTTTGGAAGAGTGTCAACTTTAGAAAGTAGTGATCCCACTATTTTGGAGGATGTTGAATCTTATTGTGATGAATATGAAAGTGGATTTGGAAGAGTGTCAACTTTATTTAGTGATGGTTCCACTATTTCGGAAGAGGTTCCAATTGATTATGAGAATAAAGTTGCTATCTATGATGATTATTGTGATGACTTGTATGCTATTAGGAATAATTATAACCATGAAACTTGTCATCATGATTTTAGTTTTCAATTTGATTATGCCTCACATGATAATTATTTTGTTGAGTTTGCTCCCACTATTATTCATGAGAAGAATTTTGCGTATGTGGAGAGTAGTAAATTTTCTATGCTTGTAAATCATGAAAAAAATGCTTTAGTTGCTGGTTATATTGTTGAATTCATTCATGATGCTACTGAAAATTATTATTAGGGAGGAACATATGCTTGTAGGAATTGCATTAATATCAAGTATCCTCTCTATGAGCTTCAAGTTTTGAACTTATGCTTGTTTTGCCTTCCTATGCTAGTTTATTATTGTTCCCATAAGTTGTTTTCTCACAAAATACCTATGCATAGGAAGTGGGTTAGGCTTAAATGTGCTAGTCATATGCTTCATGATGCTCTTTTTATGTTTCAATTTTTATCCTTTATGTGAGCATCAATGCCATCATCATGCCTAGCTAAAAAAGCATTAAAGAAAAGTGCTTGTTGGGAGACAATCCAATATTTATACTTAATTTTTTTTGTGTCCACATGATTATGCTACTGTAGTAATCATGTTTTATAGCTTTTGTTTCAATAAAGTGCCAAGTAGAACCTTTGCGAAGACTTGGGTGAAGTTTATATGATCTTGCTGTGAAAAACAGAAACTTTAGCGCTCACGAGATTAGCTGCCATTTTTTTACTGGAGAGTGATTTTAGGTTGATTCTTTTTGCAGATGATTAATAGACAAATTTCTCAGGTCCAGCAATTTATTTCATAATTTTTGGGGTTCCATAAGAATACGTTTGATACAGATTACTACAGACTGTTCTGTTTTTGACAGATTCTGTTTTCTGTGTGTTGTTTGCTTATTTTGATGAATCTATGAGTAGTATCGGAGGGTATGAACCATAGAGAAGTTAGAATACAGTAGATATTACACCGATATGAATTTAGAATGAGTTCATTACAGTACCTAAGTGGTGGTTTTATTTTCTCTACTACTATAGTACACAATTTTTTGAATATTTGAATCTGCCTTCTTCTCTCATATTTTACCCGCCACTTCCAGAATTGAATCATCTATGACCGTCAACTTATTAAATCGAACGGCCCGTGTTACCCGGATTCGCCCCTCACGCAGTCCCGCCAAACCTGAAAACGAGTCGCCCCATCTAGAGAACTCCACAGCCCCCACGATAGCCCCCCCTCCACCCTCCAGGCTCTAGCAAATCGATTCCCTGCCAACCTCCCATTTTTCATATCACGCTGGTCTTTCCCCTGGAATCTGGATGCTTTGTATCCAATTTCTCTAGCCCGTGGGTCACACACTCACACTCACACACCAGCAGCTCCATTGGTCCATCCCTGGTCCACACACCCAGCACGGCAGAACCTCCGGATCACCTCCACGTCCAGATTGCATCTCCAGCCCCGTCTCCTTGCAGGCTCTGGCTTGCTTCGAAATTTGTTTCCGCCTGGTGATTAAAGGCTCATAGGAGCTGGACATCCATCTACGGCCAGCTGACCATAGTGCCGTTGACCACAGGTGAGGTTGGTGATTCTTCTGTTCCTTTGAGATTTTGTTGCATGAGAATGTTGTGCAAGTGATTCTTCTTGCTGAGGATGATATGAAATACAAATCCACTGGTCTGATTGTAGCTTGCTGATTTTTCTACTTTTCTTGCACGCAAGGTGTTTGTGTTTATGTCCAAACAGTACACTAAGAAAAGCAATGCAGCATATGTTCATTCTGTTCTGCAAAGCCAAATAAGGATATTGACCCATCAGGGAAAAGCACAAAAAATATTGTCTACAAGGATGTTTTGGTATAATTCATGTGCATGCTGTGTACTGCAGTGTGATGTTTCTAATATGGTTGTATTGATGTAAATAGTACCCAGGAAAATAATGTTATATAGGGCTTCAGTCATTAGTTTGTCCTTGTGAAAGTTGTAGACCAAAAGTTATATTTGCAGGGGTACTATTCTAGCATATACAATACTTAAACCATGTACTACTCCTTTTTCAGTTATTGCATATAGCAGAAATCCAGCAACAGAAGTGAGCAAATATCATTCTTTATGATACAGAGCCATTGGGCTTCAAATGTATATACAATATACTGACGTTTTTCTGTTTTAACGTACAACATAGACATCCTGTCAACGGAAGGGAGCACAGACCATTTTGCTTTACTCATACCATAAATAGATTACTTATTCCAATCTGATGCGCCTTGGCAGCAAGACCATGAACAAAACCAGCGGATTGCCTACCAATTTTGAGAAATTACACAGGCGATAAACCCCGGCATATGTTGGGGACGACGACGCAGGCAGCTGTTGTTGAAGAAGAGGTGGTCGCAGCAGATCGCGGTGCAGCAGCTTTCAAGGAGATTTACGCCCTCGCCACGGTGCACGAGTTGTACAGCGGCTCTCCTCCAAGATACAATAATCTCCTATCTCCTATTGTACACTCAAGAGGAGACGAACCAGCAGGTTCTCACGAACATAGCTCTTTCTATGCCAAACTTCAGATGTATGTGGAGAAACTCAAGATTGATCTACCCAAAACATCTGCCGTACGTGGCCTTATATAGTCTCCTTCTCAACTGGAAATTTTTATCTCTTGGCCAGCAAGTTTTCTTAGATAACAAGCTTAATTCGTTGGCCAAAATATCAGAATAAGTTGAGGCAATATCTGGTACGTACAGCTGAAACCAAAACTGTTTAAATCACCCAAACTGATAACAAACAGAGATCACAAATTCTGTTCAGAGGTGTCCCATCTGAACGAACGCGAAGATTGGCGTTGATTCTATCACAAGTCAAACGGAAAACAAGGTATGAAATCTTAACAAGCGATTAACGACATTGTCAAGACATTCATTTGTAACTTTATTCAGAAACCGAAACAGACAAAGTCTGATCCTTAACAAGCTAAAATGAAACTGAAATTCTGAACTTCTGAATTCCAACAGCATAGATGTTGTAACTTCTACATGCTGGCAATGCATTAGAGTTAGCAGAATCATATTTGAACTCAACGGGGGAAGTGCAATGATCCAGCGTCAAGTGCATATCAAACTTCATAGTGTTCACTTCAGAGTTTTCAGCATCGAAACAATTCTCACGTTCCTGGTTGGCGGCAAAGATGATCTCGCCATGGTGACACATTGAAATAACACCTGCAGAAGCTGAAATACAAGACATGAAAATTCACAATAATGAAAAAAAAATTACAAATTGTTCTTAATATTGGCAACATCTAATAATTTAGTTGCACTGAAATAACATAGAAAACAATTACAGTTTAACTCTATAATTTTTCTTGTAAGCAAGAAATGGGTACACAAATGCTTTAATCACCATACTTGTTCTTTATTTTCTGTAACCTACAAATCCAAAAAATTCACAATTAAATAACAAAAAAAGATCACACTCATCAATCTTATTCTCTGTTCTTTCACTAAAAAAATATATCAGAAATTGAGTCCCTTCTGTTCGGGGACATCCGATAAAATCAGAAATTGAAGTACTCACCTTGCTGCTGCCTGCTGAGTGCCCAATGTTGATGTTGTGATGCTACGGTCAGTGCTACTCGCCCGCGCCATCGCTCGGAGGCGTGGAGTGTGCCGCCTGCCGGCGTGTGCTGTGTGCGGCCGTGGCTGCCGGATTCGGGCGCTGCCGTACCTGCTGACGATGACTGGGCAAGACGAGCATGATTGCTGGATGGCCGGTCAGGCGCTCCGCCTGCGGCGTGGCAGTCCTCGGGTCGGCGGCAGGGAAGAAGGGGCGGCGGTTCGGTGGCGCTCCGCTCGACGCTCTTTTTTTTATAGAACTCCACTCGACAGCCTGAGGCAGGGAGCTCTCTTTTTTTTGTTGGAGAATCGGCAGGGAGCTCACCTGGTTCGCGTTTCTGAGTGGGGCTCCATACAGGACGGCAAGGCAGGACGCAGAAGTTCGAGCGGTCTCCCCTAAAATCAAAAACAATTTTTTTTTTAAATAGAAGTCGAGCGGAACAGGCTATTCTCACGTTTTTGCATGATTTTTACGACATGCATTGATATAGACTGATACATATCCTTTTTTCTGCTCGCAAAAAATATTGGATATGCATGGTAGAATGCATTACATCCATGTACGTCCAAGTAATGTACATAGAATACATGGAGATTATTATTTTCTGGACAAAATTTAATTCCATGATGTACGTAGAATCCATTTTGTGAATATTAACTGCAAGTTTGTCTTTTCTTTTTTTGCGGGAAACTGCAAGTTTTTAAATGTTTGGGAAATATAAGAAAATCAAATTGTTCATGAACATTGTAAATTGGCAAGCGATTGCGAAGCTAAAACTCCATATAAAAAGTGTTTCATTTATACATAAGACTTTTTGCTTGTATGGTCTTTTTATTAAGAATGCACACGTGCAAAGCACGTGCCTTCGACTAGTCTTATACTAACGGAGCTTACGAGTTTTCTGTTGAGTTTTGTGTTGTGGAGTTTTCAAGTTTTGGGTAAAGATTTGATGGACTATGGAATAAGGAGTGGCAAGATCCTAAGCTTGGGGATGCCCAAGGAACCCCAAGGTAATATTCAAGGACAACCAAGAGCCTAAACTTGGGGATGCCCCGGATGGCATCCCCTCTTTCGTCTTCGTTCATCGGTAACTTTACTTGGAGATATATTTTTATTCGCCACATGATATGTGTTTTGCTTGGAGCATCATTTTCTTCTGTCAGTATTTGCTTGCTGTTATTTAGATTAATGTTTTGCATCTTTAATTTCAATAAAGAAGTCAAGAATAGCGTTTGCCATGCTTATTTTGCTTGTATACATGTTACTGTTTGAAAACAGAAAGTTTACTGCTGTTGCAAAAATTCCCTAGAAAATTCAGAGAATGGTATAACATTGAATCTTTTTGCATATTAAGATCTGATAAATTTATTACAGTGGGAATTTTAGTTCATAATTTTTGGAGTCAGGTAAGTATTGATACTCTTGCATTCTTTACAGACTGTACTGTTTTGGCAGATTGCTGTTATGTTTGCATTGTTTGCATATGTTTGCTTGTTTAATGATGTTATTTAAGGATAGGAGTATTAAATATACAGAGGCATTTAGTATGCAATATTGAATAATTATTTTAGTGATTTGTTACAGTAGAAAATGATAAGGCTTTGCATTGGTTTATACTAATCTATCTCACGAGTTCTTGTAGAGTTTGTTGTGAATGAAGCTTTTTGATAAAAAGAAACCATGATACGAGAGGAATTAAAGAGACACAAAAGTTCAAGCTTGGGAATGCCCAAGGCACCCCAAGATAATATTTCAAGAAGTCTCAAGCATCTAAGCTTGGGGATGCCCCGGTAGGCATCCGACCTTTCCTCTTCAACAACTATCGTTTAGTATCGGTTGAGCCTAACTTTTTGCTTCTTCACATGAGTTGTGCTATCCTTGCAATGTCATTTTATTTTGTTTTGCTTGCTGTTTGAATAAAATCCCAAGATCTGAAATTCTTAAATGAGAGAGTCTTCATATAGTTGCATAATTATTTAGCTACTCATTGATCTTCACTTATATCTTTTTGAAGTAGTTTGTCATTTACTCTTGTGCTTCACTTATATCCTATGAGTAAATGGTTGAATGAGTTGAATGTCATAAATCTGAAATTATATATGTTTCATTTTCTTATCCCATGAGGAGTATTGACTTCACATCTAAGAAGTAGAGGTTATAAATTTATTGACGGTTAGCAAGCATTGTATTAGTCATTTGAACAATTCATGAAAGAATATTGAAGGAAGAGAGATTTCACATATAAATATATTATCATGGACATCTTTTATATTTGTGAGCACTCATTAAGTATGACATGCTAAAGAGTTGATGTTGGACAAGAAAGACAACGTAATGGGTTATGTTTTCTCGCATCTCAGTTAAAGTATATTGTCATGGATCATTCAAGTATGCATTACTAGGGAAAAGCCTAGCAGCAGTGCGGGTTTTGGGCCTCTCAGTAGCGCGGGGACAGGCGCTACTAATAAGGCGCTACAGCTAACGTATATCAGTAGCGCCTGTTGTCCCACGCTACTACTATACATGAATAGCTGTAGCGCTGTTTAGAAAAGGGCGCTACTGATATTATCTACAGCGATGTTTACCGGGAAGCGCTACTAGTAATGCGGCGCTACTGCTAAATTTCCCCCCCTCGCTACTACTAGTTTTATTAGTTTTTTTCCTGCATATTTGTTTTGTATTTGAATAGGCTTTATACAATAATCTTTACATATCATACACATACAAATGTAATCATAGCATATACATACAATTAGTCTCATCAAATCATGTCATCATCATAATCATCATCCAACACAAAGTGGTCTCTTGTCATCATCTCGAAAATAGCGATACAAGTCTCGATTACTTGCAAATACATCGTCATCCATCTAAACAATGGTATACGCGAGAAGAGCTATCACTTTGAGTACATGAGTTCGTCTCCCTCTCTCACATTAGCATGAACCTAAACTAACTACTACCTGTCGCTCGGAAATCAGAAACCGGTACACCTAGGCCTGACACTCCGGCCACTTGTCGTATATATACTCCTGGCGTAGCACTTATTCACCATCGATGATCTATGCACCTGCATCGTCACATGAGTCGATGATATGCAACATATATAGTTGAGCAACAGAAAGAGACAGACTTGGCAAAAATAGAAACAACATATCATAAGCATAAATAACAAAGTTCATCGTACCCCAAAATGCCCTAACTAGAGTGATTTTCGCTAGTCGAGGAGGAGGACGGTTTAATTACAGCACAAATAAAGTTTCACCGTGCATAACTCAAAGTTTTGTCATACAGAAAGTATGGACTAAACAGACACATTGTCATATATCGACAATCACTCCAACATGTCGTGCCATCCATCAATGTCAGGGAGATAGTCCCCGAGCCTAGTGAAAGGCTTCAGGTCGAGACGCCGAGCGGCTACCCATGTTCGGACGTCTTCCCGCGACATTTTTCCTTCTTCATAGAACATCCCTGTTTTTCCGACGACCTCCTTCATGATGATTTGGGAAAGTTCGCTGGATGTGATAGAACTCGGCTCGAAGTCGCTGATCCTGAATATGGGCATCGCCGGATCTAGGTGATGCGAAGGTTCTGGTGATCCCGTCTGTACTCCAGCATGTGGTGTAGGACATAGAATCCATCATTAAGAGAATCGTTCGGTTACTGGATGCAGCAGAAGTCGGTCTTGTGGCCGAAGGTGACCCTGCCGCCCCTTCTCTTCTTGTCCCTAACCTCTCCACCCCTTGCTTGGTAGTAAAACATAGCACTATCGAGAACATCCTTGATGTGGGTGTAATCCTTTTTGTGAATGTTCTTCGACGAGTCCAAGTAAAGAGCGTGGGAGAATCGGGGGTATAGGATGATGAGGACGGTGCGCCCGCCGCTGCACAAAATAAGTACACCTCAAATTACTTAGCCTCCACCGTGCAAATGAATGATTGAAATCGAAGGAAGGATAGCAGCGCGGATGACTTACACGGGATGATAAGGCAAGAGAATCACCTCCTCGTCCTTATTGGCGAGCATGAAATTGACGATGTATTCCCTTGCGGTGCTCTGCGCAGACTCCCAAGAAGCCCTCGTGCATGTAGTACGGGTCAGCGACACAGATATGAGATATCTGCTCAAACCCGATGATGTAGTTCATGTGCAAGGCATAAAGGCGGACAAACGTAAAATCCAACTTCTTCATGTGAAACATGTCGAATATGTAATCGAATCGGAGGAAGAACTTATCCGCGGGGAAGCTGTCGACATACGACATTTGCCGTGGAACGTTAACCACGTAGAGTGGGTATCCTGGATCTGTCGACGCGATTAGGCCTTTCTCTACCCGCAGCATCGTCATGAAGTCTCCTTAGATCGCCGAATCTGGCCTCTAGCGCTGTTGCAGGTAGGATTGGTTGACCGGGCATATGCCATTTATCCGCATCGGGGTATCTATACGGTCCTGAAGCCGAGACTGCTGAGGCGGCTGGATCATAGAATCAGCTTTTTTGCCTTTCCTCGCTCTCTTCCTAGACTTCTTTACTACCGGAAGGTCGTCCATAATACATTGAGACGGCAATTCAGGCACCGACTCATGATGCTCAAACCCTGAGGAGGCGCCAGTATAGACATACTATTCAGCGCCACCGTCGTCCTCATCCTCATCCATGGCAACGTCATCAACAACTAATGGAGCTTCCTCCTAACCCCGTCCGCTATCACCCAACCCGACACCCGATGCTAATTGGGTAGGTGGGGTGTTGATGTTCATACCTTGCTGAGGCTGCGTGCTCGTGGGTGTGCTCCCGACCGCCTCCAGATGAAGCAGACTCTTTGGCCACAACAGGACCCACCCATTGCAACAATCACCAAGCCTCAGCGGTGTCTCCTCGTCATCCACCAGTAGTATTGGAGGAGGCAAATTCTCGTGGCCCGGTTCGACACTGGCCACGGAAACCTTGAAGACGTTCGGGGGGGATCGGCCGGCTGTGGAACAATGGTTCCTTCGGCTCTATTATCGTCGCCTTCCCCACGTCCACCTTCTGGTCGCCGATGGTGTACAATATGGTGCATGGGGTTTCGTCGGCCTTCAAAGAAAAGTCTGCGACGTGAGACATCAGAAAGGCAACGAAAACGGGAGATTATACATTTATATTGCAGGGGGCCGGTGTGACAGATACCGTGAGGGCGTCGAGCTCAGCCAAAGACGAAGCACCGCCGAGCACGTCCGGTGCGGGAGCAGGTGCAGGAGCCGGTGCAGGAGCAGGTGCGGGAGCTAGTGCGGGAGCAGGTGCTCCAAATAAGTCAGCAAGGGGAAAGTCCTCTGCATTTTTTTCTGGATTTTGCCTTGTCCATGTGAAAACGCCCGTCACCAAGGAAGTAGACAAATCTGCAACCACCTGTTTTGCGGCAGCTACCGCTGTTGCGACTGTCTGAGATGATTTCTTCTCAACCGCAATCTCAACCTTCTTGTCGATGTTTTCTTCAGTTAACCTCCGTCTTTCCTTTCTCTCCTCCGTGGTCTCACGGTAGTACTTCTTCCACGTGGCGCCGTCTCCCACACCATGCACGCGTCCATACAACGGTCGAGTATCCACCGGTTGTCGTTTCAATATGTTCAATGCCCGGTTGAATGGAGTGTCCCACTTGGGCCTCGCCAAAGCCTCAGACGCCGAGTCGCTTTCAGCCGCAATCCGGTGCTGCTCTCTCTGCAAAAGGCACAAGGATCATTTACCAATATGACTAACATGTGCAGTCGAATTGATCAGAAACTAAAATTACCAGCAGTCTCATGAACACCGTAATGACCGGTGTTGTCTCATAAACCTTCTTCACTGGGTCCCAACGGTGCCGGGCCCTCAGGACGTCACGCTCCTGCGGGACGGTGAAATCCGCCAAGGGGTCTGGATGCCCAGACTCGCGGCTTCCGCGTCCTCCTTGGCCCATTTGGACCTCTTTCCGCCGTAACCACGGCTTCCGAGGTGGTGGCTCCCAATGTTCCTCTCTTGAAGCCCCTTCATGTACTTAGACTTTTTTTTGGTAGCTTCGGCCTCGCAAGCCTCCTTGAATATTTAAAACTGCTCTTCCGTGATTGTTGGATTATCCTTTACAATCTCGGAGTAGGGTTCCTTCTTGTCGATGATCTTTGCTTTCACTCAAGTTTTCCAGGCGGCCAACGCGTCGCTAAACTTGGTCATGGCGTGTTTGGTTATCTTCTTCATTGCCGGGTCCTCGTCTGGATCTTCATAATCCTTCTCATTCCGGCCCGGGAACAAGAATATCTGGTGAAACTTCTTTAGGAGGGAGCTCCTCATATTTTCTATCTTCTATAGTTTCACATCGTTGATGGTGGCTGTTGTCCATATGATGCAGCCATTTGATTACCGTAGCACGAGCGCGCTTCCTCGGGCGCCTTTGGCTCAAAATTGCCGTTCTCCACCTCCGTGTCCACCAGTCTAGTAGTCCTGAGTTTGTTAGGAAGTTGTTGCCTCTTTGCTTTCGGTTCTACACCGGCTCCGCTCCCCGAGGCAGCACCGGTCTCAGTCTCAGCGCTGGTCTCGATGTCGGACTGAGTCTCAGCACCGTTCTCAGTCTCAGCACCGGTCTGCGTGTCGGCCTTAGTCCCCGATGCCACCGGTGGGCCCAACAACAGCATCAGTTGATCGTCGGTAAGGCTAAAAAATTCGTCTGCCGCCCGGTAGACATCGTCGCAATCACCAGAACCCTGTCCTTCATCATTGCTAGCCATGTTTCCTATGATTAAATCTAGTCAATTAATTCTAGACCTAATAAAATGAATAATGACATAAAAAGGCCTATTGTTTTGTAGGAATGTTGACTCCTTCCTGGTGCGGCAAATCCCGGGCACTCGATATGTCCTAGTTTGTAGCACAAGTCATGCCGAAATTCACGGAAAATTTCGGCATGACCTTTGCTAAAAAGTGGACAAATCGAGAACCTGAAATTTGCCGGAACAGAAATGAATCAACATTCCGGCAAAACATAGGCCACTCAGCATCATTCCCTGGAAACAGTGTTCAAATATCCCTCTTCGACACTGCAACACATGTCCAAATATACACGAGCAACCACATGTCCAAATTTCACAAGCTAATTCAAAAACAAAGTGTAGAAGAAAATTCATTTAACTACTAATAGAACAAAATTCAGTTGACTTTAGTGCTCCATAATGATGAAAGGAAAAAAATTCAGTTAACTACTAATTTCATTCATTTAGGTTATTCATTTAACATCACGTAACTAACCTATTGTACCACTACTACTAGCAGCACTACTAACATAATTAACCTAGAAAAACTCTAGTGCCCTAACTGAAAAACATCTAATTAACATCTACTAGTACCACTATTGCCCTAACCTAATTAACATCTACTAGTATCACTATATACTATACAAGCAGCATCTACCCTAATTAAACCCTACTGCCCTAACTAACTTTTGTTGTAAACCAAATTTTTTGCTCTAAACTAATTTTTGCTCTAACATCTACTACTTAACATCCTTTGCTCTAAACTAAATTTTTTGCTATAAACAAACTTTTGCTCTACTAATTTTTTCTCTAAAATGCAGAGAGAGAGAGGAGTCGGGGGGAGGGGTGGGGGACTTACAGAGAGGGGAGAGACGGTGGCGGGGAGGTGCTCGGTGACGGAGGCAGGGGCGGAGAGGGCGGGCTCGGGCACGAGCAATAGCGGTCCTGGGCGGGCTCGGGCGGCGGTGAGGTGGAGGGCGCCAACGGTGACGTCGAGGGCGGCCTCGGGCGGCGGCGGCGAGGCTGAGGGCGGCCTCGGGCGGCGGCGGTGAGGATGACGGCGGCCTCGGGGGGAGACGGTGAGGTTGCGGGCGTCCATGCCGGCAGGAGACAGCGGCAAAGTGGGGCGACGGCGAACTGGGGAGACAGCGGCGACGGCGAGGGATTTGGGGAAGAAGTGTGGTGGCCGGGGGGCGGGGGGGGGGGGGGAGGGAAACCGCTGTTTAAGTGAAACGTAACGGTAGCGTGTTTCCGAAACGCGCTATAGCTAAGTTAGCTACATCGTGTTTCCTGAAACCCGCTACTGCTATTCCTTTCTCCTTTTTCCCTTTTTTCTTTTATTTTTCTTTACATTTTATTTTTTTCCTTTCTCCTTTTTCTATTTCTTTCATTTTCATTTACTTTTCTACTTGTTTTTGACTTTATTTTATTTCCGTTAGCAGCAGCGCCTTACACGTAATCGTGCTACAGCTAAGGAGAGGAGCAGTAGCGCTGGGCCAGTATACGCGATACTGCTAGGTTCGGCTAGCCATGTGCGCCCAGTTCAAACATAGCAGCAGCGCTTTTTGCTTGTACGTGCTACTGCTAAAGTCATAGCAGTAGCGTGGTTTATTTACGCGCGTTGCTACTAAGTAGCAGTAGCGTTTGATTTTGTACAGCGCTGCTGCTAAGATTCTGCGTATAAGGTTTTCCCTAGTAGTGATGTTGAGCTTGCCTTTCCCCCTCATGCTAGACAAACTTCCTAGCACCAAGTAGAGATACTACTTGTGCTTCCAAATATCCTTGAACCCAGTTTTGGCCATGAGAGTCCACCATATCTACATATGGATTGAGTAAGATCCTTCAAGTAAGTTGTCATCGGTGCAAGCAATAAAAATTGCTCTTTAAATATGCATGACTTATTAGTGTGGAGAAAATAAGCTTTGTAAGAACTTGTTATGGAAGCAATAAAAGCGACGAACTACATAATAAAGGTACATATAAAAGGGGCAATATAAAGTGACATTCTTTCGCATTAAGATTTTGTGTATCCATCCCTAAAAGCACATGGCAACCTCTGCTCCCCTCTGCGAAGGGCCTATCTTTTACTTTATGTCTTTTACTTTTTGCAAGAGTCAAGGTGATCTTCACCTTTCCCTTTTTCATTTTATCCTTTGGCAAGCACTTTGTGTTAGGGTGATCCTGATATATATATCCAATTGGATGTACGTTAGCATGAACTATTATTGTTGACATCACCCAAAGGTGAATACGTTTGGAGGCAACATTATAAGCCCCAATCTTTCTCTGTGTCTGATTAAAACTTCATAACCACAAGTATTGCGTGAGTGTTAGCAATTGTAGAAGACTATATGATAGTTGAGTATGTGAAGTTTGCTAAACTAAAGCTCTGACATAGACCCTTCCTGAAAATAGGATGAACTACAATTGTTTTCATGACTAAGAATGAAGTTTGCTAGTTTTCAAGAAAGTTTATGGTCTATGCTTGGACATGTGAATTGCTTGTTACTTTATCGTGAGAAGTTTTTATGAGATGAACTACTGTTATGACATATTATCCATGTTCAAGAATTCATCCGATTAACCAGTTAACTTGCCGATTAATCCCTAGTTGTAGGGTCACCGAATAACCTATAAACCGATAAATCATCCGATTAATTGATTAAATGGCCGATTAACTTGCCGATTAGCTGATTAATCCCCTACTCACCAGCCAACCGAGCAGCTACCAGTTAACGATTTCCTCAACAATGCATATTATCATGCTAGATAAGGTGATTGAAATTATCATTGATCAAACTTGTGCACCTTCTAGCATTCACACTTCATAAATTCTTTCTTTTATCATTTACCTACTTGAGGACGAGTAGGAATTAAGCTTGGGGATGTTGATACGTCTCCAACGTATCTATAATTTATGAAGCATTCATGCTATTTTATTATCTGTTTTGAATGACTATGGGCTTTATTATACACTTTTATATTACTTTTGGGACTATCCTATTAACCAAAGGCCCAGCCCATATTGTTGTTTTATTGCCTGTTTCGGTATTTCGAAGAAAAGGAATATCAAACGGAGGCCAAACGGAATGAAACCTTCAGTAGCATTATTTTTGGGAAGAATATGATCCTGGAGACTTGGAGTTCACGTCAGAAGATCCCCGAGGACTCCGCGAGATAGGAGGGCACACCCCCCCTACAGGGCGCGACCCCCTGTCTCGTGGACCCCTGGAGCACCTCCCGACTGACTTCTTTCACCTATATAGCCCCACGTACCCTAAAAACATCCACGATCAAGATAGATCAGGAGTTCCGCCGCCGCAAGCCTCTGTAACCACCAAAAACCTCTTGGGAGCCCTTCCCGGCACCCTGCCGGAGGGGGAACCCATCACCGGTGGCCATCTTCATCATGCCGGCGCTATCCATGACGAGGAGGGAGTAGTTCACCCTCGGGGCTGAGGGTATGTACCAGTAGCTATGTGTTTGATCTCTCTCTCTCTCTCTCTCTCTCTCTCTCTCTCTCTCTCGTGTTCTCTCTCGTGTTCCCTCTATGGCACGATATTGATGTATCCCGAGCTTTGCTATTGTAGTTTGATCTTATGATGTTTCTCCCCCTCTACTCTCTTGTGATGAATTGAGTTTCCCCTTTGAAGTTACCTTATCGGATTGAGTCTTTTATGAGAACACTTGATGTATGTCTTGCCGTGTTTATCTGTGGTGACAATGGGATATCATGTGCCACTTGATGTATGTTTTGGTGACCAACTTGCGGGTTCCGCCCATGAACCTATGCATAGGGGTTGGCACACGTTCTTGACTCTCCGGTAGAAACTTTGGGGCACTCTTTGAAGTACTTTGTGTTGGTTGGATGAATCTGAGATTGTGTGATGCATATCGTATAATCATGCCCACGAATACTTGAGGTGACAATGGAGTATCTAGGTGACATTAGGGTTTTGGTTGATTTGTGTCTTAAGGTGTTATTCTAGTACAAACTCTTGAATAGATTGATCCGAAAGAATAACTTTGAGGTGGTTTCGTACCCTACCATAATCTCTACGTTTGTCCTCCGCTATTAGTGGATTTGGAGTGACTCTTTGTTGCATGTTGAGGGATTGTTATATGATCTATCTATGTTATTATAGTTGAGAGAACTTGCACTAGTGAAAGTATGAACCCTAGGCCTTGTTTCCTATCATTGCAATACTGTTTACGCTCACTTTTATCACTTGTTACCTTGCTGTTTTTTATAATTTCAGATTACAAATACCTTTATCTACTATCTATTTTGCACTTGTATCACCATCTCTTCGCCGAACTAGTGCACCTATACAAATTACCATTGTATTGGGTGTGTTGGAGACACAAGAGACTCTTTCTTATTTGGTTGCAGGGTTGTTTGAGAGAGACCATCTTCATCCTATGCCTCCTACGGATTGATAAACCTTAGGTTATCCACTTGAGGGAAATTTGCTACTGTCCTTCAAACCTATGCACTTGCAGGCCCAACAACGTCTACAAGAAGAAGGTCGTGTAGTAGACATCAATTCACAATTTCATTTTATTACACCATCATTTCTGTTGAGTTTCATTCATATATATGTATTAACCCCCTTCTTCAAATTAGACGTGGCAGATGCAGAATGAACTCCTACCACAAGATCGCATGAAAGCAATTCAAGAGGAATTGGCAGGATTCTTTCTTGACCATGTCATCAATAAAGCCGGAGAATACCATGTGGAAGTTGATTTCAAATGCTAGGGGATTGTAAGAGATCTTACATATTGTATATGTATGTAGCCGGTAGTGTCGGATAGATAATTCGAAAACTTGTTGTTCGACCAATCTCTCGGAGAAGGAGAGGTCGATCGATCACTTCTCTTGGTATGGATGACGAACTTCTGTACTTAATGGTTTCCTTCATTTTCTTACTAGCTAGCGTGTCGAGGGCCTCTCTATGTATAGTACGTAGCGTCGACAAAGCACGGACATAAGAGAGGACACTTCTCTCTATTAATTAGCTAGATAACACAATATATGAAACACCTAAATTAACCCCCCAAAACCCTCAACCCCCCCCCCCCCTTCAAAAAAACCACAGCCCCTGAAATGCTGATGCGTGGATGCCTTTTGGTCCCGGTTGGTGCCACCAAACGGGACCAAAGGCCCTCCTGCCTGGGCTCGGCGCACCGGCCACGTGGAGGCTCATCTGTCCCGGTTTGTGTTAGAACCGGGACTAAAGGTCTAGGGCATTAGTAACGACCCTTTAGTCCCGGTTCAAGAACCGGGACAAAAGGCCCTAACCAACCGGGACTAGTGGGGTTTTTTCTACTAGTGGAGAGAGAGGAGGGGGGGAAGAGATACAGTGAGAGAGCAAGAGGGGAAATGAAAGCGAGGGACTTCGACATGGTCTGGCTCAACCAAATACTCCACCTACTCGCCAGACCCACCAACCACCACCCGCTCCCCCGTCCCTTTTTTGTTCTGGGATGGCAAGGATCCATCTACTATTGTCAGTACTAGTTTCAGCTTTGGCGAGCAAGTACAAAAAAATTACTTCCCTCTCCATAATTACTCCATAAATACATCGTTTTGTTCATCTTCTCTCCCAAGTCACTTGCTCTTCCGCTACCCTTCTTCTCTAGTTCCTTCCGTCTTTCTTGCTTTGTCTTCCTCACTCTACAGTCCACATAGATGGATCTATGATTCGCCCACTTGCTCTGAAATACAGTAAAAAAATTCCCCTCCGCTTAATACTTACGCGTTGTGCACTGTGTTTTTTAGATGGATTCTTGTTGTACGTTATCCTTTTAATTTTAGTTTTTGTGTTAATATCTTACCTCTTTTAAGAGGTTCTATAGGGGAATAATCTTGGAGGGCAACAGTTGATTTTTTTTTCCAGCTAGTTCGCTGCAAGCTTGTAGATTTGAGGAGGTATGTGCGTGTTTTTACATTTTTTTACAAAGACACTAACATCAAGGGATATCACCATAGCAGCATTCGTTTCGCTCTATCTTACTCATTGAAACAAGCGTGTATCAGTGATATACAGTCCTTTAATTCTTTGTGCCATTAGCGAAGTGTTGAAACATTTTTTTAATAATTAATGAACCTGAGTCTTATATATTGTTACATCTCGCAGACAAAGATGGCGTGTGATGTTTGCAGGAACCTCAACTGTCCCGGTGTTGAATCTGATGTTTCCCAATCTTTCTTGATTGTGTCTTTGCCTCGTTCTTATGAGTCATGCCTGGTAAGTTATCTTTATTCCGCAGTCAACAACCACACGTATTCCTTCGGAGTGACTATACTGCGCATGCTTGTTTTTATTTTATAGGCCTTGATGTAATGTAATTAGAAGTTCAATTGTTTTGTATAGGTTTAATTAAATGTCATAGATGGTGCCTGTGCCCGTGCCTGAAAGCCAGGCAAGGAAAAAAACACTTTCATGCATTTTTTCTGAAAATCAGTAAAACATATATTTACCTTTGTCTTAATTTTACTTTTATGCAGTATGTCCCATGCTACTACCGGAACCAGGTCCTTTCTTTGATCCCTTTATGTAAAGATGAAGCTTTCGAGGATGGTTTTGAAGACGAAGATTTTGAGCTTGTGTTCGGCACTACTGAGGAATTGTCTTACAGGATTAAGTTTACAGATTGCAACCACAAGTCTAAGTTTCATGGACCTAGATGGGAAAAGTTGATACGTCACTATGATCTGTTTTATGGTGATATTATAAAATTGGATTTGCAAGCAGAAGATTTATTCTTTCCGATTGACTTGATGTTGAGTGAATCTCGAAGAGGTCACAAAGCGTTTCCCAAACCTTTCGTTGGTACGTTCTGATTGCTTATCAATATTTGTTCTGGTTTAACATTTATCTATTATAATTTTACTGTGGCATGCCGTTGATATCTATGTGCTTAATCTCTATGATATAATCTATTAAATCTTTCTTTATACTCACAACGTAGTTTAAAACTGTAATTTCCCTTTTAAAAGCCATTGTTCGTTTATTTTAGTTTTAACTTCTCTATTCATTGCTTCACACATGGTGGCTAATACATGGTTGTATTTATTTAGCCCTCGAAGGCCTTAGTTTATCGGAAAGGAGCTACATAGACAAGACAGTCTACACCCGGGGCATAAAACTTTCCTATATCGACATGGCTTGCATGATTAAACTAGTCCTAAATGCTAAACACATCCCTGCCATTACCTTTGTGCACCGTTTGTGTTTCACCAACGTTGACACAAACCGTTTGGTACGTCGTTGTTTCTTTCTCTAAACCACAGTCAACATGCGTGTCTTCGTAATCTAATGCCAGAATAATTTGTTATTGTATAGAAAATCCCAGCTATTTTTACCAATGATCTTAGGATGAAGCTTGGATATTTGCCTCTCAAGGGCGGCATCAGACTTACACAAAGATGGAAGGATGGCGATCACCGGGATTTCTGCTTTTGCAAATGCAGCCAGGCTGACAGTTGATTGCGTTGTACTCATCAGTACCGAGTGGCACACTATGCGCGGGGGGGACTCGCTCTCACTTGTGATCACCGGTCTTTAGACCACATAAATTTGAACTACTATGGTATTAAGTTAAGTATCGTACGTGTGTTATTTCAAACAATGAGTGCAGTTGAAATCCTCGTAGTACATACCTAATAGAACTTATTAGTTGAAATTCTTATTCAGACTATGGTACTGAAAGCAGATGCGATCCTAAACGTGGTTGTTGTCGCTGTTGTTGTTGTTCTGGTTGTTGTTGTTGTTGTTGTTGTGGGTGTGTCTCTTGGTTCGACATGTTTGCTCAGAGAGGCACTTGAACCTGTCATTATTTTAGCTGAGTCGTGTACTCAGATAGGCACGTTGGTCGAGCAAGCGGAGGCACGGTGCCATATTAGGAAGAAGACTTGCGGTCGTGCGTCCCATGTCAAAAAGAAGAGCTGCGATCGTGCGTCCGGGTTCATTATGTTTGTAGTGACACGCTGCTCGGAGAGGCATGTGCCTCAATCAAGTGGAGGCATGGAGTCCAACTTGTTGCCACTGTCCGGTGTCACTGTTCTCGCAGCAACATCACCTAAAAATACTACTTTTTTGATAAATGGTGGTTTGCAACACCTCCATCCTCCAAACCGTCTTTCCAGATCCACCGCACCCATCGCTCTTAGATGGAGTCTGATGCTTCTCGTACCAAGAGAGCAAGGCTCGTGCCACCGACGACGCATTCTGCTGGGTGTTTTGCGGTACCGGCGGGGACCGGTGAGGGTCCGCCCACCAGATCTAAGGAGCACGGGGAAAAAAACTCGTCCGGACCGCATCAGCGATCTCCCGGACATCATCCTAGGTGAGATCATCTCTCGTCTCCCCATCAGGGATAGCATCCGTACTCGCATCCTCGCTCGTTGATGGTGTCCTTTATGGCCCACCGCTCCTATGAATCTCGACTGCCATGAGATCCCCGCCGCTCGTCTTTTTAAGCCTCTAGAAACTGTTCATATAGAGAAAATCTCTGTGGCGTCTCCTACCTGGGAGCTCTCCCGAGAAAGGCACTTCAGAACACGGTGCCCTCGCAAATCTGGCACTGACGATACGACCCTTCCAGAAGCCATCCTCTCTGCCCATGGGAGCGCAGTTCATCGTCTCTGCATACCAGCGTGCTACCTCCAGTCCAGACCCTCCATCGTTGGCGCCTGGCTGAAATCATCCAAACTGAACAATCTCCATGTGCTCGAGTTCTATTATACGTTCCGAAATTTCATGAGAGAGTGTGTCGTACGACCACTCACACAACCATCATCCATGCATTTTGCACCGGCGTCCTTCTCTCGCTTTGCATGCATCCTCTCTACACACCGCCACCTTTGCTCTTTGCCAAATACCAGACAGTTACATTCAGGCTCTTAAACTACCACTGCTCAAGAGACTTTCACTTGTCGACGTTGGTATATCAGACATCTCGCTTGAAAGCATCATCCACTCTAGTTGCCCCGCACTCCGGTGCCTTATGCTTACTTGGAATATGGAAAGCCGTTGCATACGAATAAACTCATGTAACCTTGTAAGCATTGGAATTTGCTATGGACATGGCGAACATGTTATAGAGTATGCCCCATCACTTCAACGGTTGCTTAACGATATTCTCAGCAGCAACTTGTAGATAACTATCATGTTTGCACCTAAACTAGAGACTGTGGGAAAATTCCATGATTTTTCTTTGAATCCAAGGTCACGCGTAACCCTACAGTTATCCAGGTACCTAGTTTTCAGCTGCATTTTGCTACGTCTTGAGCTTGCGTTGGTTTTCCTTGAAGAGGAAAGGGTGATGCAGCAATAGTAGCATAAGTATTTCCCTCAGTTTTTGAGAACCAAGGTATCAATCCAGTAGGAGGCTCCTCAAAAGTCCCACACACCTACACAAACAAACAAAGAACTTGCAACCAATGCAATAAAGGGGTTGTCAATCCCTTCACGACCACTTGCAAAAGTGAGATCTAATAAAGATAGTAAGATAAGATAAATATATTTTTGGTATTTTATAATATAGATGCAAAAAGTAAAGATGCAAATAAAAGTAGATTGGAAGCAAATATGATAAGAGATAGACCCGGGGGGCATAGGTTTCACTAGTGGCTTCTCTCGAGATAGCATAAGTATTACGGTGGGTGAACAAATTACTGTCGAGCAATTGATAGAAAAGCGAATAATTATGAGATTATCTAGGCATGATCATGTATATAGGCATCACGTCCGTGACAAGTAGACCGACTCCTGCCTGCATCTACTACTATTACTCCACACATCGACCGACTCCTGCCTGCATCTAGAGTATTAAGTTCATAAGAACAGAGTAACACATTAAGCAAGATGACATGATGTAGAGGGATAAACTCAAGCAATATGATATAAACCCCATCTTGTCATCCTCGATGGAAACAATACAATACGTGCCTTGCAACCCTTTCTGTCACTGGGTAAGGACACCGCAAGATTGAACCCAAAGCTAAGCACTTCTCCCATGGCAAGAAAGATAAATCTAGTAGGCCAAACCAAACTGATAATTCGAAGGGACTTGCAAAGATAACTCAATCATACATAAAAGAATTCAGAGAAGATTCAAATATTATTCATAGATAAACTTGATCATAAACCCACAATTCATCGGATCTCGACAAACACACCGCAAAAAGAGTTTACATCGAATAGATCTCCACAAGAGAGGGGGAGAACATTAAATTGAAATCCAAAAAGAGAGAAGAAGTCATCTAGCTAATAACTATGGACCCGTAGGTCTGTGGTAAACTACTCACAACTCATCGGAGGGGCAGGGATGTTGATGTAGAAGCCCTCCATGGTCGATTCCCCCTCCGTCAGAGTGCCGGCGAAGGCTCCAAGATGAGATCTCGCGGATACAGAAGGTTACGCTGGTGGAAATTGTGTTTTGTATGCTCCCTAGATGTTTTCGGGGTATGCAGGCTTATATAGGAGGAAGAAGTACGTCGGTGGATGCCCGAGGGGCCCACGAGACAGGGGGCGTGCCCTATAGGGGGGGGCGCCCTCCTATCTCTTGGAAGCTTCGGCTACTTCTTGACTTGCACTCCAAGTCCTCTGGATCATGTTTGTTCCAAAAATCACGCTCCCGAAGGTTTCATTTCGTTTGGACTCCGTTGGATATTCCATTTCTTTGAAATACTGAAATAGGCAAAAAATCAGCAATCCGGGCTGGGCCTCCGGTTAGTAGGTTAGTCCCAAAAATGATATAAATGTGTAAAATAAAGCCCATAAACATCCGAAAGGGGTAATATAATAGCATGGAACAATCAAAAATTATAGATACGTTGGAGACGTATCACATTTGTCCGAGAAAACAAATTTCATGTAATAGAACCTTTTTTTCAATTTTTAAAATCGTTGTGCGTGCACCATATAGGGTTTGCCGGCAGTCAGCCTATCTACAGTGCTTCAAACGGTCAAGACTTTGCTCGTCAAGGTGTGTTTTGAAGTGGACGTGGCTGCTTCCCTGATGCAATGCTTTCGAAACCTTGAGAACTTGTTTATCGAGGTGATGATTCTCACACACATTGAAAACCCATAACATGCATACTGTACTACTTCTATTGTATGTTTTAAAAAGCTTGTCTTACATTCGTCTGTAAATTGGTACACCCGTGGCTAGACATGTTTTAGTATTACATACACCCGTATGTACAAAAAATCCAATAAATACTTTACACTGGATGCTATTTCGACAGAATCTCTGTTTTTAGAGCTTAAGTATTTTCATTCTTCATGTACATCTAGGGAGGACTCTGTTGCAGAGAAACAAATATATGGCGTCGTAAGCACCAACCGTTTGTCAAGTCAGATGACTTTCGTTTGAAGACAGTAACGCTGGATGACTATGAACCCTGCTTGGTAAAAATTGAATTTGTGAGATTCTTTGTTCTGAGTGCAAGCAAGCTTGAGACCATGAGGCTTAATTACCGTTTCGACCAAGACTTCATGGAAGAATTTTATGAAATGCATTAAAAGGATCTTCTGTGGCACAAAAAGGCTTCTGAACGTGCTCGCCTTATATTATCAGGAGCATGCAAGCACCGGTTCTTTTATTTAAAAATCACGCGTGTTGAATACCTGGATTTGACGGACCCATTCAACTGTGACTGATGAACACAAAGCTGGAGTATGTTGTTCAAGGTTGCAGGTTTACATGTTGTTGCGCCCTTTTGAACGTGTGTTTTGTCTAAACATGAACAGACAACCCTTGTAGTACTTTGTACCGTCTGTAAGCTTGCCATAACAATCCTTAACCAGAAAGTGTTGTGATTGTGCAAATGAAAGTGTTGTGACTGTGCAAACGTCCATGCCTTCAAGCACATTGAATGTTTCAGCAGAAAGATTCTGAGTATTTTACCGGCACGACACAGACTCTTTGTTAGTACAGTACCATGTTCCCACTGATAATGAACTCGTCAGTAGGAACCTTTCCAATACCGAAGCAAGTCCAAGATTCGTAGGCTAATAAAACCGTGTGTCTCGTGACATGATAGCTGTTCTTCGTCTTGAGTTCAGACTTTCTCTAGAAACTTCACAATCGTGATTTTCTAACTGAGTACCAAGAAGGTTGGCACACGTACATGTAGAGGCCTTACTTCGGCGCCTTCTGCACACACTTTTTTGCACCCAGATAGGGTTTATGCTGAGCCAGGCCTGGAGAAACGCCACGCCCGTGCGTGTAGTGGCTCCCCAACAGTGCCTCCGGCACCCCGCCTGCATCTACGTGTCTCACGTAACATAAGCCGTGACTGTTGGGTTGACACTCATGCCTAAGAGGCTTCATTACCGTGCCTTCGGTGTTTCAATACACGTGCCTCACATGACACTTGCCGTGACCGTTGTGGTTGCAGAGAATACACGCCCGTGGCTCCAGAGCTGAGTATTCGGATCCATGCCTCTGCCACCGTCATTTTGTGCATTCGGAGGGTTGACAATCGTACGTCCATGTAGAGGCTAGACTTCGGTGCTTCCGGAGCCTGCACCCTTGTTCCTCACGTGCCACGAGCCGTGGCTTTTACGTTCCCCTGGAGACACATGGGACGTGGATCCAGAGACTCCACAACCGTGTCTCTTCAACTGAGAGTTCGCAGCCATGCCTCTGCCACCACACTTTTGTGCATCTAGGGAGTTGGTACCTATGTCTGTAGAGGCTTCAATGGGGTCGGTGCCTGCACAGACTGCAATTAGGTGCCTCCAGCGCCTGCACGCACGTGCCTCACATGACACTTGCCACCGTGTCGTGGCTCTTTGACTGAGTATGCCGACCCAGAGAAGGTTACTGACTTCGGCGCCTTTTGTGCACACTTTTCTGTTGGGGAACGTAGCATAAATTCAAAATTTTCCTACGTGTCACCAAGATCTATGTATGGAGAAACGAACAACGAGGGGAAGGAGAGTGCATCTACATACCCTTGTAGATTGCTAAGCGGAAGCGTTCAAGAGAACGGGGTTGAAGGAGTCGTACTCGTCGTGATCCAAATCACCAGAGATCCAAGTGCCGAACGGACGGCACCTCCGCGTTCAACACACATACAGCCCGGTGACGTCTCCCATGCCTTGATCCAGCAAGGAGAGAGGGAGAGGTTGAGGAAGACTCCATCCAGCAGCAGCACAACGGCGTGGTGGTGGTGGAGGAGCGTGGCAATCCTGCAGGGCTTCGCCAAGCACCGCGGGAGAGGAGAAGTACTTAGGAGACGGGGAGGGCTGCGCCAAAACTTGTGGTGCGGCTGCCCTCCCACACCCCACATATATATAGGGGCAAGGGAGAGGGGGGCCGGCCCCCTCAGATCCAATCTGAGGAGGGGGCGGCGGCCAAGGGGGGAGGAGTGCCTCCCAAGTCAAGTGGAGGCCCTCCCCCTTAGGGTTTTCCCCTTCCCATGCGCATGGGCCTTGGGGGGCTGGTGCCCCTGGCCCATTAAGGCTAGGGCGCCCCCCTACAGCCCATGCTACTGTATTGGACGTGGTGGAACAATTTCCGGACCTCCGGACCCCTCCGGAATCCTCCAGAACCTTCTGGAAGCTTCCCGGTACAATACCGAAAAAACCCGAACTTTTTCCGGAACCCGAACAACAACTTTCCATATATAAATCTTTACCTCCGGACCATTCCGGAATTCCTCGTGACGTCCGGGATCACATCCGGGACTCCGAACAACATTCGGTAACCACATACAAACTTCCTTTATAACCCTAGCGTCATCGAACCTTAAGTGTGTAGACCCTACGGGTTCGGGAACCATGCAGACATGACCAAGACGTTCTCCGGTCAATAACCAACAGCGGGATCTGGATACCCATGTTGGCTCCCACATGTTCCATGATGATCTCGTCGGATGAACCACAATGTCAAGGACTCAATCTATCCCATATACAATTCCCTTTGTCTAGCGGTATTATACTTGCCCGAGATTCGATCATCGGTATACCGATACCTTGTTCAATCTCGTTACCGGCAAGTCTCTTTACTCGTTCCGTAACACATCATCCCGTGATCAACCCCTTGGTCACATTGTGCACATTATGATAATGTCCTACCGAGTGGGCCCAGAGATACCTCTCCGTTTACATGGAGTGACAAATCCCAGTCTCGATTCGTGCCAACCCAACAGATACTTTCGGAGATACCTGTACTGCAACTTTATAGCCACCCAGTTACGTTGTGACGTTTGGTACACCCAAAGCATTCCTATGGTATCCGGGAGTTGCACAATCTCATGGTCTAAGGAAATGATACTTGACATTAGAAAAGCTTTAGCATACGAACTATACGATCTTTGTGCTAGGCTTAGGATTGGGTCTTGTCCATCACATCATTCTCCTAATGGTGTGATCCCGTTATCAATGACATCCAATGTCCATGGTCAGGAAACCGCGACCATCTATTGATCAACGAGCTAGTCAACTAGAGGCTTACTAGGGACATGGTGTTGTCTATGTATCCACACATGTATCTGAGTTTCCTATTAATACAATTATAGCATGGATAATAAACGATTATCATGAACAAGGAAATATAATAATAACTAATTTATTATTGCCTCTAGGGCATATTTCCAACAGTCTCCCACTTGCACTAGAGTCAATAATCTAGTTCACATCGCCATGTGATTAACACTCACAGGTGACATCACCATGTGACCAACATCCAAAGAGTTTACTAGTGTCACTAAACTAGTTCACATCATCATGTGATTAAGACTCAATGAGTTCTGGGGTTTGATCATGTTCTACTTGTGAGAGAGGTTTTAGTCAACGGGTCTGCAACATTCAGATCCGTATGTATTTTGCAAATATCTATGTCATATTGTAAATGTTGCTTCCACGCTCCACTTGGAGCTACTCCAAATGGTTGCTCCACTATACGTATCCGGTTTGCTACTCAGAGTCATTCGGATAGGTGTTAAAGCTTGCATCGATGTAACCCTTTACGTTGAAGTCTTTATCACCTGCATAATCGAGAAACATATCCTTATTCCTCTAAGGATAATTTTGACCGCTATCTGATGATCCACTCCTTGATCACCTTTGTACCCTCTTGCCAGACATGTGGCAAGGCACACATCAGGTGCGGTACTCAGCATGGCATACTGTAGAGCCTACGTCCAAAGCATAGGGGACGACCTTCGTCCTTTCTCTCTTTTTTGCCGTGGTCGAGCTTTAAGTCTTAACTTCATACCTTACATCTCAGGCAAGAACTCCTTCTTTGACTGACCCATCTTGAACACCTTCAAGATTATGTCAAGGTATATGCTCATTTGAAAGTATTATTAAACATTTTGATCTATCTTATAGATCTTGATGCTTATTGTTCAAGTAGCCTAATCCAGGTTTTCCATTGAAAAACACTTTTCAAACAACCCTATATGCTTTGCAGAAAATTCTACATCATTTCTGATCAACAATATGTCAACAGCATATACTAATCAGAAATTCTATAGTGCTCCCACTCACTTCTTTGGAAATACAAGTTTCTCATGAACTTTGTATAAACCCAAAATCTTTTATCATCTCATCAAAGCGCACATTCCAACTCTGAGATGCTTACTCCAGTCCTTAGAAGGATCGCTGGAGCCAGCATACCTTTTAGCATCCTTAGGATCGACAAAAACTTTCTGATTGTATCACATATAACCTTTCCTTACGAAGACTGGAAAGGAAACTCGTTTTGACATCCATCTACCAGATTTCATAAATGCAGCTAATGCTAACATGATTCCGACGGACTTAAGCATCGCTACGGATGAGAAAATCTCATCGTAGTCAACTCCTTGAACTTGTGAAAAACTCTTCGCCACAACTCGAGCTTCATAGATGGTGACATTACCGTCCACGTCCGTCTTCTTCATAAATATCCATTTATCTCAATGGCTTGCCGATCATCGGGCAAGTCCACCAAAGTGCATGCTTTGTTCCGATTCATGGATCCTATCTCGGATTTCATGGCTTCTCACCATTTGTCAGAATTCGGGCCCACCATCGCTTCTCCATAGCTCGTGGGTTCATTGTTGTCTAGCAACATGACTTTCAAGACAGGATCACCGTACCACTCCGAAGCAGTATGCGTCCTTGTCGTCCTACGAGGTTCGGCAGTGACTTGATCTGAAGTTTCATGATCACTATCATAAGCTTCCACTTCAATTGGTGTAGGTGCCACAGGAACAACTTCCTGTGCCCTGCTACACACTGGTTCAAGTGATGGTTCAATAACCTCATCAAGTCTCCACCATCCTCCCACTCAATTCTCGAGACAAACCTTTCCTCGAGAAAGGACCCGATTCAAGAAACAATCCATATTGCTTTCGGATCTGAATTAGGAGGTATGCCCAACTGTTTTGGGTGTCCTATGAAGATGCATTTTATCCGCTTTGGGTTCGAGCTTATCAACCTGAAACTTTTTCACATAAGCGTCGCAACCCCAAACCTTTAAGAAACAACAACTTAGGTTTCTCCAAACGGTGTCATCTCAACGGAATTACGTGGTGCCCTATTAAAGTGAGTGCGGTTGTCTCTAATGCCTAACCCATGAACGATAGTGGTAATTCGATAAGAGACATCATGGTACGCACCATATTCAATAGGGTGCAACTATGATGTTTGGACACACCATCACACTATGGTGTTCCAGGCGGTATTAATTGTGAAACAATTTCCACAATGTCTTAACTGCGTGCCAAAGCTCGTAACTCAGATACTCATCTCTATGATCATATCATAGACATTTTATCCTCTTGTCACAATGATCTTCAACTTCACTCTGAAATTACTTGAACCATTCAATAATTCAGACTTGTGTTTCATCAAGCAAATATACTCAACATCTACTCGAATCATCTGTGAAGTAAGAACATAACAATATTCACTGCATGCCTCAACACTCATTGGACTGCACACATCAAAATGTGTTACTTCCAACAAGTTGCTATCTTGTTCCATCTCACTGAAAATGAGGCTTTTCAGTCATCTTGCCCATGTGGTATGATTTGCATATCTCAAGTGATTCAAAATCAAGTGAGTCCAAACGATCCATCTGCATGGAGCTTCTTCATGCGTATGCACCAATAGACATGGTTCGCATGTCTCAAACTTTTCAAAAAACGAGTGAGTCCAAAGATCCATCAACATGGAGCTTCTTCATGCGTTTTATACCTGTATGACTTACATGGCAGTGCCACAAGTAAGTGGTATTATCATTACTATCTTATATCTTTTGGCATGAAAATGTGTATCACTACGATCGAGATTCAATAAACCATTCCTTTAGGTGCAAGACCATTGAAGGTATTATTCAAATAAATAGAGTAACCATTATTCTCTTTAAATGAATAACCGTATTGCGATAGACATAATCCAATCATGTCTATGCTCAACGCAAACACCAAATGACAATTATTCAGGTTTAATACTAATCTTGATGGTAGAGGGAGTGTGCGATGTTTGATCACATCAAACTTGGAAACACTTCCAACACATATCGTTAGCTCACCTTTAGCTTGTCTCCGTTTATTCCGTAGCTCTTTTATTTCGAGTTACTAACACTTATCAACCGAACCGGTATCTAATACCCTGGTGCTACTAGGAGTACTAGTAAAGTACACATTAACATAATGTATATCCAATATACTTCTATCGACCTTGCCAGCCCTCTCATCTACCAAGTATCTAGGGTAATTCTGCTCTAGTGACCATTCCCCTTATCATAGAAGCACTTAGTTTCGGGTTTGGGTTCAACCTTGGGTTTCTTCACTAGAGCAGCAGCTGATTTGCCGTTTCATGAAGTGTCCCTTCTTGCCCTTGCCCTTCTTGAAACTAGTGGTTTCACCAACCATCAACAATTGATGCTCCTTCTTGATTTCTACTTTCGCGATGTCAAACAACGCGAATACCTCAAGGATCGTCATCTCTATCCTTGATATGTTATAGTTCATCATGAAGCTCTAGCAGCTTGGTGACAATGACTTTGCAGAAACATCACTATCTCATCTGGAAGATCAAATCCCACTCGATTCAAGTGATTGTCGTACTCAGACAATCTGAGCACAAGCTCAACGATTGAGCTTTTCTCCCTTAGTTTGCAGGCTAAGAAAATCGTCGGAGGTCTTATACCTCTTGACGTGGGCACGAGCCTGAAATCCCAATTTCAGCCCTCAAAACATCTCATACGCTCTGCGATGTTATGAAAAATTCTTTGGTGCCTCAACTCTAAACCGTTTAACTGAACTATCACGTAGTTATCAAAATGTGTATGTCCGATGTTCGCAACATCCACAAACGACGTTTGGGGTTCAGCACACTGAGCAGTGCATTAACTACATAAGCTTTCTACTGTCCGCATAATCGCTACTGTCAACTTTCAACTATATTTTCTCTAGGAACATATCTAAACAGTGGAACTAAAGCGTGAGCTTATGACATAATTTGCAAAGATCATTTGACTATGTTCAGGATAATTAAGTTCATCTTATGAACTCCCACTTAGATAGACATCCCTCTAGTCATCTAAGTGATTACATGATCCGAGTCAACTAGGCCGTGTCCGATCATCACGTGAGACGGACTAGTCATCATCGTTGAACATCTTCATGTTGATCATATCTACTATACGACTCATGCTCGACCTTTCGGTCTCTGTGTTCCGAGGCCATGTCTGTACATGCTAGGCTCGTCAAGTTTAACCTAAGTGTTTCGCGTGTGTAAATCTGTCTTACACCCGTTGTATGTGAACGTAAGAATCCATCACACCCAATCATCACGTGGTGCTTAGAAGCGACGAACTTTAGCAATGGTGCACAGTTAGGGGAGAACACTTCTTGAAATTGTTGTAAGGGATCATCTTATTTACTACCATCGTTCTAAGTAAACAAGATGCATAAACATGATAAACATCACATGCAATCAAATAGTGACATGATATGGCCAATATCATTTTGCTCCTTTTGATCTCCATCTTCGGGGCTCCATGATCATCATCGTCACCGGCATGACACCATGATCTCCATCATCATGATCTCCATCATCGTGTCTTCATGAAGTTGTCTCGCCAACTATTACTTCTACTACTATGGCTACCGGTTAGCAATAAAGTAAAGTAATTACATGGCGTTTGTTCAATGACACGCAGGTCATACAATAAATAAAGACAACTCCTATGGCTCCTGCCGGTTGTCATACTCATCGACATGCAAGTCGTGATTCCCATTACAAGAACATGATCAATCTCATACATCATATATATTCATCACATTCTTCTTGGCCATATCACATCACATAGCATACCCTGCAAAAACAAGTTAGACGTCCTCTAATTGTTGTTTGCATGTTTTACGTGGCTGCTATGGGTTTCTAGCAAGAACGTTTCTTACCTACGCAAGACCACAACGTGATATGTCAATTGCTATTTACCCTTCATAAGGACCCTTTTCATCGAATCCGTTCCGACTAAAGTGGGAGAGACTGGCACCCGCTAGCCACCTTATGCACCAAGTGCATGTCAGTCGGTGGAACCTGTCTCACGTAAGAGTACGTGTAAGGACGGTCCGGGCCGCTTCATCCCACAATACCATCGAAACAAGATTGGACTAGTAACGGTAATCATATTGAACAAAATCAAAGCCCACAACTACTTTGTGTTCTACTCGTTCAAAGAATCTACGCAATAGACCTAGCTCATGATGCCATTGTTGGGGAACGTAGCATAAATTCAAAATTTTCCTACGTGTCACCAAGATCTATCTATGGAGAAACCAGCAACGAGGGGAAGGAGAGTGCATCTACATACCCTTGTAGATCGCTAAGCGGAAGCATTCAAGAGAACGGGGTTGAAGGAGTCGTACTCGTCGTGATCCAAATCACCGGAGATCCTAGTGCCGAACGGACGGCACCTCCGCGTTCAACACACGTACAGCCCGGTGACGTCTCCCATGCCTTGATCCAGCAAGGAGAGAGGGAGAGGTTGAGGAAGACTCCGTCCAGCAGCAGCACAACGGCGTGGTGGCGGTGGAGGAGCGTGGCAATCCTGCAGGGCTTCGCCAAGCACCGCGGGAGAGGAGATTTACTTGGGAGAGGGGAAGGGCTGCGCAAAAACTTGTGGTGCGGCCGCCCTCCCACCCCCCACATATATATAGGGGCAAGGGAGAGGGGGGCCGGCCCCCTCAGATCCAATCTGAGGAGGGGGCGGCGGCCAACGGGGGGAGGAGTGCCTCCCAAGTCAAGTGGAGGCCCTCCCCCTTAGGGTTTTCCCCTTCCCATGCGCATGGGCCTTGGGGGGCTGGTGCCCCTGGCCCATTAAGGCTAGGGCGCCCCCCTACAGCCCATGCTACTGTATTGGACGTGGTGAAACAATTTCCGGACCTCCGGTCCCCTCCGGAATCCTCCGGAATCTTCTGGAAGCTTCCGGGTACAATACCAAAAAAACCCGAACTTTTTCCGGAACCCGAACAACAACTTTCCATATATAAATCTTTACCTCCGGACCATTCCGGAACTCCTCGTGACGTCCGGGATCTCATCCGGGACTCCAAACAACATTCGGTAACCACATACAAACTTCCTTTATAACCCTAGCGTCATCGAACCTTAAGTGTGTAGACCCTACGGGTTCGGGAACCATGCAGACATGACCAAGACGTTCTCTGGTCAATAACCAACAGCGGGATCTGGATACCCATGTTGGCTCCCACATGTTCCAAGATGATCTCATCGGATGAACCACGATGTCACGGACTCAATCGATCCCGTATACAATTCCCTTTGTCTAGCGGTATTATACTTGCCCGAGATTCGATCGTCGGTATACCGATACCTTGTCCAATCTCGTTACCGGCAAGTCTCTTTACTCGTTCTGTAACACATCATCCCGTGATCAACCCCTTGGTCACATTGTGCACATTATGATGATGTCCTGCCGAGTGGGCCTAGAGATACCTCTTCGTTTACACGGAGTGACAAATCCCAGTCTCGATTCGTGCCAACCCAACAGACACTTTCGGAGATACCTGTAGTGCACCTTTATAGCCACCCAATTACGTTGTGACGTTTGGTACACCCAAAGCATTCCTACGGTATCCGGGAGTTGCACAATCTCATGGTCTAAGGAAATGATACTTGACATTAGAAAAGCTTTAGCATGCGAACTATACGATCTTTGTGCTAGGCTTAGGATTGGGTCTTGTCCATCACATTATTCTCCTAATGATGTGATCCCATTATCAATGACATCCAATGTCCATGGTCAGGAAACCGCGACCATCTATTGATCAACGAGCTAGTCAACTAGAGTCTTACTAGGGACATGGTGTTGTCTATGTATCCACACATGTATCTGAGTTTCCTATCAATACAATTATAGCATGGATAATAAACGATTATCATGAACAAGGAAATATAATAATAACTAATTTATTATTGCCTCTAGGGCATATTTCCAACATTTTCTGCACCCACAGAGGGTTCATGCTAAGCCGGGTCTAGAGAAACGCCACGCCCGTGCATGTAGTGGCTCCCCAACAGTGCCTCCGACGCCTGCATGTACGTGCCTCATGTCACATAAGCCGTGACTGTTAGGTGCCCGTGGAACCAGATGCCCGCGGGTCCAGAGAGCTCACAACGATGTCTCTCGAGCAGAGCATTCTCACCACAGTTTTGTATATCCATTTCGGTTGACACTCGTGCCTAAGAGGCTTCATTTTCGTGCCTCCGGTGTTTCAATACACGTGCCTCACATGACACTTGCTGTGACCGTTGTGGTTGCAGAGAATACACACCCGTGCCTCCATAGCTGAGTATTCGAATCCATGCCTCTGCCACCATAATTTTGTGCATCCACATGGTTGACAATCGTGCGTGCCTGTAGAGGCTAAACTTCCGTGCCCCTGGAGTCTGCACCCTTGTGCCTCACGTGCCACGAGCCATGGATTTTACGTTCCCCTGAAGACACACGACACGTGGATCCAGAGACTCCACAACCGTGTCTTTTCAACTTAGAGTTCGCAGCCATGCCTCTGCCACCAGACTTTTGTGCATCCAGGGAGTTGATACCTATGTCTGTAGAGGCTTCAATGGGGTTGGTGCCTACACAGACTGCAATTAGGTGCCTCCAGCGCCTGCACGCACATGCCTCACATGACACTTGCCACCCTGTCGTGGCTCCACACCACCGTGTATCTACAGAACGCACAATCGTGCGTCCTTAACTTAGTATGTCGAACCTTTCCTCTGCCACCAAACTTCTCTTGTATCCGGACGGTTGATAGCCGTGCCTCGTCAAGACGCACGTCTGTCGACGCCGTGACTATTCCACCACGTCTGTCGAAATCTTCTAGATTAGGTACATATATATATTGTCGTCTTTGTGAATCGTAAAACCCTAGCCCTCTTCCTAGATCCACCGCACAGAGACACTAGTAGAAAAAGGGTCAAATGTGAAGCACATTAGTGCTAGTTTGTATTAGAGCCGGCACAAATGTATACATTAGTGCCGGTTCCAACGGCTAGTCGGGCTGCTCTCATTAGTACCGGTTCGTGGCTAACCTTTAGCACCGGTTCGTGCCACGAACCGGTACTAATGAGGGTGGTGGCAGGATGTTGTCAGTCTGGGCCCCCTCCAGCACCTTTAGTACCGGTTCGTGCCACGAACCGGTACTATAGGTCCTCCTGCATATAAACCCTTCATCCAGCTCGCTCTGTTCTTCCCCCTTTCCCCTCTCCTCTCCTCTGTTCTTCCTTTTCTCCCCTCGAGCTCATCACACATTTTGCCCAAAATTTGTCAAGATTTGAAGGCCCCCATCCATTCAAGTGATCACAAAGGTTAGCAACTTTGTCCTTTCATCTCTCATTGCTAGATTAGCTCTTGCAATGCTTTATATAGTTATTAATTTGTGAGTTTAGTAATTTGGGAGGAAATATATATATGTGCTAGTATTTGATTTATATGCAATTTGAGGTCAAAATAACACTTAGTTTTCATATGTAGGTGTGGTTTACTTAGTGCCTTCTAAATCTCCGTCGTAACCATCGTCGATCGCCCGAACCGTCCCGTCGCCGGCACCACCTTGTGGTGAGCCTCTTGTTCATGAAATTTTATATAAAAAATTGATGTTTGTGTGATTTGGATATATAGTTACTCGTATAATAATTATCTTACCCGTATGTTGTTTGTTATACATAGTGCCATGGTTTTGATATCCGTCCCCGTCGGCCCTCGTCCTTGTTATGATTCGGATGTGGTATATTCTCTTTTAAAACTATTTGTTGCATTTCGTGTTTATGACAAATTATGCCAATCAAGTTGACATAGATATTTTTATCTAGGAGGTATGTGAACTGGAAATTCCAACAGACCCTATTGTCGAGAGGTTAAATTTAGTTGAAAGAGAAAACGAGTACTTGAAAGAAAAATTGAAAAGAATTGAGGGGGAGAAGATGGAATTGGAGTTGCATGTTGCCGATGTCGTTGATCATCACAAGATCAAGATGGAGAAAATGCGCTTGAAGATTAGAAAGATTAGAAAATATGCCATCGATAGTGAGGCTTGGTATCATTATGATGTTGGATCAATTGTTACCTTAGTTGCGATCTTGATCGCATTTGTTGTTGCATTTAAATGCTTTATCTAGAGAGTTATTTGTTTGTTGCATTTAAGTGTTGTATGAACTTTATGTATGAACTTGTATTAATTTGGTCTATTCGGCGTTGTGTAATGAAGATGAGCCGGCAATGGAAGTACGATGACCGATGCTCTCCCCAGTTCGTTGAGGGCGTGCATACTTTTCTGCTTGCGGCTGAGGCAAACAAGCGGGCGGATGGTTTTATGCCTTGTCCATGTGCTGGCTGTAAGAATGGTTGCAATTACTCTACGTCAAGAACCATTCACGTCCACCTGTTTGAGTCCGGTTTCATGCCCACTATAATGTTTGGACCAAGCATGGAGAAAGAGGGGTTACGATAGAGACAATGAAGAAGAAGAGGACGACGACAGCTATCCTGGCCAGGGGTTCCCTGAATACGATGATACAACAATGGGGGAAGAAGCTGAGCCGGTAATGCGGGAAGAATATGAAGAAGAGGCATCAGATGAGCCCGTTGATGATATAGGTCGGGCCATTGCCGATGCAAAGAGAAACTGCGCAAGTGATTTGGAGAAGAAGAAGTTGCAGCGCATGTTAGAGGATCACAAAAAATTGTTGTACCCGAATTGCGTAGGTGACAAGAAAAAGCTGGGCACCACACTGGAATTGCTGCAATGGAAGGCAGAGAATGGTGTATCTGACAAAGGATTTGGAAAGTTGCTGGTAATGATAAAGGATATGCTTCCAAAGGAAAACGAATTGCCCGAGAGTACATACGAAGCAAAGAAGGCTGTCTGCCCTCTAGGGTTAGAGGTGCAGAAGATACATGCATGCCCTAATGATTGCATCCTCTACCGCGGTGAGTACGAGGATTTGAACGCTTGCCCGGTATGTGGTGCATTGCGCTATAAGATCAGCCGCGATGAGCATGGTGATGTCGAGGGCGAGCGCCCCAGGAAGAAGATTCCTGCCAAGGTGATGTGGTATTCTCCTATAATACCACGGTTGAAACGTTTGTTCCAAAACAAAGAGCATGCCAAGGCGATGCGATCGCACAGAGAAGACCGTAAGAAAGACCGCAAGTTGAGAGTACCCGCTGACGGGTCGCAGTGGAGAAAAATCAAAAGAAAGTACGGGAAGGAGTTTGCAGATGACGCAAGGAGTGTATGGTTTGGTCTAAGCGCAGATGGCATTAATCCTTTTGGGGAGCAGAGCAGCAACCATAGCACCTGGCCTGTGACTCTATGTTTGTATAACCTTCCTCCTTGGTTGTGCATGAAGCGGAACTTCATTATGATGCCAGTGCTCATCGAAGGCCCTAAGCAACCCGGCAACGACATTGAGGTGTACCTAAGGCCATTAGTTGAAGAACTCTTACAACTGTGGAATGGAACAGGTGTACGTGCGTGGGATGAGCACATGGGGGAAGAATTTGACCTAAAGGCGTTGCTGTTCGTGACCATCAATGATTGGCCAGCTCTCAGTAACCTATCAGGACAGACAAACAAGGGATACCGCTGATGCATGCACTGTTTGGATGATACCGACAGTATATATTTGAATAGTTGTAAGAAGAATGTGTACCTGGGACATCGTCGATTTCTTCCGAGCAGGCATCCCGTAAGAAAGAAAGGCAAGCATTTCAAGCTGGATGAGACTTTCGAATTCGATACAGTAAGTCACAACGACAAGTCTGTTTTCGTAATTAAGCATGACTTATATATGCTTCATTTGCCTGACTTATAATTTTTAATTTTCACTATTCTACTAGCGCATCCCCTGCCATGCAAGAATTTTTGTCTTGAATAAGATAGGTTTCAAAGATATGGAAACTATGGAGGTAAAGAGAGCTTACCTGAAAACTGAGCATGATGGTTATACTTTCAACGTCAAAGTATACAATGCACACACGTACACCTATTTTGAATGCAAAACTTGGCAAGCACTATGCAAGGCTTATGCATTTGAGCCTGGTATGGTTATCACCTTTGATATTCGTCCGGAAGATGATATTGAAGGTAATAGAGACATATGGGTCGATGTGCAGACGCCTCCAGTTCTACCATTATGTGAGTTCTTCTCAACTATATTTTTGTCTTTGATATTGCTTATTTCAAAAATAACTGACAACTAATTTCTATTGATAGCTTATCTCCATTCAACTAAACATGTCCGGCGCTTGGTAGACAGGACCTTCTACTGTCCCGGAGCTGAACTAAACTGCGAGGAGATAAGTCATTATGTTTCATGGCTTGAGGATCTTCATACTGTCAAGACAAATTTTCTTCCTGCACTTAGAAATGTTAATACTCAAAACGTGCAACCAATAGTGATGGTATTGAACTACGGTCACATCTATTTAGGAATGATGGTAAGATATTTACTATTTGTCCTCGGTGCATATTTTGCATACATATTTTTTTTGCTAAACTTTCATTGCTAAGTATATTAATTAAGTACTATACGATGTTCTTCAACAGGGACTCCCGATGACAGTTGTGCCTCAGGGGATCGAGACCAACGGTCAGATGTCAATTGTTAGCTTACGGCCAAGATATCCTGCATTGCACATGAATGCATTCAGGATTTCTAGAAGCGATGAATGCTTAATAGTGAAAGATTGGAGGAAAATTGTTAATGATCGCAGAGAAGTACTAGGGGGAAGCAATGAGAAGCGCAGCCCACAATTAGGAGACAGGTTCATCGGCATGCTCCAGTATGATCAATCAGGAGAGCTATACATGTTCTATGCTATTTTACCAGAGAGAGAGTAGCTAGCAGGAGTGATTTAGCTAGTTCTTCATGCTGCTCTTAATTAGTACTTGTCCTTTCATGTCCGTGTTCTTCGTTCTGAACTTAAGTGATTTGCTTTTGTGGTGTTATATATGAACGCTTATAATATCATGACAATCATGTTGAACTCGATGATTGGTTCTACTAGAAATTCTATATATATATATATATATATATATATATATATATATATATATATATATATATATATATGCATAACGTGTACAATGTGTAGTATCGTAAAATACCAGCAAACGAAAAAGAATTAAAATGGAAACACAAAATTAAATGAAAAAGAAATCATAAAACTAAAAAAAACCCAAACCTTATAGTACCGGTTGGTCATACCAACCGGTACTAAAGGGCTCCAGGCCCCCGTAGCTAGCTCGTGCCACGTGGTTGCCCTTTAGCACCGGTTCGTGCTGAACCGGTACTAAAGGGGGGGGCTTTAGTGACCACAATTTAGTGCCGGTTATGTAACCGGCACTAAAGGGCCTTACAAACCGGTGCTATTGTCCGGTTCTGCACTAGTGAGAGCTGCAACGGAGGTGGCACGAGCTCGGCAATGGAGATGAAGAAGTGTGCCTCTAGCAACAAGAAGACGAGGTTCGCGGATGTACCCGTGCCCTCTAAGCTCGTTAAGAGGAGCGACCGTGGCCCACCCACTAGATCCGAGAACCATGTTGAGTCTGGTCCGGACCGCATCAGCGATCTCCCAGACGCCATCCTCGGTGAGATCATCTCTCGTCTGCCCATAAAGGAAGGCATGCGCACGCAAGTACTCGCATCTCGGTGGCACGGCATATGGCGCACCGCACCACTCGACATCAACTTCCATGTGATCTCTGGAAAAAATATGTTGCCAAATCATCCGCGTTCTCCCGGGCAAGCAAATCGTCCAGGAAACATACGTCGGAACTCAATGCCGACATCTTAGTTGCAACTGTCATGGAGAATCTGTCGCCGATGGCTTCAGTCTTCCTGTATCTGTCCTCTCCGATCACGAGGGCCCGATTCGCCGCCTCTGCATCCCGACAAGCTACCTCCAGTGCCAACCTTGTGGTGTCGATGAGTTGTTCCTGTCTCGGAATCTGGACCAACTCCAGGTTTTAGAGTTCTATAATATATTCCCAAATTTCTTCTACACAGGGCCATCAGCACGCAGAATCCCTTCTTCTATGCCATCGCCACCGGCATCCATCTCTAGATTTCGCTCGTCTCTCCACACCGTCACCTTCGCCATGTGCAAACTAGAAGACAATCTAGTAGAAATGCTTTGCCTCCCACTGCTCAGGAGACTTTCGCTGGTGGAGGTTTATATATCGGATGTCTCCTTGCGGAAGTTCATCCACCACGGTTGCCCTACCCTGCAGTGCCTGCTGCTTGTTTGCAACAAGAAATCCTGCTGTCTACGAATAAACTCAGCTAGGCTTGTAAGCATTGGCATTCGTTCCGACAGAGGAAAACTGATCATTGAGGATGCGCCTTGCCTCTAGAAACTGCTACATGATTTTGTAGATGCACAACTACAAATAACAGTTGTGCCCGCGCCTGTGTTGGACACACTGGGAAAAATTTCTGAATTTCCCAACGAAACAAATATCGTCATTGGTTCTACAGTTATTTAGGTACTGCCTCTGCATGTTACTTTGATCTGCGTTATTCAAAAGCACTTGAGATTGACATCCATGAGCTAATATTATCTCATTATGTGCTCAATGAAGGGTCTCTGCATAAGTAGCTTACACGCGGTGCTGGATTCTGTCAAGACCTTGTTTATCTCATAGACATGCTTTAATCTGGATGAGATTGTTGACTTGCTGCGATGCTTTCAATGCTTGCAAAACTTGTTTATTGAGGTGATGATTTCACACACATTGAAAGCCCACGCACAATATACATAATATACTAGCACTAACTGCTCAGTTTGCTCTTCATGTGTGTTTAGGGGGGGTGGGATCAAAGAGGTATAACAAATGAATGTCGCCAAAAGAAGTTGGTGTTTCTCAATAATCACGACATTTGTTTGAGGACATTAACGCTGGAAGACTATGAAAGCACAGATGCAAACACTGCATTTGTGACATTCTTTATTCCCAATGCTAGGATGCTACTGACTATCAGGCTTAAGTTTGGCCTGCGCAGAGATTTCACTCGTGAATTTTACAAACGGCAAGAAGTGGCACTTCAGATAGACAAAAGGGCTTCTCATTGTGCCAAGCTTAAATTAACAACAACTTGCAAGCATATGCACATGGATTTAAAAAACACAGGTGTTGAATATCTGGATTTGCCAGATCCATTCAACTGTGGATGCTGAAAACAGGTCTGGAGAGATGTACTTGCTATATTGAATGAGTGCATTGTGTAAACATGGTCAAACAATTCTCACTCATTTTGCACCGTACTGTCTGTAAGCTTTTTTTTTGAGGCAGTACACTCATATTTTTAAAATTAAGGATATAAACGTTTATGCTTTCTGTTTTCAATATCGATCATATGTGTCTAGACCCAATGATAAAATAAATCAGCTCGCACAGATGCTCAAAAATCAAACTAGTATCCTCTTGTTTATCTCAGTTATTTGCCATGAAATTCTGTCTTTTAAAAGCAACATGCATCGACTGCAAACCTGCAACTGCGCCTCTCCGAAGGACGTCCGTGCACCCCACAGGAAACGAACCAGCATCGAGAGGTTGTGAAAATCATACGTCCGTGCGAACGCGTCACTGAAAACATTTGGAATGTTGTGATAATGACTTAAGGTCAGCAACGAACCTCCAATCACTTTTTAGATGCTGGGTTTCCATTCTCATTATCATTTCAAAACTCATGCATCCGAAGAATTCGTCAAAGCAAAAGATTATGTGCCCCTTTTAATTGTAGGCACCGTGTCCCTCCGAGGGGCCATGTTAGAAATGAACAATTCGAAAAACACTAGCACGTTCTTGCGTCATTTAAACATACACCCATGCCTCTCTCAGTGAACAAGCAACTTAAAATGTTGCTAGAATAGAGGCACTTCGGTGCATTTTCTCCTCGGAGAACCGTGCGCACCGTGGCTTCACTCCCCTGTCCCTCGGAGTGGTCGTGTCATGCAAAAACAACTAGGAGAACACAAAAGACGTCTGTGCGTCGTGCGCATGTACAACCGTGCGCCAACTATTTAAAGACCGCGCGTCTGTCAATGAACACATCACTGAGAACATTTAGAATACAGAGGCCTTTCCACGCGTCTCATTCTTCTCCTTACATGACGATGCACACCGTGGCTTCACGTCCCTGTCCCTCTGAGAGACCGTGCTAGAGAAAAATACTTTGGAAAACAGAAGCATGGTCATGCGTCATGGACGTGCCTTATTTGCATGTAAGTCCGTGTGTGTTGGGGCCGTCCGTGCGTGCCTCTATGCTCCCAATAAGCCAATAGTCTTGTCTTTGCCGCTGTACAGTAGCCCCATGTCAGTGAGCAGGCGCGTATTATAGGTGTCTGTTATGTTTTGTGCCAACCCAGACCGCCCCTCCCACTCATCCGCTGTAGAGTTCATCGTCTCTTCTCTCTCGATTCTCCCTCTAGATCTAGGGTTAGTCCATTTTCTCTTAATTTATATGTGAATTTTTTGCTACGATCCGTTTTCCTCTCTGTTGGTTTCGTCTCTTCGTGTTTGAAAGCGACGCATCTACATTGTTATGCTAGGAATTGCCTGGAAAATCATTGTGATCTAAACCAAATCCGCGCACTACGAGGCCGAACTTGTACATGACCCGTGCCTCTTAGAGGTGGGGTTGATTGGGAGTCGGCGTTTGTGCTTGAGAACGCTACGAGCTGCAGCGACCTGCGGCGTCCAAGTCCCAGGTGAGCGATGAACTTCGCTGAGGGAGGTTGGTAGTTTAAATTGAAGCCTGTTAGGTCTTGCAAACAAAGGCGGTGGCCGGAAGTCCAAGGGAGTGGCCAGACGTTGACCTCTATTGCTTAACCGGCCACATTGTGCTGGAGATCGGCGTTTGGGGTGTTGTTGACTGGGAGTCGGCGTCTGTGCTTGATGATAGCGTTTGGGGTCCTGTACGCTGGAGGCAAGGTTAACGTTTATGGATCATCCGTTTCAAATACCACCTAGCCACACATGTTCCGGTGGTTGGGCGTCGGCGACGGTGGCGTATGGTTGTGGATGACGTTGTTGCTGGGTGCGGCACTGACGAATTTACATATAATTTTAATGTTACAAACACTCCTTTGAGCCGCCTATTGATAGACTATTGTCTGCGATTTTGCTAACTGGTCTGCGATTTTATTTCAAATTGATGAACTTTTTTCAGTCTATGATTTTATTTCAAATTTGTGATTTTCTTAGAAAAAAGTCATGAGCGCATGGAACTTTTTCAGTGGTTTCATGCTTGTAACCAAACACATAGTCTACAATCTGGTACGATCGGGTGGGCCGGAAGGGCATGTTTCAAACCCCCCCTCCACTTTTTTTACCTCCTCCAAACACACCCAATTTATTTCCACACCTTGGCATCACCATGCCCAGCATGCATGCCAAGTTTCGTGGGTCTTCGATATTTCATGCATTTTCTAGGTTTTCCCGTCGGAAAAATCCTAAACACTAGCCGGACGTGACGCAACGTGCGTTCGATATCCGAGTTCATTCAAATTTTGCGGGGGGGGGGGGGGGGGGGGGCTTGGGCATGCCCAACCGCTAGCAAAATTTGGTCTCATTTCATGGTTGCAACTGAACACAGTGTGTATAATCTGGTACATTCGGGTAGACCGGAAGGGCACTCTCGAACCACTTTTCTTTTCGCCTCCTTCGGATGCGCCCAAATTGTTTTGACACCTTGGCATCACCATCGCCAGCATGCACGCCAAGTTTAGTTGGTTTCTGACATTCTATGCTTTTTCTAGGTTTTTCCCGTGAAAAAACTATTAAACACAAGCCGGGCGAGACGCAATGTTTGTTTGGTGTCCAAATTCGTTCAAATTTTTCATGACGAACAAACTTGGGCATGCCCAACCGCTGGCAAAATTTGGTGTCATACCATGCTTGCAACCAAACACCCTGTGTACAACCTTGTACGTTTGGGTAGGCCGGAAGGGCAAGTGTCGAACCATTTTTTTTTTCAGCTCCTCTCAACGCACCCAAATTTTTTCCTCACATTGGCATTGCCATGGACAACATGCATGCCAAGTTTCGTTAGTTTCAGACATTCTATGCTTTTTCTAGGGGTTTTCCTGTGGAAAACCCCTAAAATATAGGCCGGATGTGACGCAACATGCATTCGGTATCCGAATTCATTCAAACTTTGTGCGGGGGAGAACCTTGGGCATGCCCAACTGCTGGCAAAATTTGGTGTCATTCCATGCTTGCAACCAAACATACCGTGTACAGCCTGGTGCGTTCGGGTAGGCTGAAAGTGCAACTCCCGAACCATTTTCTCCACCTCCTCCGAAGGCACCCAATTTTTTCTTACACACTGGCATTACCTTAGGCATCTTGCATGCTAACTTTCGTTGGTCTCAGATATTATATGCTTTTTCTAGGGTTTTTTCGATGAAAAACTCTAAAACACAGGCCAGACGTGACGCAACAAGCGTTTGGTGTTCGAATCTGTTTATATTTTGCATGGGGGACAACGTTGCGCATGCCAAACTGCTGGAAATTTTTTGTGGTTGACCCTTATACATTTCCTGCTTTTAAATATCACAAGCGGTCGTAGTCGGATGGCAAGCAGTGTAATCAAGACGATGAGGTTAGAAAATTTGTTCCCAAGCACAAAAAATATTCTTGATTTCAACAGTTGTTCGCAAATTCAATAAATGTTTGGGGAATTCAAAAAAATGTTCGCACTTTGAAACGATTCATCGTAATTTTGAAAATTGTTCGTGTTTTCAGTTTAGTTACTTGTTTCAACAAATGTTCTCCTTTTCAATGTTTTTTCCTTTGTAAAACAAATGTTTGAGAGTCTCGTGTTTTCACAAAATGTTATAGTATTTCTAAATCACAAATTTGAAAATGTTCACATTTCCCAAAAAATTGTTCCCTATTCCAAAAAATGTTATCATTTTCAGTTTTGTTCCTTTTATGATTCCCAAAAAATGTTCACGTTCTCACAAAATCTTCTAGTTTTTTTTTGAAATTATCGTAAATTTTTAAATGACCGTGTTTCTAAAAATATTTACTTTTTCCAATAAGAAAATGAGGTCCGAGTTTTTTAAAATAATTTCGTGGCTTATGGTTCATATAGACGGGCTACCTTTTTGACACCAATTCCCAGTTAGTATAGTGGCTAATGACGTGGTTGATTGTTGTGATGTTTAAAATTTTGCCGCGGCCTTTAGTTTCTTAATTAATGATCTGCGCTAAAAGAATGACACAGCGTATTCGCAGTCCCAGTGGTTAGCACAGCGTGCACGTAAACTGAAAATCGCATGTTCGATTCCCATCGCCCTCATTTTTTTTCTCGTGATTTTTCTCCCGTTGAAAGCGGCGCACCCACAAAAATGGGCCGGCCCAGGTGCAAACGGTTAACTTCTTGCCTCTACGAGCCCCTCGTATCGTACGCAGACCAAACCGGGAGTTCTCTTCTCTCAAAAAAAAAAACCTTACGGAAGTTGACTAAGTACTTTGAAGAAAAACCATCCTGCTCTTTATTATGAAGGGGTATAGGGTAATCTCAGCCATCGATGTGATTAGGGGGGTCTACCGAAGCAGAAGTGAACAAAATATTTAATACTTATCATCATTACGTGCACACAAAAAATTGTAATATCGCATCATCTATATACATCATGTCTATGCAGAAATCGATGCTCATATACATGAATACATGTCCCGCAAAAAAAAGATGCTCATATACATGAATACACCACATCATCTATGTACAAAAAATATATTCATAGTGTAAGATCAGTACTCATAATCATAAAATAATAAACAAAATCGGAACTCACATAACCGAAATAGCTTTGCTCTTCTTCTTGTGCTTGGCGGCAGCAGCAGATCAACCAGCTCCACCTCGTGGTTCCCATCCACGCGTGAGCTATGGTTACTTTTAATTTGTAGTCCTATGCATAGTAAGTACTATAGCCCCAATCATAGCAACTAATAAAATCAGACTAAAAACCAAAAACCAGACGGAATAGTACCTTTCCAGCGTGATTGTCCCCTGGGTCCATGGCGTTCACGTCCACCTCTGGAGTACAAGAATGGGGTGATGGCGCTAGGTGGCAAGCGGCTGAAATGCAGCCTAGAGACGCTGGCGGGCGGCGGCGAGGAGATGAGATTGATCAACTAGCTGCTACGACTGTGAGCCTGCCGCCAGCGACGCACGTCAAGCACGCAGATTTTTTTTTCCATAGAATTTCCGAGCTTTATTCAAACAAAAGTGTTCGCTAATATAGCCATATAGGGCCCTTAATGGGTTGCGTCTTATACTCTTACATTAATGTACACGGTGAAAACTAAAACTGATAATCGTATATTAATCACTTAATAATTTTCTTGGAAAGTACTACCGGTCATGTAGAAGTATTATTACTTGCTAGCAAAGCATGGCCTGCATGCCGTTCATGTTCTCCTTCCCGTTAAGCTAAGAGAAAGGTGTGACAGCCCCCGGGTGCCTAGACACCCTCTATGAACAGTAAAATAAAAAAATATAAAAAAAATCTGAAACTTTGCAACATCAAATATGATCAAACTTTGTAGGTTCTTATAAGTTTTCATGCCAAAATATCATGCAGAGAAAGGTGTACGGACATATTTTCCGTGCCAAGATTTCTTGCATTCACTACTTGCTCTTGCACTCAAACACGACTTGGTCTATTACGTACGGTACATATGACATACTAACTTTATTGGAAACACAGGTGTTGTGAAGGACAAACTAAACAAAAATAGTGGTACACAATTCCGCGTAACGTTTTATTTGGATACCACTATTTATATCTTGAAGTTATTAAACTCTAGATCGAGAGCTGATAGATGCAGCATATTGTACATTGTACTCCCTCCGTCCGAAAATACTTGTCATCAAAATGGATGAAAATGGATGTATCTAGAACTAAAATACATCTAGATACATCCATTTCAATGACAAGTATTTTCGGACGGAGGGAATATGTAGTTACTCGATCCGATGGGGACAATGATGGAGGACGATTGAGAGCTGCTAGCTAGTAGCATGGCATGGCACGACCTTGGCACGGAGTGGGTGCTTCATGACCATGGTGAGCTCCAGCGTGTCATTGAAGTCCACCGGCTCGCCGGGCACCTCGCTCCACTGGAACGCACTAACCATGGTGGCCACAAGGAGGTTGACGTGCAGCAGCGAAATGTCGATGCCAGGGCACATCCGGCGGCCCGCACCGAAAGGTATCATTTTGATCTCCTTGCTCCCTGTGAGGTCCAGGTCCTCCCCCTCACCGCCGGGCAGGAACCGCTCCGGCCGGAACCGCGTGGGGTCCGGCCACACCTTCCTGTCCATGGCCATGTCGCCCAGCGTGAAGTTCACCGCCACCTCTTTCGGCACGGTGAAGCCGTCCAGCGCCGCACCGTTCTCCCCGGCCACCGCATGCGGCAGGATGAAGCGCGACGGTGGGTGCCGCCTCAGTGACTCCAGGACCACCGCCCGGAGGTACGGCATCTGCGGCAGGTGCTCCTCGAGGACCTGTAAAAGTTTTTGTTTTTTATTTAAATTAATACATATGTACGTGTTTATTGAATTCACACAAATTTTGTTTTTCGCTGGACCTGGCCGTCGGCGAAGTTGTGTATTTCGGCCCGGAGCTTCGCCTGGATCCCCGGCCGTGTGACGAGGTTCGCCATGGCCCACTGCAACACGTTGACCGTAGAGTCGTCCCCGGACAAGAGTTCCGTGCACAAGGCCACGATCTCGCCGTCCGTCAGGTGCCTGCTGCCGCTGCTGCCATCTTCTTCCGGGATCCGGAGGCCGATGAGCGAGTCCACGTAGCAATCCATTTCAAAGCTGTTGCCGGAGGCGTTGCGCCGCGCACGGCACGCTCGTATCAGCGGGATGAACACCTCCTCCTGCCGCCGTCGCATGGACAGCATCGTCCGGTACCGTCGCCAGAAGAGGAGCTTGGTGACCTTGGGGTTGGACCCGAACACCTGGAACCCCACCACCACCTTGAGAAACTCCCTCTGTAGCGATGTGACTGCCGCGATGGCGGCGGCGTCGAGGCCCTGACCGAAGCACATGCAGGCAAGCACGTGGAAAACAGCGTCATGCAGGAGACCCTCGATGACGACGACCCCGCCTTGGCTTCGCATCTGGCGTGCGATGCCGTCGACGAGGCCCGAGGCGGCGCGGCGGCGTGCGGCGGCGTACCGCGGGATGCTGGACGGGTGGAGCGTCCGGCCGGTGAGGTTTTGCCGGAGCGCGCGCCACAACGGGCCGTACGCGGCGGACGTGATGTTGTGCTGGTCGCTGGAGAAGATGCGGGTGGCGAAGTTGGCCGGAGGCCGGTCGGCGAACGCGGAGCCGCGCTGCACGAGGACGCGGTGCGCCACGGCCCGGTCGGCGACGAACACAACAGGGAAGGAGGGGAGAAGGTAGAGCGTGAAGATGGGGCCGTACCATGAGCGTGCCACGCGGACTACTGACTCGATGTTGACGCTTGTCCAGGCGAGCAGCAGCAGCGGGCCGAAAGCCGTGAGCCAGGTCGGCCCAGGCGGGAGGAACGACGAGCCCGCCGCCTTGCATTTGCAGAGGGATGAGAATACAAGGGACAGGGTGAGGCACAAGGTGATGGAGAGGGAGTAGTACACCCAGTCCTCCATGCTTAACCTCAAGATGCCTAAGCTACCTTCGCTTCTTCATCTTTTTTTATAGTGTCGACCGATCGGCAGCGAGTGATTGAGTCTCCAGTGGCAGGTCCAGTCACCAATACATACGTGAACATCCTCTGAAACTTCTAGCTAGGGCTGTTTAAAATTAATTAAATATGGCCACGACAATCACGCTGATACGACAATCACGCTAATAGCTCTAGCCATGGATACGTATAAAAGATGATTGAGCTAACGCTGCTCCTCTATTGCAACTTGTCCATCGGTAGTCAGATCATCGCATTTCACGTATGTCTGTTACATATATGCATATTTTAGAGATACACTAATTTTATTTTATATGTGGTCTCCAATGAAATCATTAAAATGACTTATACGGAGGGAGTAATGTCGATCGGCAGTAACGAGTGATTGACTGGCCAGTGGCAGGTTCAACCACTGACGTATATGTGTACGTCCTCTGAAACTTGTATGGCAGTGTAAAATTAATTAAATATATGGTCACAACAATCATGTTGATAGCTCTAGCCATGCCATGGGTACGGACGTAAATGATGATTCAGCTAACGCTACTCCTCCATTGTTACCTTTTTCTGAAAAGGAGGAATTCCCTCGACCTTTGCATCTGTTGCTGCACACATCCATCTTATAAAAAAAACCAAGTCCAGAACAAAGTCTTAAATAGTACTCCTTCTGTAAAGAAATATAAGAGCGTTTAGATAACTACTTTAGTGATCTAAACGTTTTTATATTTCTTTACACAGGGAATAGTATGAAGCTGAAAAAATAAATAAAATTTCCACAACCGGCGAGGGTGAGATAACTAAACACCTATTCTATTATTGAACCACCGTCCAAACCGGTTGTATGTATCCCATGCAACCGTCTTCTATTGGTTGCACTTAATAGCCATATGCTTCCCGTGGTTCACATGGCTAAGTAATGATCACATACGGATCCAAGTAGATGCACTGAAGATGACCTGCAAAAAATTTGTGATATGGCAATATCATTTCGACAGATTCATATGGCCCAAAGTAATGCACACTCTAACTCAAAATGTGCCGCAGTCATAGGCTCTATCCTAGTTATCCAAGTCCCAAATAAATGTGATATCATACTAGGTGGAAGAACATTAAAAGCCACATGAATTGTTCTCCATAGTAGCTTAGCAAGTGGAAATTGGACAAAAAGATGTTGTATTGTTTCACGAATCACAAAAGCTAACATCTTTTAAATCCTTCCCAACTACGCTTGGCCAAATTATTCTTTGTCAAAATTACCCCCTTATGCACAAACCACATAAACACCTTAATTTTTAATGGCACCTTAATTTTCCAAATATGTATGGTTCGCGGGATAGGCCTGGTGTTGATCAAATCTGTATATATAGATTTAATCGAGAAAACTCCGAAAACTGACAACTTCCAGTGTATGAAGTCTGCTGCATGAGAATGGTTAACCTGCATTTAACCTACGCACGAGATGTAGCCATCTATTCCAACGATCACCCACTAACGGCCGGGGGAACTGAATGTTAAGAGGAATAGATCCCAATAATGTACCAACAAAAACCTCATTCCCTTGTATAATGTTATATAAGGAAAGATACTGCAAGGCCAGTGAAGTCTCGTCCAACCAGGTATCTCTCCTCCGTTGTTACTGTTCCATCGGTAGTCAGATCATCGCATCTCATGCATGTCTATTACATATATGCTCCCTACGTAAAGAATTATAAGAGCGTTACTCATTTTTAGAGTGTAGATTCGCTCATTTTATTTCGTATGTGGTACACACTGAAATCTTGAAGATAACTTATTTTATTGTAGTGTGGATCGGCAGCGACGAGTGAATGAGTGGCTAGTTGCAGGTTCAATCACCGACACATACATGTACGTCCTCTGGAACTTGTAGGGCAGTGTAAAATTAATTAAATATGGCCACGACAATCACGCTGATAGCTCTAGCCATGGGTAGGCAAATGATGATTCAGCTAACGCTGCTCCTCACGTACGAAAAAAAAAATGATTCTGCTCATACTGAAAAAAGTCTCGAAGCATCCGGGAGGAACTTTTAACAAAGGAGTGCTCCTTTGATAGCCTCCCCAATGGTCACTCGAAGTGGGCCGAGAGCGCGTCGCTTGATACGCTTTCAGACGCCGCCATGTGTCTCACTCTGACGCTTTCACCGATTTTCTCCGCTCGTGTTTTATGTTTTTAGATGGTTTTTTCTGAGTTTTTTTTGCCGTTTTGGTTTTCTATCAGGTTTTCGTAGCTTTTTTCAACAAAAAGTTTTGTGCTGAAAAATGTGTGTTTTTCCGTCTGCGAGAGGCACAGCCTTGCCTCTCGGAAACGAAAAAACGCGTTTTTTTCCTGTGAAAGGCACGATTTTATTTTCGCGAGAGGCATGAATTTGCTTTCGCGAGAGGCACGGCCGTGACTACTCTCGAAAACGGGAAAAACACCTTTTTTTCTTGCTTTCGCAAGAGGCAAGATCGTTGTTATGACAGTAATAGATCCACCTATCAAGCTTACCCTCTTGACACATGCATACTAAACCATGACTGTCGGGGATATACCCCGCGGTATAACCCGCCTGGAGTACGACCCGGCCAAGACTTAGCGGCTCATTGGAGACCCGGCCGAGCTTGTTCATTGGTGACCCGGTAGGTGAGTCAGACGAACGACAAGACCCAAATGTCCAGAAGGCGGTTCATAAGGAGGCCGGCTCATGTCAAATTATCCGGTGGGCTGGCTTGAGACGAAAGGCATAAGGAGTATTTCCTTACAAAGGAAACAAGATCGGGACTAGGATTCTACTTGTAGTAGAAAATAGAAAATAGTAAAAAATAGAGTCCTACTAGGGCTCTATACGGAGGGGCAAGGCACCCCAAGAGAGACAAGTTGAGAAAGAAATACAAGTCTTAGACAAGATCAAAGTAGATACTCTCAAGATAGAGGTAGCGAAACACCGACATTGTAATCGAGATCATCATCATCAATATCAATCAAGCAGGACATAGGCTTTTACCTCCACCGCGAGGGGCCGAACCTGGGTAAACCCACGTCTCTCTATTCCGACCACCCCGTTAAAGCAATTACTTAGCTGCAATGACCTCATGACTAAGTCCTCAAACTAAGACATCTGCTGTGACAAATCCACGACAGTTGGCGCCCACTGCTACGTCTTGAGCTTGTGTTGGTTTTCCTTGAAGAGGAAAGGTGATGCAACAATATTAGCGTAAGTATTTCCCTCAGTTTTTGAGAACCAAGGTATCAATCCAGTAGGAGGCTCCTCAGAAGTCCCACGCACCTACACAAACAAACAAGAACTCACAACCAACGCAATAAAGGGGTTGTCAATCCCTTCACGGCCACTTGCGAAAGTGAGATCTGATAGAGATAATATGATAAGATAAATATATTTTTGGTATTTTACAATACAGTAGGAAAAATAAAGATGCAAATAAAAGTAGATTGAAAGCTTATATGATAAGAGATAGACCCGGGGGCCATAGGTTTCACTAGTGGCTTCTCTCAAGATAGCATAAGTATTACAGTGGGTGAACAAATTACTCTTGAGCAATTGATAGAAAAGCAAATAATTATGAGATTATCTAGGCATGATCATGTATATAGGCATCACATCCGTGACAAGTAGACCGACTCCTGCCTGCATCTACTACTATTACTTCACACATCGACCGCTATCCATCATGCATCTAGAGTATTAAGTTCATAAAGAACAGAGTAACACATTAAGAAAGATGACATGATGAAGAGGGATAAACTCATGCAATCTGATATAAACCCCATCTTTTTATCCTCGATGGCAACAATACAATACGTGCCTTGCTGCCCCTGCTGTCACTGGAAAAGGACACTGCAAGATTGAACCCAAAGCTAAGCACTTCTCCCCTTGCAAGAAAGATCAATCTAGTAGGCCAAACCAAACTGATAAGTCGAAGAGACTTGCAAAGATAATTTAATCACACATAAAAGAATTCAGAGGAGATTCAAATATTTCTCATAGATAAACTTGATCATAAACCCACAATTCTTCGGATCTCGACAAACACACGGCAAAAAGAGTTACATCGAATAGATCTCCAAGAAGATCGAGGAGAACTTTGTATTGAGATTTAAAGAGAGAGATGAAGCCATCTAGCTAATAACTATGGAACCTAAGGTCTGTGGTAAACTACTCACAACTCATCGGAGAGGCTATGGTGTTGATGTAGAAGCCCTCCGTGGTCGATTCCCCCTCCGGCGGAGCGCCGACGAAGGCTCCAAGATGGGATCTCGCGGATACAGAAGGTTACGGCGATGGAAATAGTTTTTCGTGGACGCTTCTGATGTTTTCGGGGTACATGGGTATATATAGGAGGAAGAAGTAGGTCGGTGGACGACCGAGGGACCCACGAGACAGGGGGCGCGCCCAGAAGGGGGGGCGCCCTCCACCCTCGTGGCTGCCTCGTTTATTTTTTGACTTCCACTCCAAGTCCTCTGGATCACGTTCATTCCAAAAATCACGCTTTCGAAGGTTTCATTCCGTTTGGACTCTGTTTGATATTCCTTTTCTTCGAAACACTGAAATAGGCAAAAAAAAAAGCAATACGGGCTGGGCCTCCGGTTAGTAGGTTAGTCCCAAAAATGATATAAAAGTGTAAAGTAAAGTCCATAAACATCCAAAACGGGTAATATAATAGCATGGAACAATCAAAAATTATAGATACGTTGGAGATGTATCAAGCATCCCCAAGCTTAATTCCTGCTCGTCCTCGAGTAGGTAAATGATAAAAACAGAATTTTTGATGTGGAATGCTGCCTAGCATAATTCTCAATGTAATTTTCTTTATTGTGGCATGAATGTTCATATCCAAATGATTCAAAATAAAAGTTCATATTGACATAAGAAATAGTAATACTTCAAGCATACTAATCATATTGACATAAGCAATCATGTCTTCTCAAAATAACATGGCTAAAGAAAGTTCATCCCTACAAAATCATATAGTTAGGTCATGCTTCATTTTCGTCACACAAAAATGCTCCCATCTTGTACACCCCCGATGACAAGCCAAGCAATTGTTTCGTACTTAAATAATCTCAAACTTTTTCAACTTTCACGCAATACATGAGCGTGAGCCATGGATATAGCACTATGGGTGGAATAGAATATGATGATGGGGATTGTGTGGAGAAGACAAAAAAGGAGAAAGTCTCACATTGACGAGGATAATCAACGGGCTATGGAGATGCCCATCAATTGATGTCAACATGAGGAGTAGGGATTGCCATGCAACGGATGCACTAGAGCTATAAATGTATGAAATCTCAACAAAAGAAACTAGTGGGTGTGCATCCAACTTGCTTGCTCACGAAGACCTAGGGCATTTTGAGGAAGCCCATCGTAGGAATATACAAGCCAAGTTCTATAATGAAAAATTCCCACTAGTATATGAAAGTGACAACATAAAAGACTTTCTATATGAAGAACATGGTGCTACATTGAAGCACAAGTGTGGAAAAAAGATAGTAACATTGCCCCCATTTTTTGGGCCCTTCCCTTTTTTTATTTGGCCTTTCTTGTTTTTATTTAGCCTTTTTTTTATTTGGGGACAATGCTCTAATAATGACGATCATCACACTTCTATTTATTTACAACTCATTAATTAGAACCCAAGACTAGAACAAGATATGACTCTATATGAATGCCTCCGGTGGTGTACCGGGATGAGCAATGAATCAAGAGTGACATGTATGAAAAATTATGCATGGTGGCTTTGCCACAAATACGATATCAACTATATGATCATGCAAGGCAATATGACAATGATGATGCGTGTCATGATGATGAAGGAAATGGTGGAAAGTTGCATGGCAATATATATCGGAATGGATATGGAAATGCCATAATAGGTAGGTATGGTGGCTGTTTTGAGGAAGATAAAAGGAGGTTTATGTGTGATAGAGCATATCGTATCATGGGGTTTGGATGCACCGGCGAAGTTTGCACCAACTCTCAAGGTGAGAAAGGGCAATGCACGATACCGAAGAGGCTAGCAATGATGGAAGGGTGAGAGTGTGTATAATCCATGGACTCAACATTAGTCATAAAGAACTCATATACTTATTGCAAAAATCTACAAGTCATCAAAAACCAAGCACTACGTGCATGCTCCTAGGGGGATAAATTGGTAGGAAAATACCATCGCTTGTCCCCGACCACCACTCATAACGATGCACAATCTAAGAACACCTCATGTTTCAAATTTGTTACACAAATTTTACCATACGTGCATGCTATGGGACTTGCTAACTTCAACACAAGCATTCTTTAAATTCATAATCACCCAACTAGCATGACTCTAATATCACTACCTCCATATCTCAAAACAATTATCAAGTATCAAATTGATCATAGCATCCAATTCACTTCCTATGATAGTTTTTATTATACCCAACTTGGATGCCTATCATTCTAGAACCAATTTTATAACCATAGCAAATACCATTCTGTTCTTAGAGACTCTCAAAATAATATAAGTGAAGCATGAGAGATTAACAATTTCTTCAAAATCAAGCCACCGCCGTGCTCTAAAAGATATAACTGAAGCACTAGAGCAAAAACTATCTAGCTCAAAAGATATAAGTGAAGCCCATAGAGTATTCTAATAAATTCCAATCAAGTGGGTTTGTCCCAAGAGGTGTGTACAACAAAGATGATTGTGGTAAACGAAAAATCAAAGAATAATATAATACAAGACGCTCCAAGCAAAACACATATCATGTGGCAAATAAAAATATAGCTCCAAGTAAAGTTACCGATAAACAAAGATGAAAGAGGGGATGCCTTCCGGGGCATCCCCAAGCTTAGGCTTTTGGCTATTCTTGAATATCTTGGGGTGCCATGGGAATCCCCAAGCTTAGGCTCTTGCCACTCATTATTCCATAGTCCATCAAATCTTTACCCAAAACTTGAAAACTTCACAACACAAAACTCAACAGGAAATCTCATAAGCTCCGTTAGTGCAAGAAAGAAAAACCACCACATACGGTACTGTAATGAACTAATTCTTTATTTATATTGGTGTTAAACCTACTGTCTTCCAAGTTCTGTATGGTACATACCCTTACATACTAGCCATAGATGCATCAAAATAAGCAAACAACACACGAAAAACAGAATCTGTCAAAAACAGAACAGTCTTTAGCAATCTGTAACTCTCGAATACTTCTGGAACTCTAAAGATCCTAAAAAAATAGGAAGTCCTTGGAAATTCGTCTATTGATCTACAGAAAAAAGAGTCAACGCAAAAGCACGTTTCTGTGAATTACTAAAATTATTTTCGTGCGTGCAAAGTTTCTGTTTTTCAGCAGAATCAAATTAACTATCAGCATAGTTTATCCTATAGGTTCTTCTTGGCACAAACACTAATTAAAACATGAAAACACATCTGAACAGAAGGTAGATGCAAAATTTACTACTAAGCAGAAGCAAAAACAAAAAAACACAAATAAAATTGGGTTGCCTCCCATCTAGCGCTATCGTTTAACGCCCCTAGCTAGGCATAAAAGCGAGGATAGATCTAAGCAGTGCCATAATAATAAGGTAGATCACGTAAACTCATCTCATATTCTCTACGTTCAGCAGCAAGTTTTCTTTGAGGAAAGCAAAAGTAATCAAAAGGGCTAAATTTAATGGGACAAAAGTCCCCAAGATCAATCACAGGAGGAATGGGTTCCTACTTTGGCCCTTCATATTGCACAACTAATTCATCATTATAAGTATTCTTTTGGCAGAATTTCGTGAGCCTATACTCAAGAGAGTATCCTAGATCATTGTTTCGAAGAGCAAAATCATTATTAAGTTCGGAAATTATATCAACTAGGACATTGGTGGGAACCTTTTTCCTAAGGTTTTCATTAAAAGCAACATAGTCCAAAGATTGAAAACGCCTAATTTCCTCTTGATCAAAGAGGATCGCCTCTATGGAAGGACGGCCGGCGTCCACCGTATAGTGAAAAGATTTCTTTGGCCTCTTTTATTATAAATCTAAACTCATGAGCCAAAAATATAGTAGCGGCACGCTTAACAGAAGAGTGCTCAATATTAGAAAATTCCAGGAAAATTCTTTGTATGCAAGGATGCATATGCATAAATTGTCTTTCAAGCTCAACTACAAGCATAGCGATAGCGTCCACAAGACTACTAGTTCTATGTAGAATAGAACCACCCATAGAAGGTAAAGCACCAGCACAAGTAAATAAATCTTGAATAACCCCTTTTCCAATAATGTTACCACTACCGATTCGAAACTTTTTAGTATGAAAGATAGGGGGTTCTTCAGCAGGAGCATCAGAATTTTTCATGTTATTGTTATTGTCCATATCGACGATAATCTCCCCAGTTTCAAACATAACGGCAAACAAAAGCGAGGAGGAAGAAGAGGGCAAGCGAAAGGGAGCGGAGATTGGGAAAGAGAGAGCGAATAAAACGGCAAGGCTGAAGTGGGGGAGAGTAAAACGAGAGGCAAATGGAAAATAATGTAAGTGCGATGATAATCTTGGTGTGTCTTGACTTGAGCGAAGACCTCCCCAGCAACGGCGCCAGAAATCCTTCTTCCTACGTCTTGAACTTGCGTTGGTTTTACCTTGAAGAGGAGTGGGTGATGCAGCAATAGTAGCGTAAGTATTTCCCTCAGTTTTTGAGAACCAAGGTATCAATCCAGTAGGAGGCTCCTCAGAAGTCCCACGCACCTACACAAACAAACAAGAACTCGCAACCAACGCAATAAAGGGGTTGTCAATACCTTCACGGCCACTTGCGAAAGTGAGGTCTGATAGAGATAATATGATAAGATAAATATATTTTTGGTATTTTATAATATAGATAGGAAAAGTAAAGATGCAAATAAAAGTAGATTGAAAGCTTATATGATAAGAGATAGACCCCGGGGCCATAGGTTTCACTAGTGGCTTCTCTCAAGATAGCATAAGTATTATGGTGGGTGAACAAATTACTGTCGAGCAATTGATAGAAAAGCGAATAATTATGAGATTATCTAGGCATGATCATGTATATAGGCATCACGTCCGTGACAAGTAGACAGACTCCTGCCTGCATCTACTACTATTACTCCACACATCGACCGCTATCCAGCATGCATCTAGAGTATTAAGTTCATAAAGAATAGAGTAATGCATTAAGAAAGATGACATGATGTAGAGGGATAAACTCATGCAATATGATATAAACCCGATCTTTTTATCCTCGATGGCACACTAGTAGAAAAGGGGGCAATGGTCCAGGCCGGGTCAGCCCATTAGTCCCGGTTCAGTCCAGAACTGGGACCCATGGGGGCATTGGACCCTGTTCGTGAGCCGCGGGGGCCGGCCGGGCCACGTGGGCCATTGGTCCCGGTTCGTCTGGACCTTTTGGTCCCAGTTGGTGGGACGAACCGGGACCAATGGACCTCGCTCCTGGCCCACCACCATTGGTCCCGGTTGGTGGCATGTACCGGGACGAAAGGGTGACCTTTAGTCCCGGTTCGTGCCACGAACCGGAACCAATGAGTTGCCTATATATACCCCTCGCCCGTGAGCAGAGCACTCCCACTGCTCTGTTTTTCCTGGCCGGCGAGGGGAGAGCTTTGTGGTGCTCTAGCTCACCTCCTATGCACACGAGGTGTTCGATGGAATGCCCGAGCCACACTACTTAAGCTTTCTCCTCTCCAAGCTCGACCTCCAAGCTCCATTTTCCTCAATATTTGTCTAGGTTTAGCGGTCCGTCACGTCCCGTCCCCGCCTTCACCGCCGTCAATCGCCCGCGTCGATCTTGTCGCCGGCACCACCGTGGTGAGCCTCTTGTTCTTATCTTCTTTCTGAAAGGAAAAAAATTATTACTTGTATGTTTATATAGATACTTGTATAATTTTCTTACTTTTATTATTGCATCTTATATAGTGCGATGGTTTTGGTATCCGCCCCTGTCGGCCCTCGTCCTGTCTATGATTCGGATGTGGTATATATTATCTTTTCATAACTATTGGTTCATTTATTGTTTATGACAATTATGCCGACCAACGTGACATAGATTTTATTTATCTAGGAGGTTGTTGAACCGGAAATTCCAACCGACCCTATTGTCTACGGATCGTTCCTTAGCCGTGTGCGGTGCCCCCTTCCACCATATTCCACCTCGGTCATATCGTTGCGAAGCTTAGGCGAAGCCCTGCGCCGGTAGAACATGAACATCGTCACCACGCCGTCGTGCTGACGGAACTCATCTCCGGAGCTTTGCTGGATCGGAGGCCGGAGATCGTCATCGAGCTGAACGTGTGCTGAACTCGGAGGCCCCATACGTTCGGAGCTTGGATCGGTCGGATCGTGAAGACGTATGACTACATCAACCGCGTTGTCATAACCTTTCGCTAACGGTCTACGAGGTTACGTGGACATACACTCTCCCCTCTCGTTGCTATGCCATCAACATGATCTTGAGTGTGCGTAGGAATTTCTTTTTTGAAATTATTGCGTTCCCCAACAATGGCATCAGAGCCTAGGTTTTATGCGTTGATGTTATATGCACGAGTAGAACACAAGTGAGTTGTGGGCGATACAAGTCATACTGCTTACCAGCATGTCATACTTTGGTTCGGCGGTATTGTGAGATGAAGCGGCCCGGACCGACATTACGCGTACGCTTACGCGAGACTGGTTTCACCGTTACGAGCACTCGTGCTTAAAGGTGGCTGGCGGGTGTCTGTCTCTCTCACTTTAGCTGAATCGAGTGTGGCTACGCCCGGTCCTTGCGAAGGTTAAAACAACACTAACTTGACGAACTATCGTTGTGGTTTTTGATGCGTAGGTAAGAACGGTTCTTGCTAAGCCCGTAGCAGCCACGTAAAATTTGCAACAACAAAGTAGAGGACGTCTAACTTGTTTTTGCAGGGCATGTTGTGATGTGATATGGTCAAGACGTCATGCTATATTTTATTGTATGAGATGATCATGTTTTGTAACCGAAGTTATCGGCAACTGGCAGGAGCCATATGGTTGTCACTTTATTATATGAAATGCAAACGCCTTGTAATTGCTTTACTTTATCACTAAGCGGTAGCGATAGTCGTAGAAGCAATAGATGGCGTAACGAAAATGATGCTACGATGAAGATCAAGGTGTCGCGCCGGTGACGATGGTGATCACAACGGTGCTTCGAAGATGGAGATCACAAGCACAAGATGATGATGGCCATATCATATCACTTATATTGATTGCATGTGATGTTTATCCTTTATGCATCTTATCTTGCTTTGATTGACGGTAGCATTTTAAGATGATCTCTCACTAATAATCAAGAAGTGTTCTCCCTGAGTATGCACCGTTGCGAAAGTTCTTCGTGCTGAGACACCACGTGATGATCGGGTGTGATAGGCTCTACGTTCAAATACAACGGGTGCAAAACAGTTGCACACACGAAATACTCAGATCATACTTGACAAGCCTAGCATATACAGATATGGCCTCGGAACACAGAGACCGAAAGGTCAAACGTGAATCATATAGTAGATATGATCAACATAGTGATGTTCACCATTAAAACTACTCCATCTCACATGATGATCGGACATGGTTTAGTTGATTTGGATCACGTGATCACTTAGATGACTAGAGAGATGTCTGTCTAAGTGGGAGTTCTTAAGTAATATGATTAATTGAACTTAAATTCATCATGAACTTAGTACCTGATAGTATTTTGCTTGTCTATGTTTGTTTGTAGATAGATGGCTCGTGTTGTTGTTCCGTTGAATTTTAATGCGTTCCTTGAGAAAGCAAAGTTGAAAGATGATGGTAGCAATTACACGGACTGGGTCCGTAACCTGAGGATTATCCTCATTGCTGCACAGAAAAGTTACGTCCTGGAAGCACCGTTGGGTGCCAGGCCTGCTGCTGATGCAACTGACGACGTTAAGAACGTCTGGCAGAGCAAAGCTGATGACTACTCGATAGTTCAGTGTGCCATGCTTTACGGCTTAGAACCGGGTCTTCAACGACGTTTTGAACGTCATGGAGCATATGAGATGTTCCAGGAGTTGAAGTTAATATTTCAAGCAAATGCCCGGATTGAGAGATATGAAGTCTCCAATAAGTTCTATAGCTGCAAGATGGAGGAGAATAGTTCTGTCAGTGAACACATACCCAAAATGTCTGGGTATAATAATCACTTGATTCAACTGGGAGTTAATCTTCCTGATGATTGTGTCATTGACAGAATTCTTCAATCACTACCACCAAGCTACAAGAGCTTTGTGATGAACTATAATATGCAAGGGATGAACAAGACTATTCCCGAGCTCTTCGCAATGCTAAAAGCCGCGGAGGTAGAAATCAAAAAGGAGCATCAAGTGTTGATGGTTAACAAGACCACCAGTTTCAAGAAAAAGGGCAAAGGGAAGAAGAAGGGGAACTTCAAAAAGAACAGCAAGAAAGTTGCTGCTCAAGAGAAGAAACCCAAGTCTGGACCTAAGCCTGAAACTGAGTGCTTCTATTGCAAGCAGACTGGACAATGGAAGCGGAACTGCCCCAAGTATTTGGTGGATAAGAAGGATGGAAAGTGAACAAAGGTATATGTGATATACATGTTATTGATGTGTACCTTACTAATGCTCGCAGTAGCACCTGGGTATTTGATACTGGTTCTGTTGCTAATATTTGCAACTCGAAACAGGGACTACAGATTAAGCGAAGATTGGCTAAGGACGAGGTGACGATGCGCGTGGGAAATGGTTCCAACATCGATGTGATCGCGGTCGGCACGCTACCTCTACATCTACCATCGGGATTAGTTTTAGACCTAAATAATTGTTATTTGGTGCCAGCGTTGAGCATGAACATTATATCTGGATCTTGTTTGATGCGAGACGGTTATTCATTTAAATCAGAGAATAATGGTTGTTCTATTTATATGAGTAATATCTTTTATGGTCATGCACCCTTGAAGAGTGGTCTATTTTTATTGAATCTCGATAGTAGTGATACACATATTCATAGTGTTGAAACCAAAAGATGCAGAGTTGATAACGATAGTGCAACTTATTTGTGGCACTGCCGTTTAGGTCATATCGGTGTAAAGCGCATGAAGAAACTCCATACTGATGGGCTTTTGGAATCACTTGATTATGAATCACTTGGTACTTGTGAACCGTGCCTCATGGGCAAGATGACTAAAACGCCGTTCTCCGGAACTATGGAGCGAGCAACTGATTTGTTGGAAATCATACATACTGATGTTTGTGGTCCAATGAATGTTGAGGCTCGCGGAGGGTATCGTTATTTTCTCACCTTCACAGATGATTTGAGCAGATATGGGTATATCTACTTGATAAAACACAAGTCTGAAACATTTGAAAAGTTCAAAGAATTTCAGAGTGAAGTGGAAAATCATCGTAACAAGAAAATAAAATTTCTACAATCTGATTGTGGAGGAGAATATTTGAGTTACGAGTTTGGCCTACACTTGAAACAATGCGGAATAGTTTCGCAACTCACGCCACCCGGAACACCACAACGAAATGGTGTGTCCGAACGTCGTAATCGTACTTTACTAGATATGGTGCGATCTATGATGTCTCTTACTGATTTACCGCTATCGTTTTGGGGTTATGCTTTAGAGACGGCCGCATTCACGTTAAATAGGGCACCATCAAAATCCATTGAGGCGACGCCTTATGAACTGTGGTTTGGCAAGAAACCAAAGTTGTTGTTTCTTAAAGTTTGGGGCTGCGATGCTTATGTGAAGAAACTTCAACCAGATAAGCTCGAACCCAAATCGGAGAAATGTGTCTTCATAGGATACCCAAAAGAGACTATTGGGTACACCTTCTATCACAGATCTGAGGGCAAGATTTTTGTTGCTAAAATCGGATCCTTTCTAGAGAAGGAGTTTCTCTCGAAAGAAGTGAGTGGGAGGAAAGTAGAACTTGATGAGATAACTGTATCTACTCCCTTATTGGAAAGTAGTTCATCACAAGAACCGGTTCCTATGACGACTACACCAATTAGTGAGAAAGCTAATGATATTGATCATGAAACTTCAGATCAAGTTTCTACTGAACCTCGTAGGTCTACCAGAGTAAGATCCGCACCAGAGTGGTACGGTAATCCTATTCTGGAAGTCATGTTACTTGACCGTGATGAACCTACGAACTATGAGGAAGCGATGATGAGCCCAGATTCCACAAAATGGCCAGAGGCCATGAAATCCGAGATGGGATCCATGTATGAGAACAAAGTATGGACTTTGGTTGACTTGCCCGATGATCGGCAAGCCATTGAGAATAAATGGATCTTTAAGAAGAAGACTGACGCTGATGGTAATGTAACTGTCTATAAAGCTCGACTTGTTGCAAAAGGTTTTCGACAAGTTCAAGGAGTTGACTACGATGAGACTTTCTCACCCGTAGCGATGCTTAAGTCTGTCCGAATCATGTTAGCTATTGCTGCATTTCATGATTATGAAATTTGGCAAATGGATGTCAAGACTACATTCTTGAATGGATTTCTAGAAGAAGAGTTGTTTATGATGCAGCCAGAAGGTTTTGTTGATCCAAAAGGTGCTAACAAAGTGTGCAACCTCCAGCGATCCATTTATGGACTGGTGCAAGCATCTCGGAGTTGGAATAAACGTTTTGATAGTGTGATCAAAGCATATGGTTTTATACAGACTTTTGGAGAAGCCTGTATTTACAAGAAAGTGAGTGGGAGCTCTGTAGCATTTCTGATATTATATGTAGATGACATATTATTAATCGGAAATAATATAGAATTTCTGGATAGCATAAAGGGATACTTGAATAAAAGTTTTTCAATGAAAGACCTCGGTGAAGCTGCTTACATATTGGGCATCAAGATCTATAGAGATAGATAAAGACGCTTAATAGGACTTTCACAAAGCACATACCTTGACAAAATTTTGAAAAAGTTCAAAATGGATCAGGCAAAGAAAGGGTTCTTGCCCGTGCTACAAGGTGTGAAGTTGAGTCAAACTCAATGCCCGACCACAGCAGAAGATAGAGAGAAAATGAAAGATGTTCCCTATGCTTCAGCCATAGGCTCTATCATGTATGCAATGCTGTGTACCAGACCTGACGTATGCTTAGCAATAAGCTTGGCAGGAAGGTACCAAAGTAATCCAGGAGTGGATCACTGGACAGCGGTCAAGAACATCCTGAAATACCTGAAAAGGACTAAGGATATGTTTCTCGTATATGGAGGTGACAAAGAGCTAGTCGTAAATGGTTACGTCGATGCAAGCTTTGACACTGATCCGGACGATTCTAAATCGCAAACGGATACGTGTTTTTATTAAATGGTGGAGCTGTAAGTTGGTGCAGTTCTAAACAAAGCGTCGTGGCGGGATCTACATGTGAAGCAGAATACATAGCTGCTTCTGAAGCAGCAAATGAAGGAGTCTGGATGAAGGAGTTCATTTCCGATCTAGGTGTCATACCTAGTGCATCGGGACCAATGAAGATCTTCTGTGACAATACTGGTGCAATTGCCTTGGCAAAGGAATCCAGATTTCACAAGAGGACCAAGCACATCAAGAGACGCTTCAATTCCATTCGGGACCAAGTCCAAGTGGGAGACATAGAGATTTGCAAGATACATACGGATCTAAATGTTGCAGACCCGTTGACTAAGCCTCTCTCACGAGCAAAACATGATCAGCACCAAGACTCCATGGGTGTTAGAATCATTACTATGTAATCTAGATTATTGACTCTAGTGCAAGTGGGAGACTGAAGGAAATATGCCCTAGAGGCAATAATAAAGTTATTATTTATTTCCTCATATCATGATAAATGTTTATTATTCATGCTAGAATTATATTAACCGGAAACATGATACATGTGTGAATACATAGACAAACATATAGTCACTAGTATGCCTCTACTTAACTAGCTCATTAATCAAAGATGGTTATGTTTCCTAACCATAGACATGTGTTGTCATTTGATTAGTGGGATCACATCATTAGGAGAATGATGTGATTGACATGACCCATTCAGTTAGCCTAGCACTTGATCGTTTAGTATATTGCTATTGCTTTCTTCATGACTTATACATGTTCCTGTAACTATGAGATTATGCAACTCCCGTTTACCGGAGGAACACTTTGGGTGCTACCAAACGTCACAATGTAACTGGGTGATTATAAAGGAGTACTACAGGTGTCTCCGAAGGTACATGTTGAGTTGGCGTATTTCGAGATTAGGTTTTGTCACTCCGATTGTCGGAGAGGTATCTCTAGGCCCTCTCGGTAATGCACATCACAATAAGCCTTGCAAGCAATGTGACCAATGAGTTGGTTACAAGATGATGCATTACAGAACGAGTAAAGAGACTTGCCGGTAACGAGATTGAACTAGGTATTGGATACCAATGATCGAATCTCGGGCAAGTAACATACCGATGACAAAGGGAACAACGTATGTTGTTGTGCGGTTTGACCGATAAAGATCTTAGTAGAATATGTAGGAACCAATATGGGCATCCAGGTCCCGCTATTGGTTATTGACCGAGAATGGTTCTAGGTCATGTCTACATAGTTCTCGAACCCGTAGGGTCTGCACGCTTAACGTTACGATGACAGTTTTATTATGAGTTTATAAGTTTTGATGCACCGAAGTTTGTTCGGAGTCCCGGATGTGATCACGGACATAACGAGGAGTCTCAAAATAGTCGAGACATAAAGATTGATATATTGGAAGCCTATATTTGGACATCGGAATCGTTCCGGGTGAAATCGGCATTTTACCGGAGTACCGGGAGGTTACCGGAACCCCCCGGGGGGTTATTGGGCCTACATGGGCCTCGAGGGAGAAGAGGGAAGGAACCAGGAGGGGGCCGCGCGCCCCTCCCCTTCCTAGTCCGAATAGGACAAGGGAAGGGGGGGGGCGCCCCCCCTTTCCTTCCTCCCTTCCTCCTCCTTCCCCCCTTCTCCTACTCCTACATGGAAAGAAGGGAGTCCTACTCCCGGTGGGAGTAGGACTCCCCCTTGGCGCGCCCTCCTTGGCCGGCCGCCTCCTCCCCCCTGGCTCCTTTATATACGGGGGCGGGGGGCACCCCATAGACACACAAGTTGATCTACGGATCGTTCCTTAGCCGTGTGTGGTGCCCCCTTCCACCATATTCCACCTCGGTCATATCGTCGCGAAGCTTAGGCGAAGCCCTGTGCCGGTAGAACATCAACATCGTCACCATGTCGTCATGCTGACAGAACTCATCTCCGGAGCTTTGCTGGATCGGAGGACGGAGATCGTCATCGAGCTGAACGTGTGCTGAACTCGGAGGCCCCGTACGTTTGGAGCTTGGATCAGTCGGATCGTGAAGACATACGACTACATCAACCGCGTTATCATAACGCTTCCGCTAACGGTCTACGAGGGTACGTGGACATACAGTCTCCCCTCTCGTTGCTATGCCATCAACATGATCTTGAGTGTGCGTAGGATTTTTTTTTAAATTACTGCGTTCCCCAACATATTCGGTTTCCCTTATTACTCGAGCGAGGTTATAGTAATGTAATTGATGAGTTATGCATGCGTCAGCAGCTTCCACTATGTTCTTCTGGAGATTAAGCTTGAGCGGGGACTAGTAACCGTCTTAGACTTGAGACGAAAAGATCCCGAAACCTATACGGACATGACTAAATTGCTCAACAAGTAAGTTCAATCGATCATTATCGCACCATATCAGCAACTTTTTCTTCATTTCCTGATATCTCAAGTAATAATAATTATTTTCTTTGTCTTGCAGGGTTTGGAAACAGTTCACTGCAGAAGCTTCGGGATTGCTGAAGGAGCTGCGATATACATACCCGAAAGTAAGTACTACTGGCTAGCTAGTTGCGCGCATCTCCCATTGATTCTATAGCTATACTTTCGTCAATGCCATTTATAATGCTTCATTATCAGTTTGATTGACCTATATTTCTCGTAAAGTGCTTGTGGCAGGAACAATGGAATGATTTCTGTGGATACTACGTGTGCGAGTTCATCCACAACGCGACTTTGAAAAACAAGCGGGGCTACTCTAAAAGACAATATAAAGTGCGTAAGCAATAATATTCATAATTTCATTTTATTACACCATCATTTCTGTCGAGTTTCATTCATATATATGTATTAATTAACCCCCTTCTTCAAATTAGACGTGGCAGATGCGGAATGAACTCCTAGAACAAGATCGCATGAAAGCAATTCAAGAGGAATTGGCGGGATTCTTTCTTGACCACGTCATCAATAAAGCCGGAGAATACCATGTGGAAGTTGATTTCAATTGCTAGGGGATTGTAATTAAGAGATCTTACATATTGTATATGTATGTAGCCAGCAGCATCGGATAGACAATACGAAAACTTGTTGTTCGACCAATCTCTCGGAGAAGGAGAGGTAGATTGATCACTTCTCTCGGTATGCTTGACGAACTTATGTACTTAATGGTTCCCTTCATTTTCTTACTAGCTAGCGTGTCGAGGGCCTCTCTATGTATAGTACGTAGCATCGACCAAGCACGGACATAAGAGAGGACACTTCTCTCTATTAATTAGCTAGCTAACACAATATATGAAATACCTAAATTAACACCCCAAAACCCCCAACCCCCCCCCCCCCCTTTAAAAAAAACCCCAGCCACTGAAATGCTGACGCGTGGATGCCTTTTGGTCCCGGTTGGTGCCACCAACCGGGAACAAAGGCCCTCTTGCCTGGGCTTGGCGCACCAGCCACGTGGAGGCCCATCTGTCCCGGTTCGTGTTAGAACCGGGACTAAAGGTCTAGGGCATTAGTAACGACCCTTTAGTCCCTGTTCATGAACCGGGACAAAAGGCCCAAATCAACCGGGACAAATAGGTGTTTTTCTACTAGTGGCAACAATACAATACGTGCCTTACTGGGAAAGGACACCGCAAGATTGAACCCAAAGCTAAGCACTTCTCCCATTGCAAGGAAGATCAATCTAGTAGGCCAAACCAAACTGATAATTCGAAGAGACTTGCAAAGGTAACTTAATCACACATAAAAGAATTCAGAGGAGATTCAAATATTTGCCATAGATAAACTTGATCATAAAGCCACAATTCATCAGATCTCGACAAACACACCACAAAAATAGTTACATCGAATAGATCTCCAAGAAGATCGAGGAGAACTTTGTATTGAGATTCAAAGAGAGAGAAGAAGCCATCAAGCTAATAACTATGGACCCAAAGGTCTGTGGTAAACTACTCACAACTCATTGGAGAGGCTATGGTGTTGATGTAGAAGCCCTCGATGGTCAATTCCCCCTCCGGCGGAGCGCCGGCGAAGGCTCCAAGATGGGATCTCGCGGATATAGAAGGTTACGGCGGTGGAAATAGTTTTTCGTGGTCGCTTCTGATGTTTTCGGGGTACATGGGTATATATAGGAGGAAGAAGTAGGTCGGTGGACGCCCGAGGGGCCCACGAGACAGGGCGCGCGCCCAGTAGGGGGGGACGCCCTCCACCCTCGTGGCCGCCTCGTTTATTTCTTGACTTCCACTCGAAGTCCTCTGGATCACATTCGTTCCAAAAATCACGCTCCCGAAGGTTTCATTCCGCTTGGACTCCGTTTGATATTCCTTTTCTTCGAAACACTGTAATAGGAAAGAAAACAGCATTACGGGCTGGGCCTCCGATTAGTAGGTTAGTCCCAAAAATGATATAAAAGTGTAAAGTAAAGCCCATAAACATCCAAAACGGGTGATATAATAGCATGGAACAATCAAAAATTATAGATACGTTGGAGACGTATCACCCACCGTGGGGCCAGCACGCGATGGTATTGTGTTCTTGAAGGGAGATCTTCAGGGATGGGAAGGTCGCGATTGATCGGATGAAGAAACGTCGGCGTGGAATAATCCCGCAGGAGAACCCGGCGTGGGGAAACCTTGCAGAGCCGCACTTAGAGCATCTCCAGCCGTTCGGCCCCCAGCGCATAGGCCGGCGCTCTTTCGGGTGCTCGCCCGATGATTTTTAGGCCCTGGGGGCGATGTAAGTCCCAGCCATGCCCCCAGGTGCCGCCTCCAAGGCATCGCAAATTCAAACTTCGTCCATTCCCACTCCCAAAAAATGCCGCAAGTCCGGCGATCAGCGCCACAGTTCGGCGCTCACCTTGCCACAGTTCAACTATCAAATGAAAAGGTCGGCGTACAAAAAGAAAGGGCGTGTAGGCAATGCATCAAACGGCGGTGTCGGCCTCCGGCGTAGGAGGAGTCGGCGTGCGCAAGCTAGGCGGCGTCGGCGTGGCTTCTGTGCTGCTGGGCGTCATGGAGGCATCATCGCTCGGGCTTGGCGACGGCGTCGGCGTCGGCATGGGAGTTGGCGGTGACGTCGATGGCATCTGGTTCAGGATGAGGCCGCGCTACACCAGGTAGCACGCCTTGAGCTGCTCGTCGTCATTCCGGAGCATGTCCACCCCATCCATCAGGAAAACCAGGTCGGTGTTCCTCTTCTTCACGGCGACGTTGGTCCGGAGCATGTCGACGTTGGTACAGAGAAAGTCGAGCTTGACGGAGCTGGTCGTCATCAACGCCGACCACCGCGCCTTGGTTTTCTCTTCCCGCAGGGCGGCCCCGGTCTGGGCGTCGGCGAGGCAATGCCTGATGGACTCTTGCACACGTGCGATAGCCGACTCGTCGTGTTTCGTCTTCTTGGCCCCTTTGTTGCTGTCCGGGCGCCCGTCGGCTGTGCCCGGCATTGGCGTGTCTGTCTTGTACGTCTCCTTGGCCTTGGCGAGGGTGCGCCGGAAGTCCGCCCACTTCTCGCACTTGTCGATCCGCTTGAAGACGTCGAGGTACTTGAACTCTTCGTGGCTGTTGTCCTGGTGAAACATGGCAAACATCCGTAGCAACTCCGCCGAGGAACATCAGTCGGTGGGCGCGCACACATCCAAAAGAAAAAGGTAGAGATCGGAGTGCCATACCTAATCCTCGACGCTGGCTCCCCTCTCCAGGTGAGCCACGATCTCCTTGATGATCCCATGCCATTTGTTTCACGCCGTTTGGATGAGCCCCAATGGTTCGCCATTGCCTTCAACCCGCACTGCATGTAGATGTCTTTGAAGTAGGGTCGACGAGCTTGCGCTCGTCGAACTCGGCCTTGATGCGGTCCCAATACGTGTCGACGCTCTGGTTCATGCCGGTGATCAAGTCGAGGCAGACGACTTTCCACGCTTCGGCGAGGCACTCGTCCTCCTTGGACGCCCACTTGACGCGCGTTTCTCCGGTCCTAGCCGCCCACTTCTTCTTCTTCTTCTTCTTCTTCTTCTTCTTCTTCTTCTTCTTCTTCTTCTTCTCTTCTTCTTCTTCCTCTTCCTCTTCCTCTTCCTCTTCTTCTTCTTCTTCTTCTTCTTCATCATCATCTTCTTCTTCTTCTTCTTCTTCTTCTTCTTCTTCTTCTTCTTCTTCTTCTTCTTCTTCTTCTTCTTCTTCTTCTTCTTCTGCTTCTTCTTCTGCTTCTTCTTCTACTTCTTCTGCTTCTGCTTCTTCTTCTCTTTCCTCGCCGGAGCAGGCGTCGGCTCCTCCTCCCCCTCCTCCTCTGGCTCTTCTTTGCCGTAGTCGAGCTCGCCGTCCATGTCGCCGTTGAGGTCCATTGTGTCATCTTGGTTAGTGAACCTGGGGGAGGCGGCTGCGGCGGCTGAGCCGGTCGTGATGATGTCTTGCACGTCGACCTCCGTCGCGTCGGTGTCACCGAGATGCGACGAGGAGGCTTTTGAGAAGAGCAGCTCGCAACGGAGGAGAGTTGGCGTTGGGGAGGCTGCGTAGATCAAAGGCGAGTAGGTGTACGGAGGGTACTGCACGCTGGCGAAGGCAGGCGAGGGCGTGCGCTAGGCCAGATGACCATGGGGGAAGGTGATGTTGGGGTTGAACCCGCCGTGCGCATTGCTGTCGGCGTAGCCCAGTGACGACATGCAGCCCCAGGGTTGTTGCGACGACGAGAAGCCGGCCGGAGATCCAACGCTTTGCTGGCTCCAGGACGCATACGGGTCGTGGCCGCCGGGCGGATTCATCATCCCCGCGCGAGCCGCCTTGGTTTGTTTGGCCGAGCGCTCCGCCTGCTCCGCCACCGCCGCAGCTGCGAGCGCCGCCCTGTCTCAGGCCTTCTCGTCGTTCATCCTGTTTCGCCGGTCGGTGGTGACAGCCTCCCGGCGCTGACTTCCGTCTTCTAGTCGGTGTTAGACATGTCCGGGGGCTTGGACGGTGGCGCCCTTTGCTTCCTCCGCTTCAGCTGGGTGGCAGCGGCGGTGGTATCCGCGTGGCACGGGGGGCCACATACTTCTTCGGCGGCATGGCGGCCGGCTGGGAGGGGAGGAGGAGGAGATTGACGGGAGGAATGGAGAATGAGAGGGAAGCCGAGGGGGAAAGCGGGAGGAAACGGCTAGAAAAGGGCCTCCTCTCGCCGACAGAGCGATCCCATATGCCCCTTTTCGCTTCTGCCGGCGCCCCCAGGCGACCCCCGGGCGTTTGGGTTCGGCTCGGGTTCGACGGCTGTTATTTCGGTTCAAACCGGCCTTAAATGAGATCCTGAAGGTGTGACTGGGCCGATTTTCGGCATCCGACGCTAAAAAAGTGCCTTGAGGGCTTGGGACGCGGCTGGGGATGCTCTCGCAACCTGGCGATCCGTCGAGTGAGATCGGTTTCTGGAGCGCTGCGACTAGAGGCCAAGACCGACGGGATATTCCAACGCGTGTAAATCGCAAGGCTGGAGTTGTTTGACCGCCAAGTTCCGGCCACAGCTCCAAACCTCCACGTTTTCTTCAAGTCCCAAGGCAATCCATAAAGGCCAGTACTCTGCGCCGGCGCACTTGCGCGAGTTTCGGCCGGTCCAACCCGAGCCGCTCGATCTGGACGCATGGGACCGTCTGATCTGTCCCGCATCCCCTTTCATCATCCTCCGCACAGGGAAAAAGGGGGAAAAAAAAGCAAGCGCCGCCGCCGCTCGCGGGATCCCGCACGCTAGCCCCAGCTGCCCTCCTTTGGACCCTCGCTGCTTCTCCTTGCCGCCGGCGCTCGCAGCCTAGCCGCCGTTGGCGAAGCAAAACATCACCCACCTTCACCCCCACCGGCGAAGCAAAAAATGCCGGTTCCAGCGAAATCGAAAGACGGTTGAAGCAATTTTTAGGCTGGTTCCAGCAAAATCAAAACAAAAACAAAGGGGTGGTAGCAAAAACTCCTGATGCTTCGAGCAAGTCTCTCGTAGTAGCAAAATGGCAACTCCTGTAGTAGCAAAAATCCGAGACGGTTGCAGCAAAAAAGAAAGCCATCGCCGCCGTCGACCAACACCGCTGTTGGTGGATGTAGCAAAAATTATCTGCGGTTCCAGCAAAATAAAATATGATTGTAGCAAAAATTGTCTCCGTTTCCAGCAAAATCAAAGCATGGTTGTAGCAAAAATCTACTAGAAAAAACAGGCGATGTCATGTAGATGGATGTAGCAAAAATTCACAAAACACAAGTAGTAACAAAACCCAAAACGGTTGTAGCAAAATGGTTCACTGGTTACAGCAAAAAATCACCATGGTAGCAGATTTGAGGTGAGTGGGTGGTAGCAAAAACATGGGTTGGTTCCAGCAAAAAAAAACATAGTTGGAGCAGAAATGTTGTTGCGGCGGAGCTGCAGCTGCAGGCGGCGAGCGCTGGTTGTAGCACGCTCCCAGTAAAACGGGGTGCCGGTTACAGCTCCGCCGTATGTGCGCTGTATCTAGTCACCGTGGTAACACCCGGTGATGGCTAGTAGTAGCTCCATCGATGAGAGGGGTGTTGGGGAGTAGGAAGGGGAGGGAGAAAAAAGTAGTTTAGGGGAGTCCGACGGTGGCGAGGCTCGCCGGAGCTAAAGATGCGGTGGCACGGGTGAGAGACGAGGGCAGACAGACGAGCTCTGGAGGGGAAAAGAGAAGGGAAATGAAGAAAAAGCTATGGAGATGGAGATTGTGTGGACGAGCAGTGCTGTTGCCTGCGGATAAGGACGAGCGGTGGACGTGGGACCGGGACGCGTGGGCGAGCGTGAAGGAAACAGAGCGAGCGCGGACCGGTCGAAAGTTTCGCCGGCACACGGATCATAAAGGTTTCCCATCCATAAAACGTCGCGAGCGTGAAAGAAACAGAGCGATTATCTTCAATTGCATGCAATCCGTTGGCTAGCATAGATAAGGTCTTAGCTTCTCATTCCTTTATTTTGGGAAGGGTTCTGTACTTTCTTCTAGTGGCTAAGAATGGAGTGACATCTGGTTTAATTTGTAGCCAATGGTCGAACGTAGATAGCTCATGGTGAAATAAACATATTTTCAAATTACTGATACACGACTTTAGTTTACCAAACTATAATCTGGGATTCAACTGAACAAAATTACAAACCACAGATCCAATGCCCCGAACAACTTGTTGAGTTGGTCTGAAACATCGAAGGGTATTTCTTATCCTGGAAGTTTGATGATGATTGCTAAATACATTGATCTCTGATCTGATGATACTTGCTACTGCTGTGAATTTATTCATTTTTTGTAACTTCGAAAGATTTTTTCGATGGATAGATAAACCAAATTTAGTTTTGGAATTTATTCCTTTTTTTTGTTAGCTTTATCTTATGCATAAAATTATGACTTACTGGCACACATACTTTTTGTAGGTTTGGATATTTCGAAAGATCGGATATTGGAGATAGCTTGCATTGTAACAGATGGTAAACTTACGAAACAAATAGAGGTGGCTGTTGAAATCATACACCTTTAGTTTGTTCTACATAGATCGTGTCAATATCATGGTGTTCTTGTAATTAGTTCTGCTTACAGGAATATTCGAGAACACCCGTGAATTACTCTGTTTTTCTGTAGATTATTTTTTTACTAGTTCTGTTTCTAGCAGCTGTGTTACATACACTTCAGCTTTGAGAAAAAAAAAATCTTATCTGGCCGATCTAGACAGTAGTCCCTCCCACAATACAAGTCCAAACCCACCCTTTGCTCAGACCTGAATATAAGAAGTATCTAATGGCAAATGGAGTGCTGATGATCCATGTGGAATATGATATTTGTAATAGCACAAATATTTAATGTCAAAATCAGTACACTAGTTTTTCTACTTGTCATGTCAATAAGCGCAAACAGTGCTTCATCTCAGTGTAGAATAACTTGTCTGTCATCATCTCATCAGGAAGTTCAACATTGTTGTCATTTTGCAGGGTCCTAACTTGGTTATAAGTCAGAGCAAAGCTTGCTTAGATAATATGAATGAATGGTGTAAAACCCATCATGCATCTAGTGGTAAATAATCTTTATTTGCCAAATAACATTTCTTATTGGGTGTTGTTCTCCGAATATAAATATCTGATGCCCCCTGAGCTTATTTAGGATTGACAGAGAGGGTACTGCAGAGTGAGATTTCTGAGGGTGACGCGGAGAAACAAGTATGTTGTCTGATTTTTATGGTTATCATCACATTTTTCTGAAAATTTGTTTGCAAACATGGTAATGAAGTTACAGTATTCATAACTGATTCCATAATCTTATTGATTTATTTATCTGTTGCACTTTAACCTCTCGCTACTTTAGAACTCTCTTTGAGTGCTATTTGCTATTCAAAAGTTCTACAATTTATGTAACTTCATTTTCATCTCCTCTTTTAACTCGTTACATACTTGCCTTCTTACATCATGACATTATCATGAGAACCGACAGTTCTGACATGATTTGAGTTGATCATTATAGATTGTTTTTTTTCTTATTTATTAATATACCAAAAATATATTTCGATTAACGCTGGTACGTACATTTGATCATTAAATATTTTCTGTAAAATGTTGAATTACCAATTGCCATTTTATTTTATTTTTAGGAAATTACCAGTTGATGCCCCCTTGTGAACTTGTTGTACCTTTCAATTTTGTAACACTGCAGTTGTTACTTGTGAGATGTCACATACATATGTCTAACATACAAATCCTGCAATCCCAAACCTCCACTTTTAGCCAAAAAATTGCATATGTTGCAAGAACTCTGATCTGCATATAGGTGGCGATTGACCTATATTCAAAATGCTTTTTTCCACTCCAAAATGTTGCAAAAAATTTATATGTTTTAGATGGATAACATGCTGTAACATGTATGCTTGCAAGTTTGAATAGCATACTAATCACTGTTCAAGCTACACCAAATTTTGCAAGTGTAAACGTTATCGCATGATCTATATAAGTATATCCGTGAATGTTGTTGTAGTTCTCACTTCTCAAGCTCTTAAGTTTCATTCTCTGAATAAGGCTTCTGCTTCACCAATTGATACAGCAGTTCCTTGCACATCTTAGAATGATATGTCATACAGTTCTTAATCATTTATGCACTGTAAAACAGTACAAATTGATGCCTTGCTAGAAAAATAAAATAGCCAAAGGTTTCTAATAGAAGTTTCTGTTGGCTTATTTGCAGGTGTTAGACTTCCTCATGAAGCATGTAGGTTCAGACACTCCATCAATAGCTGGGAATTCAGTTTACGTAGATTTACTATTTCTAAAGGTCAGTAAAGAATGTCTTTTAGGATTGACATGCTGTAATTAGGATTGATATACTGTCACACAGATAAGAATAAGTCGTATAGCTAGGTTTAAGGAAAGACATTTGTTTTCCATGAACTCAAGACTGGTCACTGTTACAAATTTTTATCCTCCAGCAGGATTAACAGTTTCTGTAAAAAGAACACCTGTCGATATTGACTTATATTTCTTGTCAACTAAATTTCCATCCTATTTTTTTTGTATTCAAGCTTTTCCTTTTTGTTTGAGTAAAGTAAAAAAAGTCAGCAATCTCAGGATTGTTTGGTCAATATTCTCATTTCAAAATTTGAAAATCCAAGTAATTCGGTTTGGTTTTTCCAAATGCGGGGAGGGCAGTGTGTTCCTTGCCCTCTAGGGTGAAGAATGCTCGTTCAAAATTGCTTGAATAATGGTCTAATTCAATCCAGAAAATAAATTTAGTTGGCTTTCTTGTATAATTTATTTGGCTTGTTATAGATCAGCTCATTAAGCCAATAGAAAAAAATAATAGTTGTTAACTATATGGTATTACATCAAACTGCCTTATTTGGGACAGTACTCGATAATAGTTTGCTACATTGATATCCATGTCTTCCGCATTTATAGTCGTGCCAAATAATTTGTTTATTCCTTATTACATATAGAATGTGTTAATTTTTCCTTCGCGAGGACATCTTTTTTCCACTATAAACACGATTTATTCCTTTAGCTTTTGGTGGATGATTAATATTACATTTGCTACTTTTTTCCTAAGCAGAAGTATATGCCACGACTTGCAGCCATCTTCTCTCACGTGATTGTTGATGTGAGCAGTATCATGACTTTGTGCACCCGGTGGTACCCTAAAGGTAAACTAAATTTGTAGGATGCTGTTTTTTTAATCATTATGCTTGCTTGTTGTCAATTTGTTCCTGTCTATCCCATCGATCCATTTGTTATTTGCACTTGTTTCAGTCGTGGTCCCTCAACTGCTACATCTGTTTGAAATGATATGAGTAATTTCTGATTTTGTTGAAGAAGATTAAAATAATTAAAACAATTGACGTGGATAAGCAATATACACAATTTCAGGAGTTAAACAAAGCCTTGTATTCTTGATGTTCCTGCCATATTCAAGCACCAGTATAGTTGTACATTTAGAGTTTGTATGGAAATACGGAACAAAAAAAATCGCATCTATGGTACCCACTAGCTTTGGAGTGTACCCACTAGCCTTGTGCTAACATATGTTTACATTCTCAAGTAGGATGAGTTTAACTCTGAGACCTTTCGTGATGTGGCCGAGATCTAACCGTGTGTTTGTCATTATGATTCGCAGAAAGGAAGCAAACTCCTACGAAAGGAAAAAGTCACAGGGCGATGGGCGATATCGAAGAGAGCATCGCCGAACTGAAATACTACAAGGGCAACATCTTCAAACCACAGAAATCTAAAAAGTAGCCTTTTTCAAAGGCGACATGGATGGGGTGTAATGGGTATGTCGCAGTAAGTTGATCACCGAATGAGTAGCTAGCGGATTCGGAAGGAAATTTCAGGCCAAGTTGTCCATGCCTCGCTCCGAGGCGAGCTTGTCGTATTCCGTAGCTCCTAACCTGTTGATCAATGTCTGGATATTTCCACCTATGACATATTCTTACTTCTCACTCTCACCCCTGAAGCTGAAACCTGTAAAGGCCGTTTGATATGCAGCACTTGTACTGTATCAGTGAATTGTTTCGTCTAAACTGAAGTATTGCAGCACTTGTCATATAATTCATGATAGAAGAAGATTATGTATGATCATGTCGAATTATAATTCGTGATAGAAGAAGACTCCAACCCGTGAAAACTCCAGACCACATGATGCTGCGCTGGATCCTGCCATCTTTACATTCATATCTTTGCATATATACAAAAAACCATCTTGTAATTCAGGTCAAAATCTTTGCTCGTTCCAAGTTCGAAGTACCTTTTGGCCAAAGAAAGACTTGCTTCCTAAGATGATTGCTTAATTCATGATAGAAGAAGATTATGTATGATCATGTTGAATTATAATTCGTGATAGAAGACTCCAACCCGTGAAAACTCCAGACCACATGATGCTGCGCTGGATCCTGCCATCTTTACATTCGTATCTTTGCATATATACAAAAAACCATCTAGTAATTCAGGTCAAAACCTTTGCTGGTTCCAAGTTTGAAGTACCTTTTGGTCAAAGAAAGACCTGTTTCCTAACACGATTGCTTCTTTATCTTTTTTTTGAACAAAACACAGTGGGGAAGGCCCCCACTGCAACTCTTTTTTCTATTAATAAGGTGGGACAATTATATGGGACTGTACAGAAGCTTAAGGGTCAAGCAATGATAGTTTACAAATAATCTAGCCAAGACTGCATCCCTTCTTTCAAACTAGGCCTAGCCTTTTTGATGATCATATGACAGTGCTCCTTGAAATTAGCAATACAGTGGTTGATGTTCCTGGTCGGATGATAAAAAATGATAGATTCTCTGGGGAGTGTTTCCTTATTCTTTTATTATATGAATTTGAATTGGTTCTTAATTGATTTGGCTTGAGAATTTTAAAATAGGAGGATAAGATGCCAGAATTCTTGGTTGACAATTATTTTTGCCAGCAAAATATATTTATATGTTCGAGGGGGGAAACATTGGCCTCTCACCTTGTGTACAAAGTCGGCGAACGGACCCCCTTCCCTCTCTTGTAAGTTGCAATACTTTGGATCTGCGGCTCAGAAATGTCAATATATTTTCTTGCACTTCCTATTTCCATGAAAACAACTCCAAGTTATAGACATCAACTTTTTAATGATCCTTGACGTTAACCATTTAGGTGCCAAATATCCTGGTGTTTCTCTCTGTCACTACTTTGCTCTGACCTCTCTCGGTATTAGCTTGCATAATCCAAAATCAGCCACTTTAGTATTAAAGTTGTCATCCAAGAGAACTTTTTGTGGTTTGATTCCCGAATGAGTACTTTTTCACCTGCACTCCTCACGAAGATAACAAAGGCCCTTAGCTATATCAAGAATTGTTAGAGTTGTGTCAAATATTGTGTACAAGGTAGGTTATAGTTGGACTATGAGTTGTATTGTGTTTACATAGGATGTCGAGTCGTGTCCAAGTAGGACACTTGTATCCTTTTTTTCGAAAAGGAGGATGACCCCCGGCCTCTGCATCTGGGAGATGCATACGGCCACTTTATTAATTATTCTCGAGGACCTTACAAAGTATTACAAACAATATTCCTGAATCCACCATCTCGGCAACATATGCCGCTACTCTTATCCATATGATGAAGGGATGCTAGTTGGGCCACTACCCAAACCACTCACCTAAACCTAACATCAAAAGTCGGAAGCCCCAACCGAGCCACATACCGGGTCTGGGGCACAATCCGGCCAGACACACTCTTGTGTCATCGCAGCCATCTTCCACATGTCCGTCTTCAGAATATATTGAGTCTTCTACCTTGTGTAGGCCACTCCGCCATCGACATCACCATGATGCCAAACAGCAACCTCCTCCTGCGCGAGTCCATCTCCGCGCATCGGGCGGCGCGCCTCCACAGTGCCATGCCGCCGATCTTCGCCGCCAACAATGAGTAAGATGAAGTACCGCTCCACCACGACATGTACTAATACAGAGCGCTAGACAGAACAGCTCAAACGCAACAGCAGCTGCGAAGCAGCGCTAATGCCATCACCCTACACACGGCGCAGGATGAAAGCCGTTGGAGCCGCCGCAAGTGAGCAAGGCCGGCACAAGCCGCCAGCCGCCACCACCAGAACCACCACTGCACATCCGCCACCACTGCTATCCCCGGACGACACTTGTATCCTAGGCCTCTCATATATAGCGGGGGTAGACACACGATGTAACCTATGCCAACATAATAGCACAGGCGCGCAAGGGGGAGCCAGCGGCGTGTGCCGGCGCCCGGGTGGCCGATGTGCGGTATTGTGACGGTGTCACGGGGAGGAGCGCCCGTAGTCAAGCCCCGGGGATGTAACCATATCGGTGAACCTCGTTAACAAATCTCGGTGTTGTGCTCGTGTGATTGCTTGGTCCTCGGATGATCGACGGTATGGCCTCGGATTTATTCTAACAAGTGGTATCATGAGAAAGGTTACGAGGAAGCTGCGGATTGTTGATCTAGAGAAATTATTGAGTTTGAGATGCAGCCGGCTGCGGTGTGGTTCTCGACGAGATTGGAAAAGCGGTCGGAAGGCAGGCGACGTGAGGCGAGCACGGTGGACTTCTGGCCGATCGGATCGGTATCTGATCGATCTAGTTTCGGCGAGACGGACCTGTAGCAGCGGATTCGGAAGCGCCACGGACTGGTGTGTCGCAGACATGCAGGGAGCCGTAGCCAACAAAAATCTAGACACACGGGCAATCACGGGCTGATTACGGGAATATTCTCAGTAAGGCTGGTCATAATGGGGAGGAACTTAGGAGTAACATGACACACTCCAATACAACTTTGCTTATATGGCACATATTTAATGAAGAGAAAGGTGCTTGTGGTAACTAGCTAAGTTACCGGAACATCAACACTCCAAGAAACAATGAGTCGTGCCAGAATGGAGGCACACCAAGAAACAATGAGTCTATAACCTAATAAATACATCATTGCATGACACTACATAGATGTTCCTTCCCACTATGGAGGTAGTAACATAGTCTAGGGAAGTGTGTAAATTACTAGCTTATGTTCTTGCCCATTGTGACCAGCCTAATTAACCCCCGCCCCCCTCATTTTCATGGGGGTGGGCCCCGTTTCCCCCTTAATCTCCAATTAAACCATGCCAGCTAATCAGAGTCCGTTGATTCCGTAGTCATCGGCGCGTGTGTGTAGCATTGCCGCGTAGCCAATGTGGCTCGTGGGCATGCCTAGGATGTGACAGGCTGGCCTAGGTGGCTGGTTGTGTGCGTTCTTGATGGACTAGGCCCTTGTGCAGCCATGAGGTGGGCGGACGACTGGGGTTACTGAGGCAGGAGCAACATCCAGGCGTTGACGAAGGCTCGATGCTGCCCACGCGTGCAGAGGTGCTGCTGATACGTGTGCTGTGCTATGAGACACCGAGATTTGTTTGGACAAAATTTATTGGCGCAAGGACAAAGGATCAGTCGTGATGCTATCTAAAAAGAGGAAAGAAATAGAAGTTCCTAAGCTACATGTGACGGATTGGAGTTTGACTAGCTAGCTTGTCATTGATCTCTTTTGGTACGTGCACACAGCAAGGCTACAAGGGATTTTATTTTGGTCTTCTTTTGTTTGGCACACAATTTGTGTATGGATGGCTGTCAGGGTTGACGATTTGGGAGCCTTGAGCGTGTCGTACAGTCGAACGAGTTCTGCTGGGTTAGACTTGGACAGTCTGATGGATCGACGCAAGACGGTGGTGGGATCGGCGATGACGACATAGGAGCGTGATGCTGATGGTGACCGACTTTTGGGGCGTGGAAACACGTGGCAGGCCTGAGGGCTTGTGCGGCTTCGACAAGGCTATGGCGCGGGGTTGATTCAAGAAGATGCACATGAGAGCTTGAAGACGACGGGGCGCGAGGGTGGACTGATCATCTACCATGGAGTCATGTTGAAGGTGGAGCTGGATTGAGGGGCTACGGTGTAAGGATCCAGAGAATCGAAGCCTATTCAGTGGGGAGGAAAAAAGTGGGTGACACGTAGTTCAGACTGGAGCCCAGTGGTCTGATGGAAGCGTGAAACTCGTCATCGGTCGGTGATGATTGGTGGTACTCTGCAGTGGGGGTTGAGTGGTGTGGTTTCGCGACCCTTGAGACTCGACCGGGCTGCTGGTGGGCGCATCTCTGTCATGGCCTTCTCGGTGAGCTCTGTTCCGGTCGACCAGACCTTGCACGATAATGGATCTCGCATCGAAGCCTGGTTCCCTGGGGTCGACTGGAGCTCTTCGCCCAACAGTGTGTTGGCGTCTGTCATCTTGTTGCCGAGGGGCGTAAGACCCACCCCTTGGGGGAGGAGTGGGCACTCGATGCCGATCATCGCGATCGAATCGGTCATCATACTGATCACGTCGACCCCCACGTCCTTCACGCCGCAGAGGCGATCTTGGGCTATGAGCCGACTGGACTATATTCGCAGCGATGGATCGACTGTGAATCCTATTGCGTGACTGTGACACAGCTGAATTCTGATCTCCTGCTGCCCGGAGAAAATCTCTGATCTGCATCAAGCCTCTGCCAGCCTCTAACTGAGAGGACTGAATTGACTCCGCTATACGGGCTGCAGCTGCTAGATTCTGAATTGGGGTTCGATATAACTGGGTCGGCGGCGGAAAGAGTTGATGTTGACTGGAGTCTGGTAGTTGTTGCCGTGCACGCTCGTCGAGTGCTCGCTGGAGGTTCTCCAGTCGAGTGCGCTCAGCCAAGTTGGCCAAACGCGCATCCTCCAAGGCACGAGCCTCGGGGGTTTCTCCTACGATGGGAGTATGCAGAGCATCCATATTCCGGCGGCGAAGATCTTCTCTTTGCAGAGAAGTGAGTGGCTCGGGTTGATACTCCTCGTGGAACTGAGCGGGGTCGCCTCCGCCATTCACTCCGTCGGTGCGAGGGAAGCTGGGAGGACTACGAGGCCCATTGACCATCAGGACCTCCGCCGCTGGATCACTGCTGTCGCATTCGGATGCAGTCTCTACGGAGCCAGTCGACAGATCGAACAGGCCGTAGAGAGATTCGTCGGGCTCGATCGCCGCGACTTGGGTGGTGGCCGACTGGCGAGCCACTGCGTGTCTCACCCACCGCTGAAGCCTCGACCGACCAGAGCGCTTGCGCTGGCGGGAGACAGGGAGGGAAGACGACGCAGGGGTCGACCGATACGGGGCCGACGGTTGCCGCAGCAGGACGCCGCGGACACATGCGCGAAAGTGTGTCGCCCCACGGACTGGGAGCGCGTTGATGTCGAGTGGAGCCTCCTGGAGCCAAGCGGAGTCGTCGGCGATAAACGTGAGTGCGCCGAGACGGATCTCGCGGCCCTCGACCAAAACTCCGCCAGAAACCATGGTGAAGGCGATCGGAACAATTGCAACTTCTCCAACAAGTCGCTAAGACACCTGCCCCACGGTGGGCGCCAACTGTCGTGGTACTAAGACTGACAGTAGAATGGGGGGTAGGTATGGAGAGGCAAGGTCCTAGCTATGGAGTAGTTGTATATGCAAGGGATTTACGAGTTCAGGCCCTTCTCGGAGGAAGTAACAGCCCTACGTCTCGGAGCCCGGAGGCGGTCGACAGGATTATATGCGTATGAGTTACAGGGGTGCGAACCCTTCTGCCAGTGGAGGGGGTGGCTTATATAGAGGATGCCAAGACCCCAGCCAGCCCACGTAGCGGAGGGTTTAAAGTACATTAAGGCCTGGCGTTACTGGTAACGCCTTACATAAAGTGTCATCATGACCATAAAGACTACTTAATTACAGACCGTTTGGATACAGAGTGGCTCTTGAACTCCTGGTGGTCGAGTGAGTCTTCATGTTCGAGTGTCTTCAAGTCCGTCGAGTGGAATCCCTCTAGGTCGACTGGAAGACGGTTTCTTCTAAAGATGTCCTTGGGGAGGGTACCTTGGACAGGTCCATGACCCTACCCTAGGTACATGACTTCATCAGTGCCTATAGCTACCAAGCCTCTGGACTCCCTTGGCGTTGTCTCAGGCATCCTTGTCCACGACTGAGGGAGTCCTGGACTAGGGGGTGTCCGGACAGCCGGACTATCATTATCCGCCGGACTCCAAGACTACGAAGATACAAGATTGAAGACTCCGGCTCGTGTCCGGATGGTACTTTCCTTGGCGTGGAAGGCAAGCTTGGCAATACGGATATGTAGATCTCCTACCATTGTAACCGACTCTGTGTAACCCTAGCCCTCTCCGGTGTCTATATAAACCGGAGGGCTTTAGTCCGTAGGACAACACACATTACAACAATCATACCATAGGCTAGCTTCTAGGGTTTAGCCTCCTTGATCTCGTGGTAGATCTACTCTTGTACTACCCATATCATCAATATTAATCAAGCAGGACGTAGGGTTTTACCTCCATCGAGAGGGCCCGAACCTGAGTAAAAACATCGTGTCCCTCGTCTCCTGTTACCATCCGCCTAGACGCACAGTTCGGGACCCCCTACCCGAGATCCGCCGGTTTTGACACCGACATTGGTGCTTTCATTGAGAGTTCCTCTGTGTCGTCACCGATAGGCTTTATGGCATCTTCAACCAACAACGCTGTCCAGGGTGAGACTTTTCTCCCGGACAGATCTTTGTATTCGGCGGCTTCACCCTGCGGGCCAATTCACTTGGCCATCTGGAGCAGATCGAAAGCTACGCCCCTGGCCGTCAGGTCAGATTTGGAAGCTTAAACTTCACGGCCGACGTCCGCGGAGACTTGATCTTCGACGGACTCGAGCCACAGCCAAGCGTGCCGCACTGTGACGACAGGCATGATTTAGCTCTGCCACCGAACAGTGCCTTGGTGGCCGCACACGGGTCCGCTCCAGCCATTGATCTGGAGCCGATCGCCCAGATCGATGGCCGGTGGATAGACGCCGCCTTGGGGGCTCCAACATCCACGGCGATGGAGCCGAACACTAATCTTGTCCCCCGCGAAACTCGTGATTCCGAGGCGCCGGACTCCTCGCCGGACTCCGAACCTCCCGTGCCCCTACCAATCGGTCCGGATTGGGCGCCGGTTATGGAATTCACCACCGCGGACATCTTCCAATGCTCGCCTTTCGGCGATATCTTGAATTCTCTAAAGCATCTCTCGCTATCAGGAGAGTCCTGGCCAGATTATGGCCAGGATTGTTGGGATACGGACGACGAAGAAATTCAGAGCCCACCCACCACCCACTTTGTAGCCATTGTCGACGATCTAACCGACATGCTAGACTACGACTCCGAAGACATCGACGCTATGGACGACGATGCCGGAGACGAACAGGAACCAGCGCCCACAGGGCACTGGAAGGCCACCTCGTCATACGACGTATACATGGTGGATACCCCAAAAGATGGGGACGGCGAAGAAACAGCGGAGGCAGATCCCTTAAAGAAACAGCCCAAGCGCCGGCGTCAGCGGCGCCGCTCTAAATCTCGCCACAGCAAGAATGGAGATTCCGGCACAGGAGATAATAATACTCCAGAGAGTGCCGAAGACAATCCCCTCTAGCAAGACTCAGCGCAGGAGGATGCAGAAGCAAGCCCTCATGAGGGGGCGGCAGACGAAGAGGTTGAGGATCATAATTATATGCCTCCCTCCGAAGACGAAGCAAGCCTCAACGATGAAGAATTCGTCGTACCCGAGGATCCCGTCGAACAAGAGCGCTTCAAGCGCAAGCTTATCTCCACAACAAACAACCTAAAGAAAAAGCAGCAGCAGCTTCAAGCTGATAAGGACTTGCTGGCCGATCGATGGACCGAGGTCCTCGCGGCCGAAGAGTATAAACTCGAACGTCCCTCCAAAAGTTACCCAAAACGCAAGCTACTCCCCCGATTAGAGGAGGAAGCATACGTACCTCCATCACCAGTGCACGATATGGCTGACCGACCACCCCGTGGTCGTGACAGAGAGGCATCCAGGCCCCCAGCCAAGACCATACCCCGGCATCGCTCCAAAAGTACGAAGCCAAGAGGGAACCCGCCGGACTTGCGAGACATATTGGAGGACAAAGCAAGGCAATCCAGATCCATTTATGGATCACGTGGGCGCCCTACGACCCACGACGAATACCGTCGTGCCGGATACAATAACCCCGGCCGGGCTGAACACAGCAGACAGCGCTCTCTCGAGCTGCGTCGCGATATCGCTCAATACAGGGGCGCCGCACACCCGTTATGCTTCACCGACGAAGTAATGGATCATCAGATCCCCGAAGGTTTTAAACCCGTAAACATCGAATCTTACGATGGCACAACAGACCCCGCGGTGTGGATCGAAGACTATCTTCTCCACATCCATATGGCCCGCGGCGACGATCTCCACGCCATAAAGTACCTCCCACTCAAGCTTAAAGGACCAGCTCGGCATTGGCTTAACAGCTTGCCCGCAGAGTCAATTGGGTGGTGGGAAGACCTGGAGGCCGCATTCCTTGATAACTTCCAAGGCACATACGTGCGACCACCAGACGCCGATGACCTAAGCCACATCATTCAGCAGCCAGATGAATCGGCCAGACAATTCTGGACACGGTTCTTGACAAAGAAAAATCAAATCGTCGATTGTCCGGACGCAGAGGCCCTTGCAGCCTTCAAACATAACATCTGGGACGAATGGCTAGCCCGGCACCTGGGGCAGGAAAAGCCGAAATCCATGGCAGCCCTCACATCGTTAATGACCCGCTTTTGTGCGGGAGAGGACAGCTGGCTAGCCCGCAGCAACAATCTCCGTAAAAATTCTGGCAGTCCAGATACTAAGGACAACAACGGCAGGTCACGTCGAAACAAAAACAAGCGCCGAATTAACGGCGACGATAAGGAGGATACGACAGTCAATGCCGGATTCCGAGGCTCTAAACCCGGTCAGCGGAAGAAGCCATTTAAAAGAACCACTCCGGGTCCGTCCAATCTGGACCGAATACTCAACCGCTTATGCCAGATACATGGCACCTCTGAAAAGCCAGCTAACCACACCAATCGAGATTGCTGGGTGTTCAAGCAGGCCGGCAAGTTAATTGCCGAAAACAATGACAAGGGGCTAAAAAGCGACGACGAGGAAGAGACCTGGCCGCCGAACAACAAAGGACAGAAGGGTTTTCCCCCACAAGTACGGACGGTGAATATGATATACGCGACCCACATACCCAAGAGGGAGAGGAAACGCGCACTAAGGGACATCTATGCGATGGAGCCAGTCACCCCAAAGTTCAACCCATGGTCCTCTTGTCCGATCACTTTCGACCGAAGAGACCATCCGACCAGCATACGCCATGGCGGATTCGCCGCATTGGTCTTAGACCCAATCGTCGATGGGTTCCACCTCATGAGAGTCCTGATGGACGGCGGCAGTAGCCTGAACCTGCTTTATCAGGATACAGTGCGCAAAATGGGCATAGACCCATCAAGGATTAAACCTACAAAGACAACCTTTAAAGGTGTCATACCAGGAGTGGAAGCCAACTGCACAGGCTCAGTCACACTGGAAGTGGTCTTCGGATCCCCGGATAATTTCCGGAGCGAAGAGTTAATCTTCGACATAGTCCCGTTTCGCAGCGGCTATCATGCTCTGCTCGGGCGAACCGCGTTTGCCAAATTCAAAGCGGTGCCGCACTATGCATACCTAAAGCTCAAGATGCCAGGCCCTCGTGGAGTCATCACGGTCAATGGGAATACGGAACGCTCCCTCCGAACGGAGGAACATACAGCGGCTCTCGCGGCAGAAGTACAGAGCAGCCTTCTAAGGCAATTCTCGAGTCCGGCCGTTAAACGGCCGGATACAGCAAAGCACGCCCGGATCAATGCCAACCAAGACCACCTGGCGCGATCAGAGCACGCGTAGCAATGCGGCCCCAACCCTCGCCCGCGTATGATCGCAAGAATAACACTCCGCATACATCATTACGCTTTGGAGATACCATGGGCACAGGGGAGGGGGCACGATCACAACGGACCCAGAGTGCGGTTCGACCACACCGGGGGCTCGCAAATGTGCCCCTCTTTTTTATTATCTTTCTTCTTTTTTGTACATAGGACTCTATTAACCAGAAGCCCTGTCCGGCGGTGAACCTGCCGAACTCATGATGCAACAGTCAGAGACTAAAGAAGGCCGCGCCGAACACTCAGGTGGTCTCAATTACGAGCATTAAATTCGATTATATACACCAAATCTGCAGCTCATCCCTGGAGGGGGACATGTTTATTTAGTCCAAATCCCTTGCTTACCGCACTATTTGTACCAGTCCGCTCTACTAGCAGAGTTTTCTTTCATTAATAATGCAGCACCTCTATGATCGCAATTGCATCACATTTTATATATATATGCTCATTATATAACATCTGGCACCCGTATATTTTGGTACGGCATAATACACCGGGGGCTTATGTTCCCCACTCTATGGTGTGATAAAGTCCGAACACTTTCACAAATGCGGCACCCCGAACTTATAGCATTATATGAATCGGCTCCGAATCATGTCTTGGGTCAATAGTTGGGTTAGCCCGGCTCCCACGTTTTGGTGCCTTACGTTCCATTCTGTCGGCTAAGGTGGCACTGGGAGAACCACTGCGATTGCGCCCCGGTTGAGCCGGGCTAACGCCTCAGTGGAGAAAGCTAAAACTGGCTGGCATGATAACGCGAGAGACTGGTCGCTGTTCGAGAGGTTTTTTCGGGTCCTTAAAGACTCACGCCGCTTCGAGCGAAGTTCCGGATAATGTCCGATGAAGGCGTGGATAGCGCCCTGGATTCGGTCTTCCGAATACCAGGGGCTTCACCGAAATTTAAAATTATAGAATTCTATGCCTATTTTTTCGATTCTATGCCTACTTTTGCATCTTTGCATACGCATGATGTGCCATCCGCACTCATTATTCCCGGGGGCTTCTTTTACAGAAGCTCAATTATACGGGTTTTATACCCAGCACATGTGTCAAGCTTCCACATGTACCTTTTACTCGCCATTATATGCATCGATATGACTTAAGTTTTGGCCAAGCTGGGTTGTCTGGCTCCTGTGCTTACCCCTACGTTCCCGATTGTTCGGCTAGGAGGTAAAGGGAGCACCTCTGCGATTGTTACTGCCGGGTCAGCCGGATGTGTACCTCAGACTGGGTGAAGCCGAAAGCTAGTGTTCTTAAGGGAATATTCGGTCGGTGACTTAAAAGATGACTTTTTACCTATTTATCTATTTGCCCCCAGATGTTTTACTGCTTTCTTTGCAGTCCGGACATGCACTTTAGGGCATGCCTCCCAGGGAAAGGAACCCTTAACGGAACTATTCTCCCTGGAAGATGTTTCTTACTAACCATGTAATATAACATAACTAGTTGGGCACTTGTCTGATAAAGCACTAATGACCCCTACGCCTGGTCTCCACGCATACCACGGTTGTTTCTTAACCAAAAAGGTATTCGGACACACTCCGGACTCTAGGGTCCCGAGGTCGAAGCGAAAAGGTCGGCAAAGACAAACGATCTACAATCCGGCTAGAAGGCATTTCACATGTCACTTTAAAGGATAACATACATTGTCAAATTTACTGATTGTATTCCTCCTCAATCCCGTCTAACAGGCTGTCTAAGTGAGAGTGTTCAAGCATTATAAGTCCGGTTGCCTTGTTCGTCATGTTGAGCGCCTCCCTAGATGGACCCAAAAATGGGAACAAGAGTGCTCAAGTTTATCTCGAACACCCCAGCACTTGTGGCTTGGGGGCTGAAGCCAACGACTTGCCATCTCTCAGATTTTACAAACGGCTGCACAGAAGGTAATATTTTAAATTAAACAAGCGTTGCTCATGGCGCATATGAACGAAGTTTTCAGCGCACAGGATAAATAAACAGCGAGTTCACTCAAAGATTACATTTCGGGAGCACTCATCAGCAATATCGCAGGCTCCCTTCAGGACAATTTTATAATACTTCTCCGGCGTGCGATACTCCTTGCCCGGCGGCGGTGGGTCCGTGAGAAGCTTCTCCGCATCCAATTTGCCCCATTGCACCTTTATGCGGGCAAGGGCCCGACGAGCGCCTTCGATACATGCGGAGCACTTAACTACATCTAGCCTGGGGCATGCATCTACCAGCCGCCGCACGAGGCCAAAGTAGCTACCAGGCATGGCCTGTCCAGGCCACAGCCGGACTATGAGGCCCTTCATGGCCTCCTCAACTACCTTGTGGAGTTCGACCAGCTGCTTCAGCTGGTCGCTTGGGGGCACCGGATGGCCGGCCTCAGTATACTGAGACCAGAAGACCTTCTCCGTCGAGCTCCCCTCCTCGCCACGATAGAATGCAGCGGCATCAGACGCACTACGCGGCAGATCTGCAAACGCCCCTGGAGAGCTCCGAATGCGGGTAAGTGTCAGGTAGTTCACATTAACATGCCTGCTTTGCATGAAAAACGCCTTACCCGCCGCTATCTTCTTTATGTCCTCAACCTCCTGAAGGGCCTTATGGGCCTCGGCCTTGGCGGACTTGGCACTTTCGAGAGCCGAGGAAAGCTCGGACTCTCGAGTCTTGGAGTCACGCTCCAAACTCTCGTGTTTTTCCATGAGAGCCTGGAGCTCTTGCCGAACTTCCGCCACCCGTGCCTCTTGCTTTTCTCGCTCAGCCCGTTCCGCGGCCGCACTGCGTTCGGCCGCGGACACAGCATCCTTCAGGGCTTCCACCTCGTTACTGGCCCCTGCAATACACATATTATCCTTGTTAATTTTATTTGCAACCAAAATCCTTTTCTATAAGGTACTTATTCAAAGAGGTGTTACTCACCTTCTTTTTCCTCGAGCTTCTTCTTTGCATGGCCGAGCTCTTGCCCGGACCGCTCGAGATCCTTCTTCAGCACGTCAACCTCCGCCGTTAGTGTGGCAGAGGTCAGCAGCGCAGCCTGCAAACCCATATTGACATATTTTAGGCAACCCTGCATATATCTTGTTAAAGATCGTTAGTCCGGCTTTTCTTTCCGAACACCGAACTAAGCATCAGGGGCTACTGTCTATGCGGTATTACATTACATAATTTTAACTTCTTACCTCAAAGCCTGTTAAAAGGCTGCTGCAGGCTTCGGTCAGCCCGCTCTTAGCGAGCTGAACCTTCTCAATCACCGCACTCATGATAGTGCGGTGTTCTTCCTCGATGGAAGCGCCTTTAAGCACCTCCAGCAGGTTATCCGGCGCCTCCGGTTGGACGGAGGCCGCCGGCGTCACGGTCCTGCCCTTCTTTCGAAGGGGCCGCTTGCCGGACTCTGGAACCACTGCGGGTTCCGATGTAGAGTCCGGCACGAAGTCCGGGAGGCTGCCTGACGGCGCCTCCGGAGCCTCCTCCTGATGGGTCCCTCTCTGGGATCCCACCTCGACGTCCTCGTCGGCGCGTGGGGTGGAGGCAGTCGGGATGGAATTTACATCCAACGAGGCCAATGACCCGCTCGATGAGTCGGGGAGATCATCATTGGCCGGACTACGGGCAGAATGCGGCGTTAGAAGGATACTACGTGACATAAAAGAAATTACACATCAAGGATCCGGGTACTTACGATCTTCCCGGACGCCTGGCCCTTGGAGGCCACTCATCCTCACCAACGCTGATGTTGGTGAAACTGTCCAGGGGGATAGTTCTCCCCCTCTTGGACCCTTCGGCCTCCCCGATGGGGGAAGCCTTCCTTTTCTTCTCTCCCTCCTCCGGGAGAGAGTACTCCTCCTCCTCGTCTTCGGGGGAGGAGTCCTCGTCGTCATCAGATGCCTGATTGCGGGAACTCTTTCGAGTCCCCGCGACCACCTTCTTGGCCTTCTTCTCCGGCACCACGTGCGGTGCCGGAACTAGCAGCCCTGTTAAGCGGGCGTCCACTGGGTCTTCTGGCATGGGAGCCGGGCTGATGAGCAGCTTGGCCTTCTCCATCCATTCCTGTCAAAGGAAGAGGCAGAATGAAACCTCACTAGAGTCAATCTAATTATCACAAGTGTCCCGTAATGGGGTTGAATCACTTACCTCGTCAGTTGGATACTGCGAGCTGAATCCGCGGTCTTCGGTCGCGGACGCGGGGGCTTCGACGCCCTTGAACAGCACCCTCCAGGCGCCTTCGTATGTTGTATCGAAGAGCCCGCTTAGCGCCTGGTGCTGTTCCGGATTAAACTCCCACAAATTAAATGCCCATTCTTGGCATGGGAGGATCCGCCGGATGAGCATGACTTGGACCACGCCGACGAGCCTGAGCCTATTGCTCACCATCTTCTTGATACATGCTCGTAGTCCCGTCACCTCCACCGGATTCCCCCACTGCAAGCCCTTCTCTTTCCAGGAGGTGAGCTGCGTGGGGATGCCAGATCTAAACTCAGGGGCCGCCGCCCATGTGGATTTGCGCGGCTCGGTGATATAAAACCACCCCGATTGCCACCCCTTGACGGAGTCCACGAAGGTCCCTTCCAGCCAAGGGACGTTGGGCAATTTGCCCAACATGGCGCCTCCGCATTCCGCTTGCGTACCCTTCACAACCTTCGGCTTGATGTTGAAGGTCTTGAGCCACAGGCCGAAGTGGGGCCGGATGCAGAGGAAGGCCTCGCACACGACGATAAACGCCGAGATATTGAGGATAAAGTTGGGTGCCAGATCATGGAAATCCAGGCCGTAGTAAAACATGAGCCCCCGGAAAAATGGATGGAGCGGAAAGCCCAGTCCGCGGAGGAAGTGGGGGAGGAAGACGACCCTCTCATGAGGCTCAGGGGTAGGGATGAGCTGCCCCTCGTCGGGCAGCCGATGCGCGATATCGCCGGAAAGGTATCCGGCGCTGCGCAGCTTGGTGATGTCCTCCTCCTTGACGGTGGAGGCTAACCATTTACCTCCCGCTCCGGACATATTCGGAGAAGGTCGAGGCGAGATGCGCGAGCTCGGGCGTTGGAGCTTGAGTTCGCGGGGATGGATAAGCAAAGGAGGAAGAAGGCGTAGGTGAGAAGGTGAATCCTTATCCCTTATATATAGGCGGACAAAACTATGCGTCCCCCATCAGCCTGGTAAAACTCGCTTATCTCCCAAGCGCCACCATCAATGGCGCGGTTGGGTTACCCACGCACGTATTGATGAGAATCCCGGAATAAGGGGAACACGATCTCTGCTTCGACAAGACATGCCAAGGAAACCACTTTGCTAAACATGCTGAGGTGGTATAGTAATTCAAACAAAGGCCTGGTGGCGGTGTGATGTCACGCCGCATAATACGTCAGCAGATTGAACTAAGTGTACATTTTATTCTCTCTACGGTGGAATGTGGAATTTATTTTGCAGAGCCGGACACTATCCTGGTGTTCATGATCTTCTCTGGATTATTCAAGAGAGGAACCCGCCTTGCAATGCCGAACATTATGCACGCCGGACTTATCGTCATTGAATACTGGTTCAGGGGCTACTGAGGGAGTCCTGGACTAGGGGGTGTCCGGACAGCCGGACTATCATTATCCGCCGGACTCCAAGACTACGAAGATACAAGATTGAAGACTCCGGCTCGTGTCCGGATGGTACTTTCCTTGGCGTGGAAGGCAAGCTTGGCAATACGGATATGTAGATCTCCTACCATTGTAACCGACTCTGTGTAACCCTAGCCCTCTCCGATGTCTATATAAACCGGAGGGCTTTAGTCCGTAGGACAACATACATTACAACAATCATACCATAGGCTAGCTTCTAGGGTTTAGCCTCCTTGATCTCGTGGTAGATCTACTCTTGTACTACCCATATCATCAATATTAATCAAGCAGGACGTAGGGTTTTACCTCCATCGAGAGGGCCCGAACCTGGGTAAAAACATCGTGTCCCTCGTCTCCTGTTACCATCCGCCTAGACGCACAGTTCGGGACCCCCTACCCGAGATCCGCCGGTTTTGACACCGACAACGACTACTACAACGACATGAAGAAGAAGATCACCGACGTAGAGCACGGGCGCTAGTGCGTGCATGCCCCTATCCATGAGGCACATCGAGTACGCGGCAAAATATGCTTACACTGCGTACGAGATATGGAGCCACCTCACCACCATCTAGGAAGGGCTCCGCCGGGCAAAACTCGAGAAGGAGCAGTCCACGAAGCGCGCAAATTCCTGGGGCGACTATGACTACTGAAGCAGGTGGTCCCGGCCAAGAAAAGTATCTAGAAGATTGCTCATGCCATTCTAGATTTCACATTAGATTTGCTTTCTCTCAAGAGTACCGTTTGCTTGTTCTAAATTTAGATTTGCTTGTGTCGCAGTTAACCTTGTAGTTTGCTTCCAGTTTACATGTCTTCTGAACAAGTTTATTTCCAGTGCAATGTTGGAGTTTTCTATTATTAGAATATATTGGCGTGAACTAAAAAATATAAACACGGTACAGATGCTATACGATTAGCATAACGCACATGCACTAGTACCTTTGTGGATGCAGCATCGAATGCAGGGACAACAATTACAAAATGCTCCTAAAAGCAGTGCACAATGTTCTAACAAACCATTGCACACACAATATTAAAAATCGTTCGTATGAAACACTTTAGAAAAACATTTTGAATACAGAGGTAGTTAGGTGTTTATTCTCCTTGGAAAACATTGCTTACGCCCGTGACCTTCAAAGAAGAACACTACAGAGGCATGATTGTCCGTCAATAACACCAACTACTTAAAACACCCACGGAGGCACTTCTGTGTCTCCACTCCTATAGGGACCGTGCGTAAATTGGCTTCACGTCCATTGATGAGGCCTAATGCCTTCGGAGACACATGGAACTCATAGGCCATGGCCCCAGCAATGAAAACGTGCCAATGAAAGCTTCTTGAAAACAGAGGCACACCTTCACGTGCTTGCATCACGATCCTTCGCCTCCGTACCTCCCTTAGAATCACGTCCGTGCCTTACGGCCAGCTTCGGACGTATCGGGTCTATGAAGATTTGCTTCCTTCTTAATATGGGACATGACTATCGCAGAGGCATAGGCTCCATCCTACACCTCCTTGCCTCGACAAGTACGACAACCGTGCTTGTAACTGTGAAGTGTATAGGACACCTTAGGGACGACCTTGCAACTATTTCAGACATAACCGTGCCTGTTCCGTCAACACATTCATGCCTCTCAAATTTAATTGAAAAACATTCCGGAAAAACAGTAACGGATGCCTATTGTCAATGCTCACGTCACATACATTCGACGTACATTCCTTCGTCACACAAGTAATAGCCGTGCCTCTGCCACAGAACATATAAGTGAAAAATGATTCTTGCTACACATGTAAAACCCGGAATGCCCTGGATAAATGTCTAGTCCCACCTTGTGGTAAAACCACGGAGGCCGGTGCTTCTCAGAAACACATCTGTGGCTTTTTGCGTATGTAGTTTAGTGCACGACTATTTGCTCGTGCCCGTGCCTCACGTCGCACCATAGCACGACTTGACGTCCGTGCAATCACATAGCTTCATCTCCGTGCCTCATGTAGCATCGTATATGTGCCTCTTGTTGTGCCTCTTGTTGTATGAGTGCTTGTTGCAGCTGCATGTCCATGCCTCTTGTTGCTTCTCGTTCTTTCTGTCCATCTAGTAGCGTCTGTTGCAACACGGACACACAACAGTGCCTCTAAAGAAACACAGCACTGCTCCTCCCAGCGAATGTATCAAGAAAACAATTGCCACTCCCAATGAATGTACCACGCCCGTGTGTCTGAGAGTTAAACCAGCCACTTCAAGCATGCTTCTCTTGGTCAGAGACTTGTGCCTCTAATTACTGCCCCTGCATGCCTCACTAGATAAATTGTAAAAGTTAACATTTGACAGCAAACTACGCAAGACAACGGTCATCTCCACAACTTGCTGGAGATACAACGGTTGTTAAAAACATAACTGCTGATTTTATTTTTTTTGTTTTTTATAAAGAAAAACCACAATCCAAAACCCACGATGTGCACAACCGCATTGACAGTGAGATCGTGCACTCCTTTGCCGCTTCCTCGCCCTTAAATTTAGTCTTCCATCGCGGCCTTCTCACAAACAAACAACAGAAATCGCCATTGCGCTCCTACTCATCGTTCCCCATGAAATACCAGGCTGCAGGAGGACCAACTGCTCCAGGACATGGGATTCACCAGGGAATTCAAGGAGGTGCAGGCCCACGGTAACACCAAGTTGCACGTGATCCACACCAATGACTGGCACAAGGCGGCGACCACCATTGAGTAGTACAATCGACACCTCCAGTTCGAGCGCCACAAGATCGTCGGAGTTGATGTGAAGTACACCAACGACCATGGCGAAGATCATAAACCCGCCCTCGTCCAGCTCTTCGTCGACAAGGATCATCCGGTGCTGCTCTTCCAACTGAGCGCGGTCGACAAGAACTGCACCAAGTTCGACAACTTCCTCACCGACCCCAGGTACACGTTTGTTGGCTTCTCCATCGACGGCGACATAGAGATGCTCGGTTGTGTGGGATTGGAGATCACCCACTTCGTCGACATCCAGAAATAATGGAGGGTGCCTACAGCTACCAAGCCTCTGGACTCCCTTGGGGACGCCTCAGGCATCCTTGTCCATGACGTAGAGCTCACCAACGCAGAGCAGCAGTGCTGGGCGCGCATGCCCCTGTCCATGAGGCACATCGGGTACGCGGCAAAGGACACTTACGCTGCGTACGAGATATGGAGCCGCCTCACCATCATCCAGGAAGGGCTTCGCTGGGCAAAACTCGACAAGGAGCAGACCAGGAAGCGCGCTAGGTCCTGTGGCAACTACGACTACTGAAGCAGGTGGTCCCGGCCAACAAAAGTATCTAGAACATTGCTCACGCCATTCTCGATTTCTCATTAGATTTGCTTTCTCTCAAGACTGCCTTTTCTTGTTATAAATTTAGGTTTGCTTGTGTCATAGTTAACCTTGTAGTTTGCTTGAAGTTTACATGTCTTTTGCACAAATTTATTTCAAGTGCACCACATAGGCACTTATGTGCCTATGTGCCTCTGATACGAGGGGGACCGTGCATAACTTGGCTTCAAGTCATTTTACGCAACATTCTAGACGTCAACCAAAAGATTCACCTTCTCTCTGATAAGTTCATTAATGAGGCCTAATGCCTTCGAAAACACATGGAGCTCATAGTCCATGCCCCCCGCAATGAAAACGTGTCAATGAAAGCTTCTTTAAAGCAGAGGCACACCTTCACATCCTTGCATCATGATCCTTTTGCGTTCGTACCTCCATTAGAATCACGTCCGTGCCTCCAGTTCATTACGTGCGTGCCTCTACGTCGGGTAAAACCGTACCTCTGTCGTGCGTAACATGTTAAGAAAGTTGTTGACAACAAAAACATCAGCAAACCGAGCATTACATCCACCCTACTGGCACTAAACGTGATGTCATCAAAAACACAGAGGCAGGAGCGTGCCTTACGGCCAGCTTCCGACATATCGGGTCTGAAGATTTGCTTCCTTCTTAACATGGGACGTGACTATCATAGAGGCAAAGGCTCCATCCTTCACCTCCGTGCCTCGACAAGAACGACAATCGTGCTTGTAACAGTGAAGTGTATAGATGATACATTAAGGAGACATTAGGGACCACCTTGCACCTATTTCATACATGACCGTGCCCGTTCCGTCGGCACATTCATGCCTCTCACAAAAGTAATAGCCGTGCCTCTGCCACACATCATATAAGTGAAAAACAATTCTTTCTACACTTATAAAACCCGGAATGTCCTGGATAAATGTCGAATCCCATCTTGCGGCAAAACCATGCAAGACGGTGCTTCTCAGAAGCACATCTGTGTTTTTTTTGCGCATGTTCTTGAATGCCTCTCTAGAATCTAACCATGTTGAAAACATATTCAAATCTAACCACACTGAAATCTCTAGAATCAAATATGTGCCCCAGTGAGACGTTTATTTTGTACTACTTGAAACTGCAATCTATAATAAAACAATACAGTGTAATAAAACATACGCCTTCCGACCCAAATATGGTACTGGAAACTGCAATTTGTAATAAAACATACACCTTCCATCACAAATTAATTGGCTCAACCTTGTACTAACCAGTACAATGTGAATTGTACTGCCTGGTACAAAGTTACTGCAAAGTTGACACATTTATTTTGGGACGGGGTAGTACTACTACTTAAGAACAAAACACGATTTCTTGACATGGAAACGAAACTGTCTCCATTCTGACATCGACGATTTCTTGACATTGTTCAACCTTTACAGGCATACAAGACATGGAAAGCATAAAAACCATGGAAAAGCAAACATCTACCAACAAAACTACACTACTCCCCGTCGTCGGAGATGTCCACTATCTCCATTCTGACATCGACGTCATTGGCCTCCGCCTCCTGCTCTGCATCCAGCTCATCGAAGAGAACATCGGTCTTCGCCTGTTCTTCCCGGAGGAAGCGCCGGTTGGACTCCACATACGCCTCATCTTGGATGGACTCCAGGATAGCAGTCTGCTCCGCCATCAAGGCCGACTCACCGAGATAGAACTCCGCTTCGTCTTCCTCATCCACGCCTTCATTGTCGTCCTCGTCATCCTCGTCCACGCCTTCCTCGTCGTCCTCGTCGTCCTCGTCCACGCCTTCCTCGTCGTCCTCGTCATCCTCGTCCACGCCTTCCTCGTCGTCCTCGTCCACGCCTACCTCTCATCATCCTCGTCCATGCCTTCCTCATCGTCCTCATCATCCTCGTCCACGCCTTCCTCGTCGTCCTCGTCATCCTCGTCACCCACCTCCTCGTCATCCTCGTCACCCACCTCCTCTTCCTCCATCAGATCTCCCCCCACTGGATCACCCCCCTCGTCTTCCTCCATGACATCCCCCTCCACTGGATCAACTCCCTGCATGAGCTTCAACGCACCCCCCTCCACTTCCTCCACCTCCCCAATCTCCTCCGGCCCCGGCGAGTCCGGAGACATGCCCGCTGCGACCCGAGCGGCGCGTCTCAAACGGATATCCTCCTGCAACTGAAAGCGGCGCTCGGGAGTATGCATCGCGTAAGTAGTTATCTTGTGCCGAACCATGGTAGGGAACGTCACAAACGAAAAGAGGAAGATGGATGATTTCCTAGGATTGCCGGCGAAAGAGGGAGAAGCAGGATGATGTCTAGTGGTGGTGGACGCTACTTGGCTTAAATAACTGCTCCTTCACCTCAGGCGAGGAGCCGGAACGGTGACACGCGGCATTCACTTCACCGACGGATGAGACGGCCGTCGGTCCTTTTGGATTCCGCAATGTTGACATGTGGTGTTCACTCTATTAAATACCTCCACCTCCTCCAGAGTGACATCACCGAAGGAAACACCCGTCGGACCCTTGGGTTTCCGGAGCGGCGTCCACCCGGTGTTCACACGACCCTTGTCGAACGGTGGGGTTTCTACAATCAACACATGAATGTGACACTGCGTAATGCATAACCGTGCCTGTCCTGGTTTCATAGTTGTGCCTTTCAGCGCGAATGATTCAACAGAATCATTTGGAACACCAAGACAAACTAACGTCACTCTACACAATGCCACGCTGTTCCTTCCTGGGACCAATGACCGTGCGAAGAATATACCACACCAGCGTCTCTCAAATAGGCCATTCCGTGCCTCATAGAGTAAATAGTGGGTGTTCACATCTGAACCAGTTCTGCTGGGACTCCCCAATTAAAGAAAGAACCTGACGGTGCCTTTGTGCGCTGAACGCCCGTGCCTCTCCGTCTGATCAAGTTGACGGAATCATTCGGAAGTCAAACACACGGGAAAGTGACTCTATATTATACGGCAGCATGCCTTTTAATGCTTCACGCCCGTGCCTGTGACCCTTAACACTGGCACGAACGTCCATGCCATCATCAGTGCACAAGTCATGTCGCTACCTGGTACAGAACCGTAGCTGTAGTCCCTTCACGCCCGTGCTTCTAATAAAAAAGCGCCGCGCAACTCAGCACAGAGCCGTGGCTTTTAAAAACAAGGAAATTACGCTTCTAAACACCTCGACTCTCAAACCGGCCACTCGCAAAGTAAACATTTAGCATTAACATCTAAACCCATTCCTCTTTGTTTCAACAATAAACTTAAAAATCGTGACGCTCGGACAGACCCAACCATGCCCTCATGGCATTCATGTCCGTGCCTCTTCTTCTAAACGAGTCAACGGAATCATTTCGAACACAAATGTAGGCGAACGTGACTCTATATAAAACCACGCCATCTGGAACACCATGACAAACTAACGTCACTCTACACAATACCACGCCGTGCCTTCCTGGGACCCAGGACCGTGCTAAGAATATGCCACACCAGCGTCTGTCGAATAGGCCATTCCGTGCCTCATAGAGTAAACAGTGGGTGTTCACATCTGAACCAATTCCGTTGGGTCTCCCCAATTAAACAAAGAACCTGACGGTGCCTTTGTGCACTGAACGCCTGTGCCTCTCCGTCTGGTCGAGACGACGGAATCATTCGGAACTCAAACACACGGGAATGTGACTATATTATACGACAGCATGCCTTTTAGCGCTTCACGCCCGTGCCTGTGACCCTTAACACTGCCACGAACATCCACGCCATCGTTAATGCACAAGTCATCGTCCGCGGCTATATTCACTTCACGCCCGTGCTTGTAATAAAAGAAGCGTGACGTAACTCAGTACAGAACCGTGGCTTTTAGAAACAAGGAACTTACGCTTTTAAACAACTCGACTCTCGAATCGGCCACTCACAAAGTAAACCACTAGCATTAACATCTAAACCCATCTTGATTTCTTTCCATGATAAACATACAAACGTGACTATGGGAAAGACGAAACCATGCCCCCATGGGATTCACGTGCGTGCCTATATTTCTCAACGAGTCAACGGAATCATTTCGAACACAAATATAGGCGGACATGACTCTATATAAAACTACACCATGAATCTGTGGGATGCAAGCCCGTGTCTGTGACCCAAAACACTGCAACACAGAAAAGCCACGAACGTACACGCCTTCATCAGTACGTCATTACAATACTAGGTTCACAACCATGGATGCAGAGACTTCACGTCCCATGCATCATAAGTAATGGCGCCTAATTTCAATGATACTCGAAACCAAAATACATTTTGTTAACAAAGTAGCTGACAGAGAAATTTCGCAAGACAAGGTAAGAAACTCCACTCCACTGCTTAACAACACCATATGCACACAACAGACAGGGACGCTGCTGTATATCTAGTCCCCACCGACCTTGTTATTGGTTTGCTCCCGGCGCAGTTCATCAATCTCCTTCTTCAGCGCCTTCATATTCTCGTCATGTTGCTTCACAGATGCGGCCGATTCCTGCAACGACCGGATGTGCTCTTCAAGGAGATTTCTCATCTCAGCCGTAATTTCTACGATCCTGGCATTCGCCTTCTCCAAATCCTTTGTTTCCTGGCAAAGATTCTTCCACACGTAGGTGATCTCCAGCAGTTGCTCGTACGTTTTGTGAGCCTTTGGAATTGAAACCAAAGCATCCATCTCATCGACCAGGTTATTGAGAGTAACTAACAAGGACCTCACAGCACTTGCCGTCGCCGCCCCGCTCACCATTCCCTTCTCTCTCGAGCCACAGCTGCTCCCCAATTCTACAGTAGGGGACTTCTGTTCAATACCATGATGCAGACTAACCCTACCTCCAATTGACTGTAAATCAGTATCAGCAAGACACACCCGCATCAAATTAGGAGTCAGCTGACCACAATAAATCATGTTTCACAAACTAAATCAAAGCAGCCGAAAGAAAGCAAAAATGAATGAAGTAGAAGCAGAAACAGAGCCGGGATCTCCTCCCACGATAGGGCACGGCGGTCCGGAGTAGTCTCCTTCTGCCCAGCCATGGCGGAGATGGTCAGTGAATAGAGATAAGAAAGAGGAATGGAAGGCCTGGCGGCGGACGAAGCGAGGACTAGAATGTTGCTAGGGTTTCGAGACTCGGTGTGTCCGCCTTAAATAACCGGAGCTTGGCCTCGGGCGATGTGCCAGAGCAGCGTCACCGGAGGAGACGCCCGTCAGACCATTAGGTTTCTAGAGCGACGCCACATGGCGTTCACTCCCGAATACGAAGAGACGCCCATCGAACCGTTGGGTTCCCGTGATAAACACACAAATGTGACTCTTGGTAAAGCATAACCATGCCTCTCCACGTTGCACGGATGTGCCTGCCGTTGCGAACGGTTCAATGAAATCATTTGGAACACGAAAACAAAATAACGTGACTCTTCACAATACCATGCCGTTACTTCCTAAGACCCACCACCGTGCAAAGAATACACCACAACAGCTTCTCTCGAACAAGCCATTCCGTGCCTCACCGAGTAAACAGTGAGTGTTCACATCTGAAGTCTTTCCGCTGGGTTTCCACAATTAAAGAAACGAACTTGACTGTGGGTAAGACCAAACGGTGCCTTTCCACTGGGTTTCCATCTGATCGAGTCAATGGAATTATTCGGAACACAAACACAGACAAGCGTGACTCTATATAATAGCACACCATGCCCGTGCCTCTCCCATCTAATCGAGTCCACCCCTCTATCGGGTAATATATGAAACATCAAAAAAGAAGTGTGACTGTGTTGTTGAAAACAAGGAAACAAACTTTTCAAAACAGCGTCTCTCACATAGGCCATTCGGTGCCTCACAGATTCAACAATAAGTGTTGGCGTCTCAACCCATTCCGCTGGGTTAAAAAACAAACGTGACTATGAGTAATGCAAAGCTATGCCTTTGTGGGCTCACCGGCCGTGCCTCTCCTTCTGATCGAGTCGACGGAAGCACTCGGAAAAGAAACACTATGGAGCGTGACTCTATTTTATATGGCACCATGCCTCTTAGCGCTTCATGCCCGTGCCTGTGACCCTTAACAGTACAACGAACGTCCATGGCATTGTCAGTACACCCCCGTGCTTCTAATAAAAGAAGCGCGACGCAACTCAGTACAGAATCGTAGCTTTTAAAAACAAGGAACTTACGCTTTTAAACAACTCGAATCTCGAATCGGCCACTCACAAAGTAAATAGCTAGCGTTAACATCTAAACCCATTCTGCTTTCTTTCCATGATAAACGTATGAACGTGACTATGCGAAAGACGAAACCATGCCCCCATGGGATTCACCTGCGTGCGTGCCTATTTTTTTGAACGAGTCAACAGAATCATTTCGAACACAAATACAAGCGAACGTGACTCTATATAAAACCACACCATGAATTTGTTGGATGCAAGCCCTTGTCCGTGACCCGAAACACTACAACACACAAAAGCCACGAACGTACATGCCTACATCAGTACGCAAGTCATTATAGTACTACGTTCACAACCGTGGATGCAGAGACTTCATGTCCCGTGCATCATAAGTAACGGCACCTAATTATAATGATACTCGAAACCAAAATACATTTTGTTAACAAAGTAGCTGATAGAAAAAATTTCGCAAGACAAGGTAAGAAACTCCACTCCACTACTTAACAACACCAGACGCACACAACAGCCAGGGACGCTGCTGTATATCTAGTCCCCACCGACCTTCTTGTTGGTTTTCTCCCGGCGCAGCTCATCAATCTCCTCCTTCAGCGCCTTCATATTCTCTTCATGTCGTTTCACAGCTGATGTCGATTCCTCCAACGACCGGGTGTGCTCTTCAAGGAATTACTCTTCACAGCCGTAATTTCTACGATCCTAGCATTGGCCTTCTCCAAATCTTCTCTTCTTTCCTGGTAGAACTACTGCCATTCATTGGTGACCTCTAGCAACTCCTTGTACGTTCTGTCAACCTTTGCAATTGAAACCAAGGCATTAATCCCATTGACCAGGTTAATGAGAGTAGCTCCAACTGACTGTAAATCAGTATCATCAAGACACACCCGCATCAAATTAGGAATCAGCTAACCACAATAATTCATGTTTCACAAACTAAATCAAGTAGGAGAAACAAAGAAAAAACAAATGAAGGAAAACCAGAAACAGGGTGAACTTACAGACGAGGAACCCTCGCCGGCCGGGATCTCCTCCCGTGACAGGGCATGGCGGTCCAGAGAAGTCTTCGTCTGCCCAGCCATTGCAGAGACTGTCAAAGGATAGAGAGGAGCAAGACAAATGGAAGACCTGGCGGCAAACAAAGGGAGGAGTAGGATGTGGCTAGGGTTTCGAGACTTCGTCTGTCCGCCTTAAATAGCCGGAGGATCACCTCGGACAACGAACCAGAGCGGCGCCACCGGTGGAGACGCCCGTCGGACCATTGGGTTTCCAAAACGTACTCTCCGTCATGAGTACACAAGTCATCGCGCCACTTAACACAGAACCGTGATTCTTTATAATTCCACACCATGCCTTTGTGGGCTTCACGCCTGTGCCTGTGACCCGAAATATTGCAACACAGAGAGCCACAAAATTCCACGAGTTTAAGAGTACAAATCATGACCCTACTTACTATAGAACCGAGACTACATGGACTTCAGTTCCGTGTTTTTCATATTGATGTGTCTTGAATCTGCCATGCTTTCACCTTCATGTTTTGGCACCGTGACGTGCGTTCTTTGCTTCAAAAACGTGCCTTCTACATCGACGCGACTGCGTGCCTAACGTAACTCAGCCTAATGGAAAAATGTGCCTCAGTAGACTCGATGCCCGTGCGTATCCAAGTGAACGAGTAAGCGGAATCACTTGAACCAAAACTACGCACGGTTTGCAAAAACATGGTCCCCGTGGGCGAACGAAGTGCCTTTGGTGGAAGCACAACCGTGCTCCTACTGCTAACACGCGACATCCATGACCCTAGCCTACTCATCTACATGTACCAAGAAACAAAATAACGCCCGTGCCTCTCCATGTCATCGAGTTGACGGAATTATTCTGAACAAAAACACAGACGAGCGTGACTCTACATAATACCACACCATGCCTATGCCTCTCCACTCATTGTTGAAGCTCACCGGCCGTGCCTCTCCGTCTGAACGAGTCGATAGAAGCATTCGAAGCAGGAACACGGGCGAGTGTGACTCTGTATAAAACAGCACCATGCCTTTATGGGCCGCACGCCAATGCCTGTGACCCAAAATATTGCAGAGAGGCGCGAAAGTCCACGCGTTTATGAGTACAAGTCATGACACTACCTAGTACAGAAACATGGCAATACGAACTTCAGGTCCGTGTTTTGCTTGAAAAACGTGGCATCGTGATGTGCGTTCTTTGCTTGAAAAACGTACCTTCTACATCCACGCGTCTGTGCGCCTAACAACCAAGGAACGAACCCTGACGGTGCCTTTGTGGGCTGAACGCCCGTGCCTCTCCATCTGATCGAGTCGACGGAATCATTCGGAACACAAACACCAGGGAGCGTGACTCTATATTATACGGCAGCCATGCTATTTAGCGCTTCACGCCCGTGCATGTGACCCTTAACACTGCCACGAACGTCCACGCCATCGTTAGTGCATAAGTCATATTGCTACCTGGTACAAAACCGTGGCTGTATTCACTTGACGTCCATGCCTCTAATAAATGAAGCGCGACATAACTCAGTACAGAACTGTGGCTTTTAAAAACAAGGAACTTATCCTTTTAAACACCACGACTCTCGAATCGGCCATCCCGTCCCACACAAAGTAAACAGTTAGCGTTAAGATCTAAATCCATTATGCTTTGTTTCCACAATAAACATATGAATGTGACTCTGCGAACCATGCGCCCATGGCATTTAGGTCCGTGCTCTGTGAGTCAACAGAATCATTTCGATATCGAATAGGCCATTCATTGCCTCACAGAGTAAACAGTTGGTGTTCACATCTGAACCAATTCCGCTGGGTCTCCCTAGTTAAAGGACAAACCTGACGGTGCCTCTGTCGGTGTAAATATGAACATGGCGTCCACGCCATCGTCAGTGCACAAGTCACATTGCTACCTGATACAAAACCGTGGTTGTATCCACTTGTGCCTCTAATAAATGAAGCGCGACGCAACTCAGTACAGAACCGTGGCTTTTAAAAACACGCGACTCTCGAATTGGCCGTCCCTTGCCTCACAAAGTAAACAGTTAGCCAACGTGACTCTATATAAAACCACACCATGACTTTGCAAGCCCGTGCCTGTGACCCGAAACACTGCAACACATAAAAGCCACGAACGCACATGTCATACTTAGTCCAAAAACCGTGGGTGCAGAGACTTTAGGTCCCGTTATTCATAAGTAACAACGCCTAATTACAAAGATACTGGAAACCAAAATATATCTTCTTAACAAAGTAACTGACAACGAAATTTCACAAGACAAAATAAGAAACTCCAGCCCACTGCTTAACAACATCAGATGCACACAACAGCAAGGCACACTACTGTATACTTATTCCCCACCGAACTTCTTGTTGTTTTACTCCCCGCGCAGTTCATCAATCAGCTCCTTCATATACTCGCAATGTTGCTTAACAGCTGCCCACTATTCCTCCAACAACCGTACATCTTCCTTAAGGAGATTTTCCTTCTCAACCATAATTTCTACGATAGTGGCATTCACCTTCTCCAAATTTGATTTTGTTTTCTCGAAGAGCTTCTGCCACCCGTAGATGATCTCCATCAGCTGCTCGTAAGTATTTTCAACCTTTGGAATTGAAACCAAGGCATTCATCTGATGGAGCAGGTTATTGAGAGTAGTTAATAGGGAGCTAACAGTTTGTTCGCCTCCAAGATGAGTTAGCTTGCTTGAAGCGAAGCCAGCCCGCAAGGCCTCCCCATCGCCACGAGACCTTTTAGCACTTGCCGTCGCTGCCCCGCTCACAATTCCCTTCTTCTTTCTCGAGCCACAACTGCTCCCCAATTCTATAGCAGGGGACTTCTGTTGAAGACCATGACGCAGCCTAATCCTAGCTCCTATTGACTGTAAATCAGTGTCAGCAAGACACACCCGCATCAAATTAGGAATCAGCTAACCATAATAATTCATGTTTCACAAATTAATCAAGTAGGAGAAACAAAGAAAAAACAAATGAAGGAAAACCAGAAACAGGGTGAACTTACAGACGAGGAACCCTCGCCGGCCGGGATCTCCTCCCGTGACCGGGCATGGCGGTCCGGAGTAGTCTTCTGCTGCCCAGCCATGGCGGAGACGGTCAAAGGATAGAGAGGAGAAAGAGAAATGGAAGACATGGCGGCGGACAAAGGGAGGAGTAGGATGTGGCTAGGGTTTCGCGACTTTGTCTGTCCGCCTTAAATAGCCCAAGGATCACCTCGGACGATGAGCTAGAGCGGCGCCATCGGAGGAGACGCCCGTCGGACCATTGGGTTTCCGGAGCGGCGCCACGTGGCGTTCACACCAGAATACAAGGAGACGCACATCGATATGTTGGGTTTCTGCAATAAATGAAAGAATGTGACTCTGCACCATGGCTCTCTGGGCTGCACGGTTGTGCATGCCCTTGCAAGTAATAACGTGACTCTTCATAATACAATGCCGTGGCTTCCTGGAACCAACGACTGTGCAAAGATTATACCACAGCAGCTTCTCTCGAACAAGCTATTCCGTGCCTCACCGAGTAAACAGTGAGTGTTCATATATGACCCCTTTCCGCGGGGTTTTTGCAATTAAAGAAATGAATGTGACTGTGGGTAATGCCAAACTATGCATTTGTGGGATTGACGCCCGTGGCTCTCCATCTGATCGAGTCGACAGAATTATTCGGAACACAAACACAGACGAGCGTGACTCTATATAATACCACACCATGCCCGTGCCTCTCCATCTGATCGAGTCCACGCCTTTATCGAGTAATATATGTAACATCAAGAAAGTAGCGTGGTTGTGCTTTTAAAAAAAGGAAGTAACCTTTTAAAAACAGCGTTTCTCACATAGGCCATTCGGTGCATCATAGAGTCAACAGTGAGTATTCGCATCTCAACCCATTCCGCTGGGTTACCAATTAAATATAGGCCATTCGGCAGTGCCTCTCCTTCTGTTTGAGTCGACAGAAGCATTCAAAACAGAAAACAGGCGAGTGTGACTATATATAAAACCGGACCATGCCTTTGTGAGTTTCACAACCGTGCCTGTCGCCTGAAACATACACTCCGTCATGAGTACGCAAGTCATGGCGCCACTTAACACAGAACTGTGATTCTTTGTAATTCCACACCATGCCTTTTTGGCCTTCACGCCCTTGCCTCTGACCCGAAATATTGCAACACAGAGAGCCATGAAAGTCCACGAGTTTAAGAGTACAAATCATGACCCTACATGAACTTCAGGTCCGTTTTTTCATATTCGCGTCTCTCGAATCTGCCATGCTTTCACCTCCATGTTTTGGCACCGTGACGTGCGTTCTTTGCTTGAAAAACATGACTTCTACATCGACGCAACTGCGTGCCTAACGTGACTCAGCCTAATGGAAAAACGTGCCTCAGTAGACTCGATGCCCGTGCGTATCCAAGTGAACGAGTAAGCGGAATCATTTGAACCAAAACTATGCACGGTTCGCAAAAACGTGCTCCCCTCGGGCGAACGAAGTCCCTCTGGTGGAAGCACAACCATGCTCCTACTACTAACACGCGACATCCATGACCCTAGCCTACTCATCTACATGTACCAACAAACGATACAACACGACAACAATGCAATGCATAAATGCCTTACAAATTCATGGCAGTACAAAAGGCCACATGCCCCAACGCAACAGAAAAACACACTACAAGCTCTCTGCCTACACTCCAGCAACGTTCTTGATCGGCTGGTGGGCGAGCACATCTTCAATCTCCTTCTTCGTCGCCTCATAACTTTCCTCCACAGTAGCAAAGGAATCCTCCACCAGGCTCTTGTACTTGACGAGGACCTCAGCCTTCTCATCCATAAGCTGCCCCACTTCGCCTGACAGCTTCTGCACCAACGCATGGCTCTCCTCATATAGATTCTTCAAGCGGACGGCTTCCCAATCCTTATGGTCGAGCTCATTGAGAAGCTTCTCATTCTCACACACAGATTGAACTATGAGACCAGTGGACTTCTCCACAGAGGCATTGCTCTGCTGCAGCAACTTCTCCAAGCGAGTGATGAACTGCTGCTGCTTAATTAGCTCATCGAGCAAGTCGTCGCTAGCTAAGGAATTCTGTACTGCCATCTTGCCGAGATCGTCTCCATGGCGAATGCGCTATGGGAGGAATCGCATCCATGCAAGAGATTGTTCGACACCTAGGCAATGGGGCAGGATATTCCTGTCGCCGCTACGGCGTAGCGGCGGCACCTCTCCCTTCTTTCCGCGGCTTTTGTCCTCGCTGCCTGGTTGCTTGAACACTCAGAACCCCTCTTACTGGCCATGGCGCAAGCAAGGAGCTACCAGCAAGAAAGAGGTGTCTGTCTCTGGAGAATTGTGGACGTGGGGTGTTCGATGAGTAGGTAGCTTTTTATAACATACGCACACCAGTCAGATGGTCAAACGGAGTAACTGCCGCCTCAAATTCTCCCAATCTCTCTTAAATACCTCGAACTTTGCACTCCTGGGAAACACCAGTTCTATCATTTCGTCTCCCCGTGGATTCGTCCACACCACAACCACTCAACTTCTTTCCAATGGTCCGTATATATTCAACAGAAAACATCACAAACATAGTTAACATACTGTGTACGTCTGTCTGTATTCCAGAGAACTTACTGTCGAATTCATACCATTATCCATTGACATTTCTTGTTCTGAAATGATATTTATATCAAAATCTTACTCCAGGTGACTCACTCATGACGCTACTTAGTACAGAACCGTGGTTATACAGACTTCAGGTCCGTGTTTTCCTTGAAAAGTGTGGCATCGTGATGTGTGTTCTTTGCTTGAAAAACGTGCCTTCTACATCCACGCGTCTGTGCGCCTAACAACCAAGGAACGAAATCTGACGGTGCCTTTGTGGCCTGAATGCCCGTGCCTCTACGTCTGATCGAGTCAACGGAATTATTCGGGACACAAACACACAGGAGTGTGACTGTATATTATACGGTAGCATGCCTTTTCGCGCTTCACGCCCGTGCCTGTGACCCTTAACACTGCCACGAACATCCACGCCATCACCAATGTACAAGTCATGTCGCTACCTGGTACAGAACCGTGGTTGTATTCACTTCACGCCCGTGCTTCTAATAAAAGAAGTGCCACGCAACTCAGCACAAAGTCGTGGCTTTTAAAAACAAGGAGCTTACGCTTTTAAACACCTCGACTGTCGAACCGGCCACTCGCAAAGTAAACTTTTAGCGTTAACATCTAAACCCATTCCACTTTGTTTCCATAATAAACGTACGAAATGTGACACTCCGACAGACCCAACCATGCCCTCATTGCATTCATGTACGTGCCTCTTCTTCTGAACGAGTCAACGGGATCATTTCGAACACAAATACAGGATACCATGCCGTGCCTTCCTCGGACCCACGACCGTGCCCAGAATATACCACACCATCGTCTCTCGAATAGGCCATTCTGTGCCTCACAGAGTAAACAGTGGGTGTTCACCATGACTTCGAACCAAACTATGCCTTTCTGCGATTAACGCCCGTGCCTCTCCATCTGATCGAGTCGACGGAATTATTCTGAACACAAACACAGACGAGCGTGACTCTATATTATACCATTTCCAAATAACAATCTCAACGGAATCATTTCGAACACAAATACATAGTACAGAATCGTGGCTATACGGACTTCAGGTCCGTGTTTTGCTTGAAAAACGTGGCATCGTGATGTGCGTTCTTTGCATGAAAACGTGCCTTCTACATCCACGCGTCTGTGCGCCTAACAAGCAAGGAACGAACCCTGATGGTGCCTTTGTAGGCTGAACGCCCGTGCCTCTCCGTCTGATCGAGTCGACGGAATTATTCAGAACATAAACACATGGGAGCGTGACTGTATAATATACGACAACCATGCCTTTCAGCGCTTCATGCCCGTGCCTGTGACCCTTAGCACTACCACGAACATCCACTCCATCGCCAGTGTACAAGTCATGTCGCTACCTGGTACAGAACCGTGGTTGTATTCACTTCACTCCCGTGCTTCTAATAAAAGAAGCGTCATGCAACTCAGCACGAAGCTGTGGCTTTTAAAAACAAGGAGCTTACGCTTTTAAACACCTTGACAGTCAAACAGGCCACTCGCAAAGTAAACTTTTAGCGTTAACATCTAAACCCATTCCGCTTTGTTTCCATCATTAGCGTACGAAACGTGACGCTCCAATAGACCCAACCATGCCCTCATGGCAATGTTCGTGCCTCTTCTTCTGAACGACTCAACAGAATCATTTCGAACACAAATACAGGATACCATGTCGTGCCTTCCTGGGACCCATGACCGTGCACAGAATATACCATACCAGCGTCTCTCGAATAGGCCATTCCGTGTGTCATAGAGTAAACAGTGGGTGTTCACCATGACTTCGAACCAAACCGTGCCTTTCTGCGATTAACGCCCGTGCCTCTCCATCTGATCGAGTCGACGGAATTATTTTGAACACAAACACAGACGAGCGTGACTCTATATTATACCATTTCCAAATAACAATCTCAACGGAATCATTTCGAACACAAATACAGGAATTAACTTGCACGCATCTCCAGGTGACACCTTAGTGAAAACGTCCGTAACACATGCAGGCACGAACGTGACTCCCCCTAAAATCAAACAGTGCCTCCTTGGAACGCAGCACCGTGACTCTTCACAACAAAGCAACGAGTTGACAAGGAAAGCATTTACATACACAGTGTCAGGAATGTGCCTGTTGCATTAGTAACACAATGCCAACTCGGCTTGACTTCCACGCACCTCAGAGTGACTCGCCAGAGAAAATGCACGTAACACACGCGTGGACAAACGTGACTCTGGCTAATAAGAAGACTTGCCTCCGCCGGATTCACGTCCATTCCTCTCCAAGAGAACGAGTGAGCAGAATCATTTGGAAATACCAAAAGCATGCACCCGTGGTAACGAGACTCTGACCAACTCATTAACATACTTCCCTTGAGTTCATGTCCATGCCTCTCCGATTGAACTGGCGACCGGAATCATTTGAAACACAAAGAACCATGAAATGTGACTCTGAGTAACGCCAAACCATGCCCCTGTGCATCACACAACAACACTAAAATCAAAAAATGCTAACATCCCACAACTAAGAGTTAAGAAGGCCAAGCAAAAAACAAGCTCATCGAAGTACACATAAAGATGCACCACTCTTGATGTCCAAACGTACGGTCTAAGATTCGAGACACTTCCCCTTTTTCATAGGAGGATGAGCGCTCGTGGCCTCACTTCCACGCGGCTCATCATGGAACTTCATAGAAAACGTCTGTAACACACGCATGCACGAACGTGACTCTGGGTAACACCAAACCATGCCACCGTGGATGTCACCACACTAAGATAAAAACGCCCTGGCAGTTGAGCAAGAAAGGAAAAAAACAAGCCCATCAAAGCCCACAGAAAGTTACACCAATCTTGATGTCCAAACATACGCTTGAAGATTCGAGACGGTTCGACCATTTCCCTCTCTCCCTCCACTATTTTCTTGCTTTTGCTTTCGCACCAAAAATCTCGAACACTTCACCAGTTCCCCTCTCTTGAACACCCTCGTCTTTCCTTCTGCCCCCATTGTCCAGTCCAGCAGACCAATCAAAAATGCAAATCGCGTTCGCCTCACCCACCAGCCGCCATCCACTTCGAGATACAGGCAGTCGGTCGGTGCCCGCGAAAGCATCAAAAACCTCTCCCGGCGGCGGCGGCGGCTGATGGTGACGACCCGTGCTCGCGGCGGAGATACCAATAGAGAGCAATGACAAAAACAAGCCGATGGATGCGACGAATCCCTCACAAGCAATCGAAGGTAAAAAAATATTAATCTGCAACCGTGTGCTGCCGAATGCCACCAACCTACATCATGCATCTGGCGTGAGTACAGACGTGGCTCTCTAAATGAGTATTCAAACAAATGCACGTGGTGCCACCCACTCACGCCGTTAGAGGCCTCACTCCTGTGCATCCACAATGGTGCCTCTCCTACCAAACCACCAAGCATCCAGAGGGTTGAGGGCCACTGATGCCTCTCGAAGCCCCACACTACTCCATGCCCGTGATGCAAGACACGCGTGACTTTCTAGAGGCTTGACAATCATGACTCCCTAACTGCTTATTCGGAAGCATGCTTCTAGTACCATACTTTTGAACATCCACAGTATTGATAGCTGTTCGAAACAACAAAAACCCAACTTCCGTGCATGTTGAGTCTTCACCTCCATGATTTATGTGCCTGCATCCACGTGCCTAACGTGTCACACCCCACGACACATACATTGTCGTGGTATCACGCCCATGTCTATTCACAAACGTCACAACAGTGCATCCCGTGCCTTGCGTACCTGCATCCAGGTGCCTCTCTCATATGACACTTGCGATGACTCTTACATGCCCCATCGTGTCGCACAACCTTGGCTCTGCACACTTCCAAACCATGACCCTGTAACTATGTATTCCGAGCTCACCTCTGCTACTCCATCCACGTGCCTCTGGATGGATGCTTGTGGTGCCTTCATTTCTGTAGGGACTTCAATTGTGTGCCTCCGACACCTATAGTAACACATGCCGGTGGCTCTAGAGACTGCAAACATGTGCCTCTCTAACTGCATATTCCAACCCATGTCACTCCTGCCACTGCTCAAGAAGCCGCGCTTGTGTGCACAACTAAATTGTACTTAGCGTAAAAAGACTGCTTTGTATTTAGTTGTTTTTAGACTAAAAAGCAACATTACTACTTCAAAATCACATGATTGTTGAATAAACATAGTACTTAGCAAGCTAAATAACTTGTTCAATCACATAAACAAACTACAAACTTGGCATAAGCAAACTTTTTTAACCTGATACAGATGACATTAGAAATTGCTTCGTCTAACAGAAGTAAACTACGAACCTGAAACAATAGAAAGGACAAGCAGAAACACAAGAAACTCCATGACCAGTTTTCTATGTTTACGTCATCACTAGTTGTGACGCCCTCGATTCAATCGTACACTAATCATACACGCAAATGTGTACGATCAGGATCAAGGACTCACGGGAAGATATCACAACACAACTCTAGACACAAAATCAAATAATACAAGCTTTATATTACAAGCCATGGGCCTCGAGGGCTCGAATACATAAGCTCGAAAACACAAGAGTCAGCGGAATCCACCATATCTAAGTACAGACATAAGTTAGACAAGTCTGCCTTAAGAAGGCTAGCACAAAAGTAACAACGATCGAAAAGGCAAGGCCTCCTGCCTGGGAGCCTCCTAATTACTCCGGGTCGTCGGCGATCTCCACGTAGTAGTAGGCATCGGCGGTGGCATCTGGCTCCTAGGCTCCGACATCTGGTTGCATCAACCGGAAAGAAAAAGAAAGGGGAAAAAAGGGGAAGCAAAGCAACCGTGAGTACTCATCCAAAGTACTCGCAAGCAAGGATCTACACTACATATGCAACATTATCAAAGGAAGGCTGTATATGTGGACTAGGCTGCAGAAATGCTAGAATAGAGAGAAGGCCTAGTCCTATCAAAGACTAGCATCTTCTGGAAACCACCATCTTGCAGCAAATAGGAGGGAGTAGAGTAGCATAAAGTAACGTAGTAGTAGTGTTATCAACCTCGGCCAGAGATCCTTTCTCGACTCCCTACAAGAAAGCAATCCCAGAGCCATACTATCCATTTCTCATCACAAGTATCGAGTTCTAGTTGTATCGATCGGGATACAACTCCAAGTGTCTGTTACCGTAGGACAGGCTATCAATATGTTTCCTTCCCTTCAGGGGTGCACCAACTTACCCACCATGCTCGATTAACTCCGGCCGGACACACTTTCCTGGGTCATGCCCGGCCTCGGCCAAACAATACGCCACAACCCGACCTAGGCTTAATAGAGAGGTCAGCACGCCGGACTAAACCTATGCCCCCAGGGGTCATGGGCCATCTCCCCGAGAAGTCCTGCACGTTGCGTACGCGGCCGGTGAGCGGACCTAGCTACCTCCTTCAAAAAGGCAGGTGCTTACCAGTCCAACCCAGCGCGCGCCTCTCAGTCGCCGACGTCTATTAAGCTTCGGCTGGTGCATACAACGCAGAACGCCCATACTATGCCCACGTGATGGTTAGTGCTATCAGGCCATAGGCCCCTCGGATCAAATATCCAAATCGTAGTGGATTAGGAACGAGTGGTAACAAGCAGAGACTCACGAAAGATGTGACCCCGTTGCCCCGTCTCGAGGACTTGTGGCAAGGGCTAGGAATGCCCGGCCATGCCTCGTAAGTATCTCGCGGGCACCCTCCAGGTCAACCCGTCTCCACATCACTTGTGGGTACCCTCAAGGTCGACCCGCCTTTCCAAGTAACAGCGGTAAAGTCCAAGTATCCGTGTGTCCAAACATTAAGGAGAAAACCCGAGGAATCACCCCCGGTGAATTCCACTCGATGTAATCATCAAGGTGAACGTAAGAGGAACCACCCCCGAGGTTCACACTTGAGCGGTTGCATAACAGAGTCATATCGGAAGTGGTTAAGAAGGAATCACCCTCAATGACCACGACCGAATAGCTACACTACAGGGTTAACATCAGAAGTGCTGTAGAGGTCTCACCCTCGGCACTCGATAGTAACCCAGTAGTGTCGAGCAACTAAGGGGAGAGTGATGTGCGGTAACGGGGCCTGGTCGTTGATCCCGTTGATTGGGTCTTCAATGATGAAGTAGGGGCAACAAGGACAAGGTGGGGGTCACTGATGGATCACTAACCAACATATACTAAGCAGTTTAGGATAAGCAGGTAGGTAACAATAAGCAGGTTAAAAAATCAGGCTATGCATCAGAATATGTGCAATTAATTACAGTAGCAAAATCTAATGCAAGCATGAGAGAATGGAATGGGCGATATCGGGATGATCAAGGGGGGGGGGGGGGCTTGCCTGGTTGCTCTGGCAAGGAGGGGGTCGTCGCTGACGTAGTCGTACTCAGAGGCATCAGCGTCGGTCTTGAGGTCTACCCGAAAGAAGAGGGGGAAGAAATAGTAAATACGGAGCAAACAAGGCATCACAAAACATAACATGTCAACAAGCGGTGCTAAGGGGTGACCTAACGCGGCAGTAGGTGATATCGACAAAAAGTGGGGGAAACATCCGGGAAAGTATTCCTGGTGTTTCGCATTTTTCGATAGATGAATTGGTGGGCGAAAGTTGTGTGTTTGCTATGCTAGGGATGTGTGGTCGAAGAACGGGCTGCGTATTCGAATTTGTCTCGTTGTTCTGAGCAACTTTCATGTACAAAACTTTTTCACCCGAGTCACGGTTTATTTTCTATGAATTTTCAAAGTTTAAACAATATACTGGAATTCCTATAATTAAAATTAATTCGGAAAAAGGATAAAATGTTATGGGTACATAGAGAGTGTACCCAGCTGTTTACATGTGAGGCTGACAGTGGACCCTGTTGACTGCTGAGTCAGCAGTCAACAGTCAACTGGTTGACTGGTTAAACTGACCAGGGGACCCACATGTCATAGGCTTTCAGTTTAACAGATATTATTTGTCTAGCTTAAATAACAGAAGGGGCCCACATGTCATAGGTACAAGGGCTAGTAAACTAAACTAAAGCAATAAAACTAAAAAGGGGGGATTAGTTTGACAGTGGGTTTAGCCCCTAATTAACAAGGGCGGGGCCTGCTGGCAGTGGCCCAGGGGCGGCTGCAGTAGTCGGCCAACCACGCTGGGCCCCACGCGCGGCCTCTGGTCGAAGCTGGGGCGCGGCGAGGCCGACTAGCCGGAGCAGCGGGCGGGACTACAGTGGGCGCGGCACCGGCGGGCGGCGCTCCGGCACGCGTGGAGTGGCCTCGGTCGTGCGCGGCGCTGGGGCAGCAGTCGCGCATGCAGGCAGCAGCGGCGAGTGGGGGAGGCAGACAGGGGGCTGTGACAGTGGGCATGCATGCTGTGGCGCAGGGCGTGGCCCGAGGCAGCGAGGCGCAGCAAGGAACGCGGGTGTGGCCGGGACTAGCGGCAGCAACGGCGAGCGTCAGTGGCCATGACGAGCGCGATCGACAGGGAGATACGACACAAAATCAAAAGGGGAAACAGAGGGGAGATTGAGGGGAGCTCACAACGGCGGTTGCTGGCGAGGAGGGAGGACGCGGGGTGGTCTGGGGGCGTCGGGAGCTTCGACAGAGATGACGAAGCAAAGGAGCATGCGCGGGGAAGGACGACGACGACGGCGAGCTGCGGGGCGGTCCGGCTCGTCCTGGTGCTCGATATGGACGAGGACTAGGGCGCCGGTCCTCCTAGATGCCTTGGCGCAGCTCGGGAGGGAGGGTGGCCGCGATGATTTCGGAGCCACGGCGACCGCGGCGCTTGGCTCCGATCCAAATCGAGAGAGAGGCGAGCGGGGGAGGAAGGGGGAGAGGGGGAGTGTACTAGGGTTTGCCAGGGGACGAGAGGGGAACCTTATATGCGCGGGGAGGCGACGGATGGCCGCCACAGCGGCATGGCGCGGCCATGGCCGGGGGATCTCTGCCACGACCCACGGTGAACAGGAAGAAGGCGAAAGGGGGCCTAGATGGGTTGGGTCGGCTCATGTAGCTAGCTGGGCTAAAGTGCACAGTAGCTTCTGGCCTTTTGCCTTTTCTTTTTCTGTTTTTCTTTTTCCAGCAGTTTTTTGCATTTACTTTCAGCCACAAATAACTTTGCAAAAATATGCCACTGGCCAAACAAATTCAAAGAAATATTGTGCACTTCCACAAAAAGTTTGGGGCCTTCAGGAGTTATCCAAGCATTTTTAGAAAATGAAAAGGACATCTTAAATACTGCTGGACTAGATAATAAATTCTCATTGGTAATTTGGGAATTCCAAAAAATGTTGGCTTCAACATGACAAGTATCTAGGGATTATTTGCCATGGGATGAACTATTTTATTTGCATGAAAGAAGAAGCAAATATTTGACAGGCAATTTGAATTTGAATTTGAAGCAGATTTTGGACAAGTGGCATTTTGGCATGATGATCATGATGACATGACCTTCATTAGGGGGGTGATTACTGTAGTGTGATGCTCGGGATGTTACAAATCTCCTCAACTACAAGAAATCTCATCCCGAGATTTAAGTGGGGAAGTAAAGAGTAACTTCGGTTGAACTGACCCTTATAGGGTTAATTGTCTGCTGAACAATGCAAGGAAAGTGACAGAAGTATCTCTCGAGTTGAAATTTAAGAAAATGTCGAGAGAAAAATATGAAGGTACAATAAGAAGTTTCAAGCGAATGGACAAACGATCGATACCTGAACAGAGTGTGAGCAGGGGTTCAGAGCATCGGGAATAGATCATGTCTCGGAGGGTAGCTCGTGATAACACACAAAGCCAAGAGCATAAGATACTTCGGCATCAAGGTTGTACAGGAGAGTCACGTTCCGATCCTGTGGAACGGTGGGTTATGGGCCCACCATGTGGGTTAAGAGTAGAAAGAGTGGTGACATCTTGCACGATTATGATAGCAAGGCATGTCAGAGCATAGCCTGTCAGTTTTGCTGGCAACAACATAGGTACCAAGGGCGAGGGACGAAGAGAACCATTTTCCTACTCGTTGAATGAGGTGGACCAATAGGCAAAGTTCTCATCCATCGGTGGATACCGGAATGTCGTCACAATAGCAGAAGGGTCTTACTGATAGAGTTGTACATCGAGGTGTTTACCTAAGCAGGGAATTATCTCATCTCAGATAAGTTAGCTTATGGGAAAGGTTAAACAAAACAATGGAAATGAAATGTGATTATTCATTTAATTAGAACAATGGAAAGGAAAAAGTGCTTAAACACAAATATCAAGAGTATATCCTTCCAAGGACAAGAAGATGGTGATATCCATGATATGATTGTAAGTAGATTACCATTTAGATAAAGGGGAGAGGAAATTCATGACTTTACCCATACAACGGTGTTTGGATAAGTGCTCAAGAAACATTTAGCATTGCGCCTCCAATGTTCTTAATGATTTTTGGAGTACCAAAACCATGCTTCGGGATAGCATTGACATCGTCATCAGGTAAAGTCCAGACTTTGGATTCACAAAGGATCCATCGGAAACAACTTATAAATTAAGTCGTACAATTTTAGCAAGAGAAAAAAATATGAGGATGGGGCCCACGGGCTCAGTAACAATTCATCGAGGGGGCAAGGATGATATTCCGCATCATGAATTCGATTGATAACCTGGAAGAGCTCAGAATATTGATGATGATCACGACATATTTGTCGAGAGATTTCATTAAGATGTAATCGATCGATGACGACATCAAGTCAAAGAAATGATGAAGCGAAATGTTACTGGAACCATGGTTACGACACAAACTCAAAGTCAAGTTTGATGTTCAAGGCGAAATGATATGACGAGGAAGATCAACGTAAGCTTAGCTCATCGTCAAAAATTATGCTCCGGAAAGGACTTGGTAGCACAGTTGAAATTTTAGCACGATAATGATATAACCTATCAAGCTAGGAATGACTTGAAGGATTATTAAACTCGTAAGCAACAAAAATTACTTAGAGTTGTTGAATCGGAGTGCGGAATCGATTCACTTATCGGTGTTCTCAAGTGACTAACAACTCAAAACCCGGGGGAAATCTGAAATCGGTGAGAAGCAATACTAGAAGAAGACTCATAGAAAGAAACACAGTTCTTTGGTATTCTCGAGATACCAGAGGGTAATACTCAAAGGTAGATCAAAACAGAGGTTGTGGAGATGCATTTATCTGTAGAAGACAAGTGCTTTAACTTGTCCAAGAAATGGAATCAAAGGGGAACACTCATGGTTAGAACCACGGTTGCAAAGGATCAAACATAGATACAAGACGAACTTATAACAAGGGGTAATTATTTTTACGAGTAGCTTCCATGATAATTTCTACATCGGGTCCATGGGCATGAACACAAAGGTTCAAGGTCGACTCCCACTTCTTCAATGCATAACCTTTCATTCACTCCTCATTTTCGAAGAATTTGTAGTGCGAAAGATTTATCTGATGAAGCACCATAAGATTATGACTCACTTCTCTTTCGAGTTCACACGGATTAGAGAGGACATAGGTTCAACCCGTAGGGCTATCTTCGGAACATATACCACTACCTTCCAGAGCATATAACATCAGCTCAATAGCAGAGCATGGTTGACAAAAGGAGAGGATACAATTACCAAAGGCATTATGTATTTGGGAAAGAACTTCACGAGGTTCTTTGAATATGAAGGACAATGTCGGATGATAATCCAATAATGGATCCCGCGATCCACAACGGAGCTGATGTGAGTATCGATATTCAGTCAGAAGAAGAAATAATGCAGAGGCATCGGCTTTTGGAAATACCTGGTAATTTCAAAGCTTAAATACAAAAGGGATTATAATTTTTAAATCAAAAGATCAGAAGCAAAGGCTCTGATCAAAAGATAATTGAGTTGAATCAATATAGATCGACAATCGATCAAGGTTTGATTTGCCAAGAACAAGCTCAAGTTTGGAGTGACGTATGAGCCAGAAAGGTGAATGCTAAGATCTGATTGACGATTGCGAGCATTCGCAACATATTGGATCAAGGTACTCGAAACGATAATGATAGAGGATGTCAATGGAGCTTACTAGAAATATGGAATTAACCATAATGCAGGCACACAGGAGTTTCCAAAGCAATATGTTGCAAAGGATTCTTGGAAGGTCGAATAGCATTCCGACGTATTTTGTGAAACACATGAATAACAAGGAATGAACAAATCCTCGACAAGTGTGAGGAATTATTTGAACATGTATTCATGTGGAAAAAGGAGCTGCAAGGCAGCAGGAACAATAGATTCTCGGAATATTGGAAAGTATTTCAGGGTATCTTGTAATGACAAGAGTAATTGGAAAAGAAGGTTTGGACGGCAAGTGTATGTTGCTATCCATAGGGATTCATCGGTGGTAGGGAATTGCAACGATGAAGGGCATAAGGGTCTCAGGAAAACATCAAAGAGTATCTTTGGAATCTTCTGGTGCACCAAGCGACCATCTGGAATGAGGGGCTCTCTGAGAGAAAGTAGTTATGAGAACCTAAGGTTAGAGTTAGTAAAATCTTTAACCCGAATAGAAGAGAGATTAGAGTCCCAGAGTAAAGACGAGGAATAAAAGATCATAATACCACCCAATGGCGATGTGGGCCCGTAAGCCACACAACCATGTTAGTAAAGTTTTGTAATGTCTAGACTAAACTTCGGCCAAGGAGTTGGAAAGTGGGCTTCCTATAGGCAGTCGGCTCTGATACCAACTTACCCACCATGCTCGATTAACTCCAGCTGGACACACTTTCCTGGGTCATGCCCGGCCCCGGCCAAACAATACGCCGCAACCCGACCTAGGCTTAATAGAGAGGTCAGCACGCCGGACTAAACTTATGCCCCTAGGGGTCATGGGCCATCTCCCCGGGAACTCTTGCACATTGCGTACGAGGCTGGTGAGCAGACCTAGCTACCTCCTTCAAAAAGGCAGGTGCTTACCAGTCCAACCCGGCGCGCGCCCCTCCTGACGTCTATTAAGCTACGGCTAATGCATACGACGCAGAACGCCCATACTATGCCCACATGATGGTTAGTGCTATCAGGCCAGAGGCCCCTCGGATCAAATATCCAAATCATAGTGGATTAGGAATGTGCTGTAACAAGCAGAGACTCACGAAATATGTGGCCCCGTTGCCCCATCTCGAGGACTTGCGGCAAGGGCTAGGAATGCCCGGCCACGCCTCGTAAGTATCTCGCGGGCAACCTCCAGGTCAACCCGTCTCCACATCACTCGCGGGTACCCCTCAGGGTCAACCCGCCTTTCCAAGTAATGGTGGTAAAGTCCAAGTATCCGTGTGTCCAAACATTAAGGGGAAAACCCGAGGAATCACCCCCGGTGAATTCCACTCGATGTAATCATCAAGGTGAACGTAAGAGGAACCACCCCCGAGGTTCACACTTGAGGGGTTGCACGACAGAGTCGTATCGGAAGTGGTTAAGACGGAATCACCCACGATGACCACGACCGAATAGCTACACTACAGGGTTAACATCAGAAGTGCTGTAGAGGTCTCACCCTCGGCACTCGATAGTAACCCAGTAGTGTCGAGCAACTAAGGGGAGAGTGATGTGCGGTGTCGGGGCCTGGTCTTTGATACCGTTGATCGGGTCTTCAATGATGAAGCAGGGGCAACAAGGACAAGGTGGGGGTCACTGATGGATCACTAACCAACATATACTAAGCAGTTTAGGATAAGCTGGTAGGTAACAATAAGAAGGTTACAAAAGCAGGCTATGCATCGGAATATGATCAATCAATTATAGTAGCAAAATCTAATGAAGCATGAGAGAATGGAATGGGCAATATCGGGATGATCAAGGGGGGGGGGCTTGCCTGGTTGCTCTGGCAAGGAGGGGGTCGTCGCTGACGTAGTCGTACTCAGAGGCATCAGCGTCGGTATCGAGGTCTACCGGAGAAGAAGAGGGGGAAGAAACAGTAAATACGAAGCACACAAGCCATCCAAAACATAACATGTCAACAAGCGGTGCTAAGCGGTGACCTAACGCGGCCGTAGGTGATACCGGCAAAAAGGGGGGGAAACATCTGGGAAAGTATTCCTGGTGTTTCGCGTTTTCGGACAGATGAATCGGTGGGGGAAAGTTGTGTGTTTGCTATGCTAGGGATGTGTGGTGGAAGAACGGGTTCCATATCCGGATTCGTCTTGTTGTTTTGAGCAACTTTCTTGTACAAAACTTTTTCATCCGAGTTATGGTTTATTTTCTATGAATTTTCAAAGTTTAAACATTATACTGGAATTCCTTTAATTAAAATTAATTCGAAAAAAGGATAAAATGTTATGGGTACACAGAGTGTACCCAGCTGTTTACATGTGAGGCTGACAGTGGACCCTGTTGACTGCTGAGTCAGCAGTCAATGGTCAACTAGTTGACTGGTCAAACTGACCAGGGGACCCACATGTCATAAGCTTTCATTTTAAAAGATATTATTTGTCTAGCTTAAAAAAAAGGAGGAGCCCCATGTCATAGGTACAAGGGATAGTATACTGAACTAAAGCAATAAAACTAAAAAAGGGGGGTTAGTTTGACAGTGGGGTTAGCCCCTAATTAACAAGGGCGGGGCCCGCTGGCAGTGGCCTAGAGGCGGCTGCAGTAGCCGGCCAGCCATGCTGGGTCGCACGCGCGCGGCCTCTGGTCGAAGCCAGGGCACGGCAAGAACGACTCGCCGGAGCAGCGGGCGGGACTCCAGTGGGTGCGACACCGGCTGGCGGGGCTCCGACAAGCACGGAGTGGCCTCGGTCGTGCACAGCGCTGGAGAAGCAGTCGCGCGTGCGGGCAGCAGTGGCGAGCGGGGGGAGGTGGACAGGGGGCTGTGACAGCGGGCACGCGTGAAGTGGCTCAAGGCGTGGCCCCGAGGCAGCGTGGCGCAGCAAGGAACACGGGTGTGGCCGGGACTAGTGGCAGCTACGGCGAGCGTCGGTGGCCATGACGAGCGCGAGCGACAGGGAGATACGACACGAAATCAAAAGGGAAAACAGAGGGGAGATTGAGGGGAGCTCACAGCGGTTGCTGTGGAGGAGGGAGGACGCGGGGTGGTCTGGGGGCATCGGGAGCTTCGACGGAGATGACGAAGCAGAGGAGCGTGCGCAGGGAAGGACGACGACGGCGGCAAGCTGCGGGGTGGTCCGACTCGTCCTGGTGCTCGAGATGGACGAGGACAAGGGCGCCGGTCCACCTAGATGCCTTGGCACAGCTCAGGGAGGAGGGTGGCCGCGATGATTTCGGAGCCACGGCGACCGTGGCGCTCAGCTCCGAACCAAATCGAGAGAGAGGCGAGCGGGGGAGGAAGGGAGAGAGGGGGAGTGTACTAGGGTTTGCCAGGGGACGAGAGGGGAACCTTATATGCGCGGGGAGGCGACGGATGGCCGCCATGGTGGCATGGCGCGGCCATGGCCAGGGGATCTCTGCCACGACCCCCGGTGAACAGGAAGAAGGCGAAAGGGGGCCTAGATGGGTTGGGTCGGCTGATGTAGCTAGCTGGGCTAAAGTGCATAGTAGCTTCTGGCCTTTTGCCTTTTCCTTTTTTGTTTTTGTTTTTCTAGCAGTTTTTTGCATTTACTTTCAGCCACAAATAACTTTGCAAAAATATGCCACTGGCCAAACAAATTCAAAGAAATATTGTGCACTGCCACAAGAAGTTTGGGGCCTTCGGGAGTTGTCCAAGCATTTTTAGAAAATGAAAAGGACATCTTAAATACTGCTGGACTAGATAATAAATTCTCAGGGGTAATTTGGGAATTCCGAAATATGGTGGCTTCAACATGACAAATATCTAGGGATTATTTGCCATAGGATGAACTATTTTAGTTGCATGAAAGAAGAAGCAAATATTTGACAGGCAATTTGAATTTGAATTTGAAGCAGATTTTGGACAAGTGGCATTGCATGATGATCATGATGACATGATGTTCATTAGGGGGGTGATTACTGTAGTGTGATGCTGGGGATGTTACACTAGTAGACGTAGTAAGGATCGTCATAATTCTTCTCTGCCTCTTTTGCACTCTCCAGTCCTTCTCTGATGTTTTCAATTCTCTTCCAAGACTCGTAGGTGGCGAACGCATCTATCGCTGCATACTCGATGAGGTAATTTGGCAGTGGGCTGATCCCCCATAGTTTATGGTCTTCAACCCTGTCAATCTTATCCTTCATCTATTTGTAGAATGGGTGGATCACGCTCGCTGCAACATCAGCCAAAGAGTGGTACCTCTTTCTTCCCTTGAACGGAAATCTCCATCTGTGTTGGATGTCGATGTACTTGTCAGGGTTGATCTCCAAACCAGAACTTCGCAGCATCTTTTTGTCACCTTCAATACTGAAGCCGGCAAAGGTGTAGAACATGTCCTCCTTCAGGAACGGGCACAGGCTCTTGGGCCTGCAAGGGGGATGACACATTTAAGGTGGATCCATCAAGTATCCATCAAGTAAATACTTTTATAGTATGTATAGTTCGTGGACAAAAAAATTTCAGAAACTGCTATGCAGAGTTCAGAAATAAAATACAAGCACAGCATGTCATTTTTATTTTTGGTATTTACACTTGAATAAATGACCTATCTACTCCTTACCCATGTTAACACATCAATTCAAGAAACTGAACTACACTAGAACATCAAATATAGAAACTACACTAGAACAGAAAGTGCACTAGAACATCAAGTTCAAAAAATAATCTCATACATCAAATTCATAAATTAATATAGTGCATCAAATACATAAATTGATCTGGTGAGTCAAGTTCAAAATCTGTTCTGCTGCAGCTACTTCAGAAACTCCACTGATACATCAATTCAATAAACCAATTTAATCAAATTTCAGGGTGAAATGCTAATTAAACAGAAGCATGGAGAGGTTGAAGTTGTAGGATGGTTCACCATTTTGTTGCCGCGGTGATGTGGTATACCAGACAGAGTTCCTCCACGCATAACTACAGAACCGCTGCCCTCTGTGAAGGTTCATCTTCCCTGCTATACTCAACATCAACACCGATATACTGAGGGTACAAGCCGCAGACCCTCTTTAGGATCCTGCTGATCATCTTGTCGGCTTCGTCAGGATTGCTGGTGCATACGACATCCAGCTTTTCCTTGCCGTGGATGACAACCTCCTTGAGGTGCACTTTGTAGTCGTGCTTTTGACCGGGGACCTGAACGTCATCAACCTTGGTGCTCTGGTCAGACGTCTCACCACGGGGACGCTTGGCAGAAGGTTCCTCCGCCATTATGCTCATCCAGCGATGGCGGCCTTGACACAGAGATTGTGAGGAGTTGCTAGTTGACATGGAGCGGCAATAGTGTTTTCGGAATTGAGCGGCTATGGGAGCGCAGTTGCCCTTTTATGCCAAGGTTTCGGTCGTGGAGGAGGCGTTTGGACGCGGCCTCGTCGTGGTAATGAGGGCAGTAGACATGCGCTCGCTGTTGCTGTGCGCCGGGTCAACCGCCGAGTGGCAGTGCTTGCGGTTGCCGGGAAAAAGCAACCGTCAAATCGTCCGATTAAGCACATAACAAATGCTTTTGCATAAACCATTCATGCAGACAATGCACTGGCACGCTTAGATAGTGTGCACTGCGTTCAGATACTAAGCACGTAGTATGTTGAACTCCTCGCACCTTTCCCGACGCACGCTGCTACTACCGCACGACCAATGTTGCACAGACTTCACACATGTGGACCCACAGCCGATACTCTCTGACTACTATTCGCACTGATGCCTCTACTACCACACTTCCTAACACATCACTCTCACGTGCCCATGGTGACACACGCTCGACTCTAAAGACTTCACAACCGTGACTCTCTGAGTAAGTCTTCAGATGCATGCCCCTGCCACTACACATTTGTACATCCACAGAGTCGGTACCAATGCCTCTATAATTCCACCATCGGTGCCTTTAGAGCCTGGTGTTTCGTGCCTCACACGTGTATTAAGACGCTATAGCGAACAAAAAAACAAAGCCAAGCGGCATGAAAATCAGACCTTCGAAGACTACAGACGGTTCCATCATTTCCATCTCTCCCACCTCCACTACTCTCTTGCTTCCTCTCTTCCACAGTAAATCTCGAAACATTCCGCACTCACACAAGGTCTCCTCTTAGGTTCAGTACTTCAGTGCCTCCTGTACCTGCATCCGTGCCTCCTGTGCCTTCAATGTCGTGCCTCACGTTCCTACATCCACGTGCCTCCCGTGACACTTGTCGTGACTCCTACGGGGCCTGTCGTGCCACACCCACATCACTTCACAAACGTGGTTCTCTAACCGGGTAGTCGGACCCATGCCTCTGCCGGCACACTTTTGTGCATCCAGAGAGTGCACAACCATAACTTCACAAAACACACGTACGTGCCTGTTGTGGATTCATCAATTCTGCCTTCCGTAACTGCACCCACGTGCCTCACGTGCCTAACGTAATAACATGCGCCGTGAATCTTACATGGCCCCACTGCCATGCCCGCGTCGCTCCCGAGACTTCACAACCGTGCCTCTTTAACCGAGCATTCTAACACATGCCTCTGCCACTGCACTCTTGAACATCCACAAGGTTGATACCCGTGCCTCGAGAAGCAGCATGTCCATGCCTGCGTTTGCTTCATTTCCTTGCCTCTGATGCTTACAGCCACGTGCCTCACGTGACACTAACATGTCCCGTGGTTCTCTAACTGCCTGTTGAACCCACACTTTTGTGCCTCCTGTGCCTGCATCTACGTGCCTGTAGAACCTGCTCTTACGTGCCTCGTGTTCCTGCATCCACATGCCTGTAGAGAGGCTCCACTTCATCACTACCATGTGACTTCACAACCGTGGTGCCTTGATTTCTGTGCCTTACGTCCTTGCACCCACGTGCCATAAGGGACACTTGCCGAGACTCTTACGTGCCCCGTAGTGCCACACCCAGGTCACTTCACAACCGTGGTTCTCTAACCGAGTACTCGGACCCATGCCTCTGCCACCACACTTTTTTGCATCCAGAGAATGCACGTACGTGCCTATGGTGCCTTCATTTCTGTGCCTTACATACCTGCACCCACGTGCACAACATGACACTTGCCGAGACTCTTATGTCCCCCATAGTGCCACACCCACGTGAGTTCACAACCGTGGTTCTGTAACCGAGTACTCGGACCCATGCCTCTGCCGCCACACTTTTGTGCATCCAGAGAGTGCACATACATGCCTATGGTGCCTTCATTTCTGTGCATGCACGTACCTGCACACACATGCGCAACATGACATGCGTGGCTCCTAAGACTTCACAACCGTGCCTCTGTAACCAAACACCTGACACGTGCGTCTGCCACTGCACTATTTTTGCATACGCAGGGTTGATACCCCGTGCCTCGAGAAGCCGCAAGTCCGTGCCTCTGTTGCCTTGAATGACATGCCTCCTGTGCCTACATCCACATGCGCAACGTGACACATTCCGCGACACTTACGTGACCCGTTGTGCCACACCCACGTGACTTCACAACCGTGGTTCTCTAACCGAGTACTCAGACCCATGCCTCTGCCGCAAAACTTTTTGTGCATCCAGAGAGTGCACGTACGTAACTGTAGTGCCTCCATTACTGTGCCTTACTAACCATTGTGGATTCACCTTTTCTCACTTCTGTGCCTAAACCCACGTGCCTCATGTGCTTAATGTAACAAACGTCGTGACTCTTAAATGGCCCCATGATACGTCTCCAACGTATCTATAATTTTTCATTGCTCCATGCTACTTTATCTACTGTTTTAGGCAATCTTGGGCTTTATTATCCACTTTTATATTATTTTTGGGACTAACCTATTAACCGGAGGCCCAGCCCAGATTTGCTGTTTTATGCCTGTTTCAGTGTTTCGAGGAAAAGGAATATCAGACGGAGTCAAAACGGAAGGAAATCAACTGGAGAAATTATTTTTGGAAGGAAACCCACGTGATGGACTTGGACCCCACGTCAGAAGATACGGGAGGTGCTCAAGAGTGTGGGGCTCCCGAAGCTCCACTAACGTTCTCCTTTCACCCATATATACCTACGTACCCTAAAACTTCCAGAACAGAGGATAGATCAGGAGTTCCGCCGCAGCAAGCCTCTGTAGCCACCAAAAACCAATCGGGTCCCTGTTCCGGCACCCTGCCGGAGGGGGATCCCATCACCGGTGGCCATCTTCATCATCCCGGTGCTATCCATGACGAGGATGGAGTATTTCACCCTCGGGGCTGAGGGTATGTACCTATAGCTATGTGTTTGATCTCTCTCTCTCTCGTGTTCTCTCCCGTGTTCCCTCTATGGCACGATCTTGATGTATCCCAAGCTTTGCTATTGTAGTTGGATCTTATGATGTTCCTCCCCCTCTACTCTCTTGTGATGAATTGAGTTTCCCCTTTGAAGTTATTTTATCGGATTGAGTCTTTTATGAGAACACTTAATGTATGTCTTGCCGTGATTATCTGTGGTGACAATGGGATATCATGTGCCACTTGATGTATGTTTTGGTGGTCAACTTGCGGGTTTCGTGACATTGGCAACCTATGCATAGGGGTTGGCACACATTCTTGACTCTCCGGTAGTAGCTTTGGGGCACTCTTTGAAGTACTTTTATGTTGGTTGGATGAATCTGAGATTGTGTTATGCATATCGTATAATCATGCCCACGGATACTTGAGGTGACAATGGAGTATCTAGGTGACATTAGGGTTTTGGTTGATTTGTGTCTTAAGGTGTTATTCTAGTACGAACTCTTTTATAGATCGATCCGAACGAATAACTTTGAGGTGGTTTCGTACCCTACCATAATCTCTACGTTTATTCTCCGCTATTAGTGGCTTTGGAGTGACTCTTTGTTGCATGTTTAGGGCTTGTTATATGATCTATCTATGTTATTATTGTTGAGAGAACTTGCACTAGTGAAAGTATGAACCCTAGGCCTTGTTTCCTACCATTGCAATACCATTTGCGCTCACTTTTATCGCTCGTTACCTTGCTGTTTTTATAATTTCAGATTACAAAAATCTTTATTTACTATCTATTTTGCACTTGTATCACCATCTCTTCGCCGAACTAGTGCACCTATACAATTTACCATTGTATTGGGTATGTTGGGGACACAATAGACTCTTTGTTATTTGGTTGCAGTGTTGTTTGAGAGAGACCATCTTCATACTACGCCTCCTACGAATTGATAAACCTTAGGTCATTCACTTGAGGGAAATTTGCTACTGTCCTACAAACCTGTGCACTTGCAGGCCCAACAACGTCTACAAGAAGAAGGTTGTGTAGTAGACATCAAGCAGTTTCTGGCGCCGTTGTCGGGGAGGTTAGCGCTTGAAGGTATATCTTTAGATCTTGCAATCGAATCTTTTTGTTTCTTGTTTTTGCACTAGTTTAGTTTATAAAAGAAAACTACAAAAAAATGGAGTTGAGTTTGTCTCATACGCTTCACCTTTTTAATATCTTTCGTGAGTACGATGGAAAGTATAATTGTGCTCAAGTGCTAGAAGAAGAAATCTCTAAAATGTTTGGCACTAAATCTTTGAATGATGAGCATGATTGCAATGTTGTTAGTATGAATTCCTTGAATATCCATGATGCTAATGATATGCAAAGCCACAAGCTTGGGTAAGCTACGTTTGATGGAGATGATATTTTTTGTCCCCCAAGCTTTGATGAGCAAATTTACTATGATGAAAGCATGCCTCCTATCTATGATGATTATTGTGATAACACGTATGCTTTAAAGAATAATGATAACCATGAAACTTGTCATCTTGATCTTAATTTTCAATCATATGGTAGTTATTTTGTTGAGTTTGCTCCCACTACTATTGAAGAGAAGAATTTTTCTTATGTGGAGAGTAATAAAATTTCTATGCAAGTAGATCATGAAAAGAATGCTTTAGGTGCTGGTTATATTGTTGAATTCATTCATGATGCTACTGAAAATTATTATGAGGGAGGAACATATGCTTGTAGGAATTGCAATAATATCAAGTTTCCTCCCTATGTACTTAAATTCTTGAAGCTATGCTTGTGTTACCTTCCTATGCTAGTTGATTATTGTTCCCATAAGTTGTTTGCTCACAAAATCCCTATTCATAGGAAGTGTGTTAGACTTAAATGTGCTAGTCATATGCTTCATGATGCCCCCGTTATGTTTTAATTCTTATCTTTTATGTGAGCATCATTGCCATCATCATGCCTAGCTAAAAATGCATTAAAGAAAAGCGCTTGTTGGGAGACAACCCAATATTTATCCTTACTGTTTTTGTGTGTCCACATGATTATGCTACTGTATTAATCATGTTTTATAGCTTTTGTTTCAATAAAGTGCCAAGTAGAACCTTTGGGAAGACTTGGGTGAAGTTTATATGATCTTGCTGTGAAAAACAGAAACTTTAGCGCTCACGAGAATAGCTGCCATGTTTTACTAGAGAGTGATTTTAGGTTGATTCTTATTGCAGATGATGAATAGACAAATTTCTCAGGTCCAGCAATTTATTTCATAATATTTGGGGTTCCAGAAGTACAAGTTTGATACAGATTACTACAGACTGTTCTGTTTATGACAGATTATGTTTTCTATGTGTTGTTTGCCTATTTTGATGAATCTATGGCTAGTATTAAGTGGTATGAACCATAGAGAAGTTGGAATACAGTAGATATTACACCAATATGAATTTAGAATGAGTTCATTACAGTACCTAAGTGGTGGTTTTATTTTCTTATACTAACGGAGCTTACGAGTTTTGTTTTGAGTTTTGTGTGGTTGAAGTTTTCAAGTTTTGGGTAAGGATTCGATGGACTATGGAATAAGGAGTGGCAAGAGCCTAAGATTGGGGATGCCCAAGGCACCCCAAGGTAATATTCAAGGACAACCAAGCAACTAAGCTTGGGGATGCCCCGGAAGGCATCCCCTCTTTCGTCTTCGTTCATCGGTAACTTTACTTGGAGCTATATTTTTATTCGCCACATGATATGTGTTTTGCTTGGAGCGTCATTTCATTTTGCTAGTTTTTGCTTCCTGTTAGTTAGAATAATGTTTCGCATCTTTAGTTTCAATAAAAAAAAGTCAAGAATAGCCTCTACCATGCTTATTTTGCTAGTTTGCATGTTGCTGTTTGAAAACAGAAAGTTTACCGATGTTGCAAAAATCCCCTAAAAAGTCAAAGCATGGTCTAACGTTGAATCTTTTTGCATATTGAGCTATGATAAATTTATTACAGTGGGAATTTTAGTTCATAATTTTTGTTGTCAGGGAAGTATTGATACTCTTGCATTCTTTACAAACTATACTGTTTTGGCAGATTGCTGTTATGTTTGCGTTGTTTGCATATGTTTGCTGGTTTAACGATTCTATTTGAGGATAGGAGTATTAAATATGCAGAGGCATTTAGTATTCAATGTTGAATAATAATTTTGGTGATTTGTTACAGTAGAATATGATAAGGTTTTGCATTGGTTTATACTAACCTATCTCACGAGTTCTTGTTGAGTTTGTTGTGAATGAATCTTTTGATAAAAAGAGAAACCATGATATGAGAGGAATTAAGGAGACACAAAAGTTCAAGCTTGGGGATGCCCAAGGCACCCCAAGATAATATTTCAAGAAGTCTCAAGCATCTAAGCTTGGGGATGCCCCGGTAGGCATCCCACCTTTCTTCTTCAACAACTATCGGTTAGTATTGGTTGAGCCTAAGTTTTTGCTTCTTCACATGAGTTGTGCTATCCTTGCAATGTAGTTTCCTTTAGCTTTGCTTGATGTTTGAATAAAGTATCAAGATCTGAAATTATTAAATGGGAGAGTCTTCACATAGTTTCATAATTATTCGACTACTCATTGATCTTCACTTATATCTTTCGGAGTAGTTTTTGTTTTTGCTCTAGTGCTTCACTTAGATCTTTTAGAGCACGGTGGTGGATTTGTTTTAAAGAAACTATTGATATCTCATGCTTCACTTATATTATTTTTAGAGTCGTTAATAGCATGGTAATTTGCTTAATATTAATATACTTGGTATTCAAGATATGTGAAACTTTCTTTTGAGTGTGTTGAATACTAAGATAAGTTTGATGCTTGATAATTGTTTTGAGATATGGAGGTGGTGATATTAAAGTCATGCTAGTTGGGTGATTATGAATTTAAAGAATGCTTGTGTTGAAGTTTGTGATTCCCGTAGCATGCACGTATGGTGAACCGCTTTGTGATGAAGTTGGAGCACAATTTTATTTATTGATTGTCTTCCTTATGAGTGGCGATCGGGGACGAGCGATGGTCCTTTCCTACCAATCTATCCCCCTAGGAGCATGCACGTAGTGCCTTGATTTTTGATGACTTCTAAATTTTTGCAATAAGTATATGAGTTCTTTATGATTAATGTTGAGTCCATGGATTATACGCACCCTTTCACCCTTCCATTATTGCTAGCCTCTCTTGTGCCGCGCAACTTTCGCCGGTACCATACACCCAACATATACCTTCCTCAAAACAGCCACCATAACTACCTATCATGGCATTTCCATAGCCATTCCAAGATATATTGCCATGCAACTTTCCACCATTCCGTTTATTATGACACGCTCCATCATTGTCATATTGCTTTTTGCATGAACATGTAGTTGACATTGTATTTGTGGCAAGGCCACCTTCATAATTTTCATACATGTCGCTCTTGATTCATTGCATATCCCGATACACCGCCGGAGGCATTCATATAGTCATATTTTGTTCTAAGTATCGAGTTGTAATTGTTGAGTTGTAAGAAAAATAAAAGTGTGATGATCATCATTATTAGAGCATTGTCCCAATGAGGAAAGGATGATGGAGACTATGATTCCCCCATAAGTCGGGATGAGACTCCGGACGGAAAAAAAAGGGCCATAAAAAAGAAAAGAAAGAAAAGGCCCATACAAAAAAATGAGAGAAAAAGAGAGAAGGTACAATGCTACTATCCTTTTACCACACTTGTGCTTCAAAGTAGCACCATGATCTTCATAATAAGAGAGTCTCATATGTTGTCACTTTCATATACTACTGGGAATTTTTCATTATAGAACTTGGCTTGTATATTCCAATGATGGGCTTCCTCAAAAGTGCCCTAGGTCTTCGTGAGCAAGCAAGTTGGATGCACACCTACTTAGTTTCTTTCGTTAAGCTTTCATATACTTATAGCTCAAGAGCATCCGTTGCATGGCAATCCCTACTCACTCACATTGATATCTATTGATGTGCATCTCCATAGCCCGCTGATATGCCTAGTTGATGTGAGACTATCTTCTCCTTTTTGTCTTTTCCACAACCACCATTCTATTCCACCTATAGTGCTATATCCATGGCTCACGCTCATGTATTGCATGAAAGTTGAAAGAGTTTGAGATTACTAAAGTATGAAACAATTACTTGGCTTGTCATCGGGGTAGTGCATGATTAAATACTTTGTGTGATGAAGATAGAGCAACAGCCAGACTATATGATTTTGTAGGGATAACTTTCTTTAGCCATGCTATTTTGAGAAGACATGATTGCTTTGATTAGTATGCTTGAAGTATTATTACTTTTATGTCAATATGAACTTTTGTCTTTAATCTTTCGGATCTGAATATTCATGCCACAATTAAGAAGATTTACATTGAAATTATGCCAAAGTATCACTCCGCATCAAAAATTCTTTTTTATCATTTACCTACTCGAGGACGAGCAGGAATTAAGCTTGGGGATGGTTGATACGTCTCCAATGTATCTATAATTTTTGATTGCTCCATGCTACTTTATCTACTGTTTTAGGCAATATTGGGCTTTATTATCCACTTTTATATTATTTTTGGGACTAACCTATTAACCGGAGGCCCAGCCCAGATTTGTTGTTTTATGCCTATTTCAGTGTTTCGAGGAAAACGAATATCAGACAGAGTCAAAACGGAACGAAATCAACTAGAGAAGTTATTTTTGGAAGGAAACCCACCTGATGGACTTGGACCCCACGTCAGAAGATACGGGAGGTGCTCAGGAGGGTGGGGGGCGCCCCCCCGGGCGCGCCCCCTGCCTCGTGGGGCTCCCGTAGCTCCACCGATGTTCTCCTTTCACCCATATATACGTACGTACCCTAAAACTTCCAGAACAGAAGATAGATCGGGAGTTCTGCCGCCGCAAGCCTCTGTAGCCACCAAAAACCAATCGGGACCCTGTTTCGGCACCCTGTCGGAGTGGGATCCCATCACCGGTGGCCATCTTCATCATCCCGGCGCTATCCATGACGAGAAGGGAGTAGTTCACCCTCGTGGCTGAGGGTATGTAACAGTAGCTATGTGCTTGATCTCTCTCTCTCGTGTTCTCTCTCGTGTTCCCTCTATGGCACGATCTTGATGTATCCCGAGCTTTGCTATTGTAGTTGGATCTTATGATGTTTCTCCCCCTCTACTCTCTTGTGATGAATTGAGTTTCCCCTTTGAAGTTATTTTACCGGATTGAGTCTTTTACGAGAACACTTGATGTATGTCTTGCCGTGATTATCTGTGGTGACAATGGGATATCATGCGCCACTTGATGTATGTTTTTGTGATCAACTTGCGGGTTTCGTGACATTGGCAACCTATGCATAGGGGTTGGCACACGTTCTTGACTCTCCGGTAGTAGCTTTGGGGCACTCTTTGAAGTACTTTTATGTTGGTTGGATGAATCTGAGATTGTGTGATGCATATCGTATAATCATGCCCACGGATACTTGAGGTGACAATGGAGTATCTAGATGACATGAGGGTTTTGGTTGATTTGTGTCTTAAGGTGTTATTCTAGTACGAACTCTTTTATAGATCGATCCGAACGAATAACTTTGAGGTGGTTTCGTACCCTATCATAATCTCTACGTTTGTTCTCCGCTATTAGCGGCTTTGGAGTGACTCTTTGTTGCATGTTGAGGGCTTGTTATATGATCTATCTATGTTATTATTGTTGAGAGAACTTGCACTAGTGAAAGTATTAACCCTAGGCCTTGTTTCCTACCATTGCAATCCGTTTATGCTCACTTTTATTGCTAGTTACCTTGCTGTTTTTATAATTTCATATTACAAAAACCTTTATCTACTATCTATTTTGCACTTGTATCACCATCTCTTCGCCGAACTAGTGCACCTATACAATTTACCATTGTATTGGGTGTGTTGGGGATACAAGAGACTCTTTGTTATTTGGTTGCAGGGTTGTTTGAGAGAGACCATCTTCATCCTATGCCTCCTACGGATTGATAAACCTTAGGTCATCGACTTGAGGGAAATTTGCTACTGTCCTACAAACCTGTGCACTTGCAGGCCCAACAACGTCTACAAGAAGAAGGTTGTGTAGTAGACATCAACCCACTGCCACGCCCACGTCGCTCCTGAGACTTCACAACCATGGCTCTTCAACCGAGCATTCTAACACATGCCTCTGCCACAGCACTCTTGTACATCCTTAGGGTTGATACCCGTGCCTCGAAAAGCAGCATGTCTGTGCCTGTATTGCCTTCATTTCCATGCCTTCTATGCTTACATCCACGTGCCTCACACGACTCTTGCATGTCCCGTGGTTCTCTACCTGCTTGTAGAACCTACACAGCCGTGCCTCCTGTGCCTGCATCTACGTGCCTGTAGAACCTACACTTCCAAGCCTAACATCAGAAAAATGGATCTTGATGATCAAACAGACAGTTGAAGATTAGAGACGGTTCGATGGTTTCCATCTCTCCCTCCCTCTTCTACTAGCTTGCTTCCCCTTCCGCAAAGTAAATCTCAAAACCTTCATCACTCCCGCACGCTCTCCTCCTTCCTTCTGCACACAAACACAAATTCGAAATCGTGTTCGCGTCACCAAACAAACCACCACCGTGTTCGCCAACCACCCTCCAATGCGACATACACACAGCCACACACTGTCCGCGAGAACACCAATAACCCCGCCGACGGCGAGGACTTTGACAGCGGCGGCGAAAATCGCAACAAAGAAAGAGCAACGACACAATAAGCGGATGGAACCAAAGAACACCGCACAACTAATTGAAGGTAATTATCATTCTACACCACTCCATTCCATCGGGTAGATCATAGTGATTTTTCAACTTCAAGGAACTACAACCCTAGCCACCGCTACCAAGGAGTTTTCCAATAACCTAAAATCAATTTGTCTAACAAATTGAACTGGCGGAGAGATGAGATTTAATAGAAATGCTACAGCTCTCCGCCCTGGAATTTTCGCCATACGATATGTGCTCAAAGGGACTAAACCTGAAACGTCACTAACTAGAATACGCCGATAGATCCAAACCCCGCAAGCATCCTGAGGGGCCAAAACCTGATAACGTACGACATTCTCTACGTGCTTGTCCCTTCAATGTAACCATTTTTCAAATTAAGTGCCTCTGGTCTGAAAAAACGTGAACAAAGAATAGTTGTACCCTGTGCTTCTAAGGTAAAACAACCCGTGCCTCTCTATCCATACAAATTTGTTTTCATAGCACGCAGCTTTTTTTCTGTGACACTCGACTCTGCTTCTAACACATGCCCATTTTTTATGCAGCAATGAGAAATCCTCACGAAGACGCTAAAACCCAGCAAAATACTGACGAAGACCCTGCTGAAGACCATGCAATCCAGCAAGCTCCTGTCAAAGGTTTGACCAAAAGAGTCCACTGTCTATCTGCAAAAAACTGTATTGAGACATTAATAACTTAACTGCTATCCTTGACAACAATAACTTAACTATGTCTACAAATAAAACTACCTGCCACTTTTTATATATTTCTTTATAGAAAACATTAAAAATGTTCGCACACTATCTTATATTTAATTAAAAAACAGTTTAACTTACTAAATAAATCTTCAACTCTCATTGATGATATTCCTCCCATTATGAAATATCACCTGCAGAGTGCATTTTTGTCTCAGAAAATTCTTCACCCTAACTTCACTTCCCCAGCTCCACTCATAACCATAATTAATATTTTTTTTCAATCCCCTGATTAGCTCAATCGGCAACAGTATAAATAACCTTTCTTAACCCAAAAAAGAAAACTAAAAATCCCCTTTGGGAATTTCACATTCCTTATGCATAATCATGGAAGATATATATTTTAAATGTTTATAAATTATTTTCGGACAAAAGAATATCGTTTTTCGTTACCTGGTCATTATGCAGGACACAGAGACAGTGATATTGAGAGCACACAAACACAAAGCATGTCTCCTCATTCATCAGAAAAGGACACAGAACAAAACATGAGGAACAAACCACCTACGACAGAAATGGTAACTTACAGCAGGCTCAACAGGATTAAACACCTAGCAACAAGCAAAAAATGAGAAAATCAGATACCAGCATTGTTTTTACTCCTTGAGCAAAAAGGCAAAAGAAAAAGGACAATGCTGAAAACATCGTCGACACTGGTACCTTGCAGCATCAGCCATTACCTCTAATGGTACTCCCGCCAACGGAACCAAACGGCACGAAGAACCAAGGTGAACGCAAGAAGAAAAACAAATGATAAAGGGTAGAAAAAGAACAAGACGATACCAACAGTAAAGGTTCAAATACCAATGATGACGACGATGACAGACAACATGAGGCAGATTTCATTTCTACAGATGGCGATGATGCCGAAGAGCACGACAGCGACGCAGAACATGACGACGATGTAAAAACACACTTATGCACTAATTTTGAATACCACTATTCAGCACTAGGGATCTAACGTTCCTTTCTAACAAAACCCTTTTTTTTCTGAAACAATCCAAATCAGGCAAGAAGGACAGAAAGAGAAGAAAGACAAGCGGGAAAGAATTGGCAGCACCAACAGTTGATGAACAACAGTAAGAAACAGGCGAAGAGAAATGCCAAATCAAGGCAGGGGCAGCATTCGCTCATGTTAAGAAAGCATGGAATTTACTTAAAGACCGTCACAAGAAAGATATTAGGACGACAGGATTTGGCAGCATGGAGAACTACAAAATAACGGGCTCCATCTGCAGACCGCTTGCAGCACACATCTACCACAACCTTGACACAGAAACCATGACAATAACCTTCGGTGATGGTACCGAAGACAAAAAAATCAAGATTACCAAGGAAGCTATCAACAAGGTGTTTGGATACCCAAATGGCACGCAAAGGTCAGCACCAAGGCCAGAGACTAGCCCAGGTTCAATGAAAGAACTGATGTCAAACCTTCGCTTCAAAGATACAAAATTCGCGCCAAAACAACTGTTCGAGAAGCTACAAGTATTGGTGGAAATAGATGACGAATAATCAAACAGGAAATCGGTTAAAATATTTTTCCTTATTTTTTTCCACAATGTTGTCTGTGGGTCAAACGCCGCTATCTTCGCCCGGACAGCTATAATGGTCAAGGACATGGACTATCTAGAAATGGCAAAGATGGATTTCTGCGAGGTAATCGTCGAATGTATTAGGGAAGGAGCCAAGACATGGCAGAAGCACAGGATGCTGCCTCAGGAAGAAAAGAACAAAAAGCACGTCAATGGTTTGGCACAGGGACCAGCAATCATGTACCTTGACTCCCTGCTGCTGCCAACCGACACAAAAGAAATGCGGAAGATTGCAAAGACAATGGACAAAACCTCATTACCACGAGCAAACCATCTCAAAGAGAGTGACCTAGTGAGAATAGCTAGAGCAGACATGAAAGCGGACGGAAAAGCACGACCAGATGACTATGAATTTGGCAAGATATAGGTATTGCTCTATTGTACATAAATCAGTCCTTCCCTTTTTGAAAACAGTTTCCATTCTAATCAACTCCATTCCATCGAAACGATGCATACATGGAAAGGAACAACAGAGAGGATCTTCTATACCAGCACAGCATCAACTTCGTCTTCAATTCACCAGATAGCAGGAGAACATCGTAAAGAATAGCAACACCAGCACACAACCAAAATGCTACCACCTCCACCCAAACACCGGCGCGAACCACGTATCGGCACCAGTGGAAGCACGGAACCAAACAAAAGCATCAGCACAGGACCAGAACAAAGATTCCAAAGGATAAACAAATTGTTGGAAAAAGTTCTCCATGAAGCAGAACAGTTACCTGCAGTAACCACCAGGGCTAAACACCGATGCAATAAAAAAAAGAGATTGGATGAAAAAAAAACAAGGACAAAGTCGTGCAACAAACAATTGCCGTGATGGATTCTCTAGAACAACTCAGACAATTTCAGGACATAGTTTGCACAAGGTACCTCACAGACAACGCGACCCTGCAGACACTAGAGCAAGCAGAACTAAGAGAAAGGAAAAAAAGAAAGAAAGAAGGAGAGGACGAAGAGAGGAAGAGAAGAACAAAATCAAGGGACGTGGGCACTGACAAGAAGAAGATAAAGCGGCAAAAACAGGTAAATAAATAGTAATGCATGGTGCCATCCGCACACTAAAGCAAACCCCTATTTTCATACCTCAACTGAAAAGAACTGTCTCAATGCTTTCAAGAACGTACCAATAGCACGCCAGGCCAAGATGAACTCGAACAGCAGGATGGTGTCAACAACCCCAAAAACAAGAATGAACGCAACAAACAAAGCAATCTCACAACAGACAGTGCTACAACAACAACTACCCCAACACAAGCACAAGATACGATCGACGTCAGAACCAGTGAAGAGGTTAGTATGAACATCCATTTTTCCTTTCAAAACTGGATAGAGTTATAAGTTAACTGACAAACCTCGAACAAAATATAGGCTCAGCTGGAGAACAATCAAGTCAGCAGTCCCGTCAACCAAATGCAAGAGGCTGACCCACAATCAACCGTTAGCATAACAAACGACAAAGAAGAAGAAAACAACGAAGAGGAGGTAAACTTCCACAGCCCACTACACCCCACACCAAAAACTCATAATGTCAGGAAAGAAAGTGAACCACAAACTCATATTGTTTGAACTCCAGGTATCACAATCACTGCAAGACCAAGAGACAACCCGTGTTGAAATTGAACCCCATAGTGAACCTCAAACAGACGAAGGAGTCACAGAATAGGAAGTTTGTGCACAAGAGATTTCCAGTGCCACAACATTACAGATCACCATCATGAGTGCAAAGGAGAAAACCCAAGACATCCAAGCTGATGAGAAACTAGAGACTGTTATACCTGACAAAGAAACAGTCGATGCAGGCATGAATAATCAAGTCATCAACACAGAGGTAAAAAATCAACAACAAACCCTTTTCAAACCATTTATGATGTCTGAACTACGTAATTCACCCCACCACCGCAATACAAGGATTATAAGGGATGTCTGACCCTTTTCTTTGAACACATGCAGGAAAGAAACAAGTATATTGATCTCGAAGATCAAGAAGCAGGGCAACCAAAGGAAACTGGAAAACACACAGAACTTCAAACAACAACATCTGAAGAGGTGAGGTTACAAAACTGAGACACAAATGAAGTTGAAACTATAATTTCAATTTTTATTAAACAGGAAGAGGAAGCAAGCGAAAGCACTCGCATAGACATTGAACAAGTAAAACTAGAGGACAGCACGAGACAAGGAGAAGCTGCAGTTCCAGTAGTCGACAGTCCTGCAAATCCAGAGAAAGAGGTCTTATAAAAAAATTGTAACTCAACAATCAGATATGCACCCATTTCTTAAATAGTTTTTGTGTTGGTGCAGGCACAAGAAGATCAAGAGAGCACCAACAATCAAGACCATCAAACACAACCAGAGGAGCCCAATGAACAACCCTAACATGTTCTTCAAATGGTAGACAATAATGCCACTCAAGACCAAGCCACGAAAAATTCACTCACCTAACAACAGCTACCAGAAATAGCGGTAGCGTCAACGATTGAAAAGGTAATGTTATGAAACCTGCAACTATGAAATTATAAAATTGCTGCGTGCACAATCAAATAAACTCCAACCTACCACACCTGTAATCACTCCAATGCACTCTCACTTTGCCACCTCTATATTTGAATAGCTGCAAGAAAAAAAAACAAGGTCAGTGACGATGAACAGCCAAATAAAGAGCAAGAGAAGGACCCAAAAACACTACTCAATGAAGAACACAGAGAACAGTCGGTAGTAACAAGTACAGAGGTGAGAACACAAAATACCTCTGAATGATCTTATATTTCAAAAATATGCATTTCACATTTCACTACTTTCCTCCATCCCAGAGAGAGGAGACAAATGAGCAAAAGGAAGCCACTAAAGAAGGGTAACATGCTCTTCAAACGGCAGACATCAACGTCAAAGAAGACCAAGCCCCAAAATATTCACTCACCCAAAAACACGCAGCAGAGACGGCAGCAGCGACAACGACTGAGAAGGTAAAGTTACATAAGCTGATCCTCTGAAAGTATAAAATAGCTCTGTTGAACCTTAAATGCACTGCCACTTAGCCACCTGTGTGTTTCAAAAGCTACAAGACAAAAACGACGGCAGCGGCGATGAACTCCAAAAGAGAGAACAGGAAGATGCCCAAAACCCTCCACTCAACGAAGAACAAGCACAACAGTCAGCAGCAGCAACGAGAACAGAAGCAGAGACAACAGAAGCAGCAACGACTGAGGAGGTAAAGTTACATAAGCTGATTCTACAAAAATATAAAGTAGTTCCATGATTGAAACTTACCACCTTTATGATTGAACAGCTGCAAGACAAAAACCATGACAGTGACGATGAACACCAAAACAAAGAACAAGACGATACCCAAGAAACAACACTCAACGAAGAATGGGTGGAACAGCCAGCATCACCAACGACAGCTCAACAGGTGAAGTTGCACAAAATGTTTCCACAAAATGACAACTTAATCACAATCAAAATAGCTCAAAGCACGCACCGAATGCTTCGCTATTTTCCCATAACAGCTGCTATAATTAAAATAAAGTAGCAAGTTAAATTATTTCAATGCTTTTTAAATGATAATGAAGAAACACGAAGAAGGCAACCACGAAGATACAACCAATGAAGCAAACACACAAATTGTTCCAGAGAAAGAACCAGAAACTATCGAAGAACACCCTAATACGTCGTACGATGCCAATTCCCCTGGTAGAGAGGTCAGTGTCATCCAGGTCGAGACTGAAAAACAAGACGAAAAAGACCACCAGCAAGACATAACGGTTGACAAGGAAAAACATGATGCTAAGAAAAGCACAAACGACTCAAATAAGGATGGAGCAGAAACTGAACAAAAGGGTACAACGCAAAAAGAAGAACAAAACATGCCACAGGAAGCAGAAGGAGAACAAGAAAGGAACAACACTGGGCAGGACATATCTTCCAACATCGAAGCAGGCAAGACAATAGAAACATAATTGCTATCTTGTGATCTTTGTGACTTGGAATTATTTACATTAAATTCAAAATCATCGCAGGCACAATGGAGAAAGGGGGCAAAGATGGCTATTCTGTCAACAAAGCCATCGAAGACTTGTACAATGTTGTATGCAAGCCATGGACAAAGAGAGAAATGTAAGTTCATGCAACTAACACAGAAAACATTCTTACACATGTTCATTTTGACTGTATCATGTGTGAACTAAAACATTTTTCTAATTATACTTTGCAGGGATCAGCTTTTCATTACAACGGACAAGTTTGATGTAAATCTAGGCCATGTCACCGAAAGCTTCAAGGTCGGTAAATCAGTACGCACTGAAGCAATCGAGCACATGCAAACAATCTTGAGAAAACAACTCAATGGCACACAGAGAAAGATTCTGTCGTTAAGCAACACTGTAAGTAAATATCACGGCAAAAGAATCACGTTTAAAACAATATATATGACTTTATAAATAGATAAACTTCCCCTATAGCTGAACTGACAAATTCCCTTTGTGTATCTGTGACGAAGTAAGCATCACTCAATAAGGGAAGCCGACGACGAAGATCCAATGTGCTACAAAAATAATGATCAACAACACATTACAAAAAAAATACTACCTGCAAGGCTTAGATCATTTTTCAACATGCAAGAAGAAGAAAAACTGCAAGATTATAACATGGTAAGGAGATCAGTTGTTTCAAAAACAAAACACATATTGCGTATATGTTATGCAAAGTTCTCTTTTTATTTTATGTTTCTAAATATAAGAAAATTTCCAAATGTGTTCTTTTTATTTTGTGTTTTGCAGTTCCTTCTACCATGTTCGTTGTGCGGGTTTGAGCAAGACGAAACTATAAGTCATTACTTCACCATCACAGTTAACATGCAAAAATAGTGCTTTGAACTCCTTGACTCTTCAACTGCATATCCAGGCACAATAGAATTCTTCAACAATGTAACCAGCAAATTAATGAAAATCTGGAAGCACATAAGCACAGAGCTACAGCTTTCAGAAAAAAAAGAATCAACCATTTCAAAAAGGTCAAACTGCAGGTGCCACTTCAAGGATAAGATACGTAAGCACTTCCAACATTTTCACATATTTCTTTTTTTTCAATGCAAGATTCAATACTACAATTACTGAAATAATTATATTCTTTCGTCTTTTCAATACAACAATTACCACTACGATTGCTCAAACATTTCTCTTCTTTCCGTTTCTTGAATGCAACAATCTTGCTAGTACCATTCCTCTACATGCAGAATGGACTACGCATTATATATGTACATGAACCTGAAGCACTACTCCAATGATGAAACAACACCAACCTTAAAGCCAGAACAAGTACCAGAGTTGAGGAAAAAAAATTCTATATCAACTAATCAGTCAACACAGACAGAATACCAAGCTGTCACTAATCAAGTGTATAACAGGTTAATCTCTTCAGAAATTAAACCTTACAATTTCGTAACAGAAGAAGAAGTAATATTTTTTTAATTGTTGTTTTACAGATATGCTGAAGTATGAAGTAGATATGGAAGATAAAGAAATGCAACAGGCAGAATGTTGCGTACTAGAAGAGTTTCTGCCAACTCCCGAGCCAAAAGAACATATTATGCGTGCGACAACCACACAAGAGCATGAAGTTATTGATATATCCAGTAAACGCAAAGAGATTATGGATGGCAGCAGCCACGCCGTCGCCCAACAATCTTGCACAGACCACGAACAAAATGATCCACCAATAGAACCAGATCAACCACCACCAGACGACAAGATACCATACCATGACGAAGAGGAAACGGACGAGCAAAATATCAACAGCAATATCACGAGCACAGAGCAACTGGAACAAACAGGCACTAATTTAAAAAAGGATGACAGAAGCAACGACCTACCAAATACAAAACAACAGGTTTCCGAGCAGAAGAAACAGCTTGTTCTTCTTCAAGAAGAAACAGGCTCGACAAGCAATCAGCAAGGCACCTCCAGCACCATCTCTTTAGACTTCCTAAAACCAAAAACAATGGAAAAGCACGAAGAAGTTGATGAATTTCTTTCAAGCCTTAACCCGCTACAACTAGACGTATACAACGACTATGTAAAGATGGGCTATCAGTTCGATGTAATCAAAAGATGGCCGGACGACTATGAAAGCTATGAATTCAACAAAGATGCCAAGCCATATCTGACAATCTTGCAGCAAGAATCAGGAGAACATTCAATGCCTCAATCATCTAAGAACAGCTTAGACAAGAAAATCTCGGTCAAGAAAAGGCCGGTAAAGCCTTCAAGAAGGCTCCTTGGAGAAATCATGATTCCTACTTTTGTCCCAGGAGATTTCAAATTTATGAACAAAGCCAGAGCACTCCATGAATACCTATTCAGCAAAGAAGGACAGGACGAATACGGAGAGTAAGTACTTTCTCTGGCATAAACAAAAAAACAAAGAAATGTTGCCCCTTTTTAAACCAACCTAATTAATATATAAACTTTTTCTGCTTGCAGTCTAAACGTATATATTAGCTCGATGCAACCAGATTGGATTACAGGAAAACAAACAATGGAACATCTACAGAAAGGAGATCATGGACAGATGGAGGGCTCCATCGCAAATGCATTGTTCGACGAATGGACAGTGCAGCAACAATACAATACAACCGATAAAGCCATACTTCACGTAGAATTTGCGAACGTATGAAGTCCAATTGGACAAAAACACTTGCATCAATTAAGTGATTACAATGATTGAACTAAAACGTAGAAAACTTTTTGGTCGCAGATCATGCTTGGTGTTAAAATTGGAGAAGAAGGAGGACTAGCAGAATTCAATGAGGAAGAAGCATTGAAACATTTTGCACCCCTTGTAACAGGGAAGGAACTTTTAAAGAAAAAGTTAGTAAGTTAATAGAAATATAGAAACATAATTCATTCTTCCTACAGATTGCACATTCACATGTCATTTAATTTTCTGACAAGAATGAATTTTAACTCACTCTATCTCCAAACACTGTAGATTATGATACCTCACAAGTCACAACACAGCTAAACACTACACACTGTACGTGCTCAACAAGTACATGAGCTCCATCGACATACTTGACTCACTGAATTACAGACATGGAGACGGAAAAAATACATGGAAAATACACCATAAGGATCAACAAGAACTGGTACGTTAATTCAACCTTGTTTTCTAATTGGTTTTCCAATTCCTGCATTCCCTTTATTAATGGCAAAACCCAACAATAACACAGATTAAAAGGATGCACGCACTCATAAAGAAGCATTACGGCGAAGCGGAGCTACGAGCCAATAGCAAACCGAACTGGTCGAGGATAGCAGAAACACCTAATAGAGTTTGCGTGCCAAAACAGCAGGGTACCCAATGTGGACACTTCATGGTTCAATTTGCAAAATACTGGAATGACATTGATCTCATAAAAGATGATGAGGATTTCAATGTAAATGAATAGTACAAGAGCAAAAAAAATAATTTTTACAAGCAGCACTACTTGAATACTTCAATTATCTCATGAAAGAAAAATAAAAGAATATCCGATGACCTCCATGCAGCAAAGCAACGTAGATGCCGAGTGGAAACCAGAGTTCCTTTTTACATCCATATTTGGTGAAACAAACCAAGTAAAGTGGGAGCAACTACCTGGAAGAATCAAAGAATTCAAACCAGAAACTTCAAAGTTCTTTTCCACCAACAAAGGTAAGAAAATCTTTTCTACTTATCTTGTTTTTGTAATAACCTACCCATCCCACGGTTCACCAATGTCTTTCGTATCACGAGAGCTTACATATTACATATCTGCTTACGCTGACAGAAACAGATGAAACAAAAAGGAAAAAAAAGACAAAGCACCAGTCCATATCCAAAATATTCTCATTACTTCCAACACACAAAGGAGGCGTTCGACCTCTTCCATCTAGTCATGAGCGACAGCTGGCGGGAGGAATACAAAAAGTGAGTTGTTTTCTATTGCACCTCAAAATAGTTGGACAGAGGCCAAAAATAATGTAAGAATCTGTTTCTCACTGACCGTGACCTCCAAAATTATTTTATCTCACTGTCGCAGCAAAACTATAGTTAGACGCATCCGGAGGGACAGTGAAAGCACGCAACTTACTGGAGCCCAACTGAAGGCAGTATTTGGTCCAAGACCAGCACAGACGAACATACCACATCATATGGAAAAGAGGGTCCTCGATGACATAGAAAAAATCTGGGAAAGCAAACAAGATTCAAAACAGAGTGACAGAGTAATATTAGGCCCAAACTTTGCAGAGGTAAACTTTTAAAAAGCAAAGTCTTGTGTATATTGCAACAACTACTCTTTTTATATTGTTACACAACTCTTTTTTCTAACAGTTTTTTCATCATAAATATTGTTTGCAGCATATATTGGATTTAAAGGAACACAAACTAGTATTACAAAATTTAAAAATGAATTGCAAAAAACAAAGAATCAGCTGGTTCCCATGTATCTCAAGGAAAATCAACGGAAAAAGCTCTCAACAGCAAACATGGTAATAACCCTTTCTTCCATGACAAAATCAGAAAATATGTGTTCTATTAAATTACTTTATATTAAACTGTCATCTAAGCAACAAGTATTTTGTACGCAGATATTCGTTCCAGTGAAGAACCATGACCGCTATGTACTATATGTGCTGGACAAATACAAACACAAAGTTCACATTATTGATCCTCGAGAAACGACTCACGAGGAATTTGAGAAAAAAAAGAGAGACATCGGAAATTGAAACCAAAAGAAGCATGTCGAGTTCTTCAGGAAAATGAAGATGCTAAAGAAGAAAGAGAAAGATAGTTTCGGAAATATCATGTTCATAAGTCGGCAATCGTAAGCATTTATACATAACAATTTTTTTAGTTTTACAAGTTGCAATATGAAAACAATTAATTATAAAATGCAATATTCCCAGGTACCTAGGTTTAAAGAAATCTTCAACATCATACTAGGACAAACAATGAATGCCAAGGGTACAAGATGGTAGACTCATACCGTGCAAGATGTTCCAGTGGTAGAAAAGAGAAAATCGACATTTGTTGTTTTAAAGCTTGCATTCCTCTACAATGGTGAAAAGTTTGTCGAAGACCTGAAAGATTTGACAGTAAGTTTATATATATACTTATAAACAACTTATATGCACAAACTCTAATAATATACTTCTCTTCTCGGCAAAATTTCACAGGATGAGGTCGAAGACTGGAGGGCAGAGGCAATGTACATTCTCTTAAATAGCGAGATGAAACAAGTCAAAGCTAATGAAATGGATGACGAGATTAGCAAGATCTTAAGCAAAAATGAAGACTAAAGCTTTTGATTTAGCCCGCGAGGCTAATTCTATCTAGACGTGACAAAACAGTTTGTCAATAACTCACATTTCTATGTAATGTAGTTAGAAATTGCGTGTTCATGTTGAAAAGAGAACTATTTCGACAACAGTGCCTCTTACATCATTAGAGAGTGCCAGTAAACTATAAACAACAATGCCTCTTCTTATTTGTACGACAGCAGTGACTCCCAAAACGAACCCTTACGCGTGGCTCTAGAAAGCACCCTCCCGTGCCTCCAGAGGCGACATGGCCTTGTGCCACCAAACCCTGGGTCACCATGCCTCCGGACAATATCCACACACACATACCAAGAGCGCCTCAATCGTGGCTAGCTCCTACGCACACGTGACTTCACATGCTTCAAACCCGTGCCTCCAGAGGCAACATACCAATGCCTTCGTAGTATGCACACATGTCAATGCACGCACAAACCTATATATCGTCAACAAAGCCTAGCTCTTAAGTAGACGTGACTGCACATTCTTCAAACCCGTGCATTCCGAAACAAAGCAGCTTGCCTTTTGCACGACCTGCTAGGAGGTTCCCTCGCGTCGGAGGCGCCGTGTCACACCACGACAAACAACGCGCCGCATGAACCAGTACGCTGCACGACCAACACACACTTCGACATATGCCCCCCTTCAAGATGTTTATGAAAATTAAACGAGCCGAAAGCGAGTAGGAGGTTCCCTCGCGCCGGAGGCGCCGTGTCACACCACGATGAACAATGCGACGTACGAACCAGCACGCTGCACGACCAACACACACTTCGACCTATGCCCCCCTTCAAGATGTTTATGAAAATTAAACGAGCCGAAGGCCAGCAGGAGGTTCCCTCGCGCCGGAGGCGCTTTTCTTCAATTTAGTAAAGTTATACACCCGTGCCTCTCCTAGTGTTCACTTGTGCCTATAAAGAAATCACACGATTGAACAATTCTGTAGACTGCCGTTTTACATTAAAAAGTTGTTTTTTTTCATTACTTGAAAGGTCACATTTGATAGTGCTGATAGTCCTCGCCCGTAACTACCCCATAAATCTCCATTACCCGGAAATATAATGGGAACAAAAAGGGAAACCACAAAGGGAAACAAGGAACCAAGTGCGCGAAGTGGTATTTTTTTGTGTGTTTTCACGCAGAAAGGAAAAACAAAATAATGTGGTAGTATGAGGGTCAAACTGCAAAACGCACGAAACCACAAACCGGAAAGGGAAAACCGGGAACCAACCGCGCCACCTGGTTTTCCCTGGCGGGAGCGCTCCGCGCGCGACACTTGTCATGCGCAGAGCGCTCCCGAACCGCTCGTTACGAGCGTTCCGAAGGAGCGCTCGTTAACTAGTTGCTCCCGGTTTGCTACGTATAGCATCTATACATCATACCAGAGTTCATATGCATGCACACCACATAGGCATGGGCCAGATGTAAAAAGCAACAGTGAACCCGACGGAGTCAATCCATGCTTTATTATTTGTCACCCGTCAGTTGCTCTAAACCACTGTTGGCCGGGTCAAGGATCTAGCTCGCGGCACAATGGTCGCGAATGACAAAAACGATGGGTCAATTGAGTGTAAGGTTCTAGGGGACATCAGTTTGGGATATGGTACACGATCCCGAGTCGCCCCTCACCAGACACACTTATACCCGTCCTCCACGGGATGACGGCCCAACACCCGTCCGTTTGCTGCTAGCGCCGGCAACTCACACATCCTCGTCCTGCTAGCATGTGTATGAAGAGGACGAAGTGTTTCAATTTTGCAACCGAAAACATGTATATTTTCTTTCTTGCTTATGCTTCCGAGTCAGCTATCAGTCATACATTTGTTGGTATGGCACATGCATTCAGGTTGTGAAACAGAATGCACGAACGAAGGTGTGGGCGTGTGGCCATGGATGCTTGTACACATATGTGAGTTGTGATTTTTTTTGCAGTCCATGCAAAAAATGAGCTAAAAATCAAGTTTTATTATGGCTGTTAATTAATCTAGTTATGCATACAAAACACATATTTACACTTTCAACAATTGATCCTACGACCTACATTCAATTTGTATGTTGTACCAGCTACAATACGAATAGGACAAGTGGAGCTACTTGTTGTAGGCTCTTCTCACAGAATGTTAGTAGATGACTTCTCATCATCACCAGCTATAAAATCTACTTTGGGTTTCTATATTTATGCAACTTAGTGAATTGCTAAAGTTTAATTAGGTATACAGAAACAAATAAGGAGACACCGATATAACGTTTTTTTGTACGACTAATTTCCAAATTCCATCTGAAGTAATAAAAAATGGTCCATACCTTGAGAATATATTTCCAACACGGACTATATGTACCAGTGTCCGAATTCAAGTTGCAAATAAACCAAAGACTCCAGCACTGCATCTATGCAAATTGGTAATAAGGAGAACATATGCAAAAATTGGAGCAGGTTAATCCTGCATATAAAACTTACAAGACAATATATATGCTGGCCTTTTAGGCCAAACATGATTGAACTGACTTGAGCTTCTTAGTCATAGACATTACATGCTTGTCACGTCGAGTCCTCCTAAGAGCAGATCACTTTGCAGGAGGCAAGGATGCATACTTGTGATGGCTTGAAACTTTAAGCTCCCAACAGGTTTGGAAAAGGCAAAGGGAGAGAGGGGCACGCAGCTAGAACAACTCCTTCCAGCAGTTGGATCAGTCTGGTAGATGTAGATGCCGTTGCTGTGGTTCCCGGGCTATTTCAGCTACCCTGAACCAGGAGGGCCGCCACCATGGGGATTCCCTCCACACTTCCAGCAAGGGCCCTTCCTGCCAACAAATAAATGAGTGGATCATCCCTATCGGTGGATGGCAAAAGGTAACTTCCAGCAGATCCCGCTTCAATCTAGCAATTCTGGGCAGCCTCCTCTTCTTGTTGCACCTTTACAAGTTCAGCAACATCACCTTCAAGTTGAGCAGAGTGGAGCTCTCCAGTGTCTCACATGCAAACTCAACCTGTGCAGCAAGCAAATACTCAGGGTCAGCAGCAGACAACAAACAAAACTACAAAGCAGAAAGCTCTTTAAAGCAAAATAAATAAGTCCCATTACTGGTTCTGAAGCAGTAGAGGAATTGACAGTACAAAGGCTGTAAAAATTCAGGGAAATTGTCCAGACACACAAACATAGTAAATGTCTTTCAGACTGTAACCAAGCGCCTCCTAATTTGGCAAACAAATTAATGAACTCTGGGATAGTACAAATAAATCTTGAAAAGAACCAAAGCTATATAAGCAACTACAGAGCATTCTTCAGGTATTGGTAACTCGGCCCCTATGCCTAGAATCCAAGATTAGCTGCACATGTATAGGGTCGACATCAAGAATCCAATCAACCATACACGAATACATCTGCTAATTATATCTATTTTATCACTAAAGTATGAAGGCATGCATCTAGCAAATTTGGTCAGACCACATAAGAAATGTAATTAAAAACACAACATCTCTCAGTTTGTACAGATCGATGTTATATTTAGGTGGGTTGCCATGTTTCTAACAGAAATCAAATTCAACCAATGGAAGTGCATGACAACTGCATTTGATCCAATTATCAAATTCACTTGTACTTTCTCAAATATGAAGTGTTGGTCCCGTCGACGACTAAGACTATTCTGACGGAGCCTACTACTACGTGGAGACCACCGATGACCAAAAGTTGTTAGAAGGCCCCAGGTAGGAGGCATGTGCCTTTTCGATCTAGTTATCGTTGTTTTGCTAGCCTTCTTAAGGCAAACTTGTTTTTCTTATGCTTGTACTCAGATGTTGTTGCTTCCGCTGACTTATGTATTCGAGCCTTCGTGGCCCTGACTTGTAATATAAAGTTGTATGACTTTAATTTGTGTCTAGAGTTGTGTTGTGATATCTTGTTGTGAGTCTCTGATCTTGATCGTGCGCATTTGCGTGTATGGTTAGTGCACGATTAAGTCGGGGGCGTCACACTTTTCTAGTGAACGTTGTCATGTCCGTCTGTTGAATCATAGCGCACATCCACTAGCCACGTCAAGATTCTGGATCCGTTCTCTTATGTATCAAACCGCGCGAATGTCCAACTCTGTCGTCCCCCTTTTCATTTCACCACTAGGACACCACCCTTAATGAGAGAGTATCATGACCGAGATCACCGATAGCAACTTGGTTTTTATGCAATCATAGTTTCGATTTCGTTTAATGTTATGTAAAATAGTTTATGGTAGTGGTTGAACCGAATTCGAATCAAGTTTGATGGACTAGTTTAAATCAAATTTGCGTCGAATCTGTGTTCAATTTTTTTGAAGGAGTTAAGTTTAAAGGATTGGGTAGAAATCACTTTTATTTAGCGAAGTAAATATAATGCTCCAAAGGATAAGAGGCTACTTACGCCTCCAAATTATAAAAAGAAGGGGGGGGGGGGGGGTGAGATGCTCTAAGAAACACATCCAAATGAAAGAAAACCCGTAAATTTTTTTGCTTATTTATCCTATTCAACCGTACTAGCAAACAGAAAGAGAAGAACTTTCTACTTTCAGAAGAAATAGGAGAGCTAGTCTTTGATTTTCCTGTATTTATGATTCAGCATGTAAACCGGTCGGCGAACTTACCGGCACATCTTTGTGCTAAGCATGCTTGCACTTTGAATGTGACCGAAAGTTGGCTCGACAAACCCCGAACTTCCTGGTATCAAGCCTGCTGGCTGATTGCCCTAGAAACTCTTTTGTTGAATAAAAGCTCTCTGATTTGATCGCAAAAAAGAAGAAGAAATAATTCTTGATTATTATTCCACCATATGCCGCCATCCCCTAATTGCCAAAAACAAAATGCAGGCAGTCATCTACGAGTTGCGTTAGAGTCTAACGACGAAAAAAAATAAAGGACGAGACGCCCCCAATTAAGCTAGCAATGGTCGGGCTCGGTCTCGCGCGACATCTCCTCCAAGGACTTGCCCTTGGGCTCAGGAACCAGGAAGGTGAGCAGGAACCCCATCAAGCTACACCCAGCGAGCACGAGGAGCGAGTAGCGCACGCCGATGCCGGGGTGGTATCCATGGGCGGTCTTGGCCGGGTCGGGGCTCTGGGCAAGGTACAAGAACCCGAACGACCCAATGATGGCGCCCACCTTCCCCGACGCGGCCGATATCCCGTGGCACGTCGCGCGGAACCTCGCGGGGTAGATCTCGGCGGGGACGATGAAGGTGGTCGCGTTGGGCCCGAAGTTGGCGAAGAAAAAGGTGAGCGCGTACATGACGACGAAGCCGGCCTGGTGGCCCTGGCCGGTCCAGTAGTCGTAGGGCACGGCGAGGCCCACCATGAAGGCGGTCATCATGAAGAAGCCCATGAGCTGGATCTTGAAGCGGCCGACGGAGTCGATAAAGGCGACGGTGAACCAGTAGCCCGGCACGGTGCCGCAGAGCGCGATCAGGATCTGGGCCCGCGCGATGTGGAACAGCTCGTCCAGCGCGCTCATCGTCGGCGCCGGCGGGATCCACCCGATGGCGCTGAAGATGTCCTTCTGGAACAGGTTCTGCGAGTAGTAGGCGATGTCCAGGAGGAGCCACGTCGACGCCGTGCCGACGAGGTGGAGCCCGTGCCGGCGCACGAACTCCCCGGAGAAGAGGCCGAACGACGGCGGCGGCGTGTGGGACTTGATGGAAATCACGGTCTCCAGATCGCCGGCCGGCTCCTTGGTGATCTCCACGTGGAGCACCTTGGACATGTCGGCCGCGGCGCGCTCGGCGTTCTTGGCGATGAGCGCCGTGTACCGCGCCGTCTCCGGCATCTTCATCCGCCAGTAGAAGGTGAGCGCGGCGGGGAGCGCGCCGAGCATGAGCACGATGCGCCACACGTAGTCCGCCTGCGCCGGGGTGGACGCCGCGGGGTCCGCCGCGTACGGGGGCGCCGGGAACAGGTCCCTGAACAGCGCCGTGATCCCGATCGCCACGCCGCCGCCGGCGAGGATGCCGAACCCCTGCATCGCAAAGACGGCGGCGATGAAGGCGCCGCGCGTCCGCTTGTTGGCGTACTCGGACATGATGGTGGCGGAGAGCGGGTAGTCGCCGCCGATCCCGAAGCCGAGCCAGAACCTGAAGAAGCAGAGCGTGGCCATGACGCTGGTGGGCGTGTTGCCGAACGAGAGCCCCGACGCGACAGAGCAGAGGATCATGAGCATCAGCGTCATGCCGTACACGCTCTTCCGGCCGACCTTGTCACCCAGCCAGCCGAAGAAGAGCTGGCCGGAGAGCGTGCCGACGAAGGCCACGCCGTTGACGACCGCGGAGACGGTCGGTGGGAGGCTGCCCGGGCGGGGCGAGCCCGGGACGGTGTAGTAGATGCGGCCGATGAGCTTGGTGACGAGGGAGATGCAGAAGAGGTCGTAGGCGTCGGTGAAGAAGCCCATGCCGGCGACGATGATGGCCGTGAAGTGGTACCACTGCGTCTTGGCGCCGTCCAGCGCCGAGAGCACGTGCACCTGGTCGCCCGCCATTGCCACCGCGCGCCAAGCCAACCTCTCTCTATGCGTGCGTTCCGGCCGGCGGCGAAAGTGGTGGTGCGATCCGCCGCGGTGGAAGGTTGTTGAGGTTTTAGGATGGGAGTGAACTGAGGGAGAAGGCACAGGTGTCTGTCAGCCATGTATATACGGAGAGGTGGGCATATTCGGGGCTCCTGGTCCTTCGTTCCTTCGAGACCAACTACTTCTCCCTGTTTAACGGTTCTCTTCTCTCCGGCAAAAATAATTTCTCTTCTTTGTAGAGAAAAACATGGATGGGCTCAGAGTTTCCCGTGCGTAGCGAAGCTCTTTTGCGCGCATGCGGGGGGCATATTCTTGTTTTGTCTGCCACAATAGGTACATGTCAATTGCCTGAATTTCGAATTTGGGGTGAATCAATTTTGGTTGAAGAAATAGTCGGAGGGGGGGAAGAAACTCGTCGGATGGGAGGAAGAAGCTCATTGGGCAGGCTACCCCAGTATCTATATTAGGGTTTAGGGTGAGGGCGATGGTGCAAGTTCGCCGGACAGAAAGCCAGCAAGGCCGAGGCTAGAGGGATGGCCATGGGCGGCGGAAGACCGGTGGTGGTGGGGGTTGAGGGGAGGGCGGTGCGGCAAGGCGGGCGCGCGAGCGTCGCTGGCCGCGGGTGGTGGTGGTCGGCAGTTCGGCGGTGGAACATTGGGAGGTCGTAGGTGAGAGAAAGAAGAAGGGCCGCATGCCGTTAGATCTGCATCCGACGTCCAAAATGAATCGACTGACCGACTTTGAAATTCAGTCGACTTTCCTGTAGCCAATCCCTTTGTCTGCAGTATCCAACGTCCATACTTTTTTGTGTTTATATATCCACGCATGATCAAACTATGTCACATGAACCAAAACATGGCAGCCTTCGCTGCTGAGAGGGGCTCGCGTGTAACTTACTACTGTACTAAGAATTCCAGATAAGATTCTATACACCGTCGTGTTAAGGTTGCTTGTTTAATTGATTAAAGTTGCTTTGATTTGTAAAGTTTCATGGTGATATATGTTGTGCCATTTGGGGGGGGGGGGGGGGGGGGCAGCATTTCTATGAATTTGTATTTATAGGCACGAATCTTCATCTTGTGTGTACCAAGTGCAATTGCGTGTTCCTGATGTTTTGTGTTAAACATTTTTTAGTGTTGTACTATATCCATGGTTTTGTAGAATTTTTGTTATGTTATATTATAGTATCGCAAAATCCCCATGCAAAATATATATTGCAAAATCATGTCTAAAGTTAATACATCCCTGCCCATTCACAACTTTTCCAATACTTTATTACCATGAGTTTAACATCGAGGATTGTTACCACCTAATAACTCATTACCAATATTGTTGGGAAATGCTGGCTATTGTTAGCTAAAAATAACCAAATGAAATCAAAATTAAATGGTTATCCTTAGATAAATAAGATGTATATGAGTCGGTTGATTCTTGTAGGTCTCGAGTTTGAATCCCCTCTCCTCATAGTCCCTAAGAAGGTTCTTTCATGTTAGCAAAACATGGGACGACTTCAAGTCTAGGACATAGCATAAATATTGCACTTGAAAATAAAACATGGCACTTCTTGTTGCGTCTCAAAATATGTATGTTTGACAACGTGTTCTACCAACATGAATCCATACTATGGGATTGATGGCGGCTTATCCATGACCTGTGAAATATGGTCACCATCTAACATATATGATAGTCTTCCAATATGTGCCCATATATCGTCAACAAGCATAGACCATTAGAACAACACCATAGAGCATATGAATTTCACAAACAAATCATGTATTTATCGAGAAGATATTTAAGCGAAAAGAACTAGTATCTCGTGAAGAAAAAAGTTGTCCTTCCCAATTATAGTGCCACAGTTGTCACTCCATTGAGTTTTGCTGAAAGAATATACTCACCACCAATGCTTCCACTATTGAGCACTCTCCAATTTGTTTCTTGCAAAGTTGAGTTGTTGCACACAACTAGAGTTCGTACCAGCAACCTCCGTTTAACTCAAAATGCTCAGATATATCCCTTGCAAAGGGTTGTTGACATGGAAATGCATAGTGACGTTGTTGAGAATGCCGCTCAAAACACGCAAAGTGACCACAATAGTGCTAAAGTTTTATACTATATGCATGGAAAGGTAATATATAAAAAATGACTTTCGCGACATGGCGGTAGTAGTGCTACATTTTTCTACATTATATGCATGGAAAGTTAATCTCTCAAAAAAGACTTACATAGTTTCTATGTCTTTCTACTCTCTCTCCTACGTTCTATATATTAAGCTCGTGCCATTCAAAGACACTTGTTGAAGCATTCATGGGTTTAAAATCATGTAGGATTCCAGGTATGTGCTCAATTCTTCGTTTTTCTTATGCCTACTCCCTCGGTTCCTAAATAGTTGAGGTTTTAGGTTTGTCCTAAGTCAAACTTCCTGAAGTCTGACCAAGTTTATAGAAAAAATATATCCACAACTTCAAGTCTAAATATTATAAAGTGTACATTACAATGAATCCAATGAAACTAATTTGGCATTGTTGTTGTTGATATATTTTCTGTAGAGTTGGTCAAACTTGGCTCATGTTGGGTTTTTTAGGTTGTGGCTCAGCTACTTTGGCTCGGCCTAAGCACTCTGAACAGTGTTGTTTGGCTTTTCTTGTATTGTTTTTACATAGTTAGTTTCATATATAGGGCCTTTTTAGATTGCAGAAACATAAAAATGTACTCTCTCTATTCCAAAACACTTGGAAGTTTTAGGTTTATTCCAACGTTTCAGTCAAACTTTAAGTTTTAGGTCTATCCCCTTTATGCAGGCATTTTAAGACTTTCTTCACTGTTGCGATTGGAAGCACTATTCAAGGGAGAGTTGATACGTCTCCATCGTCTCTACTTTTCCAAACACTTTTGCCCTTATTTTGGACTCTAACTTGCATGATTTGAATGGAACTAACCCGGACTGACATTGTTTTCAAAAGAATTGACATGCTGTTATTTTTGTGTAGAAATAAAAGTTCTCGGAATGACTTGAAACTTCACGGAGAATATTTTTGGAATTAATAAAAAATACTGGCGAAAGAATCAAGACCAGGGGGCCCACACCCTGTCCACGAGGGTGGGGGGCGCCCTACCCCCTGGGTGCGCTGCCCTGTCTCGTGGGCCCCCTGATGCTTCACCGACCTCAACTCCAACTCTATATATTCACGTTCGGGGAGAAATAAATTGGAGAGAAGGATTCATCGTGTTTTATGATACGTAGCCGCCGCCAAGCCCTAATCTCTCTCGGGAGGGCTGATCTGGAGTCCGTTCGGGGCTCCGGAGAGGGGAATCCGTCGTCGTCCTCGTCATCAACCATCCTCCATCACCAATTTCATGATGCTCACCGCTGTGTGTGAGTAATTCCATCGTAGGCTTGCTGGACGGTGATGGGTTGGATGAGATTTACCATGTAATCGAGTTATTTTTTTTAGGGTTTGATCCCTAGTATCCGTTATGTTCTAAGATTTATGTTTCTATGACTTTGCTATGATTAATGCTTGTCACTAGGGCCCGAGTGCCATGATTTCAGATCTGAACCTACTACGTTTTCATGAATATATGTGAGTTCTTGATCCTATCTTGCAAGTCAATAGTCACCTACTATGTGTAATGATCCGGTAACCCCAAAGTGACAATAATCGGGACCACTCCTGGTGATGACCGTAGTTTGAGGAGTTCATGTATTCACTAAGTGGTAATGCTTTGATCCGGTACTCTATTAAAAGGAGGCCTTAGTATCCCTTACTTTCCAATAGGACCCCGCTGCCACGGGAGGGTAGGACAAAAGATGTCATGCAAGTTCTTTTCCATAAGCACGTATGACTATATTCGGAATACATGCCACCATTACATTGATGAACTGGAGCTAGTTCTGTGTCACCCTATGTTATAACTATTGCATGAGGAATCGCATCCGACATAATTATCCATCACTGATCCAATGCCTACGAGCTTTTCACATATTGATCTTTGCTTAGTTACTTTACCGTTGCTACTATTACAATTACTACAAAACGGCTACTGTTACTTTTGCTACCGTTACTTCCATACTACTTTGCTACTAAATACTTTGTTGCATATATTAAGTTATCCAGGTGTGGTTGAATTGACAACTCAACTGCTAATACTTGAGAATATTCTTTGGCTCCCCTTGTGTTGAATCAATAAATTCGGGTTGAATACTCTACCCTCGAAAACTGTTGCGATCCCCTATACTTGTGGGTTATCAAGACTATTTTCTGGCGCCATTGCCGGGGAGCATAGCTCTATTCTTTGAGTCACTTGGGATTTATATCTGCTGATCACTATGAGGAACTTGAAAGAAGAAAGAACTAAGATTTTTCCCTCAACTACGAGGGGAGGTAAGGAATTGCCATCTAGCTCTGCACTTGATTATCCTTCTATTTTGAGTAAACTTGCGACACCTAAACCTGCTTCTGCTATTAATTCTGATATGTCGCATGTTATTGATGATGCCACTTCTGCTATGCATGATACTTATGATGAAACTACTTCTATGCTTGATAATACTGTGCCACTAGGTGAATTTCTTGCTGAACAACTTGCTAGGGCTAGAGAGAATGCAATTATTGAAACTGATAATACTGATGAAAGTGATGATGAATATTCTCCCCCTAGATATGAATTGCCTGTTGTGCCTGAGGGTTATGTTATGGATGAAGAAACTGCTAGAGATTTTCTTGCTTGTAATGATAGATCTGATCTTAAGAAATTGTTAGCTAAGCTGAAAGAAAAGTCTCTGAATGCTAGAATGAAATATGACCCTGCTTTTGCTACTTCACCTATCTTTATTACTGATAAGGATTATGATTTCTCTATCGATCCTGAGATAATTACTTTGGTTGAATCTGATCCTTTTTATGGCTATGAATCTGAAACCTTTGTGGCACATCTTACTAAACTGAATGATATAGCCACCCTATTCACTAATGATGAGAAAAGTCGTTACTACTATATACTCAAGTTATTTCCATTCTCATTACAGGGTGATGCTAAAACTTGGTTTAATTCTCTTGATCCTGGTTGTGTGTGTAGTCCTCAGGATATGATTTATTACTTCTCTGCTAAATATTTCCCCTCTCATAAGAAATAAGCTGCTTTAAGGGAAATATATAATTTTGTGCAAATTGAAGAAGAGAGTCTCCCACAAGCTTGGGGGAGGCTTCTCCGATTACTTAATGCTTTGCCTGATCATCCTCTCAAGAAAAATGAAATACTTGATATCTTTTATAATGGACTAACCAATGCTTCCAGAGACCACTTGGATAGCTGTGCTGGTTGTGTTTTCAGGGAAAGAATAGTTGATCAAGCTGAATTCCTATTGAATAATATGTTGACTAATGAAAACAATTGTACACTTCCTGAACCAACTCCTAAGCCAACTCCGAAGAAAAGGGTGTCGGTGCAAAACCGGTGGATCTCGGGTAGGGGGTCCCGAACTGTGCGTCTAGGTGGATGGTAACAGGAGACAAGGGACACGATGTTTTTACCCAGGTTTGGGCCCTCTCGATGGAGGTAAAACCCTACTCCTGCTTGATTAATATTGATGATATGGGTAGTACAAAAGTAGATCTACCACGAGATCAGAGAGGCTAAACCCTAGAAGCTAGCCTATGGTATGATTGTTGTTCGTCCTACGGACTAAAACTCTCCGGTTTATATAGACACTAGAGAGGGTTAGGGTTATAGAGTCGGTTACAATGGTAGGAGATCTACATATCCGTATCGCCAAGCTTGTCTTCCACGCCAAGGAAAGTCCCATCCAGACACGGGACGAAGTCTTCGATCTTGTATCTTCATAGTCTAGGAGTCCGGCCAACGGTGATAGTTTGGCTATCCGGACACCCCCTAATCCAGGACTCCCTCAGTAGCCCCCGAACCAGGCTTCAATGACGATGAGTCTGGCGCGTAGATTGTCTTCGGCATTGCGAGGCGGGTTCTTCTCCAAATTCCATATACGTGTCGAATCGTGTCCGGCTTCTGATAAATGCTGCGCTCCTTGGCTTCCACGCCCAATAATGGCCATCTTCCACGTGTCGAACGAATGCGAAAAAGCCAGGGTATTTTTACACTTTCCCCCCTAGCTGCGCAAATGAGCTGCCTATAAAAAGAGACGAGGATCTAGATCCGAATCATACCATCCCCCCTTCGCAAGCTTTCATCAGAGCGCTTCTGACAAAAAATCCATTCTACCATGGACAGTCGACGCGGCTCCTCCTCTCGCGCTCCCAGCCCTAAGCCTGGGGATTGGGAGAGATGCTCAGTCCCGCATAGCGAGTGAGTGACGCTCCAAACCAAGGGATTTCTTCCCCCGGCCTTCATGGTTCCGGTTCGAGCCGGACTCGCCACCTAAAAGGGTGAAAAGCAAGCGGAGAGCGTCCCCGATCCTTCCAAAGGAGAGCTGGGTATGCTTTGTCTCTTATCTCATAAGAGGAATCGGATTTCCAATACATCTGTTTCTCCGGGGGCTCCTGGAGTTCTATGGCCTCCAGCTGCACCACCTTACGCCTGCCTCCATTCTGCACATCGCGGGCTTCATAGCCCTTTGCGAACTGTTTTTGGGCGTCGAGGCTCATTTTGCGCTATGGAAGAGATTATTCTGCCTCGTACCCCGTTCTCATGAGGGGTCAATATATCAAGTGGGCGGAGCCGAGCTATGGCGCATCGCCGGGACCGGATATGTATCCGGAACCCCGAAGAAGGCGTCCGAAGACTGGCCTTTGGAATGGTTTTATATAGAAGACACCCCGCTATCGGATCCGGTTCGGACCGGCCTCCCGGAGTTCAGTAATGTTCCCTTGAAGAAACGCCTAAGTTGGCGTCCACGGAGCCCCCAAAGGAACAGCGACAAGGACGTCCTTTACCTGATGAGCCGAATAAGGTTGCTGGCTCATTCCGGACTGACCATGATTAGTGTCATGGCCACATGCATTATGCGGGGGGTGCAGCCGCTCCAGTATAGGGGCCACCCCATGTGGGATTTCAACGGGGAGGATGATGTCACCCGTCACGGCCGTAAGGGACCGGGATCGGTCGCCGATCTGGTGAAGATTTTGTCCGCGCTGTACAAGGGGGAAGAGGAGGATTTTCTCCACGTCAGTCCATTGAACAGATTTTCTATGAACAATCCTCGAAGCTGGGTAAGCAAACATCCCCTTTTCCGCACATCCGATCCATACTCCCTTGGTTATATATTTCATTTTGTGAGTTCGACGCAGGAACTGCGTCGGGCCGTAAAAGATATAAACAGCCCGCCTCCGCAACCCGAGGATCCGGAACGTCCCTCGATCCGGCCTCCCAAGAGGATCTGGACATATCGGTGGAGCTGATTGATGGGGTATTTCATCAACTAAGCATCGATAATGCCTTGGTCGCCATTACGGCCGACTACCCCGGAATACTTCCAGCCTCACAGGTAACTAAGACCGAAGCCCTAGTACTTTGATAATTACCCATCCGTGCTTATTTTTGATCACCGTATATCAATGGTGTTTCGTAGGGGGTGCCTTCGAGGCGTGAGGCCGAGCCCGCGGCCGCTAGCCAACAAGAGGCAGCACGGCCAAGCAGGCTGAAAAGAAGTGCGGTCCGGACTGAAATGCCGCCGCAACGGTAATGCGTGTCACCATATTCCCAGGATTGATTCCGGGAAGGTATATTAACGCTGGTGCTCCTTTCAGGAAAAAGAGCGCTCGCCGGACTGTGTCCAGAGAGATGGCCAATCGAGCCTCCGCCAGCCAGGCTCCAACGCCGGGTCCGGAAGCGGAGGTAAACACGAGGCGTGCGTTGGATGCTCCTCCGACAGAGGATGCCGACAGATTGTCCACCACCAACTCCGAGGTGGAGAGTGCCATGAATCACAGGCACCGCCGGTTAGTTCTTCGTGACGCATGTTTCTCCCAAGAGGCATTGAACACCTTCAATTCGGGAGACGCGCACCTCCATGCCGCTCGAGATGGTCTAGCCAGAGCCACGGAGCAGTATGTAAAGTACATACGGGTGAGAAGATTTGACAATTATATGTGCCAGTAGCCCCCGAGACTTAAAATAGTTAGGAGAACTGATTTAAGGATCATTTGTTATGCAGGATCTTACGGAAAAGAATACCCGACTGTCTCAGGAGCTTGAAGAGTGCAGGGCCCATCTTCAGGCCACACTAGCCGCCACAGGGGGAGCCACAGAGACCCCCTCCGGTAATATATACTTCGAAAGATAAGTAGTTTGTGAAGTGCGGCATGTGTATAGGTCTGACAATAATATTGCAGATGGCACCGGACTAGATCCGGACAAGCAACATCTCCTACGCCAGTTAAAGGCCGGCGAGAATGTGCTTACAAGGGTGAGGCAAGATAAAAATAATCTCCAAGATGCCAACACCCAGCTGGGTGAGAAACTAAAGGATGTTCGAGCCCAGCTGTCTGACTCCGTTAAGGAGAATCGGTGGCTTAGTCGCAGCATTTATAGTAAGTGCTTGAGCGAACTTTTGAAAAACAAAGGTTCCGCGAGGAAGTCGATTAACAGAAATATGTATGTAGGTATGCTCACAGGTCGTCCTGCAGAGGAAATGCCCGGTTCAATGGGTGACCTACTTCCCGAACTACTGCAACTGCACGAACGAGTTCGGTAGGTGATGAGAGGCGTCGCCCAGGCCTTGTGGCCATCCATCTCCCTACCCGAAGGCCTTGGAGAGCTTGCAGAGAGGCTTCAGGGAGCACGGTGGCGCTTCCGACTGTGGAAGATATAGGCATGCCGTCAAGGCGCCAGGGAGGCCTGGGCCATGGTGAAGACGTGGTACACGAAGGCTGACCCAAACCACATGGCCGAGGTCGGACCTGTGGGGCCCGATGGGAAGGAGATCCCTGTGAGCTTAGTGTACGGCCAATTAGAGTGGGCCGCAAAGTATTCCCAGCGGGACTGTAAACTAGACAGCCTATTAGATGGTATTGAAGAGGAATACAATCAGTCAATTTGACTATATAATTTAAAGTGACGTGTAAAATGCCTTCTAGCCGGATTGTAGATTGTTTGTCGTAGCGGACCTTTTCGCTTCAACCTCGGGACCCGACAGTCCGGAGTGTGTCCAAATACCCTCGTGGTTATGTAAGAACCGGGGCATGCGTGGAGACCAGGTGTAGGGGTCATTAGTGCTCTATCAGACAAGTGCCCGACTAGTTATGTTATATTACATGGCTAGTAAGAAACATCTTCCAGAGAGAATAGTTCCGTTAGGGGTTCCTTTCCCTGGGAGGCATGCCCTAAAGTGCATGTCCGGACTGCAAAAAAAGCAGCAAAACATCTGGGGGCAGATAAATGAATAAGTAAGAAATCGTCTTTTAGTTCACCGACCGAATATTCTCTTAAGAACGCTAGCTTTCGGCTCCACCCAGTCTGAGGTACACGTCCGGCTGACCCGGCGGTAATAATCGCAGAGGTGCTCCCTTTACCACCTAGCCAAACAATCGAAAACGTAGGGGTAAGCACAGGAGCCAGGCAACCCAGCTTGGCCAAAACTTAAGTCATATCGATGCATATGATGGTGAATAAAAGGTACATGCGGAAGTGTGACACATGTATTGGGCATAAAGCCCGTATAAATAAGCTTCTGTTAAAGAAGCCCCCAGGTATACTGAGCGCGGATAACGCGTCAAGTGTTAAAATATAGACGGAGGAAGGAGACGAACCCCGAGTCCGGCGCTAGACGTAGAATCTTCGGAAACGGGCTGCATTCCATGGGTTCAGCTCCAGTCGGTTATCCGATGCATTCCGTAGACGGTACGCTCCGCCGGTCAATACTTGGTCGATGATAAAGGGACCCTCCCATTTGGGCTTGAGTTTGTCCTTTTTCTTGTCCGGCAGGCATAGAACTAATTCGCCAACATTGTAAGCTTTGGCCCGTACTTCTCTGCTTTGGTATCTTCGAGCCTGCTGTTGACAGAATGTGGAACGGGCTTTTGCCACGTCGCACTCCTCCTCCAAGGCGTCCAAACTGTCCTGCCGATCAGGCTCAGTTTCTCTTTCTTCGTACATGCGCACGCGAGGTGAGTCATGAATTATGTCGTAGGGCAAAACTGCCTCTGCGCCGTACACCATAAAAAAAGTGTGAATCCGGTAGTACGATTCAGCATGGTCCGCAGTCCCCAGAGTACCGAGTCGAGCTCCTCTGCCCAGTGCGTATTAGATTCCTTGAGGGACCGCACTAGTCTGGGTTTAATGCCGCTCATGATTAGACCATTTGCTCGCTCGACTTGACCGTTAGTTTGAGGGTGATAGACTGAAGCGTAGTCGAGCTTGATGCCCATGTTTTTGCACCAGTGTTTGACCTTGTCAGCTGTGAAGTTCGTGCCATTATCAGTGATGATGCTATGGGGGACGTCGTAACGGTGTACTACCCCTGATATGAAGTCTATCACCAGTCCGGATTCGGCCGTCTTAACAGGCTTTGCCTCTATCCATTTGGTGAATTTATCCACCATGACCAGTAGATATTTTTGCTTGTGGGTTCCTCCTTTAAGGGGTCCAACCATATCAAGCCCCCAGACCGCGAACGGCCAGTTGATGGGTATAGTTTTGAGGGCGGTAGGTGGCATGTGGCTTTGGTTAGCAAAGAGCTGGCATTCGATGCATCGTTGGACCAAGTCCTGAGCATCTGCCCGGGCCGTCGGCCAATAAAATCCTGTACGGACGGCCTTGCCTACAAGGGCCCGGGCTGCGGCGTGGTGCCCGCCGAGTCCGGCATGAATTTCAGCCAGAAGAGTCTGCCCTTCCTCTTCGGAGATACACCTTTGAAGGACTCCGGTTGTGCTTTTCTTATAAAGCTCTCCCTCATGGACCTTATAGGCTTTAGATCGCCGCACTATGCAGCGAGCCTCGGTTTGGTCCTCAGGAAGTTCCTGCCTAATTAGGTAGGCTAGGAATGGTTCTGTCCACGGGGCAATGACTGCCATTATTGTGTGGGCTGACGGTGTTATTTCGTTGGTAGAGCCACCTACTATGTCAAAATGTTCGGTATGGGGTAGTGTGGTTGGGTCCGGGATGTTGTTTCCGGACTCTCCCTCCCATAATACGGATGGCTTGAAAAGCCTTTCTAGGAAAATGTTGGGAGGGACGGCATCTCGCTTTGCGCCAATGGGTGCCAGCACGTCTGTTGCCTGGTTGTTCTCCCAGGCTATATGGTGAAATTCGAGCCCCTCAAACCGAGCTGACATTTTTAGGACGGCGTTACGATAAGCTGCCATTTCCGGATCCTTGCCATCAAAGTCTCCATTTATTTGGGATATCGTGAGGTTTGAATCCCCGCGGACCTCTAAGTGCTGAATGCCCATGGAGACTGCCATCCGGAGACCATGTAGAAGGGCCTCGTATTCGGCTGCGTTGTTGGAGTCCGTGTACATTATCTGAAGTACGTATTGGACTGTATCTCCAGTTGGGGACGTCAGAACGACGCCAGCCCCCAGGCCAGCCAACATTTTGGAGCCGTCGAAGTGCATGATCCAGTTGGAATATGCGACGTACTCTTTAGGGAGTTCGGCTTCAGTCCATTCGGCGATGAAGTCGGCCAAAACCTGCGACTTAATAGCTCGCCGCGGCTTGTAAGTTATGTCGAACGGGAGGAGTTCAATGGCCCATTTGGCAATCCGGCCCGTTGTGTCGGGGTTGTTTATAATGTCATTAAGAGGTACTTCGGAGGCTACTGTTATCGAACACTCTTGGAAGTAGTGTCGCAGCTTCCGGGATGCCATGAACACCGTGTATGCTATCTTTTGATAATGCGGGTACTGTGACTTGCATGGAGTTAGGATAGTGGACACGTAGTAAACTGGTTTTTGGAGAGGGAACTTGTGTCCGTCCGTTTCTCGTTCGACAACGAGCACCGCGCTTACAACTTGATGGGTTGTCGCGATGTATAATAGCATTGGTTCGCCCGTATTGGGCGCGGCCAGGACCGGATTTGTTGCCAATATGGCTTTGATTTCTTCGAGTCCGGCCGTGGTGGCATCCGTCCATTTGAAGTGTTCGGTGCGCCGCAGGAGGCGATAAAGGGGTAATGCCTTTTCTCCTAAGCGGGCGATAAAGCGGCTTAGAGCCGCCACGCATCCAGTCAATTTTTGTATTTGTTTGAGGTCTTTTGGGATATCCAATTGTGACAGAGCTCGGATCTTGGCTGGGTTTGCTTCAATTCCTCTACCGGATACGATGAAGCCCAAGAGCTTTCCGGCTGATACGCCGAAAACGCATTTTTCCGGGTTGAGCTTAATGTCATATGCTCGGAGATTGTCGAATGTGAGCCTCAAGTCGTCTAGTAGGGTTTCGACATGCTTGGATTTGACGACCACATCATCTATGTATGCCTCCACTGTTTTGCCAATCTGGTTTGCCAGACATGTCTGAATCATGCGCTGATATGTTGCGCTGGCGTTTTTTAGCCCGAAGGGCATTGTGTTGAAGCAGAATGGGCCGTATGGAGTGATGAATGTCGTTGCGGCTTGGTCTGGCTCTGCCATCTTAATTTGGTGGTAGCCGGAGTATGCGTCGAGGAAGCACAATGAATCGTGTCCTGCGGTAGCGTCAATAATTTGATCGATGCGGGGAAGAGGGAAGGGATCCTTTGGGCAAGCCTTGTTAAGGTCCTTGAAATCGACACACAGGCGCCATGATTTGTCCTTCTTTGGTACCATTACCAGGTTTGCTAGCCAGTCCGGATGTTTTATATCTCTAATGAATCCGGCTTCCAATAGTTTGGCTAGTTCCTCTCCCATGTTCTGTCTCTTGGGTTCGGAGAAGCGCCGAAGAGCTTGTTTGACTGGTTTGAATCCTTTTAGGATATTGAGGTTGTGTTCGGCCAGCCCCCGTGGGATTCCTGGCATGTCTAAAGGGTGCCAGGCAAAGATGTCCCAATTTTCGTGTAGGAATTCTCGTAGTGCGGCGTCTACATCAGGGTTTAATTGTGCCCCGATGGAGGCTGTTTTTGTAGGGTCCGTTGGATGGACATGGAATTTGACTATTTCGTCCGCCGGTTTAAAAGAGGTGGACTTGGATCTCTTATCGAGTATCACATCGTCCCTGTTCACCGTGGAGCGCAGCGCAGTGAGTTCCTCGGCCGCTAGGGCTTCAGATAGTGCCTCAAGGGCAAGTGAGGCTGTTTTATTTTCGGCGCGGAGTGCTATGTCCGGGTCACTAGCAAGAGTGATGATTCTGTTGCGTCCGGGCATTTTGAGCTTCATGTACCCGTAATGGGGTATAGCTTGAAAAATTGTGAATGCCTCTCGCCCTAATAGAGCGTGGTATCCGCTGCTGAATGGGGCCACTTGGAATGTGACCTCCTCGGACCTGTAATTATCCAGCGTGCCGAACACCACATCTAGTGTGATTTTTCCTGTACAGCATGCTTCCCGACTGGGGATTATTCCTCTAAAGGTTACGCTGCTTCGCTCAATGCGGCTCCAGTCTATTTCCATTTTTTGAAGGGTTTCCTCGTAAATGAGGTTTAATCCGCTGCTGCCATCCATGAGTACCTTGGTATGGCGAAAGTCGTACACTATTGGACTGAGGACCAATGCGGCTGGTGCTCGGGCTGTTCGGAATTTAGGTTCGTCACTGGCGTTAAAGGTAATAGCCGTGTCACTCCATGGATTTATTGTTGCTACCTGGTGGACTTCGGCGAGGCTGCGGAGTGTTCGGTTCCGCATATTATTTGATGCGAAAGTTTCGAAGACTGTTAATACCGTACTGGTATTGCTGGGCTGGTGCTCTGGACCTAGAAGCTCTTCGCCACTTTTGGCCACCTGCCATAGTATCCAACATGCTCTAAGACTATGAGTTGGCGTGGCGCCCTCTGTACTATGAATTTTGCAGGGTCCATTGAGCCATCCCTCCAGTACGGTTCCATGCCCTTTAGACGGTTTTTGCATTTTGGTATTTAGCCCAGGTGCCTGGTAATGATGCACCCTTTTACTTTGGACTAGGGTTGTGTTCAAGGCCGGATTATCCCAAAATTTGGTTTCGGTTTTCCAGGCGCTCTCCATCGCACAGTACTTTCGTACTATGGACGCCAAGTCAGCAAAGCGTGTAATTTCGCGATGACTTACGGCGTTGAGGATTCCTTCGTCCGTGCAATTAATGCAGAAGAATGAAATTGCGTCCTCTTCACGGCAGTCCTTTATCCTGTTCATGACCAGGAGGAATCTGGCCCAGTAATGATGTAGTGTTTTAGCGGGATCTTGCCGGATTTGGGATAGACCACTTATGTTGGGTGGGCGTGTGGAGTTAAATTCCGAACTCCGTCCGATCTAAGACTCAAGGGCCAAGAAGCTTCCGAACTTGGAAGCTTGGGTTCTTGGGCGTTGTCTGACGAATCTAGCCCGCTGCCTGACTTTAAGTTCAGGGCTTGAGTGGTGTTCTCCCCTCCGCGGGAATCCGGCATGGAGCGGTCAGGAATCCGGACATAGCTAGTCCTTAGGATAGAAGAGGGGTCACCGTATTGTTCCTCTACCACAGCAACGTGGTGGGTAGCCCGGGGAGAGTTAATCTCTCTCAGATCGGTTTTAGGCCCAATCTGGTCGTAGTCTGTAGCGACTCCCAGGGCAGCGATGCGATCCAAGAGCTCATTTAAGGAGGAGAGCTCCATCGGATCTAACTGCTCGGCGAGTTCTGAGTTGACGTGAAGATTGCTTTTGATGACCCGAGAAGTCATCGTCGGCGCGGCGGCCGAACAGGCGGTCATAAGAAAACCGCCTAGACGGAGAGTTTGCCCGATGGCCAAAGCTCCTTTAGTAATGGTGCCGTCCTTAAAGATGGGACAGAGCATCCTTCCTGATGGCGATGGCACAGAGGAACTCTCAATGAAAGCACCAATGTCGGTGTCAAAACCGGCGGATCTCGGGTAGGGGGTCCCGAACTGTGCGTCTAGGTGGATGGTAACAGGAGATAAGGGACACGATGTTTTAACCAGGTTCGGGCCCTCTCGATGGAGGTAAAACCCTACTCCTGCTTGATTAATATTGATGATATGGGTAGTACAAGAGTAGATCTACCACGAGATCAGAGAGGCTAAACCCTAGAAGCTAGCCTATGGTATGATTGTTGTTCGTCCTATGGACTAAAACCCTCCGGTTTATATAGACACCGGAGAGGGTTAGGGTTACAGAGTCAGTTACAATGGTAGGAGATCTACATATCCATATCGCCAAGCTTGTCTTCCACGCCAAGGAAAGTCCCATCCGGACACGGGACAAAGTCTTTGATCTTGTATCTTCATAGTCTAGGAGTCCGGCCAACGGTGATAGTTCGGCTATCCGGACACCCCCTAATCCAGGACTCCCTCAAAGGGGTATTCTATTTCTCAGTCCTGAAGATATGCAAGAGGCAAAGAAATCTATGAAAGAAAAGGGTATTAAAGCTAAAGATGTTAAGAATTTACCACCTATTGAAGAAATACATGGTCTTGATAACCCGACATAGGTAGTAAAGGTAAATTCTCTCTATAGAATTGATGAAGGTGATATTCCTCGTTATAAGTCTGCTAGTCAATGCTTAGATGAGTTTGATAATTTTATTGTTAAACAAGAAAACTTCAATGCTTATGTTGGTAAACAATTGAAACACAATGCTTATATGATTGAACACTCGAGTGATTATATGTCTAGAGTTAAAGGTGAATTTAAACTTATTAGTAAACATGCTTCCATGGTTACCACTCAAGCAGAACAAGTGCTTAAAGCACAAAATGATTTGCTCAATGAATTAAATAATAAGAAAAATGATAATGTTGTTAGAATTATGACTAGAGGTGGTAGAATGACTCAGGAACCTTTGTATCCTGAGGGCCACCCTAACAGAATTGAGAAAGATTCTCAGAGAAATAATGTTGATGCACCTAGTCCTTCTAAAAAGAAGAAGAAGAAAAATGATAGAACGTTGCATGCTTCTAGTGAACCTGTTGTTGACACACCTGAGAATCCCAATGATATTTCTATTTCTGATGCTGGAACACAATCTGGTGATGAACATGAACCTAGTGATAATGTTAATGATAATGTTCATGTTGATGCTCAACCTAGCAATAACAATGATATAGAGGTTGAACTTGTTGTTGATCTTGATAACCCACAATCAAAGAATCAACGTTATGATAAAAGAGACTTCATTGCTAGGAAGCACGGTAAAGAAAGAGAACCATGGGTTCAGAAACCCATGACTTTTCCTCCTAAACCATCCAAGAAAAAGGATGATGAGGATTTTGAGTGCTTTGCTGAAATGATTAGACCTATCTTTTTGCATATGAGTTTTACTGATATGCTTAAAATCAGTCCTTATGCTAAGTACATGAAAGATATTGTTACAAATAAAAGAAAGATACCGGAAGCTGAAATTTCCACCATGCTTACTAATTATACTTGTAAGGGTGGAAGACCTAAGAAACTTGGAGATCCAGGAGTACCAACTATACCATGCTCCATTAAAAGAAACTATGTTAAAACTGCTTTATGTGATCTTGGAGCCGGTGTTAGTGTTATGCCTCTCTCTTTATATTATAGACTTGAATTGAATAAGTTGACACCTACTGAAATATCTTTGCAAATGGCCGATAAATCAACCGCTATACCTGTCGGTATTTGTGAGGATGTGCCTGTTGTGGTTGCAAACATTACTATCTTAACAGACTTTGTTATTCTTGATATTCCCGAGGACAATAGTATGTCGATTATCCTTGCAAGACCCTTTTTGAATATTGCATGGGCTGTTATTGATTGCAACAAGGCAATGTCACTTTTCATGTTAATGGTAATGAGCATACGGTACACTTTCCGAGGAAACAACCTCAAGTTCATAGTATACATTCTATTGGAAAATTTCCAACTATTACTATTGGAGGTTTTGAATTTCCTCTTCCTACTATCAAGAAGAAATATGATATTCTTATTATTGGGGATGTACATATCCCCGTTGAGGTAACCTAGTGTTATTCAAAATTTCTCCGGTTCCATGTTATTCGAAAAGAGTTTGTTAACAAGACTTGATCAACCTTGTTAGTGGATTCCTTTTAATGAGCATGTTATGGATGAAGTTAGAAAGCACAACTCTCTGTACCCTCCTTATACTTTCTGTTATTTAGATTAAATAAAGCAAAAATAGTATTTTCTGTCTGTTTTCTGAATTATCCTTGCAATATAAAAAATATCCCGAAAATAGAAGTTCTCCAAATGTCCCGAAAATGAAATATGATTTTTTCTAGAATATTTAAGAATTATTGGTACTGAGAACACACCAGAGGGGGCAACCACCAGGCCACGAGGGTCCAGGGCGCGCCCCCTGCCTCGTGGGCCCCTGGTGGGCCCCCTCCACTTATTCCAGCACCCACACACTCCTTCTTCCTCCAAAAAAAAATCACCAACCAGCTCAAGCACGAGTTCTAGCTCATCTTGCTGCCATTTTCGATCTCCTAGCTCAAAGCTCCATTCACGAAACTGTTTTGGGGGATTGTTCTTCGGTATGTGACTCCTCCAACTGTCCAATTAGTTTTTGTTTTATTGCTTTATTCATTGCAAATTTTTGCTGCTTAGGTGACCCTGTTCTTGAGCTTGCATGTCAAATTTATATGGTCCCAAGTAGTTCTAATGCATGATCTAGTCTCTAGGCAATTGTGAGAGTAGTTGCTATCAATTTTGCTGAGTTTGGTTCACTTTTATTTTGAGTTACTAAAATTTTCAGAAATTTTTCAGAGGAAGAAATATGTTTAGGAAAATGTACCAAGGTGGTTCTTCAAGGAAGCAAGGACCCAGGCCCGCAATACGTGAGCCGGACGATGAACCACCGAGGGAAGCTCAAGTGTGGCCTTGTGAATGGTCGTCAGAGGAGTTTATGGTCCAAGAAGGAATTAAGGAGGAATTTGACGCATATGTGCATAGCGCCAATCTTGAGGGCTTCGTGTCAGATAAGTGCCTCCAATACTACCACCTTACTGATTCCTTTGTGAGAAGGTTTAAATTTACATCTTCGCGCAATTCTCTCGCTGTTTTATTTGATCTTTATGATAAATCGTATACCATGGACCTAGAAGATTTTAATACTGCTTGTAAACTCCCGTAGTGGGGCAATGTTAGTGAACCTTGTAAATCTGAATATAAAGACTTTCTTGCTAGTATCACTGTGGGGGAATCTAGAGAAATCACACAAGCTACCATAGGGAGCATTCATTTTCCTTCCATACGTTATTTTGCTATCTTTATAGGTAGATGCATTAATGGTAAATATGAAGCTTGTCACATGTGAGTTCCTGATCTTAGTGTCCTCAAGAGTGCGGTATTAGGTGATAAACAATATAAATTGGGGGCCATTGTTGCACGAAGGCTGCACCTTAATGGTACATGTGGAGATTTGTTTGGTGGGATTTATGCAACTCGTGTAGCTAATTATCTTGGGGTACCCATACCTGGAAGTGACAGGGAGTTGCCTCCTACTTATCTAGATTATAGTGCTATGGTTAGCCATCAGTTTCTTGAGAGGAATGAACAGTTCCTCCAGTACCGACTAATCTTTCACAGACGGCATACTGTCCTGTCCATGTTGCTCTCCCTGCTCCCACTTTCTTTGACTTTCAAGCAAAAAGGAGATACTTTATAACCAGGGAGGAGGCAAACAAATATGAGAGGAGGACGGAGGCAGCTCGCCTCCAAGCGGCAGCACGTCGGGCAGTAGCTGCTGCATCTCAGTACGACCCCAGCTACAACTTTGATCCATGGACATAGACCAACTTAGGCCAAAAGCCTAAGCTTGGGGGAGTACGTATTTCTCATCGACATTACATTCATGTTCACACACTCATTCCAGTTGTCGGTGCTCATACTTTTTCATTGTACTATCCATGCTAGTTTATTTTCTTTTCTTTTCTAAGTCTTTTTCTTACGTGCTTGAATAACCTTAAGAAAAACCAAAAAAATTAGTTGTAGCTTTTAGCTAGTTTACTTTCCATGCCTGTAGTAGTAGTAACTAAAAGAAAACCCAAAAAGATTTCTCGTCCTTCTTTTGCTTGTTGGGAGCTTTCCCATGTAAATAGTTTTATTTCTTTTCTTTTATTTCGGGGTCAAGAGGAGAAGACCATGATGAAAATGTTGAGTGGCTCTCATATGCATTATTACTGATTTAACCAAGAGCCTATATTACCTTGTCTTCTCCCTTGAATTGAATGCTCGCAAATTCCAGCTTAGTCCAATGCACGTGCACTATTATTATTATCCACACCGTTCGGTCGTGCAAGTAAAAGGCAATAATGATGATATATGATGGAGTGATTGAGATGAGAGAAGCTGGTATGAACTCGACCTATCTTGTTTTTGTAAATATGATTAGTTCATCGTTCCTGATTCAGCCTATTATGAATAAACATGTTTGCAATGACAATTAGAGGTTATAGTTGCTTATGCCATGCTTAATTAGCTAGGAGTTTATAATGCTTTACCTTGCGTGCCAACATGCTATTAAAATGGTTGTGATGTGGTATGATAGGGTGGTATCCTCCTTTGAATGATTCGAGTGGATTGACTTGTCACATGTTCACGCATGTAGTTGAAACAAAATCAACATAGCCGCCATGATATTTATGTTCATGGTGGATTATATCCTCCTCATGCTTGCACTCAATGTTTATTAATTTTAATGCATGTTCATGACTGTTGTCGCTCTCTAGTTGGTCGCTTCCCAGTCTTTTTCTAGCCTTCACTTGTACTAAGCGGGAATACTTCTTGTGCATCCAAAATCCATAAACCCCAAAGTTATTCCATATGAGTCCATCATACCTTCCTATATGAGGTATCTACCTGCCGTTCCAAGTAAATTTGTATGTGCCAAACTCTAAACCTTCAAATGAAATTCTGTTTTGTATGCTCGAACAGCTCATGTATCAACTAGGGTTGTCTATATATTCCATGCTAGGCGGGTTATTCTCAAGAGGAGTGGACTCCGCTCCTCACTCACGAGAAAATGGTTGGTCACCGGGATGCCCAGTCCCATGCTCAAATCAAACCAAAATAATTGCAAACAAACTCCCCTAGGATTGTTGTTAGTTGGAGGCACCTTGCATGATTTGAATGGAACTAACCCGGACTGACGCCGTTTTCAGCAGAATTGCCATGGTGTTATTTTTGTGCAGAAATAAAAGTTCTCGGAATGACCTGAAACTTCACGGAGAATATTTTTGGAATTAATAAAAAATACTGGTGAAAGAATCAAGACCAGGGGGCCCACACCCTATCCACGAGGGTGGGGGCGCGCCCTACCCCCCAGGGCGCGCCCTCCTATCTCGTGGGCCCCCTGATGCTCCAGCAACCTCAACTCCAACTCTATATATTCACGTTCGGGGAGAAAAAAAATCGGAGAGAAGGATTCATCGTGTTTTACGATACGGAGCCGCTGCCAAGCCCTAATCTCTCTTGGGAGGGCTGATCTGGAGTCCGTTCGGGGCTCCGGAGAGGGGAATCCGTCGTCGTCGTCATCATCAACCATCCTCCATCACCAATTTCATGATGCTCACCGCCGTGCGTGAGTAATTCCATCATAGACTTCCTGGACGGTGATGGGTTGGATGAGATTTAGCATGTAATCGAGTTAGTTTTGTTAGGGTTTGATTCCTAGTATCCATTATGTTCTAAGATTGATGTTGCTATGACTTTGCTATGCTTAATGCTTGTCACTAGGGCCCGAGTGCCATGATTTCAGATCTGAACCTATTATGTTTTCATGAATATATGTGAGTTCTTGATCCTATCTTGCAAGTCAATAGTCACCTACTATGTGTTATGATCCGGTAACCCGGAATTGACAATAATCGGGACCACTCTCGGTGATGGCCGTAGTTTGAGGAGTTCATGTATTCACTAAGTGTTAATGCTTTGGTCCAGTACTCTATTAAAAGGAGGCCTTAATATCCCTTAGTTTCCAATAGGACCCTGCTGCCACGGGAGGGTTGGACAAGAGATGTCATGCAAGTTCTTTTCCATAAGCACGTATGACTATATTCAGAATACATGCCTACTTTACATTGATGAACTAGAGCTAGTTCTGTGTCACCCTATGCTATAACTATTGCATGAGGAATCGCATCCGACATAATTATCCATCACTGATCCAATGCCTACGAGCTTTTCACATATTGCTCTTTGCTTAGTTACTTTACCGTTGCTACTGTTACAATTACTACAAAACTGCTACTGTTACTTTTGCTACCGTTATCGTTACTTCCATACTACTTTGCTACTAAATACTTTGCTGCAGATATTAAGTTATCCAGGTGTGGTTGAATTGACAACTCAACTGCTAATACTTGAGAATATTCTTTGGCTCCCCTTGTGTCGAATCAATAAATTTGGGTTGAATACTCTACCCTCGAAAACTGTTGTGATCCCCTATACTTGTGGGTTATCAAGAGTTTACTGGGAGTTAATTCCAGCATTTAGGGAAACTAGCAGGTCAAAGGAATATTGCCTTGCAGTGATTGAGATGTTCACATGAGTTACACTTGCGCGACATGATATCTTTCTTCCTACCATCAACCTTCTCTTCTGGTTTAGCTCTCTCTTTGATGCCTAGATGTTCTACATGATCTATTTTACATTCGTATCTCGAGTGGCTTTCTTCATCTCTTGCTCCTAGGCTCTGCTCTTTCTCTCATCTCTTGTATCTTCAAACAAGGCCTTGTACTTCGCGTTCTACTATTTGAGATGAATGCATTTGGGTGCCTGGTGTGCCTTCTTATGTTCATTTTTTATGTAAAAACACGAATCATAAGAATGCAGTTATGATAGTCCTCACCTCCTCGGCATAACATGTAGTGTTTTTCTTGAAACAGAGGCAAAAGTTTTGCCTTGTCCATTAATTAAGAAGAGAGTTTCCCGGTTTATTACCGGAGAACCAGGCAAAAACCATCACAATGCAGACCCCAAATGCAAACTATTCCCAAACAATGAAGCTACGTGACCAGAAACGTCGACCTCCCAACACACCCAGCACAACACTTCTACAACCTTCCAACACTTGGGTCTCAACATCACAAACAAAAGACCATCGACTGGCTGCAAGTTGAGAAGAACACTTGGACGAAGACAACAAACACAACTGAGCCCACACTTGTAGTCCATAAAATTGCATCATGGAACTACCTGCATCATCCCCTTTATCACCACCCTTCTTGTTCTTTCACTTGATTGATTTCCCTCCGCGAATGCAGGATCTAGGGAGAGTTTTTTCCTCATGAGATGTTTGATTGCCTTGCTCGTGCTAGGGTTCAGGTTACCGAGGAAATCATTAAGCTTGATGGCGAGAATGTCCTGGAGGTCAAGAACCGAGAGTCTGGCCACAAGAACATTGTCTCTGTTGGAAATATGCCCTAGAGGCAATAATAAAAGGATTATTATTATATTTCCTTGTTCATGATAATTGTCTTTTATTCATGCTATAATTGTATTATCCAGAAATGGTAATACACGTGTGAATACATAGACCACAATATGTCCCTCATGAGCCTCTAGTTGACTAGCTCGTTGATCAACAAATAGTCATGGATTCCTGACTATGGACATTAGATGTCGTTGATAATGGGATCACATCATTAGGAGAATGATGTGATGGACAAGACCCAATCCTAAGCATAGCACAAGATCGTGTAGTTCGTTTGCTAGAGCTTTTTCAATGTCAAGTATCTTCTCCTTAGACCATGAGATCGTGTAACTCCCGGATACCGTAGGAGTGCTTTGGGTGTACCAAACGTCACAACGTAACTGGGTGACTATAAAGGTATACCACGGGTATCTCCGAAAGTGTCTGCTGGGTTGACACGGATCGAGACTGGGATTTGTCACTCCGTATGATGGAGAGGTATCTCTGGGCCCACTCGGTAATGCATCATCATAATGAGCTCAAAGTGACCAAGTGTCTGGTCACAGGATCATGCATTATGGTACGAGTAAAGTGACTTGCCGGTAACGAGATTGAATGAGGTATTGGGATACCGACGATCAAGTCTCGGGCAAGTAACATACCGATTGACAAAGGGAATTGTATACGGGGTTGTGTGAATCCTCGACATCGTGGTTCATCTGATGAGATCATCAAGGAGCATGTGGGAGCCAACATGGATATCCAGATCCCGTTGTTGGTTATTGACCGGAGAGCCGTCTCGATCATGTCTACGTGTCTCCCGAACACGTAGGGTCTACACACTTAAGGTTCGGTGACGCTAGGGTTGTAGAGATATGAGTATGTAGCAAACCGAAAGTTGTTCAGAGTCCCGGATGAGATCCCAGACGTCACGAGGAGTTCCGGAATGGTCCGGAGGTAAAGAATTATATATAGGAAGTGCAGTTTTGGCCATCGGGAGAGTTTTGGGGGTCACCGGTATTGTACCGGGACCACCGGAAGCGTCCCGGGGGTCCACCGGGTGGGACCACCTATCCTGGAGGGCCCCGTGGGCTGAAGTGGGGAGGGTACCAGCCCCTAGTAGGCTGGTGCGCCCCCCCCCCTTGGGCCCCCTGCGCCTATGGTTGGAAACCCTAGGGTGGGGGCGCCTCCACTTGCCTTGGGGGGCACTCCACCCCCCTGGACGCCGCCCCCCTTGGGAGATCCCATCTCCAGGGCCGGCGCCCCCCAGGGGGCCTATATAAAGGGAAAGGGGAGGGAGGGCAGCCACACCCTGAAGTCTTGGCGCCTCCCTCTCCCCTGCTACACCTCTCCCTCTCGCAGAAGCTCGGCGAAGCTCTGCCGGAACCCTGCTGCATCCACCACCACGCCATCGTGCTGCTAGATCTTCATCAACCTCTCCTTCCCCCTTGCTGGATCAAGAAGGAGGAGACATCACGCTGACTGTACGTGTGTTGAACGCGGAGGTGCCGTCCGTTCGGCGCTAGGACTCCGGTGATTTGGATCACGACGAGTACGACTCCCTCAACCCCGTTCTCTTGAACGCTTCCGCTCGCGATCTACAAGGGTATGTAGATGCACTCCCCTCTCTCGTTGCTAGATGAACTCATAGATGGATCTTGGTGAACGTAGGAATTTTTTTATTTTATGCAACGTTCCCCAACAGTGGCATCATGAGCTAGGTCTATGCATAGTTCTCTAGTGCACGAGTAGAACACAAATCTGTTGTGGGCGTAGATGTTGTCAACTTTCTTGCCGCTACTAGTCTTATTTTGCTTCAGTGGTATTGTGGGATGAAACGGCCTGGACCGACCTTACACGTACGCTTACGTGAGACAGGTTCCACCGACTGACATGCACTAGTTGCATAAGGTGGCTAGCGGGTGTCTGTCTCTCCCACTTTAATTGGAGCGGATTTGATGAAAAGGGTCCTTATGAAGGGTAAATAGAAGTAGACAAATCACGTTGTGGCTTTTTCGTAGGTAAGAAAACGTTCTTGCTAGAACCCTATTGCAGCCATGTAAAAGATGCAACAACAATTAGAGGACGTCTAACTTGTTTTTGCAGCAATTGCCTTGTGATGTGATATGGCCAAAAGTTGTGATGAATGATGAATGATATATTGTGATGTATGAGATCATGTTCTTGTTATAGGAATCACGACTTGCATGTCCATGAGTATGACAACCAGCAGGAGCCATAGGAGTTGTCTTAATTATTGTATGACCTGCGTGTCAATGATTTAACGCCATGTAATTACTTTACTTTATTGCTAAACCGTTAGCCATAGTAGTAGAAGTAATAGTTGGTGAGCAACTTCATGGAGACACGATGATGGAGATCATGGTGTCATGCCGGTGATGAAGATGATCATGGAGCCCCAAAGATGGAGATCAAAGGAGCTATATGATATTGGCCATATCATGTCACTACTATTTAATTGCATGTGATGTTTATTATGTATATGCATCTTGTTTACTTAGAACGACGGTAGTAAATAAGATGATCCCTCATAATAATTTCAAGAAAGTGTTCCCCCTAACTGTGCGCCGTTGCTAAAGTTCGTCGTTTCAAAGCACCACGTGATGATCGGGTGTGATAGAGTCCTACGTTCACATACAACGGGTGTAAGACAGTTTTACACATGCAAAACACTTAGGGTTAACTTGATGAGCCTAGCATGTACAGACATGGCCTCGGAACACAGATACCGAAAGGTCGAACATGAGTCGTATGGAAGATACGATCAAGATGGAGATGTTCACCGATGATGACTAGTCCGTCTCATGTGATGATCGGACACGGCCTAGTCGACTCGGATCATGTAACACTTAGATGACTAGAGGGATGTCAAATCTGAGTGGGAGTTCATTAAATAATTTGATCAGATGAACTTAATTATCATGAACTTAGTCTAAAATCTTTGCAAAAATGTCTTGTAGATCAAATGGCCAACGCTCATGTCAACATGAAATTCAACGCGTTCCTAGAGAAAACTAAGCTGAAAGATGATGGCAGCAACTATACGGACTGGGTCCAGAACCTGAGGATCATCATCATAGCTGCCAAGAAAGCATATGTCCTAGAAGGACCGCTAGGTGATGCACCCATCCCAGAGAACCAAGACGTTATGAACGCTTGGCAGTCACGTGCTGATGATTACTCCCTCGTTCAGTGCGGCATGCTTTACAGCTTAGAACCGGGGCTCCAAAAGCGTTTTGAGCAACACGGAGCATATGAGATGTTCGAGGAGCTGAAAATGGTTTTCCAAGCTCATGCCCGGGTCGAGAGATATGAAGTCTCCGACAAGTTCTATAGTTGTAAGATGGAGGAAAAGACTTCTGTCAGTGAGCACATACTCAAAATGTCTGGGTTGCACAACCGCCTGTCCCAGCTGGATATTAACCTCCCGGACGAGGCGGTCATTGACAGAATCCTTCAGTCGCTCCCACCGAGCTACAAGAGCTTTGTGATGAACTACAATATGCAGGGGATGGTGAAAACTATTCCTGAAGTATTTTCAATGTTGAAGTCAGCAGAGGTAGAAATCAAGTAGGAACATCAAGTGTTGATGGTCAATAAAACCACTAAGTTCAAGAAGGGCAAGGGTAAGAAGAACTTCAAGAAGTACGGCAAGGATGTTGCCGCACCCGGTAAGCCAGTTGCCGGGAAGAAGTCAAAGAATGGACCCAAGCCTGAGACTGAGTCCTTTTATTGCAAAGGGAAGGGTCACTAGAAGCGGAACTGCCCCAAATACTTAGCGGACAAGAAGGCCGGCAACACTAAAGGTATATGTGATATACATGTAATTGATGTGTACCTTACCAGTACTCATAGTAACTCCTGGGTATTTGATACCGGTGTCGTTGCTCATATTTGTAACTCACAGCAGGAGCTGCGGAATAAGAGGAGACTGGCGAAGGACGAGGTGATAATGCACGTCGGGAATGGTTCCAAGGTCGATGTGATCGCCGTCGGCACGCTGCCTCTACATTTACCCACGGGATTAGTTTTAAACCTCAATAATTGTTATTTAGTGCCAAGTTTGAGCATGAACATTGTATCTGGATCTCGTTTAATACGAGATGGATACTCATTTAAATCCGAGAATAATGGTTGTTCTATTTATATGAGAGATATGTTTTATGGTCATGCCCCGATGGTCAATGGTTTATTCTTAATGAATCTTGAACGTAATGTTACACATATTCATAGTGTGAATACCAAAAGATGTAAAGTTGATAACGATAGTCTCACATACTTGTGGCACTGCCGCCTTGGTCACATTGGTGTCAAGCGCATGAAGAAGCTCCATGCTGATGGACTTTTAGAGTCTCTTGATTATGAATCAATTGACACATGCGAACCATGCCTCATTGGCAAAATGACCAAGACTCCGTTCTCCGGAACAATGGAGCGAGCAACCAACTTATTGGAAATCATACATACCGATGTGTGCGGTCCAATGAGCGTTGAGGCTCGCGGAGGATATCGTTATGTTGTCACTCTCACTGATGACTTGAGTAGATATGGGTATGTCTACTTGATGAAACACAAGTCTGAGACCTTTGAAAAGTTCAAGGAATTTCAGAATGAGGTAGAGAATCAACGTGACCGAAAGATAAAGTTCTTCCGATCAGATCGTGGAGGAGAATATTTAAGTCACGAATTTGGTACGCACTTAAGGAAATGTGGAATCGTTTCACAACTCATGCCGCCTGGAACACCTCAGCATAACGGTGTGTCCGAACGTCGTAATCGCACTCTATTGGATATGTGCGATCTATGATGTCTCTTACCGATTTACCGCTATCATTTTGGGGATACGCTCTAGAGACAGCTACATTCACTTTAAATAGGGCTCCGTCTAAATCCGTTGAGACAACACCGTATGAATTATGGTTTGGGAAGAAACCTAAGCTGTTGTTTCTAAAAGTTTGGGGATGTGATGCTTATGTCAAGAAACTTCAACCTGAAAAGCTCGAACCCAAGTCGGAAAAATGCCTCTTCATAGGATACCCTAAGGAAACCATTGGGTATACCTTCTACTTAAGATCTGAGGGCAAGAACTTTGTTGCGAAGAACGGATCCTTTCTGGAAAAAGAGTTTCTCTCGAAAGGAGTAAGTGGGAGGAAAGTAGAACTCGATGAAGTACTACCTCTTGAACCGGAAAGTAGTGCAGCTCGGGAAAATGTTCCTGTGGTGCCTACACCGACTAGAGAGGAAATTAATGATGATGATCAAGGTACTTAGGATCAAGTTGCTACTGAACTTCGTAGGTCCACAAGGACATGTTCCACACCAGAGTGGTATGGCAACCATGTCCTGGAAATCAAGTTGTTAGACAACGGTGAACCTTCGAACTATGAAGAAGCGATGGCGGGCCCAGATTCCAACAAATGGCTTGAAGCCATGCAATCCGAGATAGGATCCATGTATAAAAACAAAGTATGGACTTTGACAGACTTGCCCGATGATCGGTGAGCGATAGAAAACAAATGGATCTTTAAGAAGAAGACGGACGCGGATGGTAATGTTACCATCTATAAAGCTCGACTTGTCGCTAAGGGTTATCGACAAGTTCAAGGGGTTGACTACGATGAGACATTCTCTCCCGTAGCGAAGATGAAGTTCGTCCGAATCATGTTAGCAATTGCCGCATAATATGATTATGAGATATGTCGTAAAGGACATGTTTCTCGTTTATGGAGGTGACGAAGAGCTTGTCGTAAAGGGTTACGTCGACGCTAGCTTCGACACAGATCTGGATGACTCTAAGTCACAAACCGGATACGTGTATATGTTGAATCGTGGACCAGTAAGCTAGTGCAGTTGCAAGCAGAGCATCGTGGCGGGATCTACATGTGAAGCAGAGTACATGGCAGCCTCGGAGGCAGCGCATGAAGCAATATGGATGAAGGAGTTCATCACCGACCTAGGAGTCATACCCAATGTGTCGGGGCCAATCACTCTCTTCTGTGACAACACTGGAGCTATTGCCCTTGCCAAGGAGCCCAGGTTTCACAAGAAGACCAGGCACATCAAGCGTCGTTTCAACTCCATCCGTGAAAATGTTCAAGATGGAGACATAAATATTTGTAAAGTACATACGGATCTGAATGTCACAGATCCGTTGGCTAAACCTCTTCCGCGAGCAAAACATGATCAACACCAGAACTCTATGGGTGTTCGATTCATCACAATGTAACTAGATTATTGGCTCTAGTGCAAGTGGGAGACTGTTGGAAATATGCCCTAGAGGCAATAATAAAAGGATTATTATTATATTTCCTTGTTCATGATAATTGTCTTTTATTCATGCTATAATTGTATTATCCGGAAATCGTAATACACGTGTGAATACATAGACCACAATATGTCCCTAGTGAGAATCTAGTTGACTAGCTCGTTGATCAATAGATAGTCATGCTTTCCTGACTATGGACATTAGATGTCGTTGATAATGGGATCACATCATTAGGAGAATGATGTGATGGACAAGATCCAATCCTAAGCATAGCACAAGATCATGTAGTTCGTTTGCTAGAGCTTTTTCAATGTCAAGTATCTTCTCCTTAGACCATGAGATCGTGTAACTCCCGGATACCGTAGGAGTGCTTTGGGTGTACCAAACGTCACAACATAACTGGGTGACTATAAAGGTATACTACGGGTATCTCCGAAAGTGTCTGTTGGGTTGACACGGATTGAGACTGGGATTTGTCACTCCGTATGACGGAGAGGTATCTCTGGGCCCACTCGGTAATGCATCATCATAATGAGCTCAAAGTGACCAAATGTCTGGTCACGGGATCATGCATTATGGTACGAGTAAAGTGACTTGCCGGTAACGAGATTGAACGAGGTATTGGGATACCGACGATCGAGTCTCGGGCAAGTAACATACCGATTGACAAAGGGAATTGTATACGGGGTTGCGTGAATCCTCGACATCGTGGTTCATCCGATGAGATCATCGAGGAGCATGAGGGAGCCAACATGGATATCCAGATCCCGTTGTTGGTTATTGACCGGAGAGCCGTCTCGGTCATGTCTACGTGTCTCCCGAACCCGTAGGGTCTACACACTTAAGGTTCGGTGACGCTAGGGTTGTAGAGATATGAGTATGCAGCAAACCGAAAGTTGCTCGGAGTCCCGGATGAGATCCCAGACGTCACGAGGAGTTCCGGAATGGTCCGGAGGTAAAAAATTATATATAGGAAGTGCAGTTTCGGCCATCGGGAGAGTTTCGGGGGTCACCGGTATTGTACCGGGACCATCGGAAGGGTCCTGGGGGTCCACCGGGTGGGGCCACCTATCCCGGAGGGCCCCGTGGGCTGAAGTGGGGAGGGGACCAGCCCCTGGTGGGCTGGTGCGCCCCCCCTTGGGCCCCCCTGCGCCTAGGGTTGGAAACCCTAGGGTGGGGGGCGCCTCCACTTGCCTTGAGGGGCACTCCACCCCCCTTGCCGCCGCCCCCCTTGGGAGATCCCATCCCCAGGGCCGGCACCCCCAGGGGGCCTATATAAAGGGAAAGGGGAGGGAGGGCAGCCGCACCCTGAAGTCTTGGCGCCTCCCTCTCCCCTGCTACACCTCTCCCTCTCGTAGAAGCTCGGCGAAGCTCTGCCGGAACCCTGCTGCATCCACCACCACGCCGTCGTGCTGCTGGATCTTCATCAACCTCTCCTTCCCCCTTGCTGGATCAAGAAGGAGGAGACGTCACGCTGACCGTACATGTGTTGAACGCGGAGGTGCCGTCCGTTCGGCGCTAGGATCTCCGGTGATTTGGATCACGACGAGTACGACTCCATCAACCCCGTTCTCTTGAATGCTTCCGCTCGCGATCTACAAGGGTATGTAGATGCACTCCCCTCTCTCGTTGCTAGATGAACTCATAGATGGATCCTGGTGAATGTAGGAAATTTTTTATTTTATGCAACATTCCCCAACAGTCTCTGTCGGTGTCAAAACCGGCGGATCTCGGGTAGGGGGTCCCGAACTGTGCGTCTAGGCGGATGGTAACAGGAGACGAGGGACACGATGTTTTACCCAGGTTCGGGCCCTCTTGATGGAGGTAAAACCCTACGTCCTGCTTGATTGATATTGATAATGTGGGTATTACAAGAGTAGATCTACCACGAGATCAAGGAGGCTAAACCCTAGAAGCTAGCCTATGGTATGATTGTTGTAATGGTTGTTGTTGTGTCCTACGGACTAAAGCCATCCGTTTTATATAGACACCGGAGAGGGCTAGGGTTACATAGAGTCGGTTACAATGGTAGGAGATCTACATATCCGTATCGCCAAGCTTGCCTTCCACGCCAAGGAAAGTCCCATCTGGACACGGGACGAAGTCTTCAATCTTGTATCTTCATAGTCTTGGAGTCCGGCTGACGATGATAGTCCGGCTGATGATGATAGTCCAGCTATCTGGACACCCCCTAGTCCAGGACTCCCTCAGTAGCCCCTGAACCAGGCTTCAATGACGATGAGTCCGGCGCGCATATTGTTCGGCATTGCAAGGCGGGTTCCTCCTTCGAATAATTCATAGAAGATTGTGAACACCAGGATAGTGTCCGGCTCTGCAAAATAAATTCCACATTCCACCGTAGAGAGAATAATATATACACAAGTTCAATCTGCTGACGTTTTTTTTGGCATGACGTCACACCACTACCAAGCCCTTACTTGAATCATTTTTTACTTTACCACCTCAGCGCGTTTAGCGAAGCGGTTTCCTTGGCACGTCTTGTCGAAGCAGAGATCATGTTCCTCCTATTCCGGGATTCTCATCAATACTTACGTGGTTAACCCAACCGCGCCCGTCGCCACGCCCCCTCTATCGAGGGCGAGTTCCGAACGGTCACGGAGATGGCTCTCGGTATTCTCCCTCTTTATAACGGGACCAAGGCTCGTTTCTTTTCTTCAATCCTCCATCGAATCTTCTCCTTGCTCCAAGTTCCAACACCTAGAGCCCCAGATTCGAGCGCTTCGGACCTTCAACAATGTCCGATTCCGACCTCCAGGGCCGGTGGATGCCTTCCTCCGTCACGGAGGAGGACGTGCTAAAGCTGCGAGAGGCCAAGTACCTGACTTATGAGATCTCGCATAGGCTGCCCGCCAGAGGGAAGGCCATTCCCACCCCCGAGCCTGGCGAGTACGTCGATTTTGTATCCCACCTCCGTCGGGGTTTAGGCTTCCCGATGGATCCTTTTGTGAGAGGGCTCATGTTTTACTATGGGTTGGAATTCCACGACTTGGCTCCGGAGTCCATCCTCCATATTTCCGCATTTATTGTCATCTGTGAAGCCTTCCTCCACGTCACCCCCCACTTCGGCCTGTGGCTGAAGACCTTCAATGTGGAGCCGAAGATGATCGAGGGGCATCAAGCAGAGTGCGGCGGGGCGGCCGTAAGTAGGAGGGCCAATGCCCCATGGCCCGTGGGCTCCTTCCAAGAGGAGCTCGGCCTGTGGCAGCAGGAGTGGTTCTATATTACCGCTCCGAGGGGCAGCATACAAAAGCCGCCGCCCTTATTCTGCTCGGGACCTCCACAACGGTTGATGTCGTGGGTCAACCAAGAGCTCAACTGGGGACCGTCAAAGGATGTGCCCCTACTGCAGGGCCGGATTCGAGACCTCCAAGCGAGGGAGATCGATATGGTTGTGGTAATGCAGGTCATGCTGATTAGGCGTCTCCTGCCCTGCAAACGCTGCCCTCTCTGGTTGTGGGAGTTTAATCCGGAGGGGCCACGGATTCTTCAACACTTCATGGGTATGACACCCATGGAGATGTACAAATTATTCTTTGGATCGCGAGAGGCGTGTTCGAAATTGACTGAGGACGCTGGCCTAAGCTGCAATCGCCCGAATACACAAGTAAGTAGCTCCGAGTCCAGACATACCATTTGTTTGCCTTTCTATGATTCGCCTTGTGACCGATTTCCTTCTAAACAGGAGTGGATAGCGCAAGCAAAACTGATATGGTGTCCGGCCCCCCTCCCAGAGACCGCGCCGGATTCCGTGCTGGTCAGGATGCTGGAGGTTGCGCCTTCAGAGGAAGGCGAAGGGGAAAGTAGAAGAGCTACCGCCTCGCCTAAGGAGGCTCTTGAAAGAGGGGGGATCGAGAATCCCTCCCTCCAAGGGGAGAAGAGGACTGCCTCCGAGGACCCGGGGGCCAAAGCCCCTAAGCGGGGGAAGAAATCTTCACCAGAGGGTCCTGCGTCCGGGGAGGCCCCGGCCGCACAGTCTCCCCTAAATAATCAGCCCTCCAACGAGCCGTAAGTAGAAAGAAGGGAGTTTTATAATAAGGGACACCCCTATTTGTGCTTCTGAGGATAACTCAAGTTCTTACCTTGTAGTTCCGATCTCCGTCCTTCGCAAATGAGCTCGTCTTCGGGGGACCTTCGTCCGGAGATGGTGGAGAGCGAGACGCCTCTGTCCGGGGCACCGTCGGATAGGGCGGACGAGCCTGAAGTGTCATCACGGAGGGAGCCCCCGGGTTTGGCAAAGCCGGATAGTTTGGCACCAACTAGTGTACGGCTAAAGGATCTGCTTGAGAAGGCGTCTATCTCAGAAGATCACCATGCATAGATGAGTATGGTGATTGGAAGAATTTCGTGTTGGGGAACGTTGCAGAAAATTAAAAATTTTCCTACAGTTTCACCAAGATCCATCTATGAGTTCATCTAAGCAACGAGTCAAGGGAGTGAGTTTGCATCTACATACCACTTGTAGATCGCGTGCGGAAGCTTGCAAGGGGATGGTGATGATGGAGTCGTACTCGACGTGATTCAGATCACCGATGTCCAAGTGCTGAACGGACAGCACCTCTGCGTTCAACACACATACGGGACGGAAGACGTCTCCTCCTTCTTGATCCAGCAAGGGGGAAGGAGAGGTTGATGATGATCCAGCAGCACGACAGCGTGGTGGTGGATGCAGCAGAACTCCAGTAGGGCTTCGCCAAGCGTCTAAGGGAGGAGGACGAGGTGTAGCAGGGGGAGGGAGGCGCCAAGGCAATGGGTGTGGCTGCCCTTTCCCATGCCCTCCTTTATATAGGACCCCAGGGGGGGCGCCGGCCCTGGGAGATTGAATCTCCCAAGGGGGCGGCGGCCAAGGGGGGAGGAGTGCCCCCCAAGGCATGTGGTGCGCCCCCCCCCCACCCTAGGGTTTTAACCCTAGGCGCAGGGGGTGGGCCTAGGAGGGCGCACCAGCCCACTATGGGCTGGATCCCCTCCCACGTCAGCCCAGGGGGCCCTCCGGGATGGGTGGCCCCACCCGGTGGACCCCTGGGACCCTTCCGGTGGTCCTGGTACATTACCGGGAGACCCCGAAACTTTCCCGATGGCCGAAAAACCACTTCCTATATATTATTCTTTACCTACGGACCATTACGAAACTCCTCGTGACGTCCGGGATCTCATCCGGGACTCCTAACAACATTCGGTATGCTGCATACTCATATTCATACAACCCTAGCGTCACCGAACCTTAAGTGTGTAGACCCTACGGGTTCGGGAGACACGCAGACATGACCGAGACGACTCTCGGGCAATAACCAACAGTGGGATCTGGATACCCTTGTTGGCTCCCACATGCTCCTCGATGATTTCATCGGTTGAACCACGATGTCGAGGATTCGATCAAATCCCGTATACAATTCCCTTTGTCAATCGGTACGTTACTTACCCGAGACTCGATCGTCGGTATCCCAATACCTTGTTCAGTCTCGTTACCGGCAAGTCACTTTACTCGTACCGTAATGCATGATCCCGTGGCCAACAGCTTGGTCACCTTGAGCTCATTATGATGATGCATTACCGAGTGGGCCCAAAGATACCTCTCCGTCATACGGAGTGACAAATCCCAGTCTCGATCCGTGTCAACCCAACAGATACTTTCGGAGATACCTGTAATGCACCTTTATAGTCACCCAGTTACGTTGTGACGTTTGATACACCCAAGGCACTCCTACGGTATCCGGGAGTTACACGATCTCATGGTCGAAGGAAGAGATACTTGACATTGGCAAAGCTCTAGCAAATGAACTACACGATCTTTGTGCTATGCTTAGGATTGGGTCTTGTCCATCACATCATTCTCCTAATGATGTGATCCCGTTATCAAAGACATCCAATGTCCATAGTCAGGAAACCATGACTATCTGTTGATCACAACGAGCTAGTCAACTAGAGGCTCACTAGGGACATATTGTGGTCTATGTGTTCACACGTGTATTACGATTTCCGGATAATAGAGTTATAGCATGAACAAAAGACAATTATCATGAACAATGAAATATAATAATACTTTTATTATTGCCTCTAGGGCATATTTCCAACAGTCTCCCACTTGCACTAGAGTCACCAATCTAGTTACATTGTGATGAATCGAACACCCATAGAGTTCTGGTGTTGATCATGTTTTGCTCGCGAGAGAGGTTTAGTCAACGGATCTGCGACATTCAGATCCGTGTGTACTTTGCAAATCTCTATGTCTCCATCTTGAATATTTTCACGGATGGAGTTGAAACGACGCTTGATGTGCCTGGTCTTCTTGTGAAACCTGGGCTCCTTGGCAAGGGCAATAGCCCCAGTGTTGTCACAGAAGAGTTTGATCGTCCCCGACGCATTGGGTATGACTCCTAGGTCGGTGATGAACTCCTTCACCCAAATCGCTTCATGCGTTGCCTCCGAGGCTGCCATGTACTCCGCTTCACACGTAGATCCCGCCACGACGCTCTGCTTGCAGCTGCACCAGCTTACTGCTCCACCATTCAACATATACACGTATCTGGTTTGTGACTTAGAGTCATCCAGATCTGAGTCGAAGCTAGCGTTGACGTAACCCTTTGCGACGAGCTCTTCGTCTCCTCCATAAACGAGAAACATGTCCTTTGTCCTTTTCAGGTACTTCAGGATATTCTTGACCGCTGTCCAGTGTTCCTTGCCGGGATTACTTTGGTATCTTGCTACCAAACTTACGGCAAGGTTTACATCGGGTCTGGTACACAGCATGGCATACATAATAGATCCTATGGCTGAAGCATAGGGGATGACACTCATCTCTTCTTTATCTTTTGTCGTGGTCGGTAACTGAGCCGAGCTCAATCTCACACCTTGTAACATAGGCAAGAACCCCTTCTTGGACTGATCCATTTTGAACCTCTTCAAAATCTTATCAAGGTATGTGCTTTGTGAAAGACCTATGAGGCGTCTCGATCTATCTCTATAGATCTTGATGCCTAATATATAAGCAGCTTCTCCAAGGTCCTTCATTGAAAAACACTTATTCAAGTAGGCCTTAATGCTGTCCAGAAGTTCTATATTATTTCCCATCAAGAGTATGTCATCTACATATAATATGAGAAATGCTACAGAGCTCCCACTCACTTTCTTGTAAACGCAGGCTTCTCCATAAGTCTGCATAAACCCAAACGCTTTGATCATCTCATCAAAACGAATATTCCAACTCCGAGATGCTTGCACCAGTCCATAAATGGAACGCTGGAGCTTGCATACTTTGTTAGCGTTCTTAGGATCGACAAAACCTTCCGGCTGCATCATATACAGCTCTTCCTTAAGATGTCCGTTAAGGAATGACGTTTTGACGTCCATCTGCCATATCTCATAATCATAGTATGCGGCAACTGCTAACATGATTCGGACGGACTTCAGCTTCGCTATGGGAGAGAATGTCTCGTCGTAGTCAATCCCTTGAACTTGTCGATAACCCTTAGCGACAAGCCGAGCTTTATAGATGGTAACATTACCATCCGCGTCTGTCTTCTTCTTGAAAATCCATTTGTTTTCTATCACTCGCCAATCATCAGGCAAGTCTATCAAAGTCCATACTTTGTTTTCATACATGGATTCTATCTCGGATTTCATGGCTTCAAGCCATTTGTTGGAATCTGGGCCCGCCATCGCTTCTTCATAGTTCGAAGGTTCACCGTTGTCTAACAACATGATTTCCAGGACAGGGTTGCCGTACCACTCTGGTGCGGAACGTGTCCTTGCGGACCTACGAAGTTCAGTAGCAACTTGATCCGAAGTACCTTGATCATCATCATTGTTTTCCTCTTCAGTTGGTGTGGGCATCACAGGAACATTTTCCTGCGCTGCACCACTTTCCCGTTCGAGAGGTAGTACTTCATCGAGTTCTACTTTCCTCCCACTTACTTCTTTCGAGAGAAACTCTTTTTCCAGAAAGCATCCGTTCTTGGCAACAAAGATCTTGCCCTCGGATCTTAAGTAGAAGGTATACCCGATAGTTTCCTTAGGGTATCCTATGAAGACGCATTTTTCTGACTTGGGTTCGAGCTTTTCAGGTTGAAGTTTCTTGACATAAGCATCGCATCCCCAAACTTTTAGAAACGACAGCTTAGGTTTCTTCCCAAACCATAATTCATACGGTGTCGTCTCAACGGATTTAGACGGTGCCCTATTTAAAGTGAATGTAGCTATCTCTAGAGCGTATCCCCAAAATGATAGTGGTAAATCGGTAAGAGACATCATAGACCGCACCATATCTAATAGAGTGCGATTACGACGTTCGGACACACCGTTACGCTGAGGTGTTCCAGGCGGCGTGAGTTGTGAAACGATTCCACATTTCCTTAAGTGTGTACCAAATTCGTGACTTAAGTATTCTCCTCCATGATCTGATCGTAGGAACTTTATCTTTCGGTCACGTTGATTCTCCACCTCATTCTGAAATTCCTTGAACTTTTCAAAGGTTTCAGACTTGTGTTTCATTAAGTAAACATACCCATATCTACTCAAGTCATCAGTGAGAGTGAGAACATAACGATATCCTCCGCGAGCCTCAACGCTCATTGGACCGCATACATTGGTATGTATGATTTCCAAAAAGTTGGTTGCTCGCTCCATTGTTCCGGAGAATGGAGTCTTGGTCATTTTGCCCATGAGGCATGGTTCGCATGTGTCAAACGATTCATAATCAAGAGACTCTAAAAGTCCATCAGCATGGAGCTTCTTCATGCGCTTGACACCAATGTGACCAAGGTGGCAGTGCCACAAGTATGTGGGACTATCGTTATCAACTTTACATCTTTTGGCATCCACACTATGAACATGTGTAATATTACGCTCGAGATTCATCAAGAATAAACCATTGACCATCGGAGCATGACCTTAAAACATATCTCTCATATAAATCGAACAACCATTATTCTCAGACTTAAACGAGTAGCCATCTCGTATTAAACGAGATCCAGATAGAATGTTCATGCTCAAACTTGGCACTAAATAACAATTATTAAGGTTCAAAACTAATCCCGTAGGTAAATGTAGAGGCAGCGTGCCGACGGCGATCACATCGACTCTGGAACCATTCCCGACGCGCATCGTCACCTCGTCCTTCGCCAGTCTCAATTTATTCCGCAGCTCCTGCTGTGAGTTACAAATATGAGCAACGGCACCGGTATCAAATACCCAGGAGTTACTACGAGTACTGGTAAGGTACACATCAATTACATGTATATCAAATATACCTTTGGTGTTGCCGGCCTTCTTATCCGCTAAGTATTTGGGGCAGTTCCGCTTCCAGTGACCCTTCCCCTTGCAATAAAAGCACTCAGTCTCAGGCATGGGTCCATTCTTTGACTTCTTCCCGGTAACTGGCTTACTGGGAGCGGCAGCATCCTTGCCATCCTTCTTGAAGTTCTTCTTGCCCTTGCCCTTCTTGAACTTAGTGGTCTTATTGACCATCAACACTTGATGTTCTTTCTTGATTTCAGCCTCTGCTGACTTCAGCATCGAGAACACTTCAGGAATGGTCTTCACCATCCCCTGCATGTTGTAGTTCATCACAAAGCTCTTGTAGCTTGGTGGGAGCGACTGGAGGATTCTGTCAATGACCGCCTCATCTGGGAGGTTAATGTTCAGCTGGGTCATACGGTTGTGCAACCCAGACATCTTCAGGATGTGCTCACTGACAGAACTGTTTTCCTCCATCTTACAACTATAGAACTTGTCGGAGACATCATATCTCTCGTCCCGGGCATGAGCTTGGAAAACTAGTTTCAGCTCTTCGAACATCTCATATGCTCCGTGATGCTCAAAACGCTTTTGGAGCCCCGGTTCTAAGCTGTAAAGCATGCCGCACTGAACGAGGGAGTAATCATCAGCACAAGTTTGCCAAGAATTCATAATGTCTTGGTTCTCTGGGACGGGAGCGTCACCTAGCGGTCCTTCTAGGACATATTGCTTCCTGGCAGCTATGAGGATGATCCTCAGGTTCCGGACCCAGTCCGTATAGTTGCTGCCATCATCTTTCAGCTTGGTTTTCTCTAGGAACGCGTTGAAGTTCATGTTGACATGAGCGTTGGCCATTTGATCTACAAGACATATTTGCAAAGGTTTTAGACTAAGTTCATGATAATTAAGTTCTAATCAAATTATGAACTCCCACTCAGATTAGACATCCCTCTAGTCATCTAAGTGTTACACGATCCGAGTCGACTAGCCCGTGTCCGATCATCACGTGAGATGGACTAGTCATCGTCGTTGAACATCTCCATGTTGATCGTATCTTCCATACGACTCGTGTTCGACCTTTCAGTCTCCGTGTTCCGAGGCCATGTCTGTACATGCTAGGCTCGTCAAGTTAACCCTAAGTGTTTTTGCTGTGTAAAACTGTCTTACACCCGTTCTATGTGAACGTAAGAATCCATCACACCCGACCATCACGTGGTGCTTAGAAGCGACGAACTGTAGCAACGGTGCACAGTTAGAAAGAACACTTCTTGAAATTTTTGTAAGGGATCATCTTATTTACTACCGTCGTCCTAAGTAAACAAGATGCATAAACATAATAAACATCACATGTAATTATATAGTTGTGACATGATATGGCCAATATCATATAGCTCCATTGATCTCCATCTTCGGGGCTCCATGATCATCTTGTCACCGGCTTGACACCATGATCCCCATCATCATGATCTCCATCATCATGTCTTCATGAAGTTGTCACGCCAACGACTACTTCTACTTCTATGGCTAACGTGTTTAGCAAATAAAGTAAAGTAGTTTACATGGCGTTCTTCAATGACACGCAGGTCATACAAAAAATAAAGACAACTCCTATGGCCCCTGCCGGTTGTCATACTCATCGACATGCAAGTCATGAATCCTATTACAAGAACATGATTTCATACATCACAATTCATCATTCATCACAACTTCTGGACATATCACATCACATGATCAATCACTGCAAAAACAAGTTAGGCGTCCTCTTGTTGTTGCATCTTTTACGTGGCTGCAATTGGGTTCTAGCAAGAACGTTTTCTTACCTACGAATAACCACAACGTGATTTTGTCAACTTCTATTTACCCTTCATAAGGGCCCTTTTCATCGAATCCGCTCCAACTAAAGTGGGAGAGACAGACACCTGCCAGCCACCTTATGCAACTAGTGCATGTTAATCGGTGGAACCGGTCTCACGTAAGCGTACGTGTAAGGTTGGTCCGGGCCGCTTCATCCCACAATACCGCTGAAGCAATAAAAGACTAGTAGAGGCAAGCAAGTTGACAAGATCCACGCCCACAACAAAATTGTGTTCTACTCGTGCATTAGAGAACTACGCATAGACCTAGCTCTGATACCACTGTTAGGGAACGTTGCAGAAAATTAAAAATTTTCCTACGGTTTCACTAAGATCCATCTATGAGTTCATCTAAGCAAAGAGTCAAGGGAGTGATTTTGCATCTACATACCACTTGTAGATCGCGTGCGGAAGCTTGCAAGGGGATGGTGATGATGGAGTCGTACTCGACGTGATTCAGATCACCGATGTCCAAGTGCTGAACGGACAGCACCTTCGCGTTCAACACACGTACGGGATGGGAGACGCCTCCTCCTTCTTGATCCAGCAAGGGGGAAGGAGAGGTTGATGATGATCCAGCAGCACGACAGCGTGGTCGTGGATGCAGCAGAACTCCAGCAGGGCTTCGCCAAGCGTCTACGGGAGGAGGACGAGGTGTAGCAGGCGGAGGGACGCGCCAAGGCAATGGGTGTTGCTGCCCTCCCCCCTGCCCTCCTTTATATAGGACCCCAGGGGAGGCGCCGGCCCTGGGAGATTGAATCTCCCAAGGGGGCGGCGGCCAAGGGGGGAGGAGTGCCCCCCAAGGCATGTGGTGCGCCCCCCCACCCTAGGGTTTCAACCCTAGGCGCAGGGGGTGGGCCTAGGGGGGCGCACCAGCCCACTATGGGCTGGCTCCCCTACCACGTCAGCCCATTGGGACCTCCGGGATGGGTGGCCCCACCTGGTGGACCCCCGGGACCCTTCCGGTGGTCCCGGTACATTACCAGGAGACCCCGAAACTTTCCCGATGGCTGAAAACCACTTCCTATATATTATTCTTTACCTCCGGACCATTCCGAAACTCCTCGTGACGTCCGGGATCTCATCCGGGACTCCGAACAACATTCGATATGCTGCATACTCATATTCATACAACCCTAGCGTCACCGAACCTTAAGTGTGTAGACCCTACGGGTTCGGGAGACACGCAGACATGACCGAGACGACTCTCGGGCAATAACCAACAGCTGGATTTGGATACCCTTGTTGGCTCCCACATGCTCCTCGATGATTTCATCGGTTGAACCACGATGTCGAGGATTCGATCAAATCCCGTATACAATTCCCTTTGTCAATCGGTACATTACTTACCCGAGACTCGATCGTCGGTATCCCAATACCTTGTTCAGTCTCGTTACCGGCAAGTCACTTTACTCGTACCATAATGCATGATCCCGTGGCCAACAGCTTGGTCACCTTGAGCTCATTATGATGATGCATTACCGAGTGGGCCCAGAGATACCTCTCCGTCATACGGAGTGACAAATCCCAGTCTCGATCCGTGTCAACCCAACAGATACTTTCGGAGATACCTGTAATGCACCTTTATAGTCACCCAGTTACGTTGTGACGTTTGATACACCCAAGGCACTCCTACGGTATCCGGGAGTTACACGATCTCATGGTCGAAGGAAGAGATACTTGACATTGGCAAAGCTCTAGCAAACGAACTACACGATCTTTGTGCTATGCTTAGGATTGGGTCTTGTCCATCACATCATTCTCCTAATGATGTGATCCCGTTATCAAAGACATCCAATGTCCATAGTCAGGAAACCATGACTATCTGTTGATCACAACGAGCTAGTCAACTAGAGGCTCACTAGGGACATATTGTGGTCTATGTGTTCACACGTGTATTACGATTTCCGGATAATACAGTTATAGCATGAACAAAAGACAATTATCACGAACAATGAAATATAATAATACTTTTATTATTGCCTCTAGGGCATATTTCCAACATTTCGTCCACCGAAGGCGGACTGCATAATGCCGTCAGGAGTTTGCTGGCGGGGTTTGAGGTACGTAAAAATGACACACCTTTTGACAGTTTTGCATATAAAGTGCGCCCTGTATAGATAGTAGCCCCTGAGACTCGGTAGGTTGTCGAAAGCGACAACGTGCCGAGGATCAAAATCGCAGGTTTCAATTTTCGCCGTTCCTATGCAGGTGGCGGATCGTCCGGGGGCCAACCGGACTGATGGAGTTGCTGAACTAAAGCGGCAACTCGATGTTGCAGATGCGGACATCGCGCTAGTCAACAGGCGACTTGATGAGTCGCAAGGTAAGTGTTTCTTTGTGGTCACTTGGTAAGGAAGCCGAAGCCCGCTCCTTACAACATGTCTGTGAAATGCAGATAGTGCCACTACTGTGGAGAGCCTTCGGGCCGAACTTGCTCAAGCCAAGGAGCAATCCAGAAGGAGTAATGTGGCGGCCTCGAGGGCGGCTGAGGAGTTAGAAGCCGAAAGGGCTGCACACCGCCGAAGCAGGGAAGAGATGGCCGAAATGGCCGTGAAGTTAAAAGATGCTACCGACCGCAATGAGGCTCTTGAAAAGGAGCGCCTAGCGGGGCAAGAAGACCTGGGGAAGGCCACCGCCGAAGCCAAGGATGCCTGTTCTGCAATGCGGGCTATAAAGGAAGAGCTGCGCCAGGCCGGAGACATTGTAGCTGGCAAGCCTTTTCTGCTGCGCCGAAGGTTTACGGATCCAAAGTATGCTCAGCTGGGCCAGCTGTGGGGTCCGGAGGACCCTTATATGGACTTAGCAGCGAGTGCGGTGGATGCTGTTGTGCACTTTCGAAGCCAGAAGGATCACAAGACGGAAGAGTTGTTTTGGTCTCAATTCCATAGTCCGGAGCGTTCACTTCCGCTGACCAACCGGTTGGCCGAGTGGGCTGAGCTGAATAGGTTGTCCGGGCTTGCCATGACGGATATCGTGACCCATGTCTGGCCGGATAGGCCCAAGCCGAAGAGCTATTTTGGCTTATTGCAGCAATTTCTTGGGGCGGTGCCGCATATCAAGGCGATGAAGCGGTCGGCCTGCATAGAGGGTGCACGGATGGCACTCGCCCGTGTGAAGACACATTGGACAGAGATGGATGCCACCGCTGTTGCGACCCCGGGTTCGGACGATAGCCGGTTACCCACCGAGCACTATTTTGGCGAAGTTCTGCGTGGTGCTCGTGTAATAGAGTCGCAGTGCTCAAAAAATGTTACGTTCAAATGAACGTTTTATTTTGTAAACAATGTTTATGATGTAAGCGCCTTTTATACTTGTGCATTCAAGTAGTGGAATATCTCTTGTGCGCCTGTTCATGTATACATGTGTATAACCTGAAAGATGGCAGTCGTCGGCTTCAGCCCCCACGCACAAGGTGCGGGGGTGTTCGCAAAAATAGCGCATTTTCACACTTAATCCGACGTCTCGGTCCTGTAAAGGAGGTGGTAGCGTAGCAAACGAGGCAACCGGACTATAATGCTTTATCACTTTCACTTAGCCATGGGAGTTCGAGGGTGGGGCTACGATATAGCCCCTGGGGGCACCGCGCTCTCCGAATTTCGGGCGCGTATGTGCCTGACCAGGAAACGGCCCTTCGTCAAAGCGGAGGAATTCTAAACATTCCATTGGTCGATCGAGTGGTTGACCAGTCTCTCGCTGTATCATGACAGTCAGTTTTCAGCTTTCTCTACTGAGGTGCTCGCCCAGCCGAACTGGGGCACAATTGCAGTAGTTCTCCTGGTGCCGCGTTAGCCGATGATACGGAACGTAAGGCAGCAAAACACAGGAGCCGGGAAAACCCAACATTTGACCAAAGACATGATTCAGAGCTGATGCATATAAGGCCTAACTCGAGACGCCGAACACTCCCGAAGGTGTTCGGTCTTTATAATAACGGGCAGAACAATGCCCTAAGCCCCTTGTGTCCAGGTACGGGCAAGTTCCTCTGACGCGGCCGATGCCAAAACGCCAGCCTCCACTCTGGTTATAATGAGAAACCAGGGGATTATAGCAACAAGAGACAGTAAGAAAGGTTTACGCAGGGTCTTAATCTGAAAAGAATCCTTGAAACGGGTCCCTACTGCACGTCTGCGCCTGTGTCTCCATTGTGCTGTATCCTGGACGGGTGTGCATGTTGTTCATCTATAAAAAGAGAGGAACTTAGTTTGAAAATAAATCGTGCGAAAAAGTGCATAAAAAATTGAAATATAAATTAATAAAGCTGAGCCTATGCTAGCTCATTATAGCTTATATGCACAACCCCTTGTGAAGGGGTGTGCGGCTAGGTAGCCCCTAGCTTATTTATTCCGGACCCGTCCAGCCGTGTCCGGGGTCTTAGACGACCTTTTAATGAAATGATGCCACGTGGACCGGGCATTTTAAGTGTAAGAGACGCGTAGTGTGGTGTTGCGTTAAAGCGGACGAAAGCTTCACGTCCAAATAGTGCTTGATAGCTACTTTTAAATGGGGCGACATGAAAGATTAGCTTTTCGCGTCGGAAGTTGTCAGGTGACCCGAACAAAACTTCTAGTAATAAGGAGCCTGTGCACCTGGCGTAAGGGCCTGGCGCCACTCCTTTGAAGGAAGTGCGGCTATGTCGAATTGTAGTAAGGTCTATCCCCAACTTGCGGATTGTGTCCGGATATAGCAGGTTTAAGTCACTGCCGCCGTCCATCAGGACTTGTGTAAATTGTAGTCCGTCTATTATAGGATCCAATATCAGAGCAGTCCATCCTGCATTCCGGATACTTCTGGAATAATCCAGGTGGTCAAAAGTGATTGGTTTTGACATCCAATCTCGATGTTCCGCTGGGGTGGACCGTGCGACACCTATCTTAGCGGGTGCTGCATTGTGTTTCCGTACTATCACATGAAGTGAGTTTACTGTTTTGACTTCTTGTGGGAAAGTCTTTTGTCTTCCGGTGCTCTGCTAGTGGGGTTCGTCATCGTCCTCGCTTGGCGCATCGAGCCCCTTGTGTTCGGCGTTGAGTCTGCCGGACTGTTTAAAAACCCAACAATCTCGGTTGGTATGGTTTGCAGGCCTTCCGGAGGTACTGTGGATTTGACATATCCGATCCAAAATTTTGTTTAAGTTGGATAGCTCATCACTGTTGTCCTTAAGAGACAGTGTTTTATTGTTTGGCTGCGAGCTTTTGAATCCGGCGTTGACCGCCGTGCTCTTTGGGCTTTTTTCTTTATTCCGGCGCTGATCTTTTCTGCGCCGTGATTTTCCGTTTCCATCTCTGATCTCGGATGTACTCGGGTCGCTGGTGCTGCATCTTGCTAGCTAGCTCTCTTCCCCCGCGCAAAAGCGGGTCATGAGGCTTGTTAGCACGGCCATTGTCCTTGGCTTCTCTTGGCCGAGGTGTCTGGCGAGCCATTCATCTCGGACGTTGTGTTTAAAAGCTGCTAAGGCTTCCGCGTCCAGACAGTCGACTATTTGGTTCTTTTTGGTAAGGAACCTGTTCCAGAATTTGCACGCTGACTCTCCGGGCTGTTGAGTTATATGACTTAGATCGTCTGCATCCGGAGGGCGGACATAAGTCCCTTGAAAATTTGCTCTAAACGCGTCCTCAAGCTCTTCCCAACTTCCAACAGTGTTTTCTGGGAGGCTTTTGAGCCAATGCCGAGCTGGCCCTTTGAGCTTGAGGGGTAGGTATTTTATGGCGTGGAGATCATCTCCTCTAGCCATGTGTATGTGTAGTATGTAATCTTCTATCCAGACTCCGGGGTCTGTTGTTCCGTCGTATGCCTCTATGTTTATGGGTTTGAACCCTGCTGGAAATTCATGATCCAGCACTGCATCGGTGAAACATAGTGGGTGCACGGCGCCCCTGTATTTGGGTGTGCCGCTGTCTTCGAACACTTGCCGTGTTGTGTTGCTTCCTGGGGCCCTCTTTTTTGGCCCGTAAATGGACCTGGCTGGGCCGTCTGTTTTCCCAGGATCATAAATCGGATTGTGTGCGGCGCCGCTTGTCCTTTTTGGCCTGTCATCTGGCCGTCTATCCGGCCAGGCGGCCTCTTTGTTTTTTGACTGCGAGGGCTCTATGGCTTCCTCGTCAAATTCTGGCAGCAGCTTGCACTTCGGATAGCTCTTTGTTTGGTGCCCATTGCCATATTTGTCTGCGGTCTTGAGTACTTTGCTCCACCTCTTTCTGAGTATGTCTTCCGCTGTTTTGAGCTTCTGCTTTTCCTTCTTCAGACTTCTTGCAGTGGCGACGAGTCTTTTGTGAAGGTTCTTATGCTCCGATGGTGTGTCTGGCGTGAGGTTGTCCGGACTGTTGGTTTCGCCGGGCATGTCTTGATTATCCGATTCGTCCTGTTCGGACGGTTGCTTGGTTGCATGTTCGTCGTCCACTGGTTTGCCCTGCTCTATTGCTGGGTCATTAGGAATGCTGTTTTTGTCGAGGCGGGACTTAGGACGGCGTCTGCGTCGCCGTTTTGGTTGTTTATCGGCGGGATTATCCTTTGCCGCACCCCGTTGTTCCTCGTTATCGCTTCCTTTTGCGGTGTCCACCATATATATGTCATGTGATGGGGTGGCCTTCCAGTGCCCTGTAGGCGCTGGTTCTTGATTGTCTCCGGCATCATCGTCCATACCGTCGATGTCTTCGGAGTCGTAGTCTAGTACGTCGGTTAGATCGTCGACAGTGGCTACAAAGTGGGTGGTGGGTGGGTTTTGAATTTCTTCGTCGTCCGCATCCCAACCATCCTGGCCGTAGTCCGGCTAGGGCTCTCCGGATAGCGAGAGATGCTTTAGCGATTTTAAGATGTCGCCAAAGGGTGAGTGCTGAAAGATGTCCGCAGCGGTGAACTTCATGATCGGCGCCCAATCAGATTCGATTGGCACGGCGCAGGAGGTTCGGAGTCCGGCAGGGAGTCCGGCATCTCGGAGTCATGAGCTTTATAAGGGACGAGGTCAGTGTTCGGCTCCATCGCCGTGGAAGTTGCAGCTCCCGAGGCGGTGTCTAGCCACCCGTCCTCGATCTGCGCGATCGGCTCCGGACTATGAGTCAGAGTGGATTCATGTGCAGCCTCCAAGGCACTTTCCGGCGGCAGAGTTAGGTCATGCCCATCGTGACAGTGCGGCACGCTCGGCTGCGGCTCGGATCCATCGAAGATCAAGTCTCCGCGGATATCGGCCGTGAAGTTTAGGCTTCCAAACCTGACCTGACGGCCAGGGGCGTAGCTTTCGATTTGCTCCAGATGGCCAAGCGAATTGGCCCGCAGTGCGAAGCCGCCGAATACAAAAATATGTCCGGGGAGAAAAGTCTCGCCCAGGACTGCGTCGTTGTTGATTGAAGAGGCCATCAAGCCTATCGGTGACGACACAGAGGAACTCTCAATGAAAGCACCAATGTCGGTGTCAAAACCGGCGGATCTCGGGTAGGGGGTCCCGAACTGTGCGTCTAGGCGGATGGTAACAGGAGACGAGGGACACGATGTTTTAGCCAGGTTCGGGCCCTCTTGATGGAGGTAAAACCCTACGTCCTGCTTGATTGATATTGATAATGTGGGTATTACAAGAGTAGATCTACCACGAGATCAAGGAGGCTAAACCCTAGAAGCTAGCCTATGGTATGATTGTTGTAATGGTTGTTGTTGTGTCCTACGGACTAAAGCCATCCAGTTTATATAGACACCGGAGAGGGCTAGCGTTACATAGAGTCGGTTACAATGGTAGGAGATCTACATATCCGTATCGCCAAGCTTGCCTTCCACGCCAAGGAAAGTCCCATCCGGACACGGGACGAAGTCTTCAATCTTGTATCTTCATAGTCTTGGAGTCCGGCTGACGATGATAGTCCAGCTGATGATGATAGTCCGGCTATCCGGACACCCCCTAGTCCAGGACTCCCTCAGTCTCCCATAGGAAAGACTTGACCATCAAGCTCAGACGAGTGGTTAGGCTCGGGGGAAGGGGTGCTGGAGGGGGCGCAAAAGCCATGAGTGGAGGTGCAAGTGAGCCTATCTGCAGAGGTGTTTTCGACAGAGTCAAAACCGCTTCCTCATTTAATTTATGAAGCTTGGGCATGCTCCGTAACACCGGTGTCAGACTCACGCCAGAGCCCACATAGGGCAAGGCAGGCAACGGCGATGAGGCGACCGAAGCACGAGGGGAGAAGCATCCATAGAGCTCCACTTCTCCGACATCCACAAAGGCAACATCAAGCTCAGACAGAGGAGACGATGTATTAAGGGGTGACGCCTCAGCCGACGCGAGAGAAAGCTTGCCCAAAGTAGTCTCTGCGCGATCCAGAAGGCTCCCAGCACACAGAACCGGGCGAAGAAGAGAGTTGCCCGGTTTATTAGCGGAGAACCGAGCGAAAACAATCGCAATGAATACCCCATGCGGACTATTCCGAAATAATGAAGCCACAGGACCAGCAAGGACGACTTCCCAACACACCCAACACAACACTGCTACAACCTCCCAATACTTGGGGTCTCACAATCACAAACAAAATAGCATCGACTAGCTACAAGTTGAGAAGAACACTTGGGCGAAGACAACAGACACATCTGAGCCCACACTTGTAGTCCAGAAAATTGCATCATGCAACTACCTGCATCATCCCCTTTATCACCACCCTTCTTGCTCTTGCACTTGCTCGATTTACCTCCGCGAATGCTGGATCCAGGGAGAGCTTTTTTCCTCATGAGACATCTGATTACCTTGCTCATGCTAGGGTATAGCTCACCGAGGAAATCATTAAGCTTGATGGCGATCAGGTCCTACAGGTTAAGCACCGAGACTCCGGCCACAACATCTCCCCCATAGGAAAGACCTGCTTGTCTAGCTCAGATGAGTGGTTAGGCTCCAAGGGTGGTGGAGAGGGCACTATATAAAGCCATGAATGGAGGCGCAGGTGAGCCTATCTACGGAGGTGTTTCCGACAAAGTCGAAACAGCTTCCTAGCACAATTTATGAAGCTCGGGCATGATCTGTAACACTGGTGTTCGACTCATGCTAGAGTCCTCGCCCACATAGGGCCAGGCAGGCAATGACGACGAGGCGACCTAAGCACGAGGGGAGAAGCATCCATAGAGCTCCACCTGTCCGACATCCACAAAAGTAACATCAAGCTCAGACAGAGGAGACGGTGTATTAGGGTGTGACGACGCCTCAGCCGGCGCAGGAAAAAGCTTGCCATGCAAGGAATCAACCACATCAAGTATAGGCTAGGTCGCCTCCATCAACCGTGATGAAGCCATGTCTTGCATCTCAGAGCACAATGCCTGGATCGAGGCGGTCAGATTGTGTATGGTTTTATGAGTCCGGGCATAACATGCACTTCCTCCGTTTTTAAATATAAGTTATTTTAATATTTAATATGAACTACATACGGATGTATGAGACATATTTAGAGTCTAAACTAGACCTACTCATTTTTTAATCCTATGAACGCACATACGTACACCTTACCCCTATGAGCACCTTCGAAAGACTGAGCCGGTACCGTAGGCACCTCGTCGTCGACAGAAACATCTTCTCCAACTGAATGCGCATTGCCGAAAATCCTGAAATAAATCCAGAAATAAATGCAATCACCAGGATTTCAACCCTGATGGGCTGGGAATACCACAGTCTCTCTAACAATCCTATTCGGCAAAAAAAAATATCCAACCACAGGTCGGTTCCACATTGAGATCTTCTGAGAAGTATTGTACTCACTGGGTAAAGAAATATACGAATGTTTAGATCACTAGAAAAATTATCTGATGCTGACCATCTAAACACGATCAAATCGTGTGTGGTTTTACGAGTCCGTGCGGGATGTGACGTCTGAATCTGCGTTTGCGCGTCCACGTTGACTCCAACCAGACGCCGGACAGAAGCTTCTCAAACGCCCGGTCCAACGCGGCGGCCGCAGCAGCAAAGCTGCCGTGCCGTCCTTCACCCACCCCCAAGGAGGCAAGGAGCGAACCGATCAGGCCCCTCCAACCCAAATCCCCCACGCCAAACCATCCAAATCACACGGCCACGACCGACCGATGGCCCAGCCACCGGCGACTCCGGCGGCGGCGGCGGCGTACGGGTGCGCGGCGTGCGGCGCGGACCTGAACCTGTCGGCGTCCCACCTGTACCCGGCGGGCACCTATTTCGAGGCGGGGAACAAGGGCACGCTGTCCTTCAGCTGGGTGGACGAGTCGCGGCTGCGGTTCGCGGCGGAGGACCGGATCCGGCCCTTCTTCGAGACGCTCGACTACTGGGGCATCCAGCGGAAGCGCACCCGCCTCAGCTGCGACGCCTGCGGCAAGCTCCTCGGCCACGTCTATGACGACGGGCCGCCGCTCATGGACGGCACCGGCCAGCTCGGGATGGGCCCCAGCCAGGTCGTCCCCCGCCGGCCCAGGTACCGGATCAAGGTCAAGGCCGTCACCGTCACCGGTACCGCCGACGCGCGCTGACCGATGAGTTGAGAAGCTTCATCCCGTGGCGATGCTTACTCCTTCCTGCTGTTAATCAGTGCTACTTCATGTAAATCTTTGGCTGCAAAATAAACTTGGACGGGTGGAATTTGCTGTGAATTCTGTGAAAATCGAAGACGTTGTGGTCCATCAGCCCTCGTTTAACACTTGTGATTTGCTGCGAAAATCGAAGCAGTTCTGAATCATCGTGCTTCTGATAACAGTTCAGAGAGTCCACAACAGGACGCATATCGGCCTCAAACAAGCGCACGGTTGCCCGATCACTGATCCGACGCATAATTGCAACCCAACCGCACGGCGAAAGTCCGGCTCAAACATCCCGACTGCTTGGACGCCCGATAACCTCCCAATCCAGCCCGTATGCGGGGCGGCTATGGAAGGCCCAGATGCTCTCACTTCTCTTTGGTGTCTTCGCCGCAAGTTTGTAGCAACAAGGTCAAGTTGCTACTCAGCTTGACCCGAACCACAGAAGGAACCCAAGTGACGACCCAACCCGACCCTAACGACGCACCACCATGGCCGTGGCCACACGTGCACGCATCTCGCCACTCCTCCGTGCCCTCGTTGCCAAGTGGGATGTTGAGTATATAGATTAATTAGGAAACATAAAATAGACTAAGATTTGTCCTGCCTTGTCTTGTACTTCAAGTTGATCATCGTACTCCTATTTATATGCCCACGAGGCTCAAGCAATACAACAAACTATTTCACCAATCCCCCACTCTCCCTTCTAACATGGTATCAGTTTCCGGATTCTAAACCCTAGCCGCCGCCGCTTCCGCACCCACACGCCGCCCCTGGGGCAGTCGGCCTCCATGACCGCTGCCGGGTGCTGCGCCGCCCATACCTAGGGTTCGTCCGTCGGTCGTGTTGACCGTCTGCCTTAGAGAGTCTTTTCCCCGAGCCCTTGCTCCAGGATTTTCTCTCTCCCGCCGGTCATCTTGATCGGCGGTTTCTTTTTGATTTTCCGATCTAATCTTGATCGGTTTGCGTCGCCCACCGCCGCCGTCGATCCCGTGCGCCTCTACTCCAACCCCGGCACGATCAGCCGTCTTCTTCAACGACCCAGCGGCCTCGCGCGTCTGCCCGCCGGTCGACCCGGCGGCCTTTATGCGGCGGCCCTTCACCGCCGCCATTCGCGCTTCGGCCCGCCCGTCGATCTACGCCGACTGTCACCGCCCTGCTCCGACCGGGACTCCTGCATCACCTGACCTGGCGGCCTCGCGCCATGCGGCGGCCAATCATAGCCGCCCTGCCGCCCGCCGTCGCCGGCTTCATCTCGGACTCCGCCACCACCCCGTCTTCACCGAGCGGTGTCCCCGACCTCGCGCGCGATCGGATTGATCACCAGCCCGCCGCCGCGATCCGCCTCATCTACGCCGTGCGGCCGACCTGGCCTGTCGGTTGCGCACGCCTCCGCAGGCCCAGTGAAGATCATCCCGAGTTCAGCGCGCCCCACAACCGATCGAGCAACAGGTTGCCGCTGCGTCGCCCCATCGGGCCGCAGCGCCGGCGCCCCGTGGTTCTTCTCCCGGCAGCACCGACCCGCGTCACCGCTGCATCGCCCCTTCGGGTCGGGCCGGTCCACCGCCGTCCTGAGGCCGTCCCCGTGGCTGCACCGACCCTCGCGCCGCCGCTGCATCACCCCGTCGGGCCGTAGAGAGCGTGGCACGCGGTCCACGCCGCCGTCCCGAGGCCGTCCCCGCGGTTGCACCAACCCACACTCCGCCACTTGCCTTCGGATTCTTCTTCAGTCTCACCGTCTGCGTCGCTACCATTGTGACTGCAGGGGGATGTTGAGTATATAGATTAATTAGGAAACATAAGATAGACTAGGATTTGTCATGCCTTGTCTTGTACTCCAAGTTGATCATTGTAATCCTATTTATATGCCCACAGGGCTCAAGAAATACAACGAACTATTCCACCAATCCCCCTCTCTCCCTTCTAACATGGGGGACGGCCCCCGCCGCCGCGGTCCCAATCCACCCACGAGGGGCCAACACCATCGACTATCTCCCCAAGAAGGAGCCCTCCCCCTCCTTCATAACTTATCATGTACCACTCTCCATCACGGAAACAGAATCACATGTCATCACTCTCCATCAAAGAAACAGAATCACATATCAGATTAAGCTGTGTTATTATATATTACCACGCTAGTAGAAGGCAAAAAAGCTATGTCTCAAAAAAGAATAAAATATCCTACTCTTCCCTTTTCTTTATTTTTCTAGAAATAGCAGCAACGTTAGTTGTGGATGTTGTGGCGTAGGGAACTGATGCTGGTGTCGGGGACGCACTTGGTCCTCATGACCCGCCTTATGTAGGCCCTTCATGTGGCTACCTCCATCACTTTCATGCCTTCAACGAAGACTTCCACCAGGTCACCAACTTCTAGTGCGTGCTCCCTCCCTGCTCCCTTACCTCGCTCATTTCCCTGGGCCCTTAGGGTTTCGCCCACGTCCGTAGTATGAAAACATTTTGCAATCACATGAAACAAAGTATGCATGTTGTCTTTGAGGAAAACATTTTCTTATTATACTTTTAAGTCAAATTATACCTAATCTTAACTACTATACTTATTATTATTATTTCATCACCATTAGTTAACCGTATAAGAATGTTGTTACCCTAAATCTTAACACAAAAAACGAATGTTCAGAAATTGGTGTTACAACACAACCATGTACCGGATCAATGACTGGGTTTTGTGCTTGTGATCACGATTGGTGGACAATAGAATGGATGGAGGGAGCTAGCTTCAGAAACTGAAAATCTGACCAGAAACCAAGAATTGATGCTGAGCTCACATGGAGGAGTGACATGAGCTCAAACCTGGAAGAGAGCTATGATTTGATCATATGGAGGTTGTGACAAAATTTCAACTCATTTGAATATGCCTAGCTAGTACCTCCTTCACAAAGTTCCTCTCTGGTCAAAGACTTTGGAAATTAGCTGAAAATATTCAATAGTCAACTGAAGTTGAAATTTTGCATGAGAAAATGATATGGATAGGAGAGAGTGTCCAAAAACTTTGGGAGCAATCAAGTAAAGATAAATGGCACTTGCTTCACAATGTGCCATCTAGGGCAGAATAGGAAAAGGAATATTTGGGAATTATTTTTGAACATGGCAAGGATTTTTTTTTGCCATATTTGATGAAGATATGACCCAAATTTATGAGAATTATTTGGAAATTTTTGGAATGACAGAACTATAGATTGCTTCACAACCTAGCGCAAATAGGATTATCCTTTAATACAAAAAGAATATTCCCAATAAAAGAATATTAGGATTGGTCCAAGATGGGGAATGACATGATTTTGGGATGGATTAGATGATGGCAAGCCACTTGAGCGACTTGAGAAGGGATGATATTTGCAAGTTTCAAGACCATAGAGCCACAGAAAAAGAAATCCAAGCAAAATCCAAAGAAAATCAAAAGAAAAAGAAAGGGCCAAAAAATCAGGGTGTGTCAGTTCCGCTGCCGCAAGCCTCTGTAGCCACAAAAAACCAATCGGGAGCCCGTTCCGGCACCCTGCCGGAGGGGGAAACCATCACGGGAGGCCATCTTCATCATCCTGGCGGTCTCCGTGACGAGGAAGGAGTAGTTCACCCTCGGGGCTGAGGGTATGTACCTGTAGCTATGTGTTTGATCTCTATTTCTCATGTTATTGATTTGGCACGATCTTGATGCACCGCGAGCTTTGTTACTATAGTTGGATCATATGGTGTTTCTCCCCCTCTACCTTCTTGCGATGAATTGAGTCTTGCTCTTTGAGGTTTCGTTATGTTGGATTGAGTATTGGATTCAGGAACATTTGATGTATGTCTTGCGATGGGATATCTGTGGTGACAATGGGATGTTCTATTGATTCACTTGATGTATGTTTTAGCACTCAACTCGCGGATTTCAGATGTCACATTGGGGTAATCTATGCATAGGGGTTGATGCACATTTTCGTCCTACATTCTCTGGTAAAAACTTTGGAGTGATTCTTTGTTGCACGTTGGGGGATTGTTATATGATTCAATTATGTTATCATTGTTGAGAGAATTTGCACTAGTGAAAGTATGAACCCTAGGCCTTGTTTTCAAGCATTGCAATGCCATTTTTGTTCACTTTCGTTACTAGTTACCTTGCTATTTTTATATTTTCAGATTATAGAAACATATATCTACTATCCATATTACACTTGTATCACTATCTCTTCGTCGAACTAGTGCACCTATACAATTTACCATTGTATTGGGTGTGTTGGGGACACAAGAGACTGTTTGTTATTTGGTTGCAGGGTTGTTTGAGAGAGACCATCTTCATCCTACGCCTCCCACGGATTGATAAATCTTAGGTCATCCACTTGAGGGAAAACTGCTATTGTCCTACAAAACTCTGCGCTTGGAGGCCCAACGCGAGTCTACAAGAAGAAGGTTGCATAGTAGACATCAAACTCTTTTCTGGCGCCATTGCCAGCGAGGTGAGTGCTTGAAGGTATACCTTTAGATCTTGCAATTGAATCTTTATTTATCACTAGTTTAGTCTATAAAATAAAAACAATGAAATTGAGGTTGCCTCATATGCTTCGTCTTTTTCATGTCTTTCGTGAAAATGATTGATACGTCTCCAACGTATCTATAATTTTTTATTGCTCCATGCTACTTTATCTACTGTTTTAGGCAATATTGGGCTTTATTATCCACTTTTATATTATTTTTGGGACTAACCTATTAACCGGAGGCCCAGCCCAGATTTGTTGTTTTATGCCTATTTCAGTGTTTCGAGGAAAAGGAATATCAGACGGAGTCAAAACAGAACGAAATAAACTGGAGAAGTTATTTTTGGAAGGAAAGCAACCTGATGGACTTGGAGTGCACGTCAGGGGAGTCCCGGGCTTCCCACAAGGGTGGGGGCGCCCCCTGGGCGCGCCCCCCTGCCTCGTGAGCACCCCGGAGGTCCACCGACGTACCCCTTGCACCCATATATACGTACGTACCCTAAAACTTCCAGATTAGAAAATAGATCGGGAGTTCCGCTGCCGCAAGCCTCTGTAGCCACCAAGAACCAATCGGGACCTTGTTCCCGCACCCTGCAGGAGGGGGATCCCATCACCGGAGGCCATCTTCATCATCTCGACGCTATCCATGACGAGGAGGGAGTAGTTCACCCTCGGGGCTGAGGGTATGTACCAGTAGCTATGTGTTTGATCTCTCTCTATCGTGTTCTCTCTCGTGTTCCTCTATGGCACGATCTTGATGTATCCCGAGCTTTGCTATTGTAGTTGGATCTTATGATGTTTCTCCCCCTCTACTCTCTTGTGATGAATTGAGTTTCCCCTTTGAAGTTATCTTATCGGATTGAGTCTTTATGAGAACACTTGATGTATGTCTTGCCGTGATTATCTGTGGTGACAATGGGATATCATGTGCCACTTGATGTATGTTTCTGTGATCAACTTGCGGGTTTCGTGACATTGGGAACCTATGCATAGGGGTTGGCACACGTTCTTGAATGAATCTGAGATTGTGTGATGCATATTGTATAATCATGACCACGGATACTTGAGGTGACAATGGAGTATCTAGGTGACATTAGGGTTTTGGTTGATTTGTGTCTTAAGGTGTAATTCTAGTACGAACTCTTTTATAGATCAATCCGAACGAATAACTTTGAGGTGGTTTCGTACCCTACCATAATCTCTATGTTTGTTCTCCGCTATTAGTGGCTTTGGAGTGACTCTTTGTTGCATGTTGAGGGCTTGTTATATGATCTATCTATGTTATTATTGTTTAGAGAACTTGCACTAGTGAAAGTATGAACCCTAGGCCTTGTTTCCTATCATTGCAATACCGTTTACGCTCACTTTTACCGCTCGTTACCTTGCTATTTTTATTATTTCAGATTACAAAAACCTATATCTACTATCTATTTTCACTTGTATCTTCATCTCTTCGCCGAACTAGTGCACCTATACAATTTACCATTGTATTGGGTGTGTTGGGGACACAAGAGACTTTTTGTTATTTGGTTGCAGGGTTGTTTGAGAGAGACCATCTTCATCCTATGCCTCGTACGGATTGATAAACCTTAGGTCATCCACTTGAGAGAAATTTGCTACTGTCCTACAAACCTGTGCACTTGCAGACCCAACAACGTCTACAAGAAGAAGGTTGTGTAGTAGACATCAAGCTCTTTTCTGGCGCCGTTGCTGGGGAGGTGAGTGCTTGAAGGTATATCTTTTGATCTTGCAATCGCATCTTTTTGTTTCTTGTTTTAGAACTAGTCTAGTTTATAAAAGAAAACTACAAAAAAATGGAGTTGAGTTTGTCTCATACGCTTCACCTTTTTAATATCTTTCATGAGTATGATGGAAAGGATAATTTTGCTCAAGTGCTAGAAGAAGAAATCTCTAAAATGTTTGGCACTAAATCTTCGAATGATGAGCATGATTGCAATGTTGTTAGTACGAATTCTTTGAATATCCATGATACTAATGATGATTGCACTATTTATGATGAAAATGTCTCTTATAAGAATGTTGATTTTTGTGGAGTAGAATGGGTTTGCATGGACACACCAAATAGAGAAGATAGATATTGCAAGAGGCATAAGTACTTAGAAACCAAATTGTTGCAAGAAGAGCTAGATGCGTGTGCTGAAAATTTAAACTTTCTTAGCCATACTTGTGAACTTTGCAATGAATGTGATCATTTTAGTACCCAATGCAAATTGTTTCATGATCGTATCGTGTCCAAAAATTGTGATGACTTGATTTCCCTTGCACATCATAATGAACTTAGTTTGCTCTTGGGTTATGAAGAAATTAAACGTATAACTAAGATTAATCCAGAATTTGCCCTTGATAGAATTCGTCATTTTGATCTAGAGAAGATTTATATGTATTGTGCGGTGAATTGTATTGAAAATCCTTATATTGCCAATTACATAAAGAAAAGAAAAGAAATAGAGGATGAAGAAAATACTAATGAAAGGGAAGAGACTTTCCAATGTCCTCCTATTATTTCTTATGATGAATCAGGTAACGAGGAGGAGCCTTCTATTCGACCAATCTCATCAATAAGGAGCTCCAAAAAGAGGATTGAACCCACACATGAGGTGAAGAAGAAGAAAAGAAAAAGGAAGAGAGGTAAAAAGGTATCTCTCCCAAATAAGGTTGCTCCTACTATTGTTGTGCCTCATGAAAATGAAGATGATGCACTTGATGATGCTCTCGTTATGCCTACTACTCATTGTGATGATGATAATTGCTATACTATTGGTGCTATCAATATTCTTAATGATGAGAGTGATTATGCTTATGATATGAAAGGGCCCAAGCTTGGGGAAGCTATGTTTAATGAAGATGATATTTTTAGCATCCAAAGTTTTGATATGCAAAGTTGTTATGATGATAGCATGCCTCCTACATATGATGATTATATTGATGAAAGTGGGTTCGGAAGAGTGTCAACTTTAGGAAGTAGTGATCCCACTATTTTGGAGGATGTTGAATTTTATTGTGAAGAATATGAAAGTGGATTTGGAAGAGTGTCAACTTTATTTAGTGATTCCACTATCTTGGGAGAGGTTTCAATCGATTATGATGAGAACGAAGTTGCTACTTATGATGATTATTGTGATGAAACTTATGCTATAAAAAGTAGTGATGATTATATTTACAAATATTGTCAGGATTATGATTACCCTTTTTCTGAACATTATTCTTTTAATGTGGAAACAATTTTTAGTGTTCAAGTCTCTTATGATACTCCCACTATTATTCATGAGAAGAATTTTGCTTATGTGGAGAATAGTAAATTTTCTATGCTTATAGATCATGAAAATAATGATTTAGGTGCTGGTTATATTGTTGAATTCATTCATGATGCTACTGAAAATTATTATGAGAGAGGAACATATGCTTGTAGGAATTGCAATAATGTCATGTTTCCTCTCTATGTGCTTAAAATCTTGAAGTTATGCTTGTTTTACCTTCCTATGCAAGTTGATTATTGTTCTCATAAGTTGTTTGCTCACAAAATCCCTATGCATAGGAAGTGGGTTAGACTTAAATGTGCTAGTAATATTCTTCATGATGCTCCCGTTATGTTTCAATCCTTATCTTTTATGTGAGCATCATTGTCATCATCATGCCTAGCTAGAAAGGCATTAAAGAAAAGCGCTTGTTGGGAGACAACCCAATATTTATCCTTACTGTTTTTGTGTGTCCACATGATTATTCTACTGTAGTAATCATGTTTTATAGCTTTTGTTTCAATAAAGTGCCAAGTAGAACCTTTGGGAAGACTTGGGTGAAGTTTATGTGATCTTGCTGTGAAAAACAGAAACTTTAGCGCTCACGAGATTAGCTGCCATTTTTTACTGGAGAGTTATTTTAGGTTGATTCTTTTTTATATGATTAATAGACAATTTGCTCAGGTCCATCAATTTATTTCATAATTTTTGGGGTTCCATAAGTATACGTTTGATACAGATTACTACAGACTGTTCTGTTTTTGACAGATTCTGTTTTCTATGTGTTGTTTGCTTATTTTGATGCATCTATGAGTAGTATTGAAGGGTATGAACCATAGATAAGTTAGAATACATTAGATATTACACCAATATGAATTTGGAATGAGTTAATTACATTACCTAAGTGGTGGTTTTATTTTCTTATACTAACGGAGCTTATGAGTTTTGTTTTGAGTTTTGTGTGGTTGAAGTTTTCAAGTTTTGGGTAAAGATTCGATGGACTATGGAATAAGGAGTGGAAAGAGCCTAATCTTGGGTATTACCAAGGCACCCCAAGGTAATATTCAAGGACAACCAAGCAGCTAAGCTTGGGGATGCCCCGGAAGGCATCCCCTCTTTCGTCTTCGTTCATCAGTAACTTTACTTGGAGCTATATTTTTATTCACCACATGATATGTGTTTTGCTTGGAGCGTCATTTTATTTTGTTAGTTTTTGCTTTCTGTTAGTTAGAATAATGTTTTGCCTCTTTAGTTTCAATAAAAAAAGGTCAAGGATAGCCTTTGCCATGCTTATTTTGCTAGTTTGCATGTTGCTGTTTGAAAACAGAAAGTTTACCGCTGTTGCAAAAATTCCCTAGAAAAGTAAGAGAATGGTATAACGTTGAATCTTTTTTCATATTGAGATCTGATAAATTTATTACAGTGGGAATTTTAGTTCATAAGTTTTGGAGTCAGGGAAGTATTGATACTCTTGCATTCTTTACAGACTGTACTGTTCTGGCAGATTGCTGTTATGGTTGCATTGTTTGCATATGTTTGCTTGTTTAATGATTCTCTTTGAGGATAGGAGTATTAAATATACAGAGGCATTTAGTATGCAATGTTGAATAATAATTTTGGTGATTTGTTACAGTAGAATATGATAAGGTTTTGCATTGGTTTATACTAACCTTTCTCACGAGTTCTTGTTGAGTTTGTTGTGAATGAAGCTTTTGATAAGAAGAGAAACCATGATATGAGAGGAATTAAGGAGACACGAAAGTTCAAGCTTGGGGATGCCCAAGGCACCCCAAGATAATATTTCAAGAAGTCTCAAGCATCTAAGCTTGGGGATGCCCCATTGGCATCCCACCTTTCTTCTTCAACAACTATCGGTTAGTATCGGTTGAGCCTAAGTTTTTGCTTCTTCACATGAGTTGTGCTATCCTTGCAATGTAGTTTTCTTTAGCTTTGCATGCTGTTTGAATAATGTACTAAGATCTGAATTCTTTAATGAGAGAGAGCCATACACAAATTGGAATTTGCTAGAATACTCTATGTGCTTCACTTATATCTTTTGAGCTTGATAGTTTTGTTCATAGTGCTTCACTTATATCTTTTGAGCGTGATAATTTTTGCTCTAGTGCTTCACTTATATCTTTTATAGCATGGTGGTGGATTTGTTTTAAATAAACTATTGATCTCTCATGCTTCACTTAGATTATTTTGAGAGTCGTTAATAGCATGGTAATTTGCTTAATGTTAATATACTTAGTGTTCAAGATATGTGAAACTTTCTTTTGAGTAAATTGAATACTAAGATAAGTTTGATGCTTGATAATTGTTTTGAGATATGGAGGTGATAATATCAAAGTCGTGCTAGTTGGGTGATTGTGAATTTGAGAAATGCTTGTGTTGAAGTTTGCAAGTCCCGTAGCATGCACGTATGGTTAAAGTTGTGTGACAAATTTGAAATATGAAGTGTACCTGGCTTGTGCATCCTTATGAGTGGCGGTCGGGGACGAGCGATGGTCTTTTCCTACCAATCTACCCCCCAGGAGCATGCGCGTAGTACTTGATTTTTGACGACTTCTAAATTTTTGCAATAAGTATATGAGTTCTTTTGACTAATGTTGAGTCCATGGATTATACGCACTCTCACCTTTCCGCCATTGCTAGCCTCTTCGGTACCGTGCATTGCCCTTTCTCACCTTGAGAGTTGGTGCAAACTTCACCGGTGCATCCAAACCCCGTGATATGATACACTCTATCACACATAAACCTCCTTATATCCTCCTCAAAACAGCCACCATACCTACCTATCATGGCATTTCCATAGCCATTCCGAGATATATTGCCATGCAACTTTCCACCGTTCCGTTCATCATCATCATGACATAGATTACTTTTGTCATATTGCCATTGCATGATCATGTAGTTGACATCTTATTTGTGGCAAAGCCACCATGCATTATTTTTCATACATGTCACTCTTGATTCATTGCACCATCCCGGCACACCGCCGGAGGCATTCATATAGAGTCGTATCTTTGTTCTAGATATCGAGTTGTAATATTGAGTTGTAAGTAAATAAAAGTGTGATGATCATCATTATTAGAGCATTGCCCCAGTGAGGAAAGGATGATGGAGACTATGATTCCCCCACAAGTCGGGATGAGACTCCATACGAAAAAAAAGATTAAAAAAAAGAGAAAGGCCAAAAAAAGAGAAGGCCCAAAAATGAGAGAAAAAGAGAGAAGGGGCAATGTTACTATCCTTTTACCACACTTGTGCTTCAAGTAGCACCTTGTTCTTCATGTAGTGAGTCTCATAAGTCTTTTTATACTAGTGGGAATTTTTCATTATAGAACTTGGCTTGTATATTCCTACGATGGGCTTCCTCAAATGCCCTAGGTCTTCATGAGCAAGCAAGTTGGATGCACAACCACAAGTTTTCTTTTGTTGAGCATTCATAGCTCTAGTGCTTCCGTTGCATGGCAATCCCTACTCACTCACATTGATATCTATTAATGGGCATCTCCATAGCCCGTTGATACGCCTAGTTGATGTGAGACTATCTTCTCCTTTTTGTCTTCTCCACACAATCCCCATCATCATATTCTATTCCACCCATAGTGCTATATCCATGGCTCGCGCTCATGTATTGCGTGAAGGTTGAAAATTTTTGAGATTATTTGAGTATGAAACAATTGCTTGGCTTGTCATCGGGGGTATAGAAGTTGGGAACATCTTTGTGTGACGAAAATGAAGCATAGCCTAACTATATGATTTTGTAGGGATGAACTTTCTTTTGCCATGCTATTTTGAGAAGACATGATTGCTTTGATTAGTATGCTTGAAGTATTATTATTTTTATGTCAATATGAACTTTTGTCTTGAATCTTTCGGATCTGAATATTCATACCACAAGTAAGAAGAATTACATTGAAATTATGCCAAGTAGCACTCCGCATCAAAAATTCTCTTTTTATCATTTACCTACTCGAGGACGAGCAGGAATTAAGCTTGGGGATGCTTGATACGTCTCCAACGTATCTATAATTTTTGATTGCTCCATGCTACTTTATCTACTGTTTTAGGCAATATTGGGCTTTATTGTCCACTTCTATATTATTTTTGGGACTAACCTATTAACCGGAGGCCCAGCCCAAATTTGTTGTTTTATGCCTATTTCAGTGTTTCGAGGAAAAGGAATATCAGACGGAGTCAAAAGAGAACGAAATCAACTGGAGAAGTTATTTTTGGAAGGAAAGTGTCGGTGTCAAAACCGGCGGATCTCGGGTAGGGGGTCCCGAACTGTGCGTCTAGGCGGATGGTAACAGGAGACAAGGGACACGATGTTTTACCCAGGTTCGGGCCCTCTTGATGGAGGTAAAACCCTACGTCCTGCTTGATTGATATTGATGATGTGGGCATTACAAGAGTAGATCTACCACGAGATCAAGGAGGCTAAACCCTAGAAGCTAGCCTATGGTATGATTGTTGTTGTGTCCTACGGACTAAAACCATCCGGTTTATATAGACACCGGAGAGGGCTAGGGTTACACAGAGTCGGTTACAATGGTAGGAGATCTACATATCCGTATCGCCAAGCTTGCCTTCCACGCCAAGGAAAGTCCCATCCGGACACGGGATGAAGTCTTCAATCTTGTATATTCATAGTCTTGGAGTCCGGCCGATGATGATAGTTCGGCTATCCGGACACCCCCTAGTCCAGGACCCCCTCGGTAGCCCCTGAACCAGGCTTCAATGACGACGAGTCCGGCGCGCATATTGTCTTCAGCATTGCAAGGCGGGTTCCTTCTCCGAATAATTTATAGAAGATTGTGAACACCAGGATAGTGTCCGGCTCTGCAAAACAAATTCCACATCCCACCGTAGAGAGAATAATATTTACACAAGTTCAATCTGCTGACGTATCCCGTGGCGTGACGTCACACCACAACCAAGCCTTTACTTTAATTGTTTTTATTATACCACCTCAGCGCGTTTAGCGAAGCAGTTTCCTTGGCACGTCTTGTCAAAGCAGAGACTGTGTTCTCCTTATTCTGGGATTCTCATCAATACGGACGTGGGTAACCCAACCGTGTCCGTTGCCACGCCCCCTCCATCGAAGGCGAGTTCCAAACGGTCACGGGGACGGCTCTTGGTATTCTCCCTCTTTATAAGGAGACCAAGGCCAGTTCCTTTTCTTCAATCCTCAATCGAATCCGCCCCTCGCCCCGAGTTCCAACACCCAGCTCCTGATTCAGGCACTTCGGATCTTCGACAATGTCCGGCTCTGACCTACAGGGCCGGTGGATGCCCTCCTCCGTCACGGAAGAGGACGTGTTGAAGCTGAGAGACGCCAGGTACCTAACCTACGAGATTTCGCATAGGTTGCCTGCCCAAGGGAAAGTCATTCCTACTCCTGAGCCTGGCGAGAATGTCGTGTTCGTGTCTCACCTCCGTCGGGGTTTAGGCTTCCCGATGGATCCCTTCGTGAGGGGGCTCCTGTTTTACTATGGGCTGGAATTCCACGACTTAGCTCTGGAGTCTATCCTCCACATCTCATCATTTATTGTCGTCTGCGAAGCCTTCCTCCGCACTACCCCTCACTTTGGTTTGTGGCTCAAAACCTTCAATGTGGAGCCAATGATGATTGAGGGGCGTCAGGCAGAGTGCGACGGGGCGGTTATAAGCAAGACGGCCGATGCTCCATGGCCCGAGGGCTCTTTTCAGGAGGAGCTTGGCTTGTGGCAACAGGAGTGGTTCTGTATCACCGCTCCCAGGGGCAGCAGGCAGAGGCCGCCACCCGCCTTTCGCCCGGGCCCTCCACCACAGCTGACATCGTGGGTCAACAAAGAGTTCGACTGGGGGCCGTCCAAGGACGTACCCCTGTTGCAGGGCCGGATTCGAGACCTCCAAGAGAGGGAGATCAATCTGGTCGTAGTGACGCAGGTTATGCTGATTCGGCGTCTTCTGCCCTGCAAAAGTCGCCCCCTCCGCCTGTGGGAATTCAATCCAGAGGGACCACGAGCTCTCCAACACTTCATGGGTACAAAACCCGTGGAGATGTACAAACTGTTCTTCGGATCATAAGAAGTGTGTCCAGACTTGACCGAGGACGCTGGCCTAAGCTGCAATCGCCTGGATACTCAAGTAAGTAGCCCTGTGACCGGACATATCATCCATTTATTTATCGTGGATTTGCCTTCTAACCGGCTATCCTTTGAACAGGAGTGGATAGCGCAAGCTAAACTGATACGGTGTGCGGGCCCCCTCCCTGAGACCACGCCAGATCCCGTGTTAATCAAAATGTTGGAGGTAGCGCCTTTGGAGGAGGGCGAAGGGGAGAACAGGGAAACTACCACCTCTGTTAAGGAGGCTCTCAGTAAGGGGGGGAATCAAGAGTCCCTCCCTCCAGGGGGAGAAGAGGACCGCTTCCGAAAACCCGGAGGCCAAAGCCTCGAAGCGGGGAAAGAAATCTGCACCGGAAGGTCCTGTGCCGGGAGGAGTCCCGGCCGCACAGTCTCCCCAAAGGAATCATCCCTCCAGCGAGCCGTAAGTAGAAAAAAGGGAAGTTTTATAATAAGGGACATCCCTATTTTATTTCTAAGGACAACCGAAGTTTTTACCTTGTAGTTTGGATCTCAGCCCTTCTTAGCAGAGCTCATCCTCGGGGGACCTTCGTTCGGAGATGATGGAGAGCGAAACGCCTCCATTTTCTGCCCCGTTAGGCGGGGCGGACGATCATGAGGTGTCGTCATGGAGGGTCTCCCCGAGTCCGGCGGGGCCTGGGAGTTCGGCACCCACTGGAGTACGGCCGGTGGAGCTGCAGGGTTTGCTCGAGAAGGCGTCTCTCTCAGAAGATCACCGCGCATTAATAAGTGTGGTGATTGAAAGGATCTCATCCGCCGAGAGCGGATTGCATGAGGCCGTCGGAAGTTTACTGACGGGGTTTGAGGTACGCAAAAAATGACATACCTTTTGACAGTTTTGCACATAGAGTGCGCCCTGTATAGATAGTAGCCCCTGAGACTCGGTATGTTGTCGAAAGCGACAGCGTGCCAAGGATCATAATCTCAGTTACGAAATGTCGCCTTTCCCATGCAGGTGGCGGAACGTTTGGTGGCCAGCCGGACTGATAGAGTTGCCGAACTGAAGCGGCAACTCAACGTTGCGGATGTGGACATCGCGCTGGTCAATAAACGACATGACGAGTCGCAAGGTAGGTGGTGTTTCCGCGGTCACCTGGTAAGGGAGCTGACGCCCACTCCTTACAACATGTATGCTTGATGCAGATGGTGCCGCTGCTGTGGAAGACCTTCGGGCTGAGCTTGCTCGAGCCAAGGACCAAGCCAGAAAAAGTGATGCAGCTACCTTGAAGGCAGCGGAGGAGCTAAAAGCCGAAAAGGCTGCTCACTGCCGAAGCAGGGAGGAAATGGCCGTAATGGCCGTGAAATTAAAAGATGCTACCGACCGCTATGGGGTTCTTGAAAGAGAGCGCCAAGCGGAGCAGGAGGGCCTGAAGAACGCCACCGCCGAAGCCAAGGATGCTCGTTCTGCTATGCGGGCTATTAGGGAGGAACTGCGTCAGGCCGGAGACATTGCGGCTGGAAAGCCCTTTCTGTTGCGGAGGAAGTTCACGGATCCGAAGTATGCTCAGTTGGGCCGGTTGTGGAGTGCGGAGGATCCTTATCTGGATTTGGTGGCAAGTGCAGCGGACATAGTTGTGCATTTCCGAAGTTAGAAGGATCATGAAATGGAAGAGCTTTTTTGGTCTCAATTCCATAGTCCGGAGCGTCCACTTCCGTTGACCGATCGGTTGGCCGAGTGGGCTAAGCTGAATAGATTGTCCAGACTTGCCATGACGGATGTGGTGGCTCATCTGTGGCCGGAAAGGCCCAAGCCGAAGAGTTATTTTGGCTTATTGCAGCAATTCCTTGGGGCGGTGCCGCATATCAAGGCGATGAAGTGGTCGGCATGCATAGAGGGTGCATGGATGGCTCTTGCCCATGTTAAGACATACTGGGCGGAGATGAATGCCACCTATGTTGCGTCCTGGGGTTCGGACGAGAGCCGATTACCCACCGAGCACTATTTTGAGGAGGTCCTGCAGGGCGCTCATTTAATAGAGTCGCAGTGCTCGAAAAATGTCATGTTGAAATGACATGTATGATTTGTGAGATCATATTTATAATGTAACGACTTTTTATACTTGTGCGTTCAAGTATTGAAATATCTCCTGTGCGGCCGTTAATGTATATGTATTTATAACCTGAAAGATGGCAGTCTTTGGCTTCAGCCCCCACGCACATGGTGCGGGGGTGTTTGCAAAAAAAAAGCGCATTTTCACACTTAATCCAACATCTTGGTCCTTTGAAGGAGGTGATAGCATAGCAAACTAGGCAACCGGACTATAATGCTTTATCACTTTCACTTAGCCATAGGAGCTCGATGGTGGGGCTACGATATAGCCCCTAGAGGCACCGCGCTCTCCGAACTCGGGGCGCGTGTGTGGCTGACCGGGAAGCGGTCCTTCGTCAAAGTGGAGGAATTCTAAACATTCCGATAGTCAATTGAGTGGTTGACCAGTCCCTCGCTATATCATGACAGTCAGTTTTCGGCTTTCTCTACTGAGGTGCTCGCCCGGCCGAACCGGGGCACAATCACAGTAGTTTTCCTGGTGCCGCGTTAGCCGATGGAGCGGAACGTAAGGCAGCAAAACACAGGAGCCGGGCAAACCCAACATTTGACCAAAGACATGATTCGGAGCTGATGCATATAAGGCCTAACTCGAGACGCCGAACACTCCCTAAGGTATTCGGACTTTATGATAACGGGCAGAACAATGCCCTAAGCCCCTAGTGTCCAGGTACAGGCGAGAACTTCTGACGCGGCCGATGCCAAAACGCCAGCCTCCTCCTCGGTTATGGTAGGAAACCGGGGGATGAGTATCAATAAGAGAAGGTAAGAAAGGTTTACACAGGGTCTTAATCTGAAAAGAATCCTTGCAACGGGTCCCTACTACACGTCTGCGCCTATGTCTCCAATGTGCTGTATCCTGGACGGGTGTAGCACGTGGTTCATCTGTGAAAGAGAAGAACTTAGTTTGGAAAAAATATCGTGCAAAAAATGTATTTAAAACAGAGTATGATAAATAAAATTGAGCTTTATTGGGTCTCATTGTTTATTCATGCAGCCCCTTGTAAGGAGGTATGCGGCTGGGAAGCCCCTTGTTTATTTATGCCGGACTCGCCGAACCGTGTCCGAGGTCTAAATGACCTGTTTTTAGGGGCTTTGATCAGCAAGGTTGGATTAGTGTGTGGCTGTCAAGGCAGTCTCACGTTTTCCGAGGTCGAGGAACACTCGAAGTTTCCCTTTAATGAGATTATGCTGCGTGGACCGGGCATTTTGAGTGTAAGAGATGCGTAATGCGGTATTGCGTTAAAGCGGGCGAAAGCTTCGCGTCCCAGTAGTGCTTGATGGCCACTTTTAAATGGGGCGATATGGAAGATTAGCTTTTCACGACGGAAGTTGTCGGGTGAACCGAACACAACCTTTAGTAGTACGGAGCCTGTACACTTGGCATAAGGGCCTGGCGTCACTCCTTTGAAGGAAGTGTTGCTATGGAGAATTTTGGTAGGGTCTATCCCCATTCTGCGGATGGTGTCCTGGTATAGTAGGTTTATTTCACTTCCGCCATCCATTAGGACTTGTGTGAATTGTAGTCCGTCGATTATGGGATCCAATATCAAAGCAATCCCTCCTGCGTTTCGAATACTTCTAGAGTAATCCTGATGGTCGAAAGTAATTGGGTTTGACATCCAATTTCGGGGCTCCGCTTCGGTGGATCATGCGGCGCGTGTTTTAGTAGTTGCCGCACTATTTATCACATGAAGTGAGTTCACTGTTTTGACTTCTAGTGGGAAAGTCTTCTGTTTTCCGGCCTATTGCTTGTGGGGTTCGTCATCGTCTTCGCTTGGTGTGTCGAGCCCCTTGTGTTCGGCGTTAAGTCGGCCGGACTGCTTGAAGACCCAACAATCTCTGTGGGTATGGTTTGCAGGCTTCCCGGGGGTACTGTGGATTTGACATATCCTATCCAAGATTTTGTTTAGGTTGGACAGCTCGTCACTGTTGTCCTTAAGGGGCAGTGTTTTGTTATTCGGCCAAGAGCTTTTGAATCCGGCATTGACCGCCGTGCTATTTGGGCCGTTTTCTTTATTCCGACGCTGATATTTTCTGCGCCGTGATTTCCCATTTCCTTCCCTGACCTCGGATGTACTCGGGTCGCTGGTGCTGCATCTTGCTAGCTAGCTATCTTCCCCCGCGCAAAAGCGGGTCATGAGGCTTGTTAGCACGGCCATTGTTCTTTGTTTTTCTTGGCCGAGGTGTCTGGCGAGCCATTCGTCTTGGACGTTATGTTTAAAGGCTGCTAAGGCTTCGGCGTCCGGACAGTCGACTATTTGGTTCTTTTTGGTGAGGAACCTGTTCCAGAATTTGCGTGCTGACTCCCCGAGCTGTTGAGTTACGTGACTTAAATCGTCTGCATCCAGAGGGCGGACATAAGTTCCATGAAAATTTGCTCGAAACACATCCTCAAGCTCTTCCCAACTTCCGATGGTATTTTCTGGGATTCTTTTTAGCCAATGCCGAGCTGGCCCTTTGAGCTTGAGGGGTAGGTATTTTATGGCATGGAGATCGTCTCCTCTAGCCATATGTATGTGTAGGATATAATCCTCAATCCAGACTCCGGGGTCTGTTGTTCCGTCATATGCCTCTATGTTTACGGGCTTGAATCCCGCTGGAAATTCATGATCCAGTACCTCGTCGGTGAAACATAGTGGGTGTGCGGCGCCCCTGTATTTAGGTGTGCCGTTATCTTCGAACACTCGGCGGGTTGTGTTGCTTTCTGGAGCCTTCTTTTTTGGCCCATAGATGGACCTGACCGGGCCATCCTTTTTGCGAGGATCCTTATTTGGATCGTGTGCCGGATTATGTGCGGCGCCGCTTGCCGCTCTTAGACTGTTATCTGGTCGTCTAACCGGCCAGGCGGCCTCTTTCTTTTTTGACTGTGGGGGCTCTACGGCCTCGTCGTCAAATTCAGGCAACAGCTTGCGCTTCGGGTAGCTTTTTGCTTGGTGACTATTGCCGTATTCATCTGCGGTCTTGAGTACTTTGCTCCATCTCATTCTGAGCACGTCTTCCGCCGTTTTGAGCTTCCTCTTTTGCTTCTTCAAACTCCTTGCAGTGGCGACGAGCCTTCTGTGAAGGTTCTTATGCTCCGGTGATGTATCCAGCGTGAGATCGTCTGGACTATTGTTTTCGCCGGGAATGGGTTGCTCGTCCACTGGATCGCCCTGCTCTACGGCTGGGTCAGTATGGGTGCCGTTGTTATTGAGGCGGGACTTCGGGCGGCGCTTGCGTTGCCGTTTTTGTTGTTTTTCGGGGGAATTATCCTTCGCCGCGTCCCGTTGTTCCTCGTTATCGCTTCCTTTTGGTGTGTCCACCATGTATACGTCGTGAGTTGAGGTGGCTCTCCAGTGCCCAGTAGGCGCTGGTTCTTAGTCGTCTCCGGCATCGTCGTCTATACCGTCAATGTCTTCGGAGTCGAAGTCTAGCATGTCGGTTAAATCATCGACAGTGGCTACTAAGTGGGTGGTGGGTGGGCCTTGAATTTCTTCGTCGTCCGCATCCCAACCGTCCTGACCGTAGTCCGGCCAGGGCTCTCCTGATAACGAGAGATACTTTAGCGAACTCAGGATGTCGCCAAAAGGTGAGTGTTGAAAGATGTCCGCAGCGGTGAACTCCATGATCGGTGCCCAATCGAATTCGATTGAAGGGGGCGTGGGAGGTTCGGAGTCCGGCAAGGAGTCCGGCACCTCGGAGTCACGAGCTTCACAAGGGACAAGGTCAGTATTCGGCTCTATCGCCGTAGAGGTTGCAGCCCCCGAGGCGATGTCTAACCACCCGTCCTCGATCTGCATAGCTGGCTCCGAATCGAGGGTCGGAGCGGACTTGTGTGCGGCCTCCAGGGCACTGTTCGGCAGAAGAGCTAAATCATGCCCATCGTGACAGTGCGGCGCGCTCGGCTGTGGCTCAAATCCATTGAAGATCAAGTCTCCGCGGATGTTAGCCGTGAAGTTCAGACTTCCAGATCTGACCTGATGGCCAGGGGCGTAGCTTTCGATCTGCTCCAGATGGCCAAACGAATTGGCCCACAGTGCAAAGCCGCCGAATCCGAAGATCTGTCTGGGGAGAAAAGTCTCACCCTGGACCGCGTCGTTGTTGATGATCGAAGCAGCCATCGAGCCTATCGGTGACGACACAGAGGAACTCTCAATGAAAGCACCAATGTCGGTGTCAAAACCGGCGGATCTCGGGTAGGGGGTCCCGAACTGTGCATCTAGGCGGATGGTAACAGGAGACAAGGGACACGATGTTTTACCCAGGTTCGGGCCCTCTTGATGGAGGTAAAACCCTACATCCTGCTTGATTGATATTGATGATGTGGGCATTACAAGAGTAGATCTACCACGAGATCAAGGAGGCTAAACCCTAGAAGCTAGCCTATGGTATGATTGTTGTTGTGTCCTACGGACTAAAACCATATGGTTTATATAGACACCGGAGAGGGCTAGGGTTATACAGAGTCGGTTACAATGGTAGGAGATCTACATATCCGTATCGCCAAGCTTGCCTTCCACGCCAAGGAAAGTCCCATCCGGACACGGGACGAAGTCTTCAATCTTGTATCTTCATAGTCTTGGAGTCCGGCCGATGATGATAGTTCGGCTATCCGGACACCCCCTAGTCCAGGACTCCCTCAGAAAGCAACCTGATGGACTTGGAGTGCACGTCAGGGGAGTCCCAGGCTGCCCATGGGGGTGGGGGCGCGCCCCCCTGGGCGCGCCCCCTGCCTCGTGAGCACCCCGGAGGTCCACCGACGTACCCCTTGCACCCATATATACCTACGTACCCTAAAACTTCCAGAACAGAAAATAGATCGGGAGCTCCGCCGCCGCAAGCCTCTGTAGCCACCAAAAACCAATTGGGACCCTGTTCCGGCACCCTGCCGGAGGGGGATCCCATCACCGGAGGCCATCTTCATCATCCCGGCGCTATCCATGACAAGGAGGGAGTAGTTCACCCTCGGGGCTGAGGGTATGTACCAGTAGCTATGTGTTTGATCTCGCTCTCTCGTGTTCTCTCTCTTGTTCCTCCATGGCACGATCTTGATGTATCCCAAGCTTTGCTATTGTAGTTGGATCTTATGATGTTTCTCCCCCTCTACTCTCTTGTGATGAATTGAGTTTCCCCTTTGAAGTTATCTTATCGGATGGAGTCTTTATGAGAACACTTGATGTATGTCTTGTCGTGATTATCTGTGGTGACAATGGGATATCATGTGCCACTTGATGTATGTTTTGGTGATCAACTTGCGGGTTTCGTGACATTGGGAACCTATGCATAGGGGTTGGCACACGTTCTTGACTCTCCGGTAGTAGCTTTGGGGCACTCTTTGAAGTACTTTTATGTTGGTTGGATGAATCTGAGATTGTGTGATGCATATCGTGTAATCATGCCCACAGATACTTGAGGTGACAATGGAGTATCTAGGTGACATTAGGGTTTTGGTTGATTTGTGTCTTAAGGTGTTATTCTAGTACAAACTCTTTTATAGATCGATCCGAACGAATAACTTTGAGGTGGTTTCGTACCCTACCATAATCTCTACGTTTGTTCTCCGCTATTAGTGGCTTTGGAGTGAATCTTTATTGCATGTTGAGGCTTGTTATATGATCTATCTATGTTATTATTGTTTAGAGAACTTGCACTAGTGAAAGTATGAACCCTAGGCCTTGTTTCCTATCATTGCAATACCATTTACGCTCACTTTTACCGCTCGTTACCTTGCTGTTTTTATTATTTCAGATTACGAAAACCTATATCTACTATCTATTTTGCACTTGTATCTTCATCTCTTCGCCGAACTAGTGCACCTATACAATTTACCATTGTATTGGGTGTGTTGGGGACACAAGAGACTTTTTGTTATTTGGTTGCAGGGTTGTTTGAGAGAGACCATCTTCATCCTACGACTCCTACGGATTGATAAACCTTAGGTCATCCACTTGAGGGAAATTTGCTACTGTCCTACAAACCTGTGCACTTGCAGGCCCAACAACGTCTACAAGAAGAAGGTTGTGTAGTAGACATCAATGATGGAAAGGAAAATTGTGCTCAAGTGTTAGAAGAAGAAGCCAATAAAATGTTTGGCACTAAATCTTTGAATGATAAACATGATTGCAATGTTGTTAGTGTGCTTGCTATGAATATTCATGATACCAATGATGATTGCACTAGTCATGATAAAAATGTTTCTTATAAGCATGTCAATTTTTGTGGAGTGCATAGAGTTTGTGAAGACATGCCTTATAGAGATGATAGATTTTGTAAGAAGCATAAACATGATGAAACCAATCGGTGGCTTAAGGTGATAGATAAATTTGCTACAAAATTATTCTCTCTTCATCCCATTACTTGTGAACTTTGCAATAGAGTTGGTCATCTTAATTTCCAATGCATGCTTTTTCATGATTGAATCGTGGTTAAAAATAGCAATAACTTGATCAGCCTTGAACTTTATAATGAACTTTGTTTATTTTGGGGGTGTGAAGAATTGTCACACAAAAATAGTTGGTTTGAAGCATTCATATGCACCGACCATGTTTAAGCTACTCTTAAAGAAATATATATGTTTTGCATGGTAAATTGCAATGAAAATGCTTATATTACCAACTATAGTAAGATGGGAAAACCAATAGAATATAAAAGAAATACTAATGAAAGGGTAAAGCTCTCCACTTTCCCTCCTATTGTCTCTTTTGATGAAACAGATTATGAGAATTAGCTTCCTATGCAACCAATCTCATCAATAAGGAGCCCCAAAAAGCTGAGTAAACCTGCGCGTGATGCGGAGAAGAAAAGGAAAAGATGGAGAAGCAAAGGTAAAAAAGGTATCCCTCCCAAATGATGTTGCTCCTATTATTGTTATGCCTCATGAGAATGAATCAAAAACAAATGTGGAAGATGATGATATTGATTCTTTGTCTTATGGTACAATGTTCGAAGAAACTATTGAGGATGAGTTTTTATGCCTATTACTCGTTGTGATAATTATGATTGGGAAAATAATGATACTTCTTATAATCTTGAAAATCTTTTTGGCACAAATTTAGAAAATTGTGATGATAATAAAGCTATAGTATTGGTGCTATTCATACTATTAATGATGAGAGTTATTATCCTTATTATATGCAAAGGCAAAAGCTTGGGGATGCTATGTTTGATGAGAATGACATGTTTGAGGATTTATTTGCCGCAATTCATGTTTGTCCCAAGCTTGGGGATGCTATGATGACCCACAAGTATATGGGGTCAATTGTAGCCTTTTCGATAAGTAAGAGTGTTGAACCCAACGAGGAGCAGAAGGAAATGACAAGTGGTTTTCAGCAAGGTATTGTTTGCAAGTGCCAAAATTGTAAGTAGCAAAGTAGTTTGATAGCAAGATATTTGTAACGAACAAGTAACGATAGTAGTAACAAAAGTGCAGTAAGGTATCCCAATCCTTTTAAGGCAAAGGACAGGCCAAACCGGTTTCTTATGATAAGCAAAGTGTTCTTGAGGGTACACGGGAATTTCATCTAGTCACTTTCATCATGTTGTCTTAATTCGTGTTCGGTACTTTGATAATTTGATATGTGGGTGGACCGGTGCTTAGGTGTTGTTCTTACTTGAAAAAACCTCCTACTTATGATTAACCCTCTCACAAGCATTCGCAACTACAAGAAAAGTATTAAGAATAAATTCTAACCATAGCATTAAACTTTTGAATCCAATCGGTCCCTTACGGAATAGCGTATAAACTGGGGTTTAAGCTTCTGTCACTCTCGCAACCCACCATCTAATAAATACTCCACAATGCATTCCCTTAGGACCAAATATGGTGAAGTGTCATGTAGTCGATGTTCACATGACACCACTAAGAGAATGGCAACATACATACCATCAAAATATCGAACACATATCAAGTTCACATGATTACTTGCAACATGGATTCTCCCGTGACCTCAAGAACGAAAGTGACTACTCATAAATGATAAACATGCTCAAGATCAGAGGGGTATTAAATAGCATAATGGATCTGAACATATAATGTTCCACCAAATAAACCATATAGTAATCAACTACAAGATGTAATCAACACTACTAGTCACCCACAAGCACCAATCTATAGTTTTGATACACAGATTGAACACAAGAGATGAACTAGGGTTTGAGAGGATTTGGTACTGTGAAGATGTTGATGAAGATATCCCTCCCCAATATGGGAGAGTTGTTGGTGATGATGATGACGATGACCCCCTACGGGAGGGAAGTTCCCCCGGCGGAATCGCTCCGCTGGAGGGCAAAAGTGCTCCTGCCCAAGTTCCACCTCGAGGCGGTGGCACTTCGTCCCGAATGTTCTCCCCTCATTTTTCCTAGTTCAAAATGACTTATATACCAGAAGATGGGAACCGAAGGTGGGCCGAGGAGGGCAGCACCCACCAGGGTCCACCTGGGCCTCCTAGCGCGCTCAGGTGGGTTATGCCCACCTGGTGGCCCTCCTCTGGTACTTATTTGCTCCAATATTTATTAAATATTTCATAAAAAATCCTCGGGGAGTTTCAGCTCATTTGGAGTTGTGCAGAATAGGTAGCTTGACATAGCTTTTTCAGGTCCAGATTTCTAGCTGCCAGAATTCTCCCCCTTGGTGCATACCTTGCATATTATGAGAGAAGAGGCATTAGGATTAATCCAAAAAGCAATATTATACAATTGTGTTCACACACAAACACGTCACCGTGTACCCTCAACGCCGGGGGTGATGCACCGCAGCTCACGTTGAAGGAGACCCGCCGGAAGCGCGGTACGCAAGACAATCCGGCAAGTGCTTTTGTAGACCCGAAACCCCACACGCCCGGGAGGGACCCCATCAGGGCGCGCGGCCGCTATGGGCTGCCCTAGGTCGAGCTGGTCGCCCCTAGGGCCTCGTGGATCGCTGCCCTGCAACTAGAAGAACGAACGAAGAATGAGGAAGAAGAAGAACAAGGGAGAGAGATAAAGGTAAAGATAAAAGATGATAGATTGATTGTTCGATTGTGTGTTGTTCAATCGGCCGTCATCCCTTACATATATATATGAGGCGGCTGGACTTCCTGTACAAGAAAAGGACTCAAATCACGTCCAAAACATCAAAACATAACCTAACTCAGACTACGAGGGCCAGAACTTCCGGTCAGCCCGGAACTTCCGGGCTAAAATTACATGAAGTAGCCCTCTTGCACAGCTCCTGGAGGTCGCATATGGCTTCGGATCGCGATGGTCCCAAAAGCAAATTTGTAGATCTTGCAATGCAGAAAAATTTCTTAGTTGATCACTTTTTCATCCAAGGTCATCTTGATGTTGAAATCGGCCCCACAAATCTGCAAATAATGTTAAAATTTCAGTTTCGGGGTGCACCGCGTGCAAACTTTCGGTTTATCCCGGAACCTCCCCGGAAGTTTTGCCCGGAATTTCCGGGGCAGACTTATGCAGCACACTGTTTTGGCTCTAACTTTTGCATATGGGCTCCGATTTAGACGTTTCTTATATCAAAATCAATTGTTTCGACGAGACGAAGACAATCCGTGTAGAAACTTTTCCCATATGAGGCCATCTTGGGGGAATAATCAGCCGAATAATGTTCTGAATGCAAAATCTCAGTACTTCAAACACAACTTCGACCTTAGAGATTAGATCGGATGGCTACGGCCCGAATATCAAAGTTTCTCCTTTTGACGATACGAAACTTTCTCACTTTGAGAACTTTTCCATTTGAAGCCTTCTTAATTACGTTTTTGACCATGCCAAAATCTGGTGTCAACACATGCCCCCCTATTTTTCGGCAAAGCTTGTGTGCCAAAAAATAACTTCCGCATAGCTTGTTCTAAGGACGATGTCAACACTCCATCGGCCATTTTGCATGTTCTTAGGACGATAAGTATATATCGGCCATTGCTTGTTTGAACCTCTTGATGCAAACGTGGGTGAAAACTTCTTAGCTTCTATAACAATCTGGTGATAAGGTTCCATAGACCAAAACCATCCTCCGGACCATATTGTTCTCCCTTTCGCTAGGATTTTGCAGATAATCAAGAATGAACTTCCTTCAATCCTTACTTCATCTGCCTAAAAGTTTCATTAGTGGCCGAGATGGTGAGCTCCAATTCGGCCTTACCTATGTTGGCAAGAATAAGCATCGGCTATTGATAGAAATGCAATACACCATGGTTAACATAGTAGCCGGATGCTTGCTGTGCCAACTCTTTCGAATTGTCATGTCTAGAAATATGAACAATTTTAAAGCAACCGAAGGTAAATTTTGCATCTAGACATACCTAAAGATAAACTATAAGTGATTCGTCAAAACATTGATAACCCTTGGATATTTGTTGCAGTACTCATAATGAATCACCAAAATCCTCAATATGTTTAGCACATATGGCAAAAGTTCCAAACCGAATAACATTGCATATTCAGCTTTGATTATTGTACAATAAATATTTTAAGAGGCATGAGGCTTCACAGAACAACACTATATGGAGATATATAAACAACACCAACACCATGGCCATTGTTAGGAATTCAACTATCAAAACCTAATCTCCATAGTACTTGTCTCGCTCTCCATTCGAACTAAGGACGATGTTAGAATACTACACCGGCCATGCATTGACATACTCTTAGGACGATAGGTAAATATCGGCCATTACCATGTAAACTTCGTTCTAAGCACATATAGCCGAAACAAACAAACGAAATATCAAATCGAGTATTTTGGCCCTTTGGATCAGCAACAAACTTGTAGCTAACCAAATGTATATTGACTTGGTAATACCCTTTCATGATGTAAGAAATTATATTGCATCCATGGATTAAAATAAGCCCATTGAGGGTTACCAATCATACCTGATGATGAATTCCATGGCATAAACGTTAATGACATAGTCGAAGAATATGGATAATGTGTAGAACGAAGATGCTGAAACCTTTGGCTTGGTCCTTCATAGTTTTTACTCTTTTCATTCTTCACCTTTGCCGCACTTATTGTAATGGAAGCTTGCACATAATTCTTATTTTGAGCACTTCCTTTGGGAACCCATGACATGTTCCTATCTTCAAGTTCTTGTGCACTAAGTTTTTGTAATTTCTTCTTTTGCCAATATGATAAGCCGAGTGGGCACCCCGGCTGTGATTTTGTTTGAAGTAGTGGCAATTCTTGTTTTACCTTGTGCACTCTCAACTTCTTTTCTTCAGATTTGGTACTCTGATTTTTATCAATTGATTGCTTCACTTCTTTGCCTTTTGTAGCCAATGTCAACACTTTAATTGACTCTTTGTTATTTGAGATCAAATCTGAAGTAGCACACTTACAACCATCTCTTTTCACGCGGTAAACTTGCTTTACCACCTCTTTCTTCTTCCTTGAGCTCTGGACCGATTCCTTATGATTGAAACGGTCTTTGACGCGTGATTGTTCAAATGTTGATCTTCTTGGAGCTGCATAGTATTGGTGAGTTGGTCTAGAATAAGATGGAGAATGTGCCCTTGTATCATACCTGTCCCATGATGAATATGTATCTATATGAGCATAGGGAGGCATCCACGGCATTGGCATTGGCGGCCCAAAATAAGGATATGAATATGTTGCATTAAAATTATCACTTTGCCAATACCAATCCTCTTATTTGCGCCTTGGGGGTGATCTTGGTTTCTTTGCATGATTTGGCTGATAAGCATTCTTCTCTTAACTCTTATTTTGATATTTATCTAATAATTGTGCAAAAGTGACCTTGTATTTCTTGCACTTGTGCTTATTGCGGCCTTTATCTCCTTTGTCTTGACTTGCATCGATCTTTGGATTTTCTTGTTGCCCCCCAGTCCTTGGCGTGTTCATTGTATCTTCGATAGAACTCATGCCTTCAAGAATATTTTCATTGTGCTCTTGAACAACTAATTTACTTGAAACCTTGATCCCATCACCTGTAGTTTTTACCTTCTCTTTAAATGGATCGGCTTCAAGCACCCGATGCAAAAGCCTTTTGCCATCGGGACCAATTGGAATAGACTCGTCATCTCTGTCTCAAAAAATTTCAATCGTCCTTTACCAATGGCCGACTTAACTATTTGACGAAACATGTTGCAATCCTTAATACTATGCTTGAACGAATCATGCAACTTACAATACATTCGTCCTTGGATAGATGGCTTCGCATGGTGATCAAGAATTCTAATGTAACTATTTTTTAACAACAAATCAAAGATTTGATCACACATGTTTGAATCAAAGGTATAACTTTTGTTTTCTAGCCGATCTTGGTGTGCGAACGGCTTTGGAGGTAAGCAAACGAATGGTTCAGATTTAAAATCTCCCCATTCGGTTATGCATTGTGTTTTGCACTATATCTCCGATGTCTTTGGATACAATATAAAATTAGCATCAGATTTCTCAAAAGAATTTGACCTTGGCTTTAAATTTCTAAAACGAAAATAGTTAGAATACACATGTCTCAATTGAGACCAAGTGCAAGCCAAGTAAGAAACAAGCAAAGCTACCCAATTAGATATGAAATTTTGATAAAGCAATGGGGAAAACTTTGCCTGCAATAATAGGTCACTATCGGTCTTTATAAATGGCACAATAGATTGACTGATATGTTCTATAACAATTTTACTGCTAACAAGTAAATTTCCCTTCGTCATTGGTCTTTCAAAATTACTTATGAGAATTTCTCTTATAGAAGCATCAACAATAAAGTTGCGACCAAATCGGAAGATAGGTAAATCACTTGCTAGACATACCTTTTCAAACACGTTGGGAGAGCATGATGGTTGCGTTACTTGAATGATAGGTTGTTCCTCTTTCGAATAGCTCCCCAACACCTTGTCATCTTGTTTTTCTAGAATAGATTCGGCATGTGTAATATTTGATTCGGTCTTTTCAATAGCCGAATTAACATTGTTATCCGAATCACCATCTTTTTTGATAATTCTATCTACACCCAATGCTTTCTATTTTTGACATAATCTAGCTTGAATTGCAGCAGAATTAATAAGCTTTCCCTGTTTTATTAATTCATGTAGAACAACATTGCATTCGTCCCAAAAAGACGTAAGATTTTTCTTAATGACCCAATCTAGATAGAATTGCCCCCCCCCCCCCCCCCCCGACACTTTTAGACTCTTTTGGTAACGAGATGTCACCAAAATTCTGTAATTTTGCAGGGGGGAAACATTGTATGCTATGATACTAGGTGAAGACACATGTGATCCTATAGAATTTTCACTTATTCGGCTATTAGCATGAAGGTGCGAAGCCGAATTATGAATACCCATAGTTGCATATGGTGCCAAACAATTAGTAGCATGAGGTGTAGCATATGATGATTGAGGGTAATTGGCCGGATAACTAGTAGTAGCATGGCCAATTCCCGTATCCACCGGCATGTTTTGATTAACATATTGCAAGCTAGTTGCCGATGAATAAAAAGGTGAAGCACTTTGTTGCATACTATTAGAAGTTCCTATGTGAAGTGTTTCAACTTGATTAACGGAACTCATCATGTTGTTCATCGGCATATGGATTTGTGGGGCTGCCGATGCATGGAAGTCCGTAAACATATGTTCCATGTTGCTAAAATTATATGAGGTAGAAGCATGGATATTTTGTTGCATCGGCTCTTGCACATAATTACATGCATGATTGATAAAGCTAGGGCTAGCCGACACATTATGCTCATTAAACGATCTAGCAACAACATATGCATTATTTGCATCCACATAAGTGATTGGGTATTCATGTTACCTTTGTAGATTGCAAACCCTAGATGACGATCTCTTCGTAGCAAGAACGGGCTGGAGACCATTCAAAGCTTTGTCCCCAGCGGAGTCGCCAAAAAGTGTGTTCCCACACGAACACATCACCGTGTACCCTCGACGCCGAGGGTGATGCACCGCAGCTCACGTTGAAGGAGACCCGCCAGAAGCGCGGTACGCAAGACAATCCGGCAAGCGCTTTTGTAGACCCGAAACCCCACACGCCCGGGAGGGACCCCGTCAGGGCGCGCGGCGGCTATGGGCTGCCCTAGGTCGACCTGGTCGCCCCTAGGGCCTCGTGGATCGCCGCCCTGCAACTAGAAGAATGAACGAAGAACGAGGAAGAAGAGGAACAAGGGAGAGAGATAAAGGTAAAAGTAAAAGATGATAGATTGATTGTTCGATTGTGTGTTGTTCAATTGGCCATCACCCCTTACATATATATGAGGCGGCTGGACTTCCCGTACAAGAAAAGGACTCAAATCACATCCAAAACATCAAAACATAACCTAACTCGGACTACGAGGGCCGAAACTTCCAGTCAGCCCGGAACTTCCGGGCTAAAATTACATCAAGTAGCCCTCTTGCACAGCTCCTGGAGGTCGCATATGGCTTCGGATCGCGATGGTCCCAAAAGCAAAGTTGTAGATCTTGCAATGCAGAAAAATTCCTTAGTTGATCACTTTTTCATCCAAAGTCATCTTGATGTTGAAATCGGCCCCGCAAATCTGCAAATAATGTTAAAATTTCAGTTTTGGGGCGCACCGCGTGCAAACTTTCGGTTTATCCCGGAACCTCCCCGGAAGTTTTGCCCGGAACTTCCGGGGCAGACTTATGCAGCACACCGTTATGGCTCTAACTTTTGCATACGAGCTTCGATTTAGAAGTTTCTTATATCAAAATCGATCGCTTTGACGAGACGAAGACAATCCGTGTAGAAACTTTTCCCATATGAGGCCATCTTGGGGGAATAATCAGCCGAATAGTGTTCTGAATGCAAAATCTCAGTACTTCAAACACAACTTCGGCCTTAGAGATTAGATCGGATGGCTACGGCCCAAATATCAAAGTTTCTCTTTTTAACGATACAGAACTTTCTCACTTTGAGCACTTTCCCATTTGAAGCCTTCTTAATTACGTTTTTGACCATGCCAATATTTGGTGTCAACAACAATAAAACAACATAAATAACAGTAGGAAAACATGATGCAAAATGGACATATCGACTCCCCCAAGCTTAGACCTCGCTTGTCCTCAAGCGAAAACCGAAATTGAAAAACATGTCCACATTTTTAGAGAGAGAGAGAGGTGTCGATAAAAATAAAAATACGGACATAGCAGCATCATGTGACTTATTATTACAGCAACAAACTTTAATATAGAACTTTTATCATAGACTTCTCATGAAGAAGTGACAATTCATCACAACATCGAAGTATAAAGCATAAACTCTATTGGAAACCGACAAACTATGTTCTTAGTCAACTTTGCAACTACAATTCATCATCTTTTCAGGAAGGGTCACGTATCGGAGCCTTTAGGCAAGTCCACATACTCAACCATCATTTAGTCTTCTATGATTGCTAACACTCACCGTGTACACATGAGAAAAACGTTTCAACCGGACACATAGAAAGAGAGGGGCTTATAGTTTCGCCTCCCAACACACTCACCTCAAGGGTGATGTCAACAATAATAAATTATGCCACCCATATTCAACTGGACATATGTGCCTAGATCTTTCCTCACCATATGATGCTTGCCAAAGGAGAAAAATAAAAGGAATGGATAGAAAAACTTTGACTCTTGCATAAAAATAAATACAAGGAAGTAAAAGATAGGCCCTTCACAGAGGGAAGCAGAGGTTGCCATGCGCTTTTTGTTTGTATGATAAACCCCTTAGTGTAAGAGAATGTCATGTTATATTGCCCCTTGTGATGGCAACCTTTATTATGCAGTCTGACGCTTTTATTCTTCACCATCACAAGTTCGTACAACGCTCAATTTTCCCTTAAACTAAATGATCTCACATTTTTATAAGAATTTTTTTTCCCTTTTTGCACCGATGACAACTTACTTGAAGGATCTTACTCAATCCATAGGTAGGTATGGTGGACTCTCAAACAAGATAGGGTTTAAGGGTTTTGGATGCACAAGTAGTATCTCTACTTAGTGCGGAATTTTTGGCTAGCAAAGATAGGGGCAAGCACCACATTTTGAAGGATCTATGACAATATGACTTCTATGTGAATATGAACAAACATAAATCATTAGGTTGTCTTCCTTGTCCTACGTCAACAATTTTGGCATATAATATTTTGATGGGTGCTCACAATCATAAAAGATTTCCATGATAGTATATTTATATGTGAATATTCTCTTCCCGTATTAATTCTTTCATGTGTTGCATCATTGACCAATGCTATGTTTTCAATTTACAATAAAATTTTCTACTTATACTTTTCCTTGTGTAATGTCATCACTTACCATAAGATTAGCATATGATATTTTTCTTTTATTTCCTTTCTTTTTATTGCAGCTAGAAAGTAAAGAAGGCAAAAAATAAAAATAGACTTTATTATATCTCGCACACGATTACAAGGATTGATCACTAAGCAAACTCATAAAAAGAAAGGATCGAACTAAAGTTTTATTCATCTAATAGCAAAAGATAGTCATTGATCAAACTAAGAAAAGTAAAGGCAAAAGATAGTAGGGATGATACGATACCAGGGCACCTCCCCCAAGCTTGGCGAAAGCCAAGGGGAGTGCCCATACCCAATACTCAGTTTTCTTATGGTGGTGATGAAGAATACACGGTCACTTTCCTGGAAGTTTCTTATTTTCCTAATTTTCTAAATATTCCAAAACTGACAAAAAATATTTTTGCGGATTTTTCGGAGTCTGTTTACTTACCGTATCACATACCTCCTTATTTTCACGATTCTGGAGTGTTCCGGAAGGACTCTTTTATGTGTTCTTCCGGTGTCAAAGTTTGGATAACATTGCTTTCGACATTAATGGGCGTACCTAAGATATAGTGTTTTATTCGTTGCCCATTGACAACCTTCGGGTTAGTCCCTTCGGCATTATTTATTTTGATAGCTCCGGATCGATAGACCTCCTCGATGACATAGGGTCCTTCCCATTTGGAGAGGAGTTTTCCTGCAACGAATCTAAAACGAGAGTTGTACAACACAACATATTCTCCTACTTTGAACTCACACTTTTGGATCCTTTTGTCATGCCATCTTTTAACTTTTTCTTTGAATAACTTAGCATTTTCATAAGCCGGGGTTCTCCATTCATCCAATGAGCTAATATCAAATAACCTCTTTTCTCCAGCAAGTTTGAAATCATAATTGAGTTCTTTTATTGCCCAGAATGCTTTGTGTTCTAACTCAAGAGGTAAATGACAAGCTTTTCCATAAACCATTTTATATGGAGACATACCCATAGGATTATTGTAAGCTGTTCTACAAACCCAACGTGCGTCATCTTATTTCTTAGACCAATTCTTCTGGGACCTATTGACAGTCTTTTGTAAGATTGGATTTATTTTTCTATTGCTAAGTTCAACTTGACCACTAGACTGAGGATGATAAGGTGACACAATTCTATGGTTAACATCATACTTAGCAAGCATTTTACGGAAAACACCATGAATAAAGTGTGAACCACCATCAGCCATTAAATATCTAGGGACTCCAAACCTTGGGAAAATAACTTCCTTAAGCATTTTAATAGAGGTGTTGTGATCAACACTACTGGTTGGAATAGCTTCTACCCACTTAGTAACATAATCAACAACAACCAAAATATGTGTATACCCATTAGAGGAAGGAAAAGGTACCATAAAGTCAAATCCCCAAATATCAAATGCTTCAATAGCAAGTGAATAATTCATAGGCATTTCTTGATGCTTACCGATATTACCTATTCTTTGGCATTCATCACATGATGAGACGAACTTACGGGCATCCTTGAAGAGAGTAGGTCAGTAAAACCAGATTGCAATACCTTATGAGCAGTTCTGTCTCCTGCGTGATGCCGTCCATAAGCTTCAGAGTGACATTTCCATAGGATTTGTTCCTGTTCATGCTCAGGTACACAACGTCTAATAATACCATCCACTCCTTCTTTATATAGATGTGGGTCATCCCAAAAGTAATGTCTTAAAGCATAGAAGAATTTTTTTTGTTGGTATGTGAAGCTAGGTGGTATGTATTTAGCAACAATATAATTAGCATAGTCAGCATACCAAGGTGTACTATGAGAAACATTTATTGCAGCTAGTTGTTCATCAGGGAAGCTATCATTAATTGGTTGTGGGTCATCAAGAATATTTTCAAGCCTAGACAAGTTATCAGCTACGGGGTTCTCTGCTCCTTTCCTATCAGTGATATGCAAATCAAATTCTTGTAGCAGAAGAACCCACCTAATGAGTCTAGGTTTAGCATCTTTCTTTTCCATAAGGTATTTTATAGCAGCATGATCGGTGTGAACAATTACCTTAGAATCAACAATGTATGATCTGAATTTATCACAAGCAAACACCACTACTAAGAATTGTTTTTCAGTAGTAGCATAGTTCCGTTGAGCACTGTCTAGAGTTTTACTAGCATAATGAATAGCATTTAGTTTCTTATCAACTCTTTGTCCTAGAACAACACCAACAGTATAATAACTAGCATCACACAAAATCTCAAAAGGCAAGTTCCAATCAGGTGGTTGAATAAATAAGTGCAGTAATTAAGGCTTTCTTTAGTGTTTCAAAGGCTTCCATACAATCATCATCAAACACAAAGGGAATATCCTTTTGCAAAAGATTAGTAAGAGGCCTAGAAATTTTAGAAAAGTCTTTGATAAACCTCCTATAGGAACCAGCATGACCAAGGAAACTATGAATACCTTTGATATCTTTAGGACATGGCATTTTCTCAATTGCATCAACCTTGGCTTTGTCCACCTCAATGCCTCTTTCAGAAATTTTATGGCCCAAGACAATACCTTCATTAACCATAAAGTGGCACTTCTTCCTATTCAAGACAAGATTTATTTGTTCACATCTTTGCAAAACTCGATCAAGATTTCTTAAACAATCATCAAAAGACTTCCCATAAACAGAAAAGTCATCCATGAAAATCTCAACAATCTTTTCACAAAAAACAGATAATATAGTAGTCATACATCTTTGAAAGATAGCAGGTGCATTACATAAACCGAAAGGCATATGTCTATAAGCAAATGTTCCAAAAGGACAAGTAAAAGTGGTCTTTTCTTGATCAGATTGTAAAACAGGTATTTGTGAAAAGCCAGAGTATCCATCAAGGAAGAAAAAATGTGTGTGCTTAGATAATCTTTCTAACGTTTGATCGATAAAAGGCAGAGGGTAATGATCTTTTCTAGTAGCTTTATTTCATTTTCTATAATCAATTACCATTCTATAGCACGTGACAGTTCTTTGTGGAAGCTCATTCTTATCATTAGGAACAACAGTAATACCTCCTTTCTTAGGGACACAATGAACAGGACTTACCCATATACTATCAGCTATAGGATAGGTTGTACCTGCTTCCAGAAGTTTCAATATTTTTGTTCTTACCACTTCTTTCATTTTCGGGTTTAACCGACGTTGGTGATCAACAACGGGTTTAGCATCACGTTCCATATTAATCTTGTGCTGACATAGAGTGGGACTAATGCCCTTAAGATCATCAAGAGTATATCCAATAGCAGCCATGTGCTTCCTTAGAACTTCCAATAATCTTTCTTCTTCATGTTCTGGAAGGTTAGCACTAATAATAACAACATATATCTTCTTTTCATCAAGATAAGCATATTTCAGAGTGTCTGGCAATTGTTTTAATTCCAACACAGGATCACCTTTAGGTGGAGGAGGACCTCCTAGAGTTTCAATAGGCAAATTGTGTTTAAGCAGAGGTGGTTGTTGGAAAAAGATTCTATCTATTTCATTTCTTTCATGCATATGCAAATCATTTTCATGGTCTAGCAAATATTGTTCTAAAGGATCAGTAGGAGGTATATCAATAGAAGCAAGACCAATAATCTCATCCTTATTAGGCAAATCTTTCTTATGAGGTTGTCTACTAAACTTGGAAAAATTAAACTCATGAGATTCATCACCAAAGCTAACACCGACAGTTTGTTTCTCACGATCTATTTTAGCATTGACGGTGTTCAAGAAAGGTCTACTAAAAATAATGGTACAAAAGTCATCTTGTGGGGTGCTAAAAACAAGAAAATCAGCAGGGTATTTTATTTTTCCACACAAGACTTCAACATCTCTAAGAATCCCAATTGGTGATATAGTATCTCTATTAGCAAGTTTAATAGTAACATCTATGTCTTCTATTTCAGCAGGTGCTATTTCATCTTTAATTTCTTGATATAAGGAGAAATGAATAGCACTCACACTAGCACCTAGGTCACATAACCCATGATAACAGTGATCTCCTATCATAACTAAGACAACATGCATGCCAACAAGTGGTCTATGTTTATCTTTTCCTTCAGGTTTGGCAATTCTAGAAGCTTCACCACAGAAGTAAATAACATGCTCATCAATATTATCCACTAAGAGATCTTTAACCATAGCAACACTAGGTTCAACTTTGATTTTTTCAGATGGTTTGGGTGTTCTAACATAACTTTTGTTAACAACAGTTGAAGCTTTAGCATGTTCCTTCATCCTAACAGGAAAAGGTGGGTTTTCAATATAAGCATTGGGAACAACTGGATCAACATTATAAATGATAGTTTCTTCTTTAGCTTTTGTCGGTTCTTTAACTTCTTCTTTAATTGGTGGGTGATATTTAAACCACTTCTCCTTAGAGAGATCAACATGAGTAGCAAAAGATTCACAAAAGGAAGCTACTATCTCAGAGTCAAGTCCATATTTAGTGCTAAACTTTCGAAAAGCATCGGTATTCATAAAATATTTAACACAATCGAACTTAAGTTCAATACCTAACTCTTTACATTCGCCGAGTTCCCAATCTTCAAAGTTGCGTTTAATTCTTTCTAAAACATCCCACCGGAATTCAATAGTCTTCTTCATAAAAGAACCAATACAAGAAGTATCGAGCATGGATACCTCTCCATCACATGGAGTGACAAATCCTAGTCTTGATCCATGCAACCCAACTAGTACCTTCTAAGATATCTGAAGATCACCTTAATGATCACCCAGTTACGGAATGACGTTTGATACCCGCAAAGTATTCTTTCGGTATTAGGGAGTGGCATGGTCTCATGGTCTAAGAAACAAACACTTGACATTAAGAAAGTTGTAGCAAATTAAACTAAGTGACAAGATCAGATGCTAAACTTATGATTGGATCTTTCCATCACATCATTCTCCTAATGATGTGATCTCATTATTAAATGACAACTCATGTCTATGGTTAGGAAACCCTAACCATCTTTAATCAATGAGCTAGTCAAGTTGAGGCTCACTAGGGACATAGTGTTTGTTTATGTATCCACACACATGTACTTGAGTTTCCAGTTAATACAATTATAGCATGGAGAATAAACACTTATACAAAACAATAAAATATGATAATAACAACTTTATTATTTGCCTTTAGGGCATATTTCCAACAAAACGATGAAGACAATGCGAGTTTGTGATATTCAATTCTGACTAGTTTCAGCCAGGCCGATGCCACTCTCTATTTTCCCTCGTTTATGTATTCATTTCCATTCTCAAGGTTTCTAAGTTTGGAGTGGTTCTAGCATGTTATTTAAACATCAGTTTGGTAGATGTTTACGTGGCTGGCTAACTTTGCTTATGCATGGGAGCTTTGAACTCTGTTGCATGGTTTCATTAATGGAAATGGAGCTGGGAGGGGAGGATACCTTTTATTTATTTAACAATCTCAAGGTTTCCGTATAGAAGAAACATTATTGAGGTGACATCTCCTTGTGTGTCAATTTTTTTATTTGGGTCGAGTTGTTCTCTCTTGGGTTCGAACCACCGTGGCTCCCATTTTCCTCCTAATTTCTTTGCCTACTTTCCCGACTAGTAGGGTCCACACATTAGAAAGGGATAGAGAGAGAGAGAGAGAGAGAGCTGACAAGCGGGAACAAGGGTATTTTGGTCATATATCTTGGACAACATGCTTTGACCGAACAATAACGGTGAAAAATAGCATTTTTTTAGTACGGCGGAACAATGGCATTTTTTTAGAAGTAAAAACTTTAGTGGAAAATTGAGTAGTGTAGCACAACTAGTGGCGCGCTGGTAAAAACCCTTTCTATTATTACTTTGATTCATAAAGATAGTAATATTAAGGAAATGAGGAATTTTAGACCTATCAACCAAGGCTATGAGTAATCGGGTCTTCTTGTTAGTGATAGATTGATTTTTTTCTAATCAAACTGCACTCATTCATTAGGTGGGGGGGGTCATTTTTGAAAGTGTCGTGATGGCTCATGACGTCATCATGAGATTCATACCTCTAACTCTAGTGCCCTTATTGTTAGGCCGGATTAAGAAAAAGCCTATGACAAAGTAAATTGGGATTTCCATTTGGAAATGCTTACTTCTAGAGGATTTGGTGAGAAATGGATTGTGACGGTGTCTTGGATAAGGGGGTACTAACCCAGTCGGCCCATTCTCCTCGGGCTGGGCCGGCGAGCCGCCATTCATGAACAAGATGGACTCTAGAGGCTGCGCGTAGGAGGCGTGTTCAAGATTGCCTCCCCCGAAGACTTGAGGTATACTCCAAGATCCCTACCGCCGCCTAGCTCAAAGCTACCGACCTTGTAACCCTAGATACCCTTCCTGACGTGTATATAAGCCATAGGGTTTAGCATATAGAGGGGACATCAACACAAAATCATTCACCTAGCCCTAGAGTTAAACCACGCATTACGATCTCGAGGTAGATCATCTCTGTACTTGATACGTCAAGGGAATTTTTTTGAGAAAAATCACGGAACATCTTCTAATATTGTGTACTTTTCTACAAATTCGCGAACATTTTGTAAAACTGTAACATATTTTTGAATCGGCAAATATTTTTGAGGAAGTTGTCGGCATTTTACAAAAAATTTAAAAACATTTTCCAAAAATGATGAACACTTTTTAATTCACATTTTTTTCAAATTGACGAACATTATTTGAATATGCAAAATGTTTTGTCCTGAGCATTTTTGGGGAAATAGTGTACATTATTTGAATATGCGGACTTTTTTTCTATTTCGTGGTCATTTTTGGAATTCTAAAAATTCTTTTCAAATTCCTGAATATTTTTTGTATTTCTTGAACAATTTTGAAACATTTTAACTTTTTTAAACCAAAATATTTTTTAATCAAATAAGATTTATGATTTCTTGAACATTTTTCATAATTCAAAAATTATTTGAAATTTTAGAACCTTTTTGTAATCCCGGATTATTTTATCAAAGAATAAAAATAGAAAATAAAAAAGGAAAGGTAAAAACAAAAAATAGGGGGTGTCGAGGCCCGCAAATGGGCCGGCCCAAACTGGCGCGTCGGGGGAAGGGAGGGTGCACATTCGCACGATCCCTGGCCCGCACCTCGCCATTGGCATGGTCCTCTCCTGACGCGTCCCCCTCCCCAATCCCTTGGAATGATGGCCGCAGCGAGAGCTCCCGTGCCCAAGAAAGCAAGTGCTCGACGACAAGCCCCCGAGAACGAACAAGTATCTTTTGCAGGACATTTGACAGGAAAAATAGCGTGGAGCACTTTTTAGAAAATAACATTACAATAAGTAACTGAAATAACATATAAATCTGATGAGTAAATTCCTACTGATTTTTTAAAATAATACATTTTAATTAATTTTTAAAAATAATACATCGTTTTGATATTTTTGACAAATAATACGGCATCATCTTCCTGGAGGATGGCTGGACCTAATCATCTTCCTGGAGGACGATTAGTGTCCAGTCGGCTCACATTTGGCCGACTAGGCAGTCATCTGAAGGCGTACCTGATTAGCTCCAGTCGTCCACCAGGAAGATGATTAGTTCCAATCGTCCACCAGGAATATGATTAGTTTCAGTCGTCCACCGGGAAGATGATTAGTCCCTGGCCTGGACTTTTGTCTATCTCGAAATTGCTGGCTAACCTCAGAAGACATTGCGACATACTCGGGTGGAAACTATGATTGAAAGGATAATGAGGATGAGACATCTTGACGAGATTACAATGCACTGCTTACCAACCCTTTCTATATGGGATGAGGGTTTTTTAAGTCGAGAAGAGAAATATGGCGGGAAAGAAGATGGCGGGAACATAAGGGGTGGCAGGAAAGAAGTTGGCGGGAACATAAGGGTTGGCAGGAAAGACGATGGCGGGAACATCAGGGTTTGCAGGGAAGAAGATGGCGGAAAAGGCAGGTTGGGCGGGAAAGGCAGGTTTGGCGGGAGATAAGATGGCAGCAAAGGGTTCCCGGGAACACGGTTAGGAAAAGGTCCAGGTTAGGAACTAATCATCTACAGGACGACTGGAACTAATCATCTTCTTGTTGGACGACTGGAACTAATCATTTTCCTGGTAAACGACCGAAGCTAATCGTCTTCCTAGAGGACGACTAGAGGCACACGACTGCCCAGTCGGCCGACTGGACACTAATCGTCCTCCAGAAAGATGATGCCTTATTATTTGTCAAAAATATCAAAATGGTGTATTATTTCTGAAAATTAATGAAAAAGATGTATTAATTTAGAAATAGCTAAATTCCTATCGTACTTGTTTTAATGTACTAATTTAGCTTATAATCCATTGAACACATTTGTAAATGCATAAACAACAACTGAAACACTCTGACATTTTAGAAACTAGAAAGGTCCTATACCCTCATATTTGACCATTGTTTTCTAAATGCAATTAGTAATAGAACTATTTTTATATTTCATGAAAATTCAAATAGTAGGTAATAAATTAAGCAAGGCTTGTGCGAAAGTGATGCACTATGTTTGGTACACAACCAGAATATGAACAAGAGTTCTGCAGTTTTTCTTGACGGATAGAAAATTATGCCCATAGACAACCATAGGTTGAACTACTTCTACGATAATAATTACAAATATATTAAATAATATTCATGCTAATGGGCATTAAACTCACTAGCCAACTAGATTAAACGGATAAATTGTTACTTTTTAGGGAAATGAATAGCAAATTCTGCCACAACCTAGAATTTTGTTGTTAAAGCATATTTTTGGATAATCACATGAATAAATGGTCAAATCTCTACACTGAGGTCAATAAGTAGTACATGCAGTAGAATACATCCTTCTCAAATGAGATCTGACTAGATCTTTCATTTTCAAATTTCCTTATATATTGTCAACTTGGGAACAATATACTTTCACAAGCAAGTTATCACAAAATACATGAGCTTGCCAATGCTATTCATGACGATTTGTATGACTTAACAACATACAATCTCCTATATACTATCCCAATGTCTCTAAACCTATACGGTTGGACACACACCCTCCTATCCCGCGACCATGACGATGGTACGTCGAGGAGAAACGACCCCTTTGTACGTAGAGGGTACGATGCCTCTGTGCCGTGGAGGATAGAGAAAACTATCCTTAAAGGCGACACCTCCTTTTTGAGGCTAAAACACACTTTATTGATCATAGAAGTTCATAGGGATACAATGGATGTCTGGTGGGTTTATAAGCCACACATGGCGACCATAATCTAGTCCGAAAGCGTGTTTAGCGAGGCTATGTGCCTCGATGTTTGTCGATCTACCTTCGAAGATGAAGGTGCATTGATCAAAAACCTGTGCCGTCTCCTTGATCTCCTTGATAGTACTAGCATATAATCCTCCTGTGCCTTCTTTGATGTCCTTGATTACACCCTGGCAGTCCGAAGCAATAACAAGGCGGGAGAGATGCAAGTCCGTCGCTAGGGCAAGTGCCTCACGACACGCCAAGGCTTCCAGCGTAGCCGGATCAACCACTCCTGCAATCTTGATCACCGAGGCTCCTAGGAAGACTCCCGTATCATCCCTGCAAACTGCACTGAACGTGCCCTCGGGAGTATCTCTTGCAGTTGCTCCATCCACTCTGATCTTCGCCATTCCCGTCGGCGGAGGTATCCATTTGGCCTGACCCTGGACCCCGTTTGGGACCACTCCTCTTCGAATCACTTTGGGCTTGCATTCCTCGATTTCCCCGACATACTTGGAGATGAAGCCATGCGTGGACAAAGGACTCTGGAATATGTTCTCATGCAGCGCCTGTCTCTGTGAGTGCCAAAGCGCCCACATGGTAACCGCAACTTGAATGAACTCCGTCGGTGAAAGCATATCCAAGAGGGCAAACAACCATCTCTTCGCGTCCGGCTCTGTTGTGTTGTTCAAAGCCTCAACTAGCTCCGGGTCTTGCAGTGCCCACACGCAATGAGCGACTGTGTAGTGTAGTAAGGAGTGTTGCCATGAATCTTCTGCCCCGCACAAGCCGCACCGTGTGCTTGTGGACATATTTCGATGATGTAGCAAGTCTGCCGTCGGGATAGATTGCTGAGCAAGCCTCCATAAAAAGATCTTCACCTTGGGGGGTACATTAACTTTCCATAACTGCTGCCATGCCTTGGAGTCTCTGTCCAAATCTGAGGAATTGCCTCGACCTTCTAGCCATGCTTCTCTCCTCATCTTGGTGCTTACCAGCATGCGGTAAGCAGATCTTACGGAGAAAACCCCATTCTTTTCATGGATCCAAGACCAGAAATCCTCAATGTGTCTCGTACACAAGGGTATTGACATGATCGCCTGTGCGTCTGTTGGGAGAAAGATCTCTGAGATCGCCGTGATATCCCACTGTGCGCCTGGCAATATGAGCTCGTGTACCCCCTGCGGTGGGCTCACTATTCTGCTCACTATCGGTCTCATGTTAGCCGGGCGTGGTAGCCAGTTTTGGTTCCAGATATGTGTGGTTAGGCCGTCACCAATTCGCCGTATTAAACCCTGGTTTAGCACTTCTCGTCCCTCCATGATATCTCGCCAGATTTGGGAAGGAGCCGAACCCAGCTCAGCGCCCAGGAAATCCGTCGTAGGGTGGTACTTTGCTTTCAGGACGCGGGCGCTAAGTGACTGCGGGTCTGTCAAGATTCTCCAGGCTTGTCTCGCTAGCAAAGCTAGATTGAAAAGCTCAATATCCCAAAAACCTAAACCACCACAGAATTTTGGCATGGTCATCGTGCTCCATGAAACCCAGCTCGCTTTCCGTTTTCCTTCCTTGCTGCCCCACCAAAACTTTCTGATGAGCGTATTGATATGCTCGCATAGACCTCGAGGGAGCTTAAAACACGACATAGAATAAACTGGAACCGCTTGTGCAACCGATTTTATCAGAACCTCTTTCCCTCCAGCCGACAATAGCTTTTCCATCCATCCCTTGACCTTGCTCCATACTCTATCTTTAAGAAATTTGAAGGCTCCGTTTTTGCTCGTTCCCATGTCAGTGGGCATACCCAAATATCTGTCAGAAAGAGATTCATTTGGGATGTTCAAAATGTTTTTTTACCTCTGTTTTCAGCGTGTTCGGGGTGCCCTTGCTGAAGAACACTGAAGACTTTGCCAAGTTTATTCTCTGGCCTGAGGCATTGCAATAACTCTCCATCAAGGAAGACAACTCGTTTTCTCCATCTGAACTGGCTTTAATAAACAGCAGGCTATCATCTGCAAAAAGCAAGTGGCTTACCGGCGGAGCCGTCGGAGCCACTCGGATTCCACCGAGGTGCGATGATTCATCTTGGGTTTTTAAGAGGCACAAAAGGCCCTCCGCTGCAATCAAAAACAGGTATGGAGAAATTGGGTCTCCCTGACGGATCCCTTTGGATGGTGTGAATTCCTCAAGCTTGTTTCCATTGAATAGGACAGAAAATTTTACCGAAGTCACCATCCTCATGATTGAGGCTATCCAAGTAGGTGCAAATCCCAGCTTGGTCATGATAGCCTCAAGGTAGTTCCACTCAACACGGTCATAGGCCTTCATCATATCCAGTTTTACAGCGCAATATCTATTCCGTTGGGCCTTGTTCCTTTTCATGAAATGCAGGCATTCATATGCTGTTATGATGTTATCCGTGATCAAACGACCAGGGACAAAAGCAGACTGCTCTTCTGAGATAATGTCAGTCAATATCTGTTTCAATCTGTTGGATAACACCTTGGAGGCAATCTTATATATAACGTTGCATAAGCTGATGGGTCTAAATTGTGACAAGTCAGAAGGGTCTTTTACCTTAGGAATCAAAACAAGGATCGTCTCATTGATAGCCTCTGGACTTTCTTCTCCACGCAAAATGTGCAGTACCACATCAGTTACCTCCCCTCCACACAGCTCCTAGTGTCGCTGAAAAAAATGCGCCGGGTATCCATCCGGCCCTGGAGCCTTCGTAGGATACATTTGGAAGAGTGCAGTTTTCACTTCATCTCGACTATAAGGAGCGGTAAGCATCAAATTCATCTCAGAGGTGACCTTGGTTGGAACTGCATTCAGTACCGTGTCCATTCCTGACGTTCCCGCTGATGTAAATAAGTTTTTATAAAACTCATTAGTGATCGAGGCCATCTCATTCGCATCTTCGGTTGAAGTACCATCCGGACGCTACAAAGATTTGATCGTATTCTTCTGTCGACGCATGCTTGCCCTCCGTTGGAAGAACTTGGTGTTTCTGTCCCCTGCAGTAAGCCAGTCGACGCGCGACCTTTGCCTCTGCATTATTTCCTCCATGTGGTAAAGCTCTACAAGACGATCCGAAATTTTTGTTTCTGCATGTGACGGCGCAATTCTCAGGGGGTCATTCTGTAAAGTGGCCAGTTCCTTCTTTAGTTTTTTAATTTCTTTCCCCACACAGCCTATCGTCGCTCCACTCCACTGTCGCAGAGATGCCGACAGGTCACCCAGTTTTTTACTTAGTTGCACGACGTTTTGTCCTGCAGGGGATCCACTCCACATCGCTTCCAAAGAAGGCCCGAACTCTTCATGCCGTTCCCAGTACACTTCATATCAAAATAATTTCTGTTTAACCTGAGATGGAGTAGGGGGTTACAGCTGCAGCCGTACTGGGCAATGGTCAGACGAGGCAGCAGTCTCATGTGAAAGTTGGGCCTGGGGGAACGCAGCCAGCCAATCTGTATTTGAAAGTGCACGATCAAGACGTACTCTGCAATATCCTCCCCCTGCAGTTTTCTTTTCAAAGGTCCAAGGCTTGCCATGATATCCCAGATCTGTGAAAGCACAAACGTCAACCACCTCGCGGAAAGCTTGAATTTGTGCGTGCCTTCTCTGTCCGGTCCCCATGTGTTCATGAGGATTAAGAACCTCATTAAAATCACCTATACAGAGCCAAGGCAATGCGCTCGCAGATACAAGAGATTTGAGTAGATCCCATGTTTTATATCTCTCGCTCACTTGAGCTTCGCCATAAACACATGTCAGCCTCCATTCACTATGGTTGGGCATAGACACTTTAGCATCGACATGATACTGAGAGTAACCAAAAACATCCAAATTTATTCCATTGTTTCAAAAAATACCAATTCCACCGCTGCGGCCCGAACTGCCAACAGCATATGCATGATTAAAACCTAAAGTAGTAGCAAGATTTTCGACACGTGCTTTCGAGATTTGAGTTTCTACGATACATAGCACTGTCGGGGCAAATTTCTTCGCTAAGTCGCGAAGCTCTCGAATTGTCGCGGCTTTGCCCACACCACGACAATTCCAACATAAGATATTCATTGTGCCCGGCGATCCTCCCCTTGGGAGGTCGCCGATTTTGCTTCATTCAGTTTCTCAGACGATCCATTCATCTTCTGGCCCGTCTTGTCAGGGTTGACTCGTGGCCGCTTCGGGTCCTGCTTGGAGGAAGGGCTTGCAGGAACTTCTGGGGGCGGCATCACCGGTGTTGTGGAAGGTGATGGGAGAGCTAGCAAGCCCTCTCTCTTCGCATCTGACGCACGCTTTCTGTTTCCGTCAGCATCCTGCATGACTTCATCAGACTTGCTGACCAAAGAGTTATCCACAACAGGCTCAGCATGGTTGTCATGTTCCTGAGTACGACCTGCAGTTCGTCCTCCACGACGACCCCCGCGCCGTCCTCTACCTCGGCCTGCTCCTGGGCCTGCTCCAACTTGCATGTTCCAATCTGCTTTCAGATTCTTGAAGTGTAACGCGGATGGAGGATGGATCCCGTTGCCGTGCTCTTTATAGACATGTCCAAGGTGGCCATAGACGGCACACCAGTCGGGAAGGCGCTCATACTTCACCCGGTAGATCTGTCTCTTGCCATCGCGGATCATGGACACCGCGTTCTTCAGAGGTTTATGCACATTGATCCTTACCCAGACCCGATAGAAGTTACCCGCAAAGTCTTGGGCCATTGTTTCAGTAAAAAGAACCTCGCCCACTCTCGCCGCTAGCGGCTCGACCAAGTGTGCATGCAAGTTAGAACATCATGGATTTGGATCCGTATATCTAGTGTATCCAGCTTTACCTCAGTAGGCTTTGTGATCCCATCATACGGAGCAATGATGACAGCATCTCCTCTGAAATTCCACGACCCCTCCTGCATCACTCTTTCCCAATCGCCAAGGCAGAAAAATTGTAGTGTGTAGAGATTGTCCTCGAGGGGACGGAACTTCACATCATGAGCCAAGTCCCAAGCTGCTCTCATATTCTTGAAGAACCAGTATTGGCTGTAGGATTTGTCAATGTGTACCCTAGCCACCGCCATCCACCTGGTTGCATCCGGTGGAGCTTGCTTCTCATCGAAGACGACATCATCGAGGTCTTCCTCACGGAGTCCCAATTCAGCCATCATCTTCTCTACTTCCGACGCGGAGGAGGAGCCCGACGCTTCACCCTGCTTCGATCCCATCTCCGCTGAAACTTGAAACCCTAGCCCGAAACAGATAGATCGGACCGTGTAACGAACCCTATCTCTCCCAGCGCCACCAGAACTAGTCGATCAGGGCCGGGGGTGATGCTAGATCACCCCCTTATCAGCCTGAAACGATCTCCACCGGTGCAGAAACGGGAGGAGGGAAGGTGAAAGCTCGACGGCGGCGGAAATCGCCCCCGGGAGAAGGAAACCCTAACTAGAGGGAAAAAAAGCTTCTTCTGGCTGGAGTTAAAAGGCGACCACTCCTTGACGTATGTTCTATGGGCTCACCTGCTCTTCGAGGCCTGCCATCTCGTGTTCCTTCGTATGGTCCAAGAAAAGACCATATGCGACCCACCCCGACATGCGCCGTGACGTCACTCCTCCTGCCAATGGTGGGGGCTCCTATTTGGTGTGTACGGTGACCTGGCGCGTACCCCCCTCAGCAATGGTATTCGTAGGGGCCGGCCCATTTTCCGGATTTCATCTCCACTCGTCTCGGGAAGGTTCTAGAACCTTCCATGAACCATTTTTTTCTTTTGGTTTTCTTTCTTTTTTTCTTTTTTCGTTTTTATCTTTTTTATTGTTATTCTTTTTCTTTTTTCCTCTTTTTCAATTTGCAAAAAACTTTAAAACTCGTGAACATTTTTGAATTTGTGAACAATTGTTGAAATCATGAACACTTTTCAAATACATGAACAATTGTTTTCGAAATCGTGTACATTTTTTAAATTTGTGAACATTTTTTACAAACTCGTGACCATTTTTAAATTCATGAACCTTTTTTAAGTTTTTTAGATTTTCGGAACACTTTTTTTTTTTGAGTTGTGAACAAACTGTATTCCTTAAGGAACAACATCAGTGATAAACAACAAGCCAGGCTTAGATAACAGCCATACAGCAGCTTTGGCAAGGTTGTGTGCTTCATAATTGTGATCCCTCTTCTCATGTGTAATCCGGGCTTCAACAAACTCCCACTGCTTCTTCTTTATGTAACCAATGATCATGCTATTTCGGCCTAAATAACTTCCCTGATGATTCTTGACAGTAGCAAAGCAATCAGTAGCAAGCTGAACTTTTTGCAGGTATAGATCACTGGCCAAAGCAAGACCTTCCGCACATGCCATGGCCTCTAGAGATTCAGGGCCAATTTGGTCCCTGATAATCATAGCAGAGGAACCCATATAAACGCCTGCATCACTCCGACATATAGTAGCAAGAGCTCCTCTATCTCCATGCCTTGAAACAGCCACATCCACATTGATCTTGGAGAAGCCTTGCTTTGGAGCAACCCATTTTGCTCAGTCATCTCGGACAGCAGTTATAGTCACCTTGTTCTTTGTTAGCATCAGGGACAAGTCACCAAGAAATTTATTGATGAACGCTAGGGTATACAGAGGAGACTGAAATTCCCCTTCATGCGTAGCTCTCCTTCTCGCCCACCATATGGCCCACAAGGTGGTCAATACCTTAGCAAAATCTTCCTGTCCCAAAGATTCCTGCATATCTAAGAACCATAATCGCCGGTTCAAAAATATTGTTCATGTGTTCGAAAAATCTAAAAAAATTCTAGATTTTTGGAACACATGAACAATATTTTTGAATCGGCGATTACTTTTTCGAAATTTGGGAAGAATTTTTGTAATTCAAGAACATTTTTTTGTTTTTGAGAAATTTTTTTGAGTTCATGAATACTTTTCGATTTTTTAAAATTTGATAACTTTTTTTAGAAAATTCGCTGAACTTTTTTTGAAAATTGTGAACATATTTTACAAATTCACGAAGATTTTTAGAAACTGTGAACATCTTTCTTAATTGGCAAACCATTTTACTGAAACCCGTGAACATTTTTCTTAATTTTCAAAACATGTAAAAAATAGTGAACGTTTTTTCAAATTTATGAATATTTTTGGAATATTCGAACATTTTTTCCTCAAATTTTTTTATGAAATAGTGAACAGTGTTTGAATACGCGTGCATATTTTCTAATTCATGATTTTCCTAATTCATGAATAAGTTTTGAATTTCTTGAACAATTTAGAACTATGTTAATATTTTTTGAAATCACGATTTTTTTAATCCATTAACAATTATAAATTGCTTGAACATTTTTTTTCACAATTCACAATTTGAAAATTTTGGGAAGCTATTTAATCCTGAATTATTTGAACAAAGAATAAAACGAAAACAAAAAATAAAAATGGAAAATGAAAAAAAACAGGGCGCGTAGGGGCCCGCAAATGGGCCGACCCAAACTTGTGCGCCGGGGGAAGGGAGAGTGCGCGTTTGCACAATCCCTGACCCGCACCGCACCAAATAGTGTGTCCCGCCATTGGCATCGGCCTCTCCTCACGCGCCCCCTCCCCAATCTCAGGGGGGCTGGCCGCAGCGAGACTTCCCGTGCCCAAGAAAGCAAGTGCTCGGCGACAAGCCCCCGAGCACCACCTAAGCCCGCTCAGCGGATCCCTGAGCATGATGGCACCAAATCTGCTTCTCCGTGTACCAGGGGACCCGTTCCCATTTCTGACGACATAAAGATTCCAACAAGTGATGTATATACGGATGTTGTCCAGATAAATTTCCCCTTTTTATTCAACCCACAGATGAAATTTAATAGACAGATTTATGGAGCTTTAAGCTATAATTTGTTTTCTAAACATTTTTAAAGGTTAAAGCGATAATTTTCCAATCCATGGAGCTGAATGGCTTCCTAGAGCTCAGTGCCAGTGACCGGTCGCCCTAATTTTCTAAACGCTTTTGAAGGTTAAAGCGACAAATTTCCAATCCATGAAATTTAACAGACAAATTTATTGGCAGATGTATGTAGGATTAGGGGAGTAATATTTTTCCCAAACGTTTTTTGAAGCTTAAAGCGACAATTTTCGAATCCATGGAGTTAAATGGGGTCGTAGAGCTCACTATCTCACTCACTGTTCGCTCCCTCTATCCCCAACCCTAACCCTCGATCCCCTTCCTCCACCCCCAGCCGCCATGGCGACGCTGCCGCCGCCGACCATTCCCGACGAGCTCCTGGAGGAGATCTTCATCCGCCTGCCCACCCCGGACGCGCTCGCCCGCGCCTCCGCCACCTGCACCTCCTTCCGCCGGGTCATCAAAGGTCGCGCCTTCCGCCGCCGCTTCCGTACGCTGCATCGCCCTCCCCTCCTCGGCTTCATGGACGCGGGCGGATTCCACCCCGCCCAGGCGCCGCACCCCTCCGCCCCGCTCGCCGGCGCCCTCGCCCCCTGCGCGGCCGATTTCTCCTTCGTCCCGGCCGTCGTCTCTTCTTCCTCCTACTTCGTGCCGCCGGGCGTCCAAGACGACGGGGAAGGCCCCCGTTGGCGCCCCTGCGACGTCCGCGACGGCCGCGTCCTCCTCGATTCGAGATCCCTCTACCCCCGTTCCGTCCAGATATGGACCTACCGCGAAGACGGCCGCGAGGTGAGCATCCTCTTGGACTCCAGGGAGATCGGTGACAACGAACTCTGTGACCGCCTCACGTGGACCAAACGGGAGCGCTGCAATGCTGCCGACTTCCACCTCGCCGTATGTGACCCCCTGTCCAGCAGATACGAGCTGCTTCCAACCATACCGGAGGACCTCGCCGCCCAGCCGCAGGAGTGCCTTTGGGATTTCCAGGCCGTGCTTGCTCCCATCACCAGCGACGACGGCGAGGAACAGCCCTTCAAGGTGATATGCGTAGCAAGATACACGACGAAGCTTGTCCTCTTTGTCTTCCCGTTCACAACTATGCAATGGTCTATGGTCGAGCCTCCCATTTTCCCTTCTTTGGAACACATGTCCTGTTTTGACTGTGTGCGTGGCTGCTTCTACTGGACACAGCCTTCTGGCTGGAGCGACCATTTGATGGTGCTGGACACGCGCACCATGAGGTTTTCCACTGTCGACCTTCTCACCGGCTGCCATGTGGAGCTCAGCAATCTGCCTGACAAGAGCCGTGGCCGTCGTAGCCTAAATGCCGTTGTGATGGGCAGGGAAGGAGCCCTTGAGATGTTTTCCCTTGTCTGTCAACATGGATCCTTTGCCATCTACCATACCTCTCTAAAAAATAATTCGCAGCAATGGAAGTTAGAGAAGATCATACAGCTTCCTGGGCAGTATCATTCCATTTGCACAATGCGTGCAGCCGAGGGATTCTTGTTCTTCCGAGGCGCTCCAGAAGGTATTCATGTTGGGAATGTGGATTGTTACTCAATGGAGGTCAAGACTTATGAAATTACCAAAGTCTGCACAAAGGTGGAGAATACCTTCAACCCCAGACGTACCCTCCCATACTTTAGCTTCCCACCGCTGTTATCGGAACCAACTATCTGATCAACTGGTAAGCCTAATTGTTTCAGTTTATGTTGCCATTGGGTGCATGCTTTGCTTGCTATATTTGCATGGTTATATAGAGAGTTAATTAGTGTTCTATTGGGCTTGACTACCTTGTCAAACTAGCTAGGACAGGTGGCCAATTGATGGTTTTAAGCCTAACTATTTCAATTGGGTGCATGCGTTGCTTGTTCTGCTCACATGGTTACGTAGAAAATTAATTGTTGTTCTATTGGGCATGGCTACCTTGTGAAACTAGCTGGAAGAGGTAGCTAATTGATGGTTTTAAGCTGATGTCTGAGCACTCTTTATTTACCTTGTTCTGTTTTCTAGAGCATAGAGTTCACATGTTATGGTCTGCTATTTTTTATTTATCTTGCTTCACTGCAATAAGATGGCTATAGGATTATTGGGAAGCACGAATAAGCTTTTGCGCCTTTGTTCTTAAGCTATATTTTACTGTGTAATTTTGCAGATAGGAAAGATTCCCATTGCATCAACTGCAGTTGCTTCAAAGTTCTACTCCCATGGTTATATAGAAAGTTCATTATTGTTCTATTGGGCTTGACTACCTTGTCAAACTAGCTAGGGCAGGTAGTCAATTCATGGTTTGATTCTGAATGCTAACTGAAAAGAAAGATTAGACACTAGTTTCGACAGCTAGTTTTTATTGCTCCATATCTTAGGAGAGAAAATGGCATTCACGCTTGCATCTTTATGCAGGAGTACATTGTTAGTCATACTTAGCACTTACTACACATTATTCATTCAGTTGAAAAGATGTTCAAAACAAGAATGTTGCATAACCTGTAAGTTGATGTTTGAAGGCTCTGAGTCTAATATTTGTGAGCAACTCCTTATTTACCATGTTCTGTTTCCAAGGAAAGATAGGATTCACCTGTTATGGTCTGCCAATTTTTGTGTATATTGCTTCCAAACTGCAAAATGAGCAGCTTCGGCACCTTTGTTCCTAAGTTATGTTGTACTCCGCGGTTCAGCACATGCCCCCTTCCTAAGAAATTGGGATAGAGAAATTTCCCATTGCATCAACTGCAGTTGCTTCAATTTTCTAACTAAGTTCATTTATGTGCAGATCTGAGCTGGCTTGCTAGTCGTTTTGGTCTTGCTTGGGCGATCTACACCTGGGGTTGGATGGCGGATGTTCAAGATTGTCATGTTGTGGTTTGATATGTCTGTATTAGTATGAATGTAAGCAGGATATGCTGTCAGCAAGTTGAGTTTGACCAACGCTGAGGTCTAAGACTCTGGTTTATATTATGTACTGATGTTTGTGTTGGAAGACTTCGGTTTACATTCCTCCTTTTAATCCATGTCCTTAGTCTAGATGAACTAGCTTTTATCTGCATGAGTGAATGAGTTCATCTGTAACCCCTTGTAGATGAACTGAGCATGGATGTTTTGTGCAAATGAGGACTGGCTGTAATAGAGGTGGATATCATACAAACATCAACTTCCAGAGCTTCAGGTTTCTCACAAAGATGTGGTCCTCTATCAAACTTCAGGTTTCTCTACCTTGCCCACAAATTTGCCAGCTGTTCTGAATTTTCTAGACCTGTGCCTAGGTGATAGTTTGGTTATCAGGCTGTGACTGGGATGCCCTCCCAATCGCCTTGAGCTGGTTAGCCTCCATGCGTGCCTTGTGCTCCTTCTGTCTGCTCAACTTCTGTCTGCTTGCTGCCTCTTCGCCCCTCTTGGAGGCATGGGTTATGCAGCTAAGTTGGTATTTGTATGTGGATAGATGTATAAGTTGGGGAACTTGGGACGTGAATTTTTGGGACATGGTGGCACGCGAGGATGGTATCTGAGATGTCCATCGGTGCTATGAGATTAGCACTTAATATAACAAATTAATGAATACGAAAGTCATACGGTGGATTAATCTGCAGAATACGCGTCTGTGATACGCGAAGTACATGGGTTGAGCGACCTCATCTTAAATGGGTTGGTGGGCTATACATCTATTTTAATGGTGTTGTGTTAATGCGACTCAGGCCATTTTAAACAATGGTTGACATTTAAATGTGTGTCTCGAACCTGTACACCTTGAATGACAATTAACAAGTGTGGGCTTGCCGTTGTTGTTGTGTTTTGTTTTTCCAAGTTCATTTTTGTGTCAGTATAACTGAGGTGTATTGGTGTATCAATTCATCATAGCCATGCGTTCATATTAATGCTGCATTATTACTACTCACTCTACTGTTTCTTGCTGTCCATATGGCATGCACTCTCTCTAGGCTATCATTTTGCTATCCATATAGCATGCACTATGCTGTTTCTTGCTGCTGACAATGTTGGGACAGAATACTATATGGGGCCTCGTTCACTTAAAAGTGTCATTTGGATTCCGCCAGTCATTGATTGTGCATGTTAACAATGTATTAATGCTCCCTCCCACATGTGGCTGTGTGGACGATAATATATGGATTAGACTGCTCACATGTTTTGCTTACAATTTCTGGAAGAAATGTTTTTTTCCTACGCATAAACAGTAAATCACACAACACTGGCGTCAAATATGTATAAGAATATTTATAATTAAATTAAAGGGAAATATTACATTTAGGCGGTTAGAACATTAGCGCTCGACAGAATCAAGAATTGTAAACTACTACGTCGCCCTAGATACATCTGCACGTTTGACTCCACAGCATGAACCTCAACTTGTGATGACTAGTGGCAGTAGAGCGACCTCATCGTCAGGGGCGTCACTGGATGAGCTAAAGAAGTGCTCTAGGACATTAGTAAACACATGAATGATACTAGACATGAACATAAAATACAAGTGATGGAGAAGTTGGTGCTATGATGGAGAGAGAGAGAGAGAGAGAGGGAGAGAGAGAGAGGGAGGGAGGGAGGGAGGGAGGGAGGGAGGGAGAGAGAGAGATATCGACTGCAATATAGCTATGACTCTACATCTCCATTTTTTCAAGAGGAGCTCTATATATATCTTCATGGACGAGTTCTAGCTAGCTATGCACGTGAATAGTGTGCATGAACTAGAGAAGTAGGATGAACAACGTGCATGAACTAGAGAAGGATAAGTGAGAGAGGAGCTGCTGGATGGAAAAATGATTGGGAGAAAATGCAGGTGGTGGTTCAGTTATTGTCTCTTAACTGTAACGTGAAGAGAGATGCAGGTGCTACAGGTTGCCAATTAACTCTTCTAAACAATAATGTTGGATCAGTGAACTTATTGTGTGGTGGGGCATACACACTTATTGATCCTGGAATACATGAACTATATGACACTGATACGGTGCCAAGAAATCCATTTACGGGGCTCATTGTATACAAACTGCACGAATCACGTGGCAACCGACGGGGGTGATACCAACCTCGCGTGGCACCATGTGCACTCATGCATTTTCGGGGGAACTTGTTGTTTGACGTATTTTTGTACCAAAGTTCATAATACCAGGGCAGCACTCCATGACGTGTGGGTCCCACGCATTGCAAAATATTCATAGAGTGGAATATGTTCAATATTGGACTCTTTTGGTAGAGTTCATCATGCCAAGTACAATGGTGCAAATAGCTTATAATTTTGACAGTTGATTTTTAAAGAAATAGTCAACAAATGAGGTAAATACGTACATACAAAGCTAGCCAAATTTAGTTGTGTGCACGGCATCGTGGATGCATGTCATTCCTTTTGAATATTCTATCCATAAAAGAGATGAAATAGTGATGCACAGGAAACCTGCCCATAGTACTAATAACCGTGACAAGCCAAGCCCCACATGGCATTGAGCAGCTTCAACCTTGGGTAGTTTCCTGGCAGCTCTAGCTAGCACCGATCGGTTTTGATACTAACAAAACTGCATGCGTACATGTCAATCTGCTCAAGGCAGGAAATCCTGGCAGATTTCGGCCGGGTCAAGCGGTTGCAACGGATTAACGTGATCGAGAAGCCAACACCGACGTCTCACCGGCCTATAAAAAGCTCCCATCCTACACGCAGCGGGGGGCGGTGGCCAGCCATGCCGTGGGCATAATGAAGAAGAAACATACGGCTGCGCTCCCAAACACCGAGAAGAACTTGCGCGAGAGCCGGCCGAGAAGCAAGAACACGCCGAGGCTCTCGTCAAGTTTCTCATCTTATCTCACCTAAGCACTCGCTCGGAGTACGCCGATTCGTTAAAAAAAACAGCGACGCCGTAAATACCGCATAGATGCCGAGGTACGCTCGATATACAGTTCAACCTTGCACCTATCCTCTAAAAAGGGAGGCCAGCCGCGAGAAGGGCACGAGGAAACAAGAAGCCCAGGCTGGTCGTCCCACACATCGAGAACTTTCACGGGAGCCGGCCGAGAAGCAAGAACAAGCCGAGTTTCTCGTCTAAGTCTCATCCATATTCCACCTGAGCACACGCTGGAATTACGCCGATTCGCTAAACAAAACAGTGACGTCGTAATACCACGTAGATGCTATGGTACACAAAGAACTTGCACGGGAGCAGGCTAGAAGCATGAACACGCCGGAGCTCTCGTCAAGTCTCTCACACATATCTCACCTAAGCTCACGCTGGGAGTACGCCGATTCGCTAAACAAGACAGCGACGCCGTAACACCACGTAGATGCCTAGGTATACCCCATACATATTGATCTTGTGCCAATCTCTTCAAAAGACGCCGCCGCAAGAGTGATCATCTAATAAACTAAGAAAGAGACACTATAGCAATTCCTATGGCTGCATGGTGAAACAAGAGATGCCCATCTCCTTCGTTGGTAAGCAAACCCATCAAACCTTGTCATCTTGATCTAGGAAATCTTTCCAAATCTTCGTCTTCTCGATCCTCTTTTTTTGAAGACATATACTATGGCAAATGAATTCGGCGAACAATGGTAGCGTCTAGAACTGTACGAGTGATCATCAAATCCTCCATCAAAGCGAGTTTAAAACCATTGCTTCATGCAAACTGTGACTGAGCGTACGTGGCTATGGCCAAGTACGAGGGAGTCAAATACATACACATTAATTTTGTCCTATCATGATGTGACGAGATTAATAAAATATTATCTCGATTTCCCTCTTATGAGGAGGCGAGGTTACAAATTATACATTGGTTTTGTCTCTCACAAGACAACGAGATAAATAAAGTATTACTCTTTTCCGCCCCTCACGAGGAGGCGATGTCCATACAGTTCCACATTGATTTCGCTCCTGTAAGGAAGCGAGATTGATATATGTTTTATTGGCAAGCATCATCCAACGCCTCTGTGATATATTCCACATCGACATCTTGGCTGAGTGTCGACAAGACAAAAGGCTATGCACACCATTATCTCTATCATACGTCTAGTGCTGACAAGATTGGACGAAATTCTGGCCAAGTGCCGACGAGGCCGGGTCACCACTCTACCGACATGTCACAAACCTACCGGATTGGACACACCATTGCTGGGCACCGACGAGGCGATAGCAACATACGCATGTCCGCGTCCGATGAAGTCAGGGCATCACATGACTGGGTACCGACGAGGCGAAAGTCATCCCCTTCATCGACAATCCTGTTGGTCACACCAACATGGCGATAGTACTCGTGACTGGGTTTCGGCGAAACAAAGCCACCCGCACAAATATCCACATAAAATATCACACGCATATGGATGAGCAACACATGACGACGACCATCAGCGCAGCTTAATCGGAGGTATTCCGTGGGATCGACCCCATGGATGTAATTAACCGGTTGCTTGCAAACACACCGGGAATCAGCGAACTACACAATCTCTTCAGTCAGATACTCCTTAAGCGCGACACAGAAGGCAGAAGGATAATTTCAATGGAGCTTGTACAATGTATTTGTATTCAATACAATGATCAATAAAGTGCAATGTTCCGTAAATGTATTTGTCCCTTATTTTTTTTCTGTCTATTTATCTCTTGTTTTCATAAAACAAGTGGCACGCCCACGATTTTTACTACTTGTACGCATTAGGAAATACCCTCCCTTAAAAAAGGGAGCGGCGCGTTTCTTTTTGGCGAAACACTTGTGACTAATATAAGTTGGTATTTGTTGTGAGGTGGATGTGGAGTACCAAAATGAGTTAGTCAATTTCTGAGCACATATGAGTGCCCTGTATTTTTTCTTCTCATGGAATGGAAGCACTAAATAGCCCTTCCGCTTCCTGTGATTCATAAGGCGCTCGCCCTATTTTTCCAGGTTGATCGATGGTAGTAACTGTATACACCTATTCCAATAGCTAGATTCAGAAACTATATATGCTTTTGCACTAGACATGAATAATATTTGTCAGACTGATGTTTAACCCTGTTGGAAGTCAAAGATGATTCCGACATTGGACTATACCTCTGAATGCAACGCTACTTTACACAGATTGATTTTCATGACATCTATAGTTCGCGAGCTACATGAAATAAATTCTGCTATACGTGGTAAAATGGTAAAAAAAAAGGAGGGGCATTCCAAGAATTGAACTCGGGACCTCTCGCACCCTAAGTGAGAATCATACCACTAGACCAAATGCCCTATGACGCAGACTTTGTTTTCGGAAAACAATATCAAGGGTGTGTAATTTTTAGACCAGCCTGGGATAAAAATTCTGCCGAGCCCCAAAATGTTTTTCATTGATGCGCCTGAGTCGACCGGTCAGTGATAATGCTCATCACTGACGCGTGGTTAGTGGCCCATCAATGATGAGGTGTAACCGTGTAAGTGCTTCTGAATCTATAGTAGTGAAATGTTGTGACGGCCCGATATCTTGGAAGTGCTCATATGAATAGTGTGTGTGTCTGTGTTTAAAGAGGTGAGTGTATGTGTGTTGCTGGATATGTCGCGGTTTTACTATCAAAGTCATTCAACCTTTTGTATTTGTTTTCTATGTTCTTTTGTGGGGCACAAAGCATGGCAACGTATCTTGTTTTGTTTATCTCATCTTAGTCCACAACTAATCAAACATAGCAACCTTTGATAGATGAATGGATTCTTTCTTTTTCATGTATTTTCTGGCCTCGTTTTTTGGTTAGCCGGTTGGTTTAATACTTTGAAAATCTTAGTAGTATGAGAGTTAGTGCAATAGGATTTGAGCCTGTTCATTTTTTATTTTTTCCTCCGAGCTTTCTTTGTTCCTTCCAGCCATGTGGTTTTTGTGTGAGTATTTTTACTTGTTTCGTACAAAATTAGTGTCTTTATGGGCCTGGCGATAGGAGCAAGGCTTGTGTTCGGTCCATTCATTTGCCCAGCTTGATGGGCTTAGAAAGTAGTCATTATGTCGTGTGTGAAGCGTTCCAGTGCGAGCAGACACATCGCGGGGAAACCACTAGCACCCGTATGATATGTCTCGCTCCCATCATATGGGGGAACGGTAATGTGCTATCGCGTCCAAGTTAGTAGGTTTAGATCGACGGCAAATTTACAGATGGGCACAATTAAGGTCGGGTCAGAGATATACTAGATATTCGATCGTGTTCACAAGTACTCCCTCCGTAAACTAATATAAGAGTGTTTAGATCACTAGTTTAGTAATCTAAACGCTCTTATATTAGTTTACAGAGGGAGTACTAAATAAGGCAATCTTATTTGTACATGTCACAATAACCTCTTACCAAATCACGGTGATCCCTCCACTATAAATCTACCCCTCCTCCCTTGCCGAAACCAACAACTTTCTTTTCCTTCGCTGGTTTTATCCTCTTGCTAGCAATGGCTCGCAACGTGACCCTCCAGTACATCCCCCATGACTCGACCTGGCGCCATAGATTCAAGAAGCGCTTCAAGGGCCTAATGAAGAAGGCGGACGAACTAGCCATCTTGTGCATGCCAAGACCTGCATACTGGTGTACGACGAGGGCAAGGCGGCACCAGAGGTGTTCCCTTCCTGGGCTGAGGCGGTGGATATCCTGAATCAATTCAAAAGCATGCCGGAGTTGGGGCAGTGCAAGGAGGTGATTAACCAGGAGGGCTTCACCGCCAAGCGCATTAACAAGCTCAGGGACCAGGCCGACAAGACCCGCCGCGAATGCGAGGACGGCGAGATCAGGTACCTCCTTCACAAAACCATGCATGGCGACCACTCAGGCCTCGTTGGCCTCAACATCGAGGAGCTCACCAGAGTTGGCTACAAGGTGGACATGCTTCTCAAGAGCATTAGTGAACGCATGGCAAAAATCCATTCCCAGGTGCCGCCGCCAGCTCCATGTGTCACCACCGACATCATTGACATGGGGTCTCCGGTGTTGTATCCGACACCACCTCAGCAGCAGGAGGGCCGGCCTGACATGGTGAGCTCCGAAGGGACCTCGACACCCTGGTCTATAGTGGCTATGCCGGCGCCAACTTCTCTAGCAGTGATATGATGCAGATGATGTCCTTTGATATGGGGTTCAGTTCTAGTCGTTTCCCTCCCATGTAACCAAGAGGCCAGCTACATGCGCGGATCTCTTCTCATTTTTATTTGGCTTTGGTGGTTAGGATGAGACATTCAGTTAATTTCTTGAAATTCCTATATTCGTCTATGAGCTTCGTTGTATTCATCGTGTTCTTTGAGCCAAATCATATTTAATTTCAACGTAATCATTGAAATTGTTATTCAGTTGATCTCTTCCCTAGATTGTTTGTTTGATCTCTGTTGTTTAGTTGGTCCTAAATCTTGAGTTGCACCTATTTTTTTTGTGTCGGCCCCTTGTTTTTTTTATAAAAACTTCCAATCTATTCGTCATCAATCATGGTAGTACAATAAATACCAAAAATAATAAAAATTATATTCAGATCCATAAACCACATAGTGACGGCTACAAACACTGAAGCGAGCCCAAGGCATGCTGCTATCATCGCTCCTCCCTCACTGAAGCCGGGCAAAACTTATTGTAGTAGATAGTCAGAAAATCGTCGGTCAGCACCTTGTTTTCTCAGGCATAGTTGCACCCGCTACGTGATAGACAATTGCTTTTAATTTCATGCTATTTTTGGTGTATGTTTTTTCGGGAAAGAAGCGAGTTGAAGATTTGTTCTCCTAGAGCCAGCTAAATTTGATGAATGATTAATATTTGCCTGGATAAATATTTGTGAATTAGTTACCTTTTGTGACTTAATTACATGGTGACAGCTCGCTACACGCAAACATCAGAAATAGCGATGCTCTACATTGTGCTCTCCTTAGTTGGAATCATGTTCTTTATTTGTCAGAACGTTCTTTGTTCTTTAGACCCACAAGAGGATAACATTTGCTCATCATGACGACATCGTTGCCGATCCAAGGTAAGAAGGAGACATGGTGGCATCGCTCGTCTTCATGCTGGTGGTAGCCGAAATCTTGACTTGTTGTCAGCGTGATCCTGTGGCTTCCCCAAGGCTCCCAGAGCGACTAATGCCAGGAGTTTCTATGCACATCTCCTTCCGATGAGTCCTCATCGTCCCACTTACCTAACCTACTGCCACACAAGTGTAGCAGCAGCGCGGTTAGTGGAAGCTCGCTACTGCTAGTAGCTCTAGCGCGCTTTGCATGCACGCGCTACTGCTATCGTGGCGCTGCTGCTAACTTTTATACACTCGCTACTGCTAATTTAAATAGTTTTTTGGAGATTGGCGATTTGGTGCCCGAGCCCAGCTGATCCCGAAATCTTTGGCGTTCATTCCTGGCTCGGGATCCGCAATTTTCGTTCTGACGCATCTGACACCGAGCGGCAAAAAAGGAGCATGCGGTGGAATACGGTAGGAAACAGTATCTCTGGCGTGGGCCCAGGACGTAGGGAGGAGACGGCGTTCGCGCACAGAGAACTCTGGTCCGTGGACCAGATCGTTAGAAGCGCACCTGAGCCAGGGATCAGATCGTCAGAACCCTCGTCGTCTCTCCCTTCCACGCAAAAAACGCTGTCCCCGTTCTGAGCAGGTCCTTGTGGCGGCGCTCGTTCTGCGCCCGCGGTGACTGGAATAATGGAGGATTCCGGGCTAGATTTGCTCCATGCCCTTGACATGTTAGTTCCCGCAGATCTGAAAATATTTTTTTTAGGATTTGTTCTGCAGTCTGTCTAACGAACGGACCTTGGTGGCTGCCATTGTTGTCTTCTGTCAGGTTCCATTACGAGAGGAGTTCGCTGACAAACTTGAGCAAACCAGATCCGATTTCTCTCTTGTTGCCCAACAACGGAGATGGCCTTGCCGTTCCTGAAGACTCGAATGTTGGGTCTGGGTGCGCTCAGCAGCTTGGTGGTGATGGGACTGAAAGGGCAGGAGCTGGCAGCCGCCGCCGTCCGGATGCATCTCCGATGAGGTCGGTGCGGTCGACTGACATAGTCAACCAAGAGGCACCAGGCTGGACTAAAAGGTGTGATCCCATATCCTACTGATGTTGGTTTGTATATTCAGCTTTGACTGCATGTTCGTCTGCACATCCACATGTTCTGTCTGAAAAATGTTTTACTTTGCAAAAATCGTTGGCATAAAAGACCCTATCAAGAAGTAAACCGTGGCACTGCAGTCCATGCTTGATGCCTAGTTTAACAGTCAGAAGCACTTTCAACATACTGCTAATATTGTTGAAGTATAACTAATAGACAACAAAATTATTCTTGTATTTAAACTCGTAGAGTAAATAATGAACATCTGCAAAAAGGAAAACTGGTTACGGCTGGGCAGTGCACCACAGATAGGACACCATGTCCCTCTCGGATGAGCGCTCTGGAGCAATCGATTCGCAACGCAGAGGAACCTACAAAGAATTTAGTACGCCCTACCCTTGGCCCGAGTTTCGATTCACTTGGTAACGCATACGACTTCTACAATCTGTATTCTTGGGATGTCTTTGGTATCAGATATGGTAAAAGTTGCTCGGTGGGTAACGTTTTTTTTCTCAAATATAATACATTTCAGAGTAATAAACGTGTTTTGCTGTGTCAACGATGTGCTCTCCAAGCGCGGTACTGTCTGATGTTATGTTTTGTTGGCCGACATGCAGGGCAAACCGGAGGCAGAGAATAGTAGGTCATGCAGATGCAAGTGTCCAATGTTGTTTATGCTGTTGCGCATGGCGGACAGTAGCTGGTACATCACAGAGCACCGTGAAAGCTGCAACCATTTTCAATGTCCTTAACAATGGGTGAGAAGGTGCACTGGCCGTCGCACAAGCACAACGACGCATACACAAGATTTGATAAAGCAACTTAGGGAAAACATTGTGAACCTTGGGAAGGTGTACAACATAATTGGGAGCGTCTTCGGTTCGGTCGAGAAGGTGCCCTTCATGAAGAGGACCCTAAGAAATATTTGAGGGAAGATAAGAGATAAGCCGCAAATCATATGTTGAAGACATACATGCCTCCTTCAAGCCTAATGCATATTTTTGTCAGGCGGTACATGAGGTTACAGTCTGACCACGAGCGTGAGGAAAGCTTCGAGGAGAAGAGGACGATGATTGTAAGCTTTTTTTGTGTACAATTTGATTATCTGTCAGAAATGCATGTACTTCATACATGTCAGGCGTTTGTTTACATGAATCACTAACGGACAGAAAAACCGAACTATATTATGACAGGGTGGAGCTGACCGGAGGACCAATTTGGCGATAGAGCGGCATGCAAGTAGAATTTACACCATGGCTATGTTTGAGGAGTTTGGTCGCCTCCTAATCGAAGGGACATTGTACAATGTCAAGGAAGTAGAGAAGATGAGGAGATATGTCACAAAGCACAACAATGTGGCTAAAACCGATAAATGGAGCAGAGGATCAGTCAGAGTTTACGTGCGAGTGTGGCCAGTTCGAGCCTATTGGGATGTTATGCAGCCATGTCTTAAGGGTAACTAAACCTGACAAAAAAAATGTTGCGCATAAATTGAATTTCTGTACAAGAAATTTAAACATATTGTAATGCACAGGTCATGGATATACTTCATCTGGAGGAGATCCCTGCGAAGCATATACTCAAGCGGTGGACCAAGGACGTGAGGGACATACTTCCCCAACACCTGGTTCAGTATCAGAAGGACAATGCAGTTAACTTGTCGTTCACTGCAGGAACTCGATGCTGTACCTGAAAGCCATGGAAGTCGTGGGGATGGGCGATTCGAATGCAGAATCAGTCGAGCACACATTTGCTGGTCTGAAGCTTTGTTGGTGAGTGGCACACCTTTAGCTGAGAAGAGGGATGGTTTGGGGTTTGAGGATCCGATAGGAGGTTTGGCCACTGGCAGATTGCCTGGCAATGGAGAGGTTGTGTTTGTGGGGTGCGGCGGTGCTGACAAATGCAACAGTGGTGCGAAATTTGTTAGTGTGAATGCCCTTGAAGGTCTAGCAGCTCCGGTTAAGCATAGTGGGGTCGGCAGGCTGACTAATAGCAGGGACAAGGCGCCTTACGAGGGTCTGAGTAAACGTACCAGGTTCTTCAACATTTGTCGGTGCGAGGGGCACAAGCGAACTACATGCCCCAAAAGAGGAGATGCCCCCAAGAAACCACGGAAGCCAGGGAAATGCAAGAACTGCGGCATGAAAGGGCATTGCCGGAACACTTGCACGAGGCCGCTCGGTGCTTCTGAGAAATGAGTTCTGAAGTTTTAATTTGCAATCTGTATCATAGTACCTTTCCGGATTTTCTAGTGTGTTTCAGTGTGCATTGCTCCATGCTTGTTCCTCAATTACCGGAGGCATCTTATGTATTGTACCAGTAGAGTACCAAGTTTGATAATGTTCATCTGTACTAAATTTGGTTACTGATTGCTGGAAATATTGCTTCCTACTGTTGGGGTATCTCTGGCATCTGCCTGGTTCATATTTGTGGTCGCCTACACTAGCTAGTGTTCACGTCTCAGGTTTAGAGCATGGGCTTGTATGCTGAATGTGTTTGCTGCTGACACTTGGCCGGCATGCAGGATACAGCCGTGTGTTTTCCCAGTTCATGAGTGAGCTGTGCGCACAAGTAGATTCAAAATTTGAACTCCTACAAAGATTATATGCAAGTACTATAAGACAGGTGGTAGGATGGCATCCCTGAAAGCAGTATAAGAGTATACCATCCGGCAATGTTCGTCAGTTCTGCGGTCATGAATTCTGTCGTAGAAGTTGCCTGGCTGAGGTTTCACAGCTGGGGGTAGAGTTGGGAGCTGCGTGATATGGAATGTGTGTCAGTTCTTTGTGGTTATGACTGTCGAACTCCAGTGTGAGTTTGAATGTGACAATTTCCCTGTCTGTTTTTTTTTTGAAACAAGAATTTCCCTGTCTGTGTTCTTGATGTGGTTTGCATCCATAATTTATCTGCGTGTGCATCCCTCCTAGCTGGAAACACTGCAATTTCTGAGAGTGCGGTCGTGTGTGCAGGCATCCGCATGATGGAGGCATGTATTTGTGATCAGGAGGCCTAAGTTTGAACCGGTCGTGTCTCTGCTGTGTGCTGACACTAGGAAATATGTTTGCATGTCTAGGCTAGAGGCGTCCATGCATCAGTTCGTTTTAACTCGCAGTGTACACGCGCGTGCGCCTGCTCAATTAGAAATTCAAAACTTTATGTGTGATCGGGGGATGGGGTGTGCCATCATATAAGACAGTGGTGGATACCAGGCGTCAAGTTCATCCTCCATGTGTTCTACTCTGCTAGCAGCAATGGCGCCGGTGTGGAGTGCTCGGGCTGACTCAAGCGTTGTTGCAGTGATTGCAGCATCGGCGACCATGACTGGCACGGAGTGCTCTGGCGAAGGAGGAGGATCCAGACGCAGACATGGCTGCTGCTTTGGCCCTTGAGTTTTTTTAGGGAAGCTTTGGCCTTTGGGTGGCGGCTGGTGGATTGGCAGGGGAACGACGAGTGATATTTATTGCAGCTTGGGTGGCCGTTAGCTGGACCTCACCCGTAGTGGAAAAGGTCGGCCCAGAACAGTTTCCGGTCTGTCGGGCTATCTCCTGTACCGCGATGTCCGTCCGTTTGGACCGGGAGTTAATGCGCCAGCTGTCCTTCTATATACGTTGCATATACGCGAGCGAGGTACGATGCGAACGGATGCCTGAGATTTCGGGTCCAGCTGTGCTCGAGATCAGAAACGAATTTTCGAGTTTTTTGTTTTTTTCCGGCATATTTGTTTTGTATTTGAACAGGCTTTATAGAAAAATCTTTAGCACATAGAAATGTCATCATGATACACATACAAATGCCTGCGAGACCACAAATGTAATCATAGCATATACATACAAATAGTCTCATCATAATCATCATCCAACACAAAGTGGTATCTTGTCATCATCTCGAAAATAGCGATACATGCAAGTCTCGAATACTTGCAACTACAACAACGTCATCCATCTAAACAAATGTATATGCAAGAAGAGCTATCACTATGAGTGAGAGCGGAACTATATAGTACATGAGGTGGCGGTTACAAGTCTTCTCTCGCGCTAGCGTGAACCTCAAGTAACTAGCTTCTCCTTCTTGTATGCTTTTGAAGCCTTTATGGCTGGCGCCCGTGAACCCATTCACTTGTGCTTGACACTCATGCCACTCGTTGTACACCCCCGGAACCTTCCCTTTGTACACGACATAGCAATTCCATCTCGCCATCAAGAAACTAGGTACCTGTTAGAGATGCATGTTCATGAAGAGGATGTACAATCATATATATGCAACAAAATATACTAGAGCAACACCGAAAAAGAAAGGGTTAGCAACTAGATGCAGCATACAGTACGCAAATTAATTAACTAGAGGTACGCAGGTCATCGTACGCAAACTAACAAAGTAGCGTTACGCAAGTTCGGCAGGGACCGTGGACACCACAAAGTTTCATCGCTACAAAAAGTATACAAGTTCAATCGACACATATCATCATCATCGGCATCATAAATCACTAGAAGTTCCATCCTTCCATATCATCGAGGATGAACCCTAGCTTCTTGAACGGCGTGAGGTCTAGACGTTGCATGCCTATGCGAGTTCGGACGTCAGCTCGCGATATAGGACCGTGGTGGAACATCCCCTTCTCATTGACGACTTCTTTCATGATGATCATCACAATGTCGCTTTGGATGCGAAAGAAGTCATCTCTAAGTTTATAATCCGCTTCTCCATGAGATTCTAGCCACTTGTGGATATGATCATCATTTCTGCTTCTCATGCGAAGCTTTTGGTGATTCGTGTTGAACTGAATCATGAGATGGACGATGTAGAATCCATCCTTCTTGCTTGGTTTTGGGACATGGATGCAGGAGGAGTTAGTTTTATGCGCGAAACCCATCTTCTTGTTCCTTTGTTTCCTGATCTGCACGTGGCCACCTCTAAAGCTGAAGCCTTGGAGAGCATCATCTAGAATATTCATTATGTGGGTGTAGTCTTTTTTCTCGTTTTCTCTGGAAGGGTCAAAACACACGGCATGGGAGACTTGCGGGTAAAGAACGATAAGGACGACGCGCCCGTTGCTGCGGGGAAAAGACACCTCAAATTATTCCCCATATGACAGAGAAGGAATGATTGAAATGTACGAAAGGGTTTGTCCGGAACTGACTTACTTTGGATGATAAGGCACGAGGACAATTTCCCGGTCCTTATTCTGTACCATGAAGTTTTGGAGGTACTCCCTAGCAGTTTCACGCTCAAACTCGCCGAGACTCAAGAAAGACTCGTGCATGTAGTACGGATCCGCCACACAGATTTGCGAGACTTCTTCACTCTTCATGACGGAGGTCATATGTAGCGCAAAAAGGCGGACGATTGTAAAATCGAGCCGCCTTGTTAGAAACATCTCAAAGATATGGTCAAACCGCAGGAAGAACACCTCTGCGGGCCGTGTCTCGACGTAGCACTTCCCCTCAGGCACACGAGCCGCGTATGTCGGATATCCTGGATCCTTTGAGGCTAGTAGGCTTTTCTCAGTCGACAGCACATGGTCATGCAGTCTCCTGAGATCCCCTGATAGTGCCTCCAACAGTTTCGGCGGTAGCATCAGCTCGCCCGTGAGATGGAACATGACCGCACCTTTCACGGGTACACGCTCTTCAGAATGCATCGTCTGGCTGCTATGTGCTCTGGCTTGTTTGGAGGCAGTTATCTTCCCCGATCTCTTCCTCTCCTTTTTCTTGGGCACACCTTCCAGACCCTTCCTTAACCCCTGCCCCAGTGTTCCCGGGCTAACTACTGTACGACCCTCGTGCCCGGCTAGTTGAGCCTGTGTTGAGGCGGCATCTTCAGGCGTGTCCTGTGAGGATTTCATGAAGAGAGAATTTTTGTAATCCGTGCTACGACCCTGCCCGGGCATATCATCCATATCCTCATTAGCAAGCTGATAGCTCGATTCGTCATATGGTTGACTCATCATATCTATGTCACAGTCATACGCGTTTGTATTGAGGAAATCCATAGGGTCGACCTCCGTCTCATCATCCATTCTCTGTTCTACAGGAGAAATTACATCAGCCAGTACTATTGCACCCCCTTCATCATGTCGTCCGCCGCTCTTGCCTTCGGCCCATCCATGATCTTATCCGGCATGTTTATCAGTGTTGCGAGCAAGCTCTCAAGGACATTCTTACAGATATGCATTTGATCAAGGCAATGAGGTGTATCGAGTTTGTGCCAGTACTCCAAGTCCCAGAACACAGACCTCGTCTTCCATACCTTCAGCAGCGGCTCCGGCGCCTTTCTCATCGTCTTTCCCGGCGCGGGGCACTCCTTCCAGTTTTTCAACAGCTCATCGATTTCGGCACCGCTCCGCTTACGTGGAGGTCCTCGATGCTCAGCATGACCATTGAATAGATCTCCATGGTTTCTCCATGGGTCGTCCTGTTCAAGCCATCTTCGATGCCCCATGTACACGATTTTCCCAGACCCGCCATCTTTCCTTGACGTTAGCTGCTGAGACGTCGTATCATCCATGCACCATGTGCATCCGCAATATCCATGGCACACCTGGCCTGCCACATATCCATAACCGAGATAGTCCTGCACTGTCGTGATCAGCGTGGCTCTCATGTTGAAATACTCGCCTTTGCTGGCGTCCCATGTCTTGGCCGGTGTTTTCCATAACGTGTCTAACTCCTCTTGAAGTAGCCCCAGATACAAATTAATATTATTTCCTGGTTGTTTCGGCCCTTGAATAAGCATGCTCATGTGAATGTACTTCGATTTCATGCACAACCAGGGGGGGGGGGAGGTTGTACATCCATACAAACACGGGCCATGTGCTATGGTTGGTGTTCTGGTTGCCAAACGGATTCATGCCATCGGTACACGCACCAAGCACGATGTTCCTTGCATCACATTCAAAATACCGATAGAAGCTGTTCAACACTCTCCACTGGCTTCCATCCTTCACGTGTCTCAGCTTCGGATCATCTCCATCGTCAGGCTTCTTCCTCTCCGCGTGCCAGCGCATTAGCTTTGCTTCCTTGGGATCTACAAAATACCTCTGGAGACGGGGAGTGATCGGTAAGTACCATACAACTTTCTGGGGACATTTCTTCTCGGCCTTCTTGTATCGAGAAGCATTGCACACCGGACAGCTTGTTTTTTCCGCGTGCTCCTTCCGATAAATTATGCAATCGTTGATGCATGCATGGTATCTAACGTGTGGCAGATCAAGAGGGAACACGATCTTCTTGGCCTCATCAACACTAGTAGGACATAGATTACCTGCGGGAAGAACATCCTTTAGGTACTTGAGATGCTCATCGAGGCTAGTGTCGGTCCATTTGTTTTTAGCCTTCGTCTTCAGGAGTTGGAGCGTGAAACTCAAGTGGGCCACCTCAGGATTGCAACCATCATACAATGGAGTGTTCGAGTCTACCACCAGTTGCTCCAGCTTAGCCTCCTCTCTAGAAGCAGCTCTCTTAGTACTCGTCTCCTTGCGAAGCAATGCTTGAACATGAGGGTCCCGCACGATTGAACTTAGTATCGACGAACTCTGCTGCGTGGAGTCCATGTCGTTCTCTCCGCCGCCATGTCCGACCCCTTCTCCTCCGCCATGTCCGGCCCCTTCGCCGCCGCCATGTCCGGCCTCTTCCCCGCCGCCATTATCGATCATCTCTTCGTCTTGCCCCGTGTCATCATTGCCTGCCCCGTCGGCATCCTCAACATCGTCATCCTCATCTTCAGTTATCCATCGAGTATAGCCATCCATAAAACCAGTCATGAGAAGGTGTGCTTCGACACGACCATCGTCATAGTGGTCGAGCCAAACTATTCCTTTGCATTTTCGACACGGACATAAAACCTCTGTCAGGTTATTTTCTTTCATGTCCTGCACTGCCGACCGCAACCACCTATCCACCATCATTCCACTGACCATCATGAACATCTGCACGGTAATAATAAAACAAATTGATTATAAAAATGCGTGCATGCATCAAAGTCATACAAAAATTCGGCATGACCTTCCCTAAAAATAGGACATAGATGGATCTAGAGTTTGCCCGGAATTCGCCGAAACGGAAATAAATTGACATTTCGGCAAAACATAGGCAACTCAAAAGCACAATTTGGCGTCAACTCATGCCACACACACAATTTCGACAAACATATCACACACACATAAACATATTTCCATTTTGCAAAAGCATGAAATTTTCATCACGTCTATCTCGAGATCAAGCACACGGTGACGAGATGATGATGTAGGGAGATCAAAAGTGCTCAAAGCTCTTCTTGACAAATATAGATCTAGTTAGGGGGCAAATAGGTTACTTAACTAAATGCTACATCTACCTAGCTACCTAATTTGGGAGGAGACAACTTCAACTATTGGAGGGGGGAGGAAAAAGAGAAAGGAGATGCATTAATGGAGATGGTGTAGTTAGGTAGGAGTAATGAAGAGAGAGAAAGGTAGGTAGAAGAGGGAGAGTAATGGGGGAGAAGTGTTGAGGAAGAAGAAGAGTGGGAGTGGGAGGATGTGGGAGGTAGGGGAAAGGGAAGAGAGGAGGGAGAGGGGAGGGGACGGGTGGGGAAAAGGTGGTGGTGCGTATTAGCAGTAGCACGGGACGTAAAACACGCTGCTGATAAGAAAGTAGCAGCAGCGCGCTTTCGGCAGAAGCGCTACTGCTAACGGGGACAAAAAGTGTGTCCCATTTGAAAATTAGCAGCAGCGACCTCAGAAAAAGCGCGCTACTACTACATCCATAGCAGTAGCTCGGCTCGCCGAACCGCGCTGCTACTAAATGGAATTTGGGGGGCACTGTCGGTCGACATTTGTAGCAGCGCGGGTAAAACCAAGCGCGCTACTGCTAAACGCTTGTCAGTAGCGGGTTTTACACACCCGCGCTACTGCTAATTAGCAGCAGCGCTCCTTTTTGAGCTGCGCTGCTGCTAAGATTCTGTGTATAGGCTTTTCCCTAGTAGTGGGCAAATATGATGAAAAGAGATACGGGGGCCGTAGGTTTCGCTAGTGGCTTCTCTCGAGAAAAATAGCAAACGGTGGGAAACCAATTACTGTTGGGTAAATGATAGAACTTCAAATGATCATGACGATATCCAGGCAATGATCATTATATAGGCATCACGTCCAAGATTAGTAGACCGACTCCTGCACTACAAAAAAAAGACACAACCCTGACATTTTGGGCCGAACGATTTTTTTTTCTGTCATACTCATGACACTTCTATGACGATAATTGTGACAAAACCCGGTATCATCATAGATGTGGTGAGCTCCTATTTGTATGACAAAAAATGGGTTTTTCGTCCTGGGCGGGCCGGAGACGCAGCTGCATGACATTCTTTGGGCCGTCCATGACGGAAAAAACCATGGTAGAAGCGAGGGCGAGGAAAAATATCGGTGAGTTCCCGATTACGGTGGGTGGTCGAGGGCCGAGCGATGCGTGTTTCTCGTACACGTACGCGCGTGGGTGCGAGGCATTGGGCTCTAACTGAAGCCGAGCGAGGCGTTCGCCTAACTGAACCCAAGCGATTGCACTACAGGCTATGCGTTACTGAACCCGAGCGATTGAGCGATTCCTTCGCTACTGCTGCTAACTGAAGCCGATCGATGCTGCCTCTGGATGAACAGTGAGCGTTGTTGGGGGGTTTGGATGAATAGTTCCCGGTGGGGTGGATGAACAGGACCCCGTGGTGTTGCCTCTGGATGAACAGGACCTCGATCGAGCCTGTTGGGGCTGGATGAACAGGACCCCGTGGAGGGCTGGATGAACAGGACAACCCCGTGGAGGGCTGGTGAACAGTAGCCGGTGGATGGCTGGATGAACAGTAGCCCGTGGAGGGGTGATTGGACAGGAGCCCGTGGAGAGGGCTGGTTGAAAAGTAGCCATTGGAGTAGCGCGCGGTGGAGGCTGGATGAACAGGAGCCCGTGGATGAACAGTCGCAGGTGGAGGCTGGAGGAGGTCGACAGTGGATGAACAGTAGCCCGTGGAGGCTGGAGGAGGTCGACGGTGAAGATGAACAGTATCCCGTGGAGTCCTGTTTTGCGGTACACCACACCCCTCCCGATGAACAGGACCCCCGTTTCGACCGTAGCGCTCCAACACAAGTCCGTTTCCTCCGTTTCACGGTACGCCACACCCCTCTCGATCAACAGGACCCTGTTTTGACCGTAGGAGGTCCAACAGGAGTCCGTTTCCTCCGTTTTGTGGTACGCCAGACCCCTCCCGATGAACAGGATCCCGTTTCGAATGTGGCCGGTCGAATACAAGGCCGTTTCCTCCATTCTGCGGTACACCAGGCCTTGTTTCCATCAGCTGTTCCATCTGAGCCCTCCGGATGAACACGACGACGCATTTCGCTTCGACCCAGCCGGTTGGCTCCCCAGGAACACGACGGCGATGCAGTTTCTCCATTCCGACCCAGCCATGTACATGAGCCCTGGCCGTACATATGCGCGAGTAGGCGTTCGAGACCCCTCCTGTATGTACGTACGTGGCTGTATTTATTTTCTTGTACCCTGGCCATTGTACGTACATGTATATGCTACGTGTGCGCATCTACTACGACACGTGCGCTCCTCTACTACGACACATATGTACGTACACGTTCGCGACCAGAATGTCAATGCTACGTACGCTTTGACCAGGTCGGTCCCAACTATCAGGCACTTCCTTGCATGCGAAGATGTAGCTGGTGGGTCCCAGCTGTCAAGGGGTGAATCCTTTTTTTTGCCCGTAATATGGACGCACTTCCTTGCGTGCGAAGATGTAGCTGGTGGGTCCTAGTAGTCAGGGGGAAATGTTTTTTTTTTCGCGAAATACAGTGGCCCGTCTGGTGGGTCCCTGCTGCCAGGTGGAGGAATAATTATTTTGCGCGTAATAAGGAGGCACTTCCTTGCGGCCATCGTGGACCCAGCTATCAGCCTCTCCATGTACAGTACTCTTCCGATGGAAGTCGTTCCTTGACCACGTTGACCACGCCGCGCCGAGAGCACCAGGGCGGTGGATGACGGAGAGGCCTAGGAAGGGGATGACGCGGAGCCGGGGAAGACGCGACAGTGGAAGCCCGCACGGAGAGGAGTACGAGGGTTCACTGGTTCGACTTTGGTGTGAGGCTTCCGATGACTCTCGTTTGTTGACCACGTTGACCACACTGTGCCGAGCGCACCAAGGCCGATGGACGACGGAGAGGCCCCAGACTGGAACGACCCAAAGATGGGGAAGACGCGACGGTGGAATTGCAGATGGAGAGGAGTGGGAAACTTGACTGGTTCAGGTGCGCGGCAGCACTACCACCCACGGGGGACTGGAGCAAGGACATAGGTTGAAGAAGGAGCACGTCTGTTGGATTAACATCCAATGGTTTAGCTGCTAGAATCATTTGTTTATTAAGTTGACAAAGCCCTGCGTACACGTCTCCTTAGTAGACCCACAAGTCAGCCACCAAATCTGCCGGGTCCCAGTTGTCATCGGGAGGTATAGTTTTTTTCACATAACAAGGAGGCACTTCCTTCCGTGCGAAGATACAGCTGGTGGGTCCCAGTTGTTAGGGGAGGAAACAACTTAATAAGGAGGAACTTTCCTTGCGTGCCACCATGGACCTCGTGGGTCCCAGCCGTCAGGCTCTCACGTATAGTCCTCTTCCGATGACTCCCGTTTGTTGACCACACCGCGCCGAGCGCAACGAGGCGGTGGACGACGATGAGGCCCCAGACTAGAACGACCCAGAGATGGGGAAGACGCGGCAGTGGAGTGGAAGACGGAGAGGAGTGGGAACCTTGACTGGTTCAGGTGCGGGGTGGGCCTACACTCGGCAAAGAATAACGGGAGGTGCGGAGTGGAGGGATGGCCTGGCTGTCGGCGGGGTAGCGTTTCGCTGTGAGGCACGCAAAACAACACCGTTGGACGCTGAAGGCTGGAGCAGGCGGTCCCGGCAGCGCTGGGGGAAGAAGACGAGAGATTGAAGAAGAATGCCGGCAGTTGGATGTAAATCCAACACCTTTCTTAGGCTTCAACCTACTGGCCCACATGTCAGCCAGTCCATTTGTTTCTTTAGTCCATTTGGTGAGCTGGGTGAAACAATGATGTAGCATCTATACAACCCGGTTATATATATGGTAGAATTTAAAGCCCATTTGCATTTTTCTCGAAATCCGCAGACTTGTTGGGCTGGGTGAAAATATCATATTGGGCTGGACGGAGAAATGTTATAAAAACATAAACACATGATTGCACGTCTATTACTACATTGGTCAGTAAAATCTTTGCAAGCTTATGTACGCAATCACTAGGAGTTAACTTGCCAAGTTATATATAAACAATTATTATTATTATTATTTTCTAAGAACTTTCAATTTACGAAATAAAATATCTTTTTAATTTGATGAGTTAATAGGACGTAGGGTGTTATTATTTTTAGGCTAGACGTGGGACAATTGAGTTGGTTCTAGGGAAAAGTACTGAGAGAAAGCTTAGTTTACATCGAAAAAGAAAGTGGAAGAAAATTCAGATATATGATTAATGAAAACAAAAAATATAGGAAGTGGGAAGGTCTATAAAATGGTTGGACGAACGACAGGTTTAACAGAACCTTATGTTTTTTTTGACAAAAATAATGTAAGGGAACCCCCTACAGTATAATTGGTGCAACAATCCCAAATTGCAAGTAACATGCCTTGAACCTGGGCATGTGGGAAGGCATCAACCCCTTCCCACCACTAGGCTATGCCTTAGTCTGCTAACGGAACCTTATGTTGTTTCTATTATATATATATATATATATATATATATATATATATATATATATATATATGTAATAAAATAAGATATATATATATATCTATATATACATACTATTATTGAAGGGAAAACATAGGTTCAGTTTTGCATTCTTATAGAAAAATAGAACTGAGCTATGCGTTCTCTTGAAAAAACAAACATAACTTGGGCTGTTGATGTTATAGACAAGCTAGGTTGGGAGGCCCAGAGGCCGCTTGATCCAAAAAACGTTGAAACATGTCGTGGGCTGCCCATGTTAAACAACAAAACCTAGGCCATGGACCTGGTGGGCCCGGGACTGTCAGCCTCTTGACGAACAGTTGTCTCCCGATTCCTCTTGTTTTGCTGACCATGTTGGGAATGACAGACAGCGGCGCCGCGGTGAGAGCACCAAGGTGGAGGACGACGTCGAGACTATGGACTGAATGAACCGGAGCGGGGGAAGACGCAGGCGGAGGGGAGTACAAGGGTCGACTTGTTCGGATGCAGGGTGGCTGGTGGAGCTCCTTGGTATCGTTGTCTTCTTTTATGTTGGTGTAGCAGGGGTTCATGATGGTGTCAGCGAGGTCAACCACGGAGTCCTTCTCCTACCCATTGCCGATGATCTTGTATTGCTTCTAGATGTCGACAAGCTTGTTGCACCAGATGGACGAATCGTCGCATTCTTCCTTCTCTCCACTGTAGTGAAGGTGCAGTCGGCGCTGCCGATGAAATGGGCGAATCCTCCAGAACCTCTGATGGCCCTACAACAATGGTAGACGAGAAACTCATCTCGCACACATACCTGAGTGACCGCGATCCGCTGGTCTCTGTCAGGAGATGAATGGATGGGCACAAGGTCTAGTCCTGCGACCTTGTGCTTTCTCGTCCTGTAGGTACTGCTTGAACTCAGCACGACAGAGCTTCACCGAGTCCAGATCATTGGTGTACATCACATTCAACTTGATGACGCCATGGGACTGAATGGAGAACTCAAAGGTGAACTCCTTGCTGAAGTCCATATCCAACAGGCTCACCTCTCGGATCGCCATTGGAGTCTCTTCAAGTGAACGAGTGAGTAGGCGGCAGCAACAGTTTGTTTTTCAGCTCTTGGGGAACTAGATTCAACAGTAAACTGAGTGTGTATAGGCGACAACAGTTACTACCCCTCCTTCGCCCGCTGCACGCCCGATAGAATATGCACCCTCGGCGCATTCAAACGCCTCCATTAAGAAACCTATTCCGGCCACACACGTCGGTTCACGAGTGGGTCTGTATTGGTACTGAAATAACAAGTGTTAGTGGTCACTTTACTTAAATTTATTTAGCTTTAATTAAAATGTATTCTTAAAACAAGCAATGCATTGGCTCGTTCTATCAGTGCCATAGGATCACCATGCGCAACAATTAGAATTATTATTCTAAGGACACACATGATCAGCACATTTGCCGCACTTCCACACAGAAAATACTACCAAGTTTGAACAACTTGTTATGGTTGTTGTCCTCTGCATCATCATGCCGTGTTTCCCAGCTTGCAAGATTCAGAACCAACAAATAAGATTCAAATAATAAGTACAACAATTATGCCTATACATCTCATTGATTCCTAGCTTCCAAGATTCAGAACCAACAAATAAGATTCAAATAATAAGTACAACAAATATGCCTACATATCTCATTGATTCCCATCTTGCAAGATTCAGAACCAACCCATTAGAGCCTTTTGATAAAGTGAATATCGGGATTAAATCCATCTTGGCTAGTCGTGTCATACAACCCAAGAACTTGGCGAATGCTCTTGACCATGACAACATCTGTAGTAGAGTATTCTTGTTTGCATAGATAAGAAAGAGCATGCTTACTATAATAGTGGCACTAGTTGAAGCAACCGGTGTGAGGGGACCTATACCGCCACGACTCGATGTGGTGAACCTACAACTCCACTCGGATGAGGTCAACCTGCAGATCCATGATTCAATTCATGCGCCTTTTTCTGCAGTTCACCTGAAATGAAGCAAAGATTGCATCATTCAGCTAGCAAGAAGTACTTGCTCTCGTGAGCTGGCAGGTTCTTCTTTAGTAGTTGCACTAAAATTCAGCAACATTGAGGTTGGCTCTCCTGCTCATGTAAAGTGCAACTATAATTTCCTTATCCTTTTGTGCAGTTCCACTAAAATAAAGTGACATTGTGGCGACAGTGACGACTCATCTTGCAAAAGCTAATAAAATGTTGCACGAGATTACCAGCAGAATTTGATGGAGATTTTGGAACTCCAATCACCATTTTGTGCAGTTCCACCAAAATTGAGAGATGTTGCCCACGTGACATTTTAGTTGAACTGCACAAGACACTCATTCCAAAATAAAGTGTTTTGTGCAGTTCACCAAAAGGTCACAATAGCAACATGTGAAATGGATATCCCTATCTGCACAAAAAGATAGAAAGTAAGCAATTGCTGGTCAATAAGAATATACGAAACATACACGAAATGAAAAGAAGCATATCAATTATGTTCATGGCAATCACGCAAGGATAGTAGAAAACGTCAGCAATGCTTTATGTTACCGGAAGCATTACAATCAACTATGACACTCGTCAAATATGGGATTACTTTAATGGTGGCATTGCTTGTTTACCAGATATAGTAAATCAACAGCGGGTAAAGAGTTGGTTTAAGGGCATGGGACCGTGGGGACACCAGGTCACTCAGCAGCGCAAAGAAGCAACTTACTTATCATACTGGGGAAAACAGCAGGAGTATGATTTGTTAACATAGTTTAATTGTACCATATCACTGGAGGCATTAGATTAACAATTACACTGGTTAGACATGTCCTTAAGGTAACAGTGTGATCGCTTCATTTTACATGCACCCTTACATTAACAATAGCAAAAGGTTGGTATAAGGACATGCGACAGTGGACGCATCAGCACAATGTACCTACAAGGAGGCATAAAGTGGTGATGCCGAGTTTGTTCATGCTTTGTGAGGGCAGCAAATCTAATCCTGGAGAACTTTTCCTATGTGAGGGCAGCAAATATAATCCTGGAGTACTTTTCCAACGTGAGGGTAGCAAATCTAATCCTGGAGACCCTTTACTATGTGAGGGCAGTAAATCTAATCCTGGAGACCTTTTACTATGTGAGGGCAGCAAATCTAATCCCGGACATACTATGTTGACTTGTCCACTAGCCGCCACTTTCTATCCTTTTTCAACCAATAATAGATCTGTTCCTTATCCAGTTTGTACTGAGTTTTCCCATTATTTCCCTTTTCAATCAAGAGACTGGTTGGGTATCCGGTCTCTACTAGTTTCCCCCTGTTATTTCCTCTTTGAATCAAGTCCTAGATTCATGCTACGATTTCCCCCCTTTCTTCGTTGTTTGAACCAAGTCCTAGATTCGAATGCATGAAGTAGCTTTACCTCTAATAATACTAAAAATGTAGGTGGATTTGGAAGAGCTGATGGAAGTAGAAAAAGATGCACATGCAGACATGTTGGGAGCTGGGCAGTAGAGCAAGGCCACTTTCGAAGAACTAGTACCTAAGGTTCGTTGGAATGTCGGCGGCGGCAGGTCCGATCTGCGCACAATACGACAGGGAGGAAGAAGGGTCGGAGGACCTCCCGAGCTGGCACTATGTCGGAGAGAACGACACGGGCAGAGGATCGGGCCCCGCCGGTAGCTATTGGTTTCCTCCCTCGGCGACGATGACCGCGTGAACGATGTACCTTTTAGTCCTCTACACACACCGACCGAAGGGATCCGGCCGGATCTGTGACTAGCGGCGAGCAGAGAGAAAATGTCACTACCGCTGTCTTGTTTAGATCTGGAGAGGATGAGAGAATGAAGAGAGCAACCCTAGTGAAGCAAGCGCTCAGGCCCCTGCGCACATATATAGTGGAGTGATTATCTTTTTCTCTCCACAACAAGCATTTCAATTTGTGTACGGGGCATTAAAGAAAATAAACTCTCTATAAGGTGAGTAACTGTACAACTCCTACTTACTACTAGTAGTACTAGTATTGTTCACTTGTGCTCCCCGGCCCTCCATTCATCCATGGGTGAATAAACATACCATAAGTATTTATATAGAACGAACAAGTTCGAACTATTTTCGCGTAGTTAAAAGTTGAGGGCGGGGCTTTTCCCGGGCAGTACGCACGACAGTTTTTGGGTAGGCGATTTGACAGAGAGGTGAGGAGGGTGAGGGAGTGGCAGATTCAAACTTACTACTGGAAAGGTCAGGCTGTGCGATTTGACGGCGCGTTACTGTTGGAAAGACTTGTGATATGACTACTCACTATAGTCATGAATTACTAGCGCTACGACCGGGGTGATGCCCCCCTTCCGTTCCGCACTCTAATCTGGTGCATGACACGTCGACCCGGATGTTGGCTCTCCCACATGTCGGTGAAGTACGTAGTAAGAAGGAGCAAAGAATGATGCGGTATATACTACTACTACTCACATCGGAGGAGTGCGAACCACGGCAGCCCAGTGAACTAGCAGTGCGAACCACGGTAGCCCAATGAACCAGCAGTAGAAAACAATGTGGTGATATGGCCATAAAAAACAATGTGCTACGGTCCAGACTATAGCATGTACAGTACTACTCCTCTTTGTTTGGATCCCTGAGTTAGAGCTAGTTTGAGTTGAAATAGCCTCAAATTATCAAAACAAGAGGGGTTAGTTTGAGCTAGTTTTCTCTAACCTAGCTAAAAAAACTAGCCCGGTGGAGAGGTTCTAATTGGGTTAGTTATCCTCAGGCCACTAAAAGAGAACTAAAAAAAATCTCCCCTGCCTACACCAGATCGCTCCCTCCCCTGCCCCTCCCGCACGACTCCTCTCTGTTCCCCATTGGGCCGCCCGCCAAGCGCCGCTCGCCCTCTCTCTCCTCCGGCCGCCCTCTCCTTTCGGGCTCTGCCGCCCTACTCCGGCCGCCCTCTCCCTTCGACCTTTGAAGGTCGCCCAGCTCCCCCTTCACCGGTCGTTTTTCTCCCTCCGTCGTGCGCGACGGCGGCGCATCTACCAGGGAGGCCGCGAGTGGGGTGAGTTTGTTCGTTCCTTCTCTGTCTCACAGCCACATCATTGATCTTGCTCGCTCTAGCGCTATTTCTGATTTGGAAAAGTAGATCATGATCAAACTTGGTATATGTCGTGGAATTGTCACGGCAGATGTCCTCGTGTAAGGACTTAGTCGCGAGGCCAACGCATCTATGTGGTAGCTTGAGAGGGGTTGAGTGGGATGAGAGACGCAGGGCGGATCAACACACAAGACGAGGATTTAGACAGCTTCGGGCCTCGGGAAACATCATCTGGTAAAAACCCTACATGCTGTTTGAGGCTAGGTCTCATTATCATCACGAGGGAGTCGCCGTAAACCGACTCTCCTCTTTGTGTCTAGCCCTACGATTGTTTCTTCTTGCTTGTAGCTTGTAACTTGTCCCTCTTTGGGGAGCCCTGCCCCTCCTTATATATGTTGAAGGGGCGGTTTACATGACTAGTCCTCGTTGGATTAGGATTACTCTATTACAAGTGGAGTCCTAGTCTCGCTTCCTTTGTAGGAGAATAGTCCTTACGCTTTCCTCATAAACCGGCCCACCGTTAAACGTGAACCGGCCTTCTGGGCCATGGGCCTCGTCATCCATCTGACCTGCCCGCCGGGTTACGAATGAACCGCCAAGACCGAGCGGGTTACCAGTGAGTCGTCCGGTCCGGCCGGGTTAAACTTCCGGCCGGTTTACACCGCGGGGTATATCCCCGACATTAGCTCCCAGTTTAATTTGGATTTATCCATGTTAAACTGATCCTGTAAAATAAACACAAGAACAAACTTGATAGGTTGTACTCCGGGTTAAGAATTCTTGTAAACCGGCACTTGATCATCCTTAAGTCCTTGTCATTTCCTCCTCCTAGAAAAATCCAGGTCAATAAGCCAGCGTCATACTCAATTGCTGACGTTGGTTTCTCATAGAAAAATATTGCGAAGAATAATCCACTTGAGTCGGCTTCCAAAGCGCCGGCTTATGAAATGTGGGTCTTGAAATACTCAGCTAATATTCAGCCGGTCTGAAGATATAGAACTTGCCGGTTTATGATTACCACCATTGTTGGGTTATAAAAACTGATAATTCCGGGTTATGTTTGTCGCCAACGCCGGTTCATGATGATTGGTGATGCCGGGTCAATTTGGTTTGCTCAAACTGAAAATCGGAAGATATTTCTCCCTTATATCCATATTACCTGTAGCCCCCAAGTCTTGAACTGAACAATGTGATGATTTGAGACTTGTTTCCATACAATTACTGCCACTTTGAAGAAATCCATGTTGTTCATCTCTAGTAAAAACTGAATACTCCATATTATGTAGCCCCCAAGTGCCGGGTCATTATGCAATAATGAGCAGGGACTTTGTAGGTATAATCATATAGATTTGAGCAATGATGTGTAGCCCCCAAGGGCCGGCTCAGTAAGATAATATTGAGCCGGGACTTGATATATTCTTCAAAAAATAACATCATATGATGTAACCCCCATCATGGGACTTGAATCCACGTCCACAAGGTTAAGAGCCTTGTGCTTTACCAACTGAGCAGTGGACCTTTCAATATAATGAATAAAAAACTTTGTACCTTCAATTGTTGATAGGAGCAATTGGTATCCCCCAAGGGCCGGCTCATTATAATGTGATGAGTCGGGTCTTCAATAAGATGAACAAAGAATGACTTTGCATTAGCCACCAAGTGTCATGGTGCATGCTTGCAGTGTCATGAGACTTGCATGTAATCTCAATTTGAATAATGTAGCCCCCAAGTGCCGGGTTGTAAGCCTGCAACAACTCGGGACTATTCCTTCAATGTAGAATAAAAATCATATCCATTGATAATATGATAGCCATTGCGCTAAAGCGACTTTGAAAACCTCAATCATAATATTAATAACCATAATAAAAATCCAGCCATATTGGCTATTCAAGATAATATAATCCGGTATGAAACCTTATTCATCCAATATCATAATGAAAATTCAGCCAAGTTTGGCTATTTGAATAATATAACCCAATCATTTATAAGCGCATGATTCCAATGGCGCAATCCAAATATATACTGGCGACGTATAGTCCAAAGCCAGGCCGGTTTAATAAACACCGGATAATTTCCCATCATATACTGGCGACTTATCGTCTTAAAGCCAGGCCGGTTTAACAAACACCGGATAATTTATCATCATACTTTATTCAACCTGTTTCTGCATACAACAAGTTTAAAGTGTCCTGGCGGTTTACCGCCGAACGGGTCATAATGCCCAACATATAACCCAGGTTTATAACCAAGGCTGCACTTAAGAATAATCAAATATGAATTATATCATACCTGTGACATTGAATCACATCGTTGGTTTACCAACTTTTTGTAGTAGAGGTAATAACCCAAATTTTGAGTACTGATAACTCCTTCCATATTGTGCCGGTTTATGATAAAACCGTACCGGGTTGTGATAAACACCGGTTTAACCATATATAATACTGGCGACTCACATTCAAACCAGACCGGGCTGATAGTCTCCGGATTATAACTTGATCGTGTACTGACAACTTGCAATTTGAAAGTCAAGCCGGGTTAATGAACACCGGTTTGCTCTATAATAAGATGGTAACATAAAATCAAAAAATCAAACCGGGCAAATAGTCTCCGGATTAAGAATTGACCGTGTTCCGTCAATTAACAGTCGAACCGGTCTGCGAATTTTGTCGGTTTAAGAACGCAACAAAGAAGAAATATTTATTAAAGAAAATTTCAAGCAAAGGCAATGATAAAAACCATTTGCAAAAATATGCTATACTGAGCTGATCAGATGGTGTTACCATGGTCGGACAGGACCAAGCCCCCAATAGGAGTGACAATGATTCAAGTCAGCTAGGTCCCCAAATGATTTGTGGCATATATGCCAGATCAAGAGGCGTGGCAATGGTTCGGGTTCGACCAAGCCCCCAAGTGATTTTGTGGCCTTAGGCCGACCAAGAGGCATGACTGGTTCAGACTTGACCATGTCCCCAAATGATCTGGTGGCTGTCGCCTATCAAAAGGTGTCGCGTTGGTTCAGACACGACCAAGGCCCCCAGTGATATATAAAAAACAAATGTCAAGGGGTAAACCGGAGGCCGCTTTAAGACAGAACCTCCGTGTAACCACACATGATGTAAAAAAGAATAGAGACCCCGCTTTATGAAGCAGAAACCCCTATGTGATCAATATGTTAGGCCAATAAGGCAGGATATCCATGTTTGAACCGCGCATCATGGCAGCAGGTCCTCTTCGGTAATTTTTAACTTTTTTGCAAGCGATAAATTCTTCTTAAACCGGGATCTTGAACCGGATATGGAGAGCTTCAAAGCTTTGTGGGATACATTTTTCCCTTGAACCGGATTGTAAACCGGAATCTTCATTTTCAACCGGAGATTTTCTGACGGCCTTTAAACTCGAACTTGCGAGAAATTAATTCCTTTTTGAACCAGAAATTCTTAAACCGGATTTGAGAGCTTCAGTGAGACTGGCTTCCCTTGAACCGGATTTTAAACCGGAATCTTTTCTGATGACCCGGAACATCTTCATTGAGCCGGGATTTTGTAATTGTCATATACTTTCTAAGCCGGAAATTTTCTGACGGCCTTCAAATAACAGTAGCCTCCGGGACCGGGTTATCTTTCCCTCCATTGTCCTGGGGTTTTTTAAATTTGCTGAAACTGGCAAGACTTGTTGCGTCATATCATCGTAGCCCCTGAGTCTCAAGGTGACTCGAAGAGCTGGCTTGAGATTCTCCATATTTGACCGTGATATAAACCGGCATAACTTGTATATCATTGGTGTTGATAGTACGATGTGAATCCACAGAAGGTTTAGGTGACTGCGGCGGGTTATAAATGATTCCGTATGAGCCATGTCAGCAACTCGGCCAATGGTTCCTTCCAACTGGCAATTTGAAGTTAACCAAACTGTTAGTGGCAGTGACTTGTGCGGCTGCCCATTGAGCCATCCAGTGCAAATGGTGGTTGATAGTAATTTGCCTTCAATTTTGAAAGAAAGCTGGGCTACCCAAGCTATGACTTGCTCATACTTCAATAAACAGCCCATGCAGATAGGTGCAGCCCGGTATGTTGATGTAGACCAGGCCGTGAGAAATGGATGGAAAAGATGACCTCAGCATCAAGGCGGCTCAAACAAATGAACCGGCCGCGGTGTTGTAAACCGGCGCGGACGGGCGAGTTAACCACGCCGTTTTGATGTAGTGAACAACTGTCCTGCATCAACAATATTGCAGACCAAGGCAAAGATAAACTGTTCTTTGACGAAGATAATATGTGCCAATAAAATATATTTTAAATGGATATCACCTGATATGCCAGGCCGGAAATAATCCGCCATGAAGTTGATGATCCCTTGGTGAAGTTGAAATCACTCATGGGTGAGTCGGCCGCGGGCGCAGACAGATGAGTCCTCTCGGTGTTGCAAGCCGGTGCGGATGAGCAAGTTGTCCTCCGCGTTGTAAGCCGGCGCGGACGCGTGAACCGGCCGCGAGGGCGGACGGGCGAGTCGTCCATGGTGTTATAAGGTGGTGCGGATGGGCGAGTCGGCCGGCGCGTTGATGTAACCCGGACCGCGGTACGCGTGTCTGTGAATGGCATAAAAATTGTCCTGTGTAAAAATATTACAGGACAGAGTAATTGTTTTTTGACAAAAAAACAATAAGTGTTTAATACATAAATTAGATGAATACCACCTGATGTTTGGGCGGACAGTACAACCACCGCAGCATCAGAAGCGGCTCCGGGGTGATGAATCGGACGCGGCCTTGTAAGCCGGCACAGATGAGCCCGTTGTCCTCCGCGTTGTAAACCGGTGCGGACGCGTGAACCGGTCGCAAGGGCGGACGGACGAGTCGTCTGTGGTATTGTAAGCCGGTGCAATCGCGAAAATAAACGGGGGTGGCAACTTGCGCAAAACGAGTGCTAGTGCAAAAATAATTTTTGCCCACGCCCCTTTTGCGACACCTTTTTGTAAGGAACAATGGTCCTGCAAAAAATTATCATAGACCAAATAATTGCTCTGAAACAATTTAGTATGTGCTGATAAAGTAGAGTTAGATGGATATCACCTGATGTTTGCAGATGGCAAACGACGTTGGATGATGAATGATCCGTTCACTGAAACAGAGGCGATGCCGTAAAGCACCGCACCGGCCGGCTCAGACGGACCCTCCGGGTCGTATTTAACCCGGTTTTCTTTTTTTTCTTTTTTTTGACAAACAGCTCTTCACCCGAGCGCCCGGCCACTTCTCCTCTTCTGTGTGCGCAGTGGCTATTGGGAAGCGGGCAGAGCCGGAGGCTGGCTCAACGTGATCAGGAGACGCGCGAAACGTGCTGTAAACGCCTGGTGGAGAGAGACGCCGCCAGCCGCGGCAACAGCGAGGCGCAGAAACCAGCAACTCGTGCGTGCCGCGGGCATACTCGAGGACGGCCAAGGCAGAGGAAAGCAAAACCGGGCCAGCAGTTGAACACAGAACAAAAAAATCTGGATTTTAGCGATTATATCTAGTACAACCTCACGTGAGAAAGTAGTATCCCTGTAGTACTTGATCCGGTTGATTGATGGCTTGATGTGACATAGCAGCAGCACTGAAACCTTGTAATATCCCGTGAGTGCTAGCTGCCGAGATCGATTGGAAATCACATAATAGTAGTGTTGGCTTCCTCGGGCCTTGAAGACAGTACGTGCCGGCACAACAGTTCAGCGGGTCGCCTCTGATCAATCTCCACGTACGAGTTGAATCAGTATTAAAATTTGTCGGTCTCGGCTTCCCTTATCGATCTGGCTTTTGTTCTCCATGCCGCGTTGGTGGCGGCACATAGGACGCCGAACCCTAGTTTCTCAAATCTCGTATATTGCCAATCCAGACTGGCGAATCTGAAACTGACGTAGATCCTTCTAAACGGGAATTCCTCCTCTTGAAAATTGCGAATTTCCGACCCTTGAGAAAGATCCCTCCAAGAACATAACACCACCGTGCGCGGGCCCCACGGTGGGCGCCAACTGTCGTGGAATTGTCACGGCAGATGTCCTCGTGTAAGGACTTAGTCGCGAGGCCAACGCATCTATGTGGTAGCTTGAGAGGGGTTGAGTGGGATGAGAGACGCAGGGCGGATCAACACACAAGACGAGGATTTAGACAACTTCGGGCCCCGGGAAACATCATCTGGTAAAAACCCTACATGCTGTTTGAGGCTAGGTCTCATTATCATCACGAGGGAGTCGCCGTAAACCGGCTCTCCTCTTTGTGTCTAGCCCTACGATTGTTTCTTCTTGCTTGTAGCTTGTAACTTGTCCCTCTTTGGGGAGCCCTGCCCCTCCTTATATATGTTGAAGGGGCGGTTTACATGACTAGTCCTAGTTGGATTAGGATTACTCTATTACAAGTGGAGTCCTAGTCTTGCTTCCTTTGTAGGAGAATAGTCCTTACGCTTTCCTCATAAACCGGCCCACCGTTAAATGAGAACCGGCCTTCTGGGCCAAGGGCCTCGTCATCCATCTGACCCGCCCGCCGGGTTACGAATGAACCGCTAAGACCGGGCGGGTTACCAGTGAGTCGTCCGGTCCGGCCGGGTTAAACTTCCGGCCGGTTTACACCGCGGGGTATATCCCCGACAGTATAGATTTGTGGTGCACGCATGGAATTGTTTGATGCTGCTTGAGGAGGTAATAAATCTTTCTAGAGGCCCAAAGATTCTGTTCACCTTTCTAGGTATTTCAGTTTCAGGCTTGCATTGTTTCTAGAGGCCCATAGATTCAGTTCATCTTTCTAGGTATTTTAGTTTTAGGCTTGCATTATTTTTAGAGGCCCAAAGATTAAGTTCCTAGTCGGCGGCAAGCGGCCTTGCTACCCATGTCGGTGTCAACCTCAACTCGCAAGCGCCGGCATGATGACCCACAAGTATAGGGGATCTATCGTAGTCCTTTCGATAAGTAAGAGTGTCGAACCCAACGAGGAGCAGAAGGAAATGATAAGCGGTTTTCAGCAAGGTATTCTCTGCAAGTACTGAAATAAGTGGTAATAGATAGTTTTGTGATAAGATAAATGGAAACGAGCAACAAGTAACAAAAGTAAATAAAGTGCAGCAAGGTGGCCCAATCCTTTTTGTAGAAAAGGACAAGCCTGGACAAACTCTTATAATAGGAAAAGCGCTCCCGAGGACACATGGGAATATCGTCAAGCTAGTTTTCATCACGCTCATATGATTCGCGTTCAGTATTTGATAATTTGATATGTGGGTGGACCGGTGCTTGGGTGCTGTTCTTACTTGAACAAACATCCCACTTATGATTAACCTCTATTGCAAGCATCCGCAACCACAACAAAAGTATTAAGGTAAACCTAACCATAGCATGAAACATATGGATCCAAATCAGCCCCTTACGAAACAACGCATAAACTAGGGTTTAAGCTTCTGTCACTCTAGCAACCCATCGTCTACTTATTACTTCCCAATGTCTTCCTCTAGGCCCAAATAATGGTGAAGTGTTATGTAGTCGACGTTCACATAACACCACTAGAGGTTAGACAACATACATCTTATCAAAATATCGAACGAATACCAAATTCACATGACTACTAATAGCAAGACTTCCCCTTGTCCTCAGGAACAAACGTAACTACTCACAAAGCATATTCATGTTCATAATCAGAGGGGTGATAATATGCATAAAGAATCTGAACATATGATCTTCCACCAAATAAACCAACTAGCATCAACTACAAAGAGTAATCAACACTACTAGCAACCTACTAGCACCAATCCCGGACTTGGAGACAAGAATTGGATACAAGAGATGAACTAGGGTTTGGAGATGAGATGGTGTTGGTGAAGATGTTGATGGAGATTTCCCTCTCCCGATGAGAGGAGCGTTGGTGATGATGATGGCGATGATTTCCCCCTCCCGGAGGTAAGTGTCCCCGGCAGAACAGCTCTGCCAGAGCCCTAGATTGGTTCCGCCAAGGTTCCGCCTCGTGGCGGCGGAGTCTCGTCCCGAAAGGTTGCCTCCTATTTTTTTCTCATCGAAAGACTTCATATAGGATAAGATGGGTGTCGGAGAGCCACCAGGGGGCCCACGAGGTAGGGGGGTGTGCCCAGGGAGGAGGGGCGCGCCCCCCACCCTCGTGAGTAGGGTGTGGGCCCCCTGGCCTTCATATTTGTTGATGATTTTTCTTTATTTATTTTAAGATATTACGTGGAGTTTCAGGACTTTTGGAGTTGCGCAGAATAGGTCTCCAATATTTGCTCCTTTTCCAGTCAGAATTCCAGCTGCCGGCATTCCCCCTCTTCATGGTAAACCTTGTAAAATAAGAGAGAATAGCCATAAGTATTGTGACATATCGTGAAATAACAGCCCATAATGCGATAAATATCGATATAAAAGCATGATGCAAAATGGACGTATCAACTCCCCCAAGCTTAGACCTCGCTTGTCCTCAAGTGAAAAGCCGATAACAATAAATGTGTCCTCATGTTTAGAGGTAGAGGCGTCGATAAAAGAAAAATATGGACATGAAGGCATCATGATTACTTCATAACAACAACATATATTGATTTGTCATATGATTAATTATATTCAAGTGATGATCTTTTCACAAAGCCAAAGTATAAATAATAAACCTTGTTGAGCACCAAAAATTATAATCTCAGTCATTGAAGCAATTGCAATTTATCATAACATCGGAAAGAGTCTATGTCAGAGCTCAAAAGCAAGTCCACATACTCAACTATCACTTAGTCCTTCATAATTGCTAGCACTCACGCGATACTTGTGGCTACGGAGTTTTATTTGGACATAGAGAAAGATAGGGGCTTATAGTTTTGCCCCACAACTTTTTACCTCAAGGGTAATGTCAACAATAATAATTCACGCTCCCCCACATCCAATTAGATATATATATCATGTTCTTTCCAACATGCTGAGCTTGCCAAAGGATAAAATGAAAAAGGAAGGGTGAAGATCACCGTGACTCTTGCATAAGGTAGAGGAAAATAATAAAAGATAGGCCCTTCGCAGAGGGAAGCAGAGGTTGTCATGCACGTTCAGGGTTGATGCACAAAATCTTAATGCAAAAGAACGTCACTTTACATTGCCCCTTGCATGTGAACCTTTATTATGCAGTCCGTCACTTTTATTGCGTCCATAACAAGTTCGTGCAAAGTTTATTTTCTCCGCACTAATAAATCATGCATACTTAGAGAGCAATTTTTATTGCTTGCACCGATGACAACTTACTTGAAGGATCTTACTCAATCCATAGGTAGATATGGTGGACTCTCATGGCAAAACTGGTTTAAGGGTATTTGGAAGCACAAGTAGTATTTCTACTTAGTGCTAAGAATTTGGCTAGCATGAGGGGGAAAGGCAAGCTCAGCATGTTAGGAGATCCATGACAATATACTTTATCTCAGATATAAGAAAACATAACTCATTATGTTGTCTTCCTTGTCCAACATCAACTCTTTAGCATGTCATATTTTAATGAGTGCTCCCAATCATAAAAGATGTCAATGATAATATATCTATATGTGAAACCTCTCTCTCCTTATTACTTCCTATTAATTGCAACAATGACCAAAGCTACATTTGCCAACTCCCAACAACTTTTTAATCATCATACTCTTTCTATGTGAAGTCATTACTCTCAATAAGATTAATATGAACTCTTTGTTTCTTTTTATTCTTTTCTTTATTCACCCAAGATCATGGCAAAGTAATCAAGCCCTTGACTCAACACTAATCTTTATTATATATAGCTCATGGACTCGATTCCATCGAGGGATCATAAAGCAAAACTCAAAACTAGATCGTGCCATGACTTTATTCTACTAAATCAAGATACTACTAATAGGATCGAACTAAGAAAAACGGTAAAGATAGGAGTTGTGATGGTGATACGATACCGGGGCACCTCCCCCAAGCTTGGCAGTTGCCAAGGGGAGTGCCCATACCCATGTGATTATATCTCCTTCTTTGTTGTTGGCGATGGAGGTGTTGTTGATGGGAAGCTTGTCGTCCACCTTCCATGGCATAGGCTCACTCTCATAGAAGGATGATCGAGTCTCCGGAATCCTCAGATCTGCAACGGAAACAGCTCGAAATGAAAACCGAGGATATTTGCGTGATACGGTCGTCAAAACCTTTGGGAGAATATATAATGAATTTTTACCGACCAAAATGCGTATCGTGCAAGGAAACGGAGTCTGGAGGGCACACGAGGTGCTCACGAGGTAGGGGGGCGCGCCCAGGGGGGTAGGGCGCGCCCTCCACCCTCATGGAGGCCTCGTGTCCTCCCTGGACTGCTACTTATTTTTATATTTTTCTAAATATTCCAAAACAGAGAAATATTGCCTTAGAGTTTGTTTTGGAGTCGGTTTACTTACCGTACCACATACCTATTCCTTTTCGGAGTCTGGAACGTTCTGGAAAGTGTCCCTTATGTATTCCTCCGGGGTTACGGTTTCAATAATATTGGTTTCAATATTTATGGGATTACCTGAGATATAATGTTTGATCCTTTGACCGTTTACCACCTTCGGATTTGTGCCTGCGAAGTTGTTGATTTTTATGGCACCGGAACGATAGACATCCTCGATAACGTAAGGACCTTCCCATTTGGAGAGAAGTTTTCCTGCAAAAAATCTTAAACGAGAGTTGTATAGTAATACATAATCACCTACATTAAACTCATGCTTTTGTATCCTTTTGTCATGCCACCTTTTAACTTTTTCTTTAAACAGCTTGGCATTTTCATAAGCTTGGGTTCTCCATTCATCAAGTGAGCTAATATCAAACAACCTCTTCTCACCGGCAAGTTTGAAGTCATAATTGAGCTCTTTGATAGCCCAATATGCCTTATGTTCTAGTTCAAGAGGTAAATGACATGCTTTTCCATAAACCATTTTATACGGAGACATACCCATAGGATTTTTGTACGCGGTTCTATAGGCCCATAATGCATCATTCAGTTTTTTGGACCAATTCTTTCTGGACCTATTAATAGTCTTTTGCAAAATTAATTTGAGCTCTCTATTGCTCAATTCTACCTGATCACTAGACTGCGGGTGATAAGGAGATGCAATTCTATGATTAACATCGTATTTAGCAAGCATCTTACGGAAAGCACCATGAATAAAGTGTGAACCACCATCAGTCATTAAGTATCTAGGGACTCCAAACCTCGGAAAAATAACTTCCTTAGGCATCTTAATAGAAGTGTTATGATCAACACTACTAGTTGGAATAGCTTCTACCCACTTAGTAACGTAATCAACAACACTAAAATATGTGTATATCCATTAGAGGTAGGAAAAGGTCCCATATAGTCAAAGCCCCAAACATCAAATGGTTCGATAACAAGTGAATAATCCATAGGCATTTCTTGACGTCTACTGATATTACCAATTCTTTGACATTCATCGCAAGATAGAACAAACTTACGGGCATCCTTGAAGAGAGTAGGCCAATAAAAACCAGATTGCAATACCTTATGTGCAGTTCTATCTCCAGTGTGGTGTCCTCCATAAGCTTCGGAGTGACACTTGCGTAGGATCTGTTCCTGTTCATGCTCAGGTACACAACGTCTAATAACACCATCTACTCCTTCTTTATAAAGATGTGGATCATCCCAAAAGTAATGTCTCAAATCATAAAAGAACTTTTTCTTTTGTTGGTATGTGAAGCTAGGAGGTATAAATTTAGCAACAATGTAATTAGCATAATTAGCATACCATGGAGTGCTACGAGAAGTGCTTATGACATTTAATTGTTCATCAGGAAAGCTATCATCAATAGGTAGTGGGTCATCAAGAACATTCTCTAACCTAGATAAGTTGTCTGCAACGGGGTTCTCAGCTCCATTTCTATCAACAATATGCAAATCAAATTCTTGCAGCAAGAGAACCCATCTAATAAGTCTAGGTTTAGCATCTTTCTTTTCCATAAGATATTTAGTAGCAGCATGATCTGTATGAATAGTTACTCTAGAATCAACAATATAGGGTCTGAATTTATCACAAGCAAATACAACCGCTAAAAGTTCCTTTTCGGTAGTAGCATAATTTCTTTGAGCATTGTCTAGAGTCTTACTAGCATAATGGATAACATTCAATTTCTTATCAACCCTTTGCCCTAGAACAACACCTACAGCATAATCACTAGCATCACACATAATTTCAAAAGGTAAATTCCAATCAGGTGGCTGAACAACAGGTGCAGAGACTAATGCTTTCTTAAGTATTTCAAATGCTTCTACGCAATCATCATCAAAGACAAATGGTACATCTTTTTGTAATAAATTAGTCAGAGGCCGAGAGATTTTTGAGAAGTCCTTAATGAACCTCCTATAAAATCCGGCGTGACCAAGGAAACTTCTTATATCTTTGATGTCCTTGGGACATGGCATCTTTTCAATAGCATCAACCTTGGCTTTATCGACTTCAATACCTCTTTCAGAAACTTTGTTCCCCAAGACAATACCTTGATTAACCATAAAGTGGCACTTTTCCCAATTCAAGACAAGATTAGTTTCTTCACATCTCTGCAAAACTCGAGCAAGATTGCTCAAGCAATCATCAAAAGAGGAACCATAGACGGAAAAGTCATCCATGAAAACCTCACAAATTTTCTCGCAAAAGTCAGAGAATATAGCTATCATGCATCTTTGAAAGGTAGCAGGTGCATTACATAAACCGAAAGGCATACGTCTATAAGCAAAAGTACCAAAAGGGCATGTAAAGGTAGTTTTTGATTGATCCTTAGCCGACACATGTATTTGAGAAAAACCGGAATAACCATCTAGAAAGCAATAGTGTGTATGTTTGCATAATCTTTCTAGCATTTGATCAATAAAAGGTAAAGGGTAATGATCTTTCTTAGTAGCCTTATTTAATTTGTGGAAATCAATTACCATCCTATAACCTGTGATACTTCTTTGCGGAATCAATTCATCTTTATCATTAGGGATAACAGTAATACCTCCCTTCTTAGGGACACAATGGACAGGACTTACCCACTGACTATCAGCAACGGGATAAATTATACCTGCCTCCAGAAGCTTGAGTATTTCTTTTCTTACCACTTCTTTCATTTTAGGATTCAAACGTCATTGAGGATCACAAACTGGTTTGGATCAGCTTCCAAATTTATCTTATGTTGACATAGAGTGGGACTGATGCCCTTAAGATCATCCAGAGTGTATCCAATAGCGGCACGGTGCTTTTTCAGAGTTTTCAATAATCTTTCTTCTTCATTCTCTAAAAGGTTAGCACTAATAATAACAGGATATATTTTCTTTTCATCAAGATAAGCATACTTAAGATTATCAGGCAACGGTTTAAGCTCAAACACGGGATCACCCTTGGGTGGAGGAGGATCCCCTAGCATTTCAACAGGCAAATTGTGTTTCAGAATAGGTTCTTGTTTAAAGAATACTTCATCTATTTCCCTTCTTTCATTCATGAACATCTCATTTTCATGGTCTAGCAAATAGTGTTCTAAAGGATCACTAGGAGGTATGGCAATAGAAGCAAGACCAATAATTTCATCCTTACTAGGCAATTCTTCCTCATGATGTTGTTTACTAAATTTAGAGAAATTAAACTCATGAACCATATTATCCAAGCCAATAGTAAGAACATCCTTTTCGCAGTCTATCTTAGCATTAACAGTATTCAAGAAGGGTCTACCAAATATAATGGGGCAAAAGCTATCTTGTGGAGAACTAAGAACAAGAAAATCAGCGGGATATTTAGTTTTCCCACATAAGACTTCAACATCTCTAACAATTCCCACTGGTGAAATAGTATCTATATTGGCAAGTTTAATTGTAACATCAATATCTTCTAACTCAGCAGGTGCAATCTCATGCTTAATTTCTTTATATAAATCATAAGGTATAACACTAGCACTAGCACCCATATCACATAAGCCATGATAACAATGATCTCCTATTTTAACAGAAATAACAGGCACGTCTACCACAGGTCTATGTTTATCCCTATCACAGGGTTTAGCAATTCTAGCAGTTTCACCAGAGAATTCAATGACATGCCCATCAATATTATCGGACAAGAGATCTTTAACAATAGCAATATTAGGTTCTACTTTGACTTGCTCAGGAGGTGTAAAAGTTCTAGTATTGCTTTTACGAACAACAGTTGAAGCTTTAGCATGATCCTTTACTCTAGCAGGGAAAGGTGGCTTCTCAACATAAGAGGAGGGAACAATAGGATCATTATAAGTGATGGTCTTTTCTTCAACTTTAATAGGTGTAGCTACTTTTACTTCTATGGGAGGATGATATTTAAACCACTTCTCCTTGGGGAGATCAACATAAGTAGCAAAAGATTCACAGAAAGAAGCTACTATCTCAGAGTCAAGTCCATATTTAGTGCTAAACTTACGGAAAATATCGGTATCCATAAAAGATTTAACACAATCAAACTTAGGTGTCATACCTGACTCCTTACCTTCGTCGAGGTCCCAATCTTCAGAGTTGCGTTTAATTCTATCCAATAAATTCCATCTGAATTCAATAGTCTTCATCATAAAAGAGCCAGCACAAGAAGTATCGAGCATGGTTTTATTGTTATCAGAGAGCCGAGCATAAAAATTCTGAAGAATTGTCAATTTTGAGAGCTCATGATTGGGGCATGAATATAACATGGATTTAAGCCTCCCCCAAGCTTGAGCGATGCTTTCTCCTTCGCGAGGCCAAAAATTATATATATAATTGCGATCACGATGAACAAGATGCATAGGGTAATACTTTTGATGAAATTCCAATTTCATTCTTTTATAGTTCCATGATCTCGTATCATCACATAGCCTATACCACATCGATGCGTCTCCCTTCAAAGATAAAGGAAAAGCCTTCTTCTTAACAACATCATCGAGTATACCTGCAAGCTTAAATAATCCACAAATATCATCCAAATAGCGTAGATGCTCGTCGGGATGCTTTGTCCCATCTCCTGTAAAGGTATTAGCCAGCAGTTTTTCCATAATACCCGAAGGAAATTCAAAAGGAGTTTCATTTTCAATAGGTTCAGTAGGTTGAGGAGCAACTCTTTGCTCTACTGGACGGGGTGAAGATACCCCGAACAAGCCCCTCAGAGATTCACTTTCCATAGTAACAAGTGACAGAAAATTTTAGCACACTATATAAATTTTTCCTTACCAAATTCCACTTACCAAAGGCGCTACACTCCCCGGCAACGACGCCAGAAAAGAGTCTTGATGACCCACAAGTATAGGGGACCTATCGTAGTCCTTTCGATAAGTAAGAGTGTCGAACCCAACGAGGAGCAGAAGGAAATGATAAGCGGTTTTCAGCAAGGTATTCTCTGCAAGTACTGAAATAAGTGGTAACAGATAGTTTTGTGATAAGATAAATGGTAACGAGCAATAAGTAACAAAAGTAAATAAAGTGCAGCAAGGTGGCCCAATCCTTTTTGTAGCAAAGGACAAGCCTGGACAAACTCTTATAATAGGAAAAGTGCTCCCGAGGACACATGGGAATATCGTCAAGCTAGTTTTCATCACGCTCATATGATTCGCGTTCAGTACTTTGATAATTTGATATGTGGGTGGACCGGTGCTTGGGTGCTCTTCTTACTTGAACAAACATCCCACTTATGATTAACCTCTATTGCAAGCATCCGCAACTACAACAAAAGTATTAAGGTAAACCTAACCATAGCATGAAACATATGGATCCAAATCAGCCCCTTACGAAGCAACGCATAAACTAGGGTTTAAGCTTCTGTCACTCTAGCAACCCATCATCTACTTATTACTTCCCAATGTCTTCCTCTAGGCCCAAATAATGGTGAAGTGTTATGTAGTCGACGTTCACATAACACCACTAGAGGTTAGACAACATACATGTTATCAAAATATTGAACGAATACCAAATTCACATGACTACTAATAGCAAGACTTCCCCTTGTCCTCAGGAACAAACGTAACTACTCACAAAGCATATTCATGTTCATAATCAGAGGGGTAATAATATGCATAAAGGATCTGAACATATGATCTTCCACCAAATAAACCAACTAGCATCAACTACAAAGAGTAATCAACACTACTAGCAACCTACTAGCACCAATCCCGGACTTGGAGACAAGAATTGGATAGAAGAGATGAACTAGGGTTTGGAGATGAGATGGTGCTGGTGAAGATGTTGATGGAGATTGCCCTCTTCCGATGAGAGGAGCATTGGTGATGATGATGGCGATGATTTCCCCCTCCCGGAGGGAAGTGTCCCCGGCAGAACAGCTCTGCCGGAGCCCTAGATTGGTTCCGGCAAGGTTCCGCCTCGTGGTGGCGGAGTCTCATCCCGAAAGGTTGCCTCCTATTTTTTTCTCATCGAAAGACTTCATATAGGAGAAGATGGGCGTTGGAGAGCCACCAGGGGGCCCACGAGGTAGGGGGGCGCACCCAGGGGGGAGGGGCGCGCCCCCCACCCTCGTGAGCAGGGTGTGGGCCCCCTGGCCTTCATCTTTGACGATGATTTTTCTTTATTTATTTTAAGATATTACGTGGAGTTTCAGGACTTTTGGAGTTGTGCAGAATAGGTCTCCAATATTTGCTCCTTTTCCAGCCAGAATTCTGGCTGCCAGCATTCCCCCTCTTCATGGTAAACCTTGTAAAATAAGAGAGAATAGCCATAAGTATTGTGACATATCGTGAAATAACAACCCATAATGCGATAAATATCGATATAAAAGCATGATGCAAAATGGACGTATCACGGCGTCGGAGGGGTTCCCGGGGCTTGGGCTCTACAGAGACTTCCTCCAGAGCAACGATGGCGAGCTCCTCCCTCGGTGCGTGAGGGGCTCCGGGCTCCCTCCTTATCATGAATGACTTCCGTCATGATTTAGCTCATGCTTTGTTTCATGGGGTGTATTTTTTTTTTGAAGTTTGATTGAGGACTTGTATGTTTAAGTGGGATATCTCATTTGTATGGACAAAGTAAAATTTATCATGTTTTCCATGCTTGATTTGTAAAGATGGTTCGTTTATGTCAATTGTGAGCGGGAGGAGGCCACACAAGAGCCGACCACACCAAATCCGGCAGGAAATAGGGTCCAAAGTAGTCAAATGATTGAGAAAGAGCATTTATTGTCAATCTAACCCTGCCATCCATACACCTCTTTGGTTTAGAGTTAGTTCAGGGTTAGAATCTAACTCTAACCTCTAACTAAGTTAGAGTTCTCCTCATCTCGGTTCATCGCCATCATACTTTCCCCATTCCTGTGTTTTCAGTATCCTGCGAATCAAAGAGGCTTTTTTTGTGGGAAAAATTAAAGAGGCCCTTAGACTGGTTTAGGTCCGGTCATTTTTTATAAACGTGTTATGTACAAAATTTAATGAACATGCTCTGGTTTCTACGAAAATAATCTGGTTTCATGTAGTAGTTCATTTATTTATTTATTCTTCTGCGGGGGGTTTGCATGTAATTCATGAGGTCTGAAATGTAAAGTACCTCGGCATATGCTCCGAGTCGTGCATGCACTATGACTCAGATGCTCTATGTCCCACATGTCGGTGAAAGGGAGCACGTGGAAATAGCCTAGGAGTAAATATAGGAGGATAAATGCGTGAAAAAATATGTACTGTGAAGCATAGTTGCGGTTCGAAAAGGAGACCTAAAGTGATGACAGCTATAGATCGCACCCACCCAACTAGTGGTACTAGACATACGACTATTTTTTCCCTAAAAAAAGAGGTACGAGTGCTCAGTACTCCTATTCTATCAACACGAGTCCCATCTAACAATAGCGTCCGTGCTACATCTAGCTCTCCTCCCTCATTTCTGTCTTCTAATTCTAAACTCGGCCGACGCCCGGTGGGCGGGGTGGGTTTTCTCAACTACGGCCCCACCTCACAGTGAAAATGTTATGACTGGAATAAAAATGCCATATACTCCCTCTGTTCCTAAATATAAGCCTTTTTAGATACTATTTCAAATGGAATACAACATACAGATGTATGTAGACATATTTTAGAGTGTAGATTCACTCATTTTGCTCCGTATGCAGTAGTCACTTGCTGGAATCTTTAGAAAGACTTATGTTTGAGAATGGAGGGAGTACTATGCTAATAAAACATTAAGGCCATGAGGTGATGCTGTACTGGTTACAGGAGGCAAGAAGAAGAGATGCATCCATCGACACATGTCCACCTCCTCGACTCGGGGCGCCGGCCCACCGAATGATGCCTAAGTAGTAGCGGCTTTCGTGGCCAGGTCGGCGTGCTTCTGAACAATGACATCCAAAGATTCCAGCCACTGGAAGAAGGCCAACGTCTTTCTGTCCTCGCTTGCCTTGTAGTGGCCTATCTAGACGATTTCCTCGTAGACGTGGATGTGCAGGTCGACGGTTTCTTGCATGGCGAGGTGCTGCATGGCGAGCGTGACCTCGAGGTGCACATTCTTCGTCGCGACCTCCGGCACCTGCAGGGCCACCAGGGCTTGAAAGAGTTCATCACCATGGAGGCCAATGAGGGTGGCAGGCAATGAGGAGCCTAAGCGCGCGTGCTGGAGCAGTACGGCAAGGTCGTCCGCACGCTTCTTGACGCGGTGAACTTGCAGATGGAGTTGACCATCATGCCATCCATGCGAGAGGCGAAGCCGGCATCAGTGAGGGCTACGATGCCGGCGGTCGCCAGCACCATCTAGAAACACTACACGGTGCGGGGCCGTAGGCCGACGCCTTGGATGATTTGGCATAGCCGGCCGCCGCTCGCGTCCATCGCCTCCATAGGTGCTTGTGGCTTCTGGTCACTTGGTCTTGGATTGGAGTGAGTAGTGTTGCGCAGATACTAGGAGTAGATGGATTGAAGTGGTGGGGCGCCTTTATATGTGAGTCCAAACTCTATTGCATCCACATCATGCTGGCTCTATTCTGCTTCTCCAATTAATTCCCTCTGCATGTAATTGAGGATGCATCATTGACCGTTCAACATCTCGGGAATCGCTACCCTCTCCCTCCTTGGCATTCAAGCACCTATGGAGGGGACTGCCGCTCGCGTATCGCGTGTCAGGAGACATTCCCGTCGACGATGAGGTGCCTATGGTGACTTCGTAAATTTCAAGATGATAGTGCCGGTTCAGTCTTTCGGAGGTGCTCATAGGGGTAGGGTGTGCGTTCATAGGTGTGAGTGTATGCGCGTGTATATGAGCGCTTGCGTCTGTACTGTGTAAAAAACGTAAATGCGTGTCAAAAAGAGACTAGTCAGTATAATCAATATTGTGCACTGCGGAGAGGAAAACGAGAGAACTACGTATTTATTTATGGTGCAGATTCACTCATTTTGATCCATATGTACTCCGTCTCGGTGTAGTCTAGTCACTTGTTGAAATCTGTAGAAAGGAAAATACTCCTTTCTGGTTTACAGGGCTATACTAGCAAGTACGTACTACAATAGTGGGCTCACATAGCAATTTTGTCTCATGCAAGAGCCTGGCTATATGCGTGCTCCAAGGTTCGCAACTGCCACGTTCGGGTTGCGCTTGGCTCTTCGCCTCTTCGAGAAGACGAACAATGATGTTACTACTACTGCTTCTATAGTATCGAATCCGCTGATGCATGTCCGTCCACTGTGAGCAGGAGGGATAGCTTGTTGTAGTACTATAAGCAAAAGCCTGTCCTCGTCTGCGAGCAACCACACACATGGGCGAGGGAGAAGGCGTGTAGTAGTAAAATCAAGCTTCTCCTCGTTGTACGAGTTGACGCAACACATCATAGCACTGGCCCCACATGCTTGCCTCTAAACTTGGCTGAAAGACCCACAATGTACAATATATTTGCTGCAACCTCTAACATTTACCCACCACAAATTAAAATATATATTCCTGTCTTGACCAGATGAGCATGCAAACTATAATCACCAGGATGACATGTAGGGCTAGAAGACTATTTTAATTAAAAAAAACTTTGAGACGGCCACATAGCATGGAGCCGACCCCAACGATTTTAAGCTTACAGGCACGGTACACGCTATCCTAGACTACTCTACACATGAAACTGCCACACAAGCGTCCGGGCTGCGCTTGGCTCTTCGCCTCTTTGGGAAGTCGAACAATAATGATGGAGTACTATTGCACTGGAGGAGTACTACAGTACACTTTTGGCCATCTGACACCGATTGAACTGCTGCATGTCCACCGCGTGCTGGAGGGAGAGCATGTAGCGAAAGCTTCTCCTAGTCCTGCAAGCCACCACGCTCATGGGCGAGGGAGGGATGCCGCTTCATTGACTTAGTGCTCCTGCCTTTGAGTGTATGACAGGTGGGCCCAACAGGTGGGTGGCCAGCCAAAGGCAGGTGCAGTTAAGTCCGCGAGGGAGAGGATAATCAAACTTCTCATTATTGTACGAGTTGACACGACACATCAAAGCACTACACTCGATATATTTCAATAATTTGCGTCTATCGATGCATTAATTACAACACATGCATGCATGCCGTGACTCTCCTTTTGATACTTGCATGTGTTGATTTAATGGACCTTAAAGTAGTATAAATATGTGACGGTAAATCTTTGTAATGCCCCGGCCCTAAAGTGAGAGATGGTTGTGCACGAGGAGGGCAAGATCATGCAGACGGAACAGGACCAGACGATGGAGCTCTCTGTGGTCTCCATGGACCTCACCTTGCTCCACTTCCCCTTGTGCCTCCGCCCCTTGACGCCTCCAGTGTATGAGGTTCGGATACACCTTCCGTTCGGCTAATCAAGCAAGGTGCAGGTTTCTTGATTGATGTGCTGTCCGATTGATTTCTGTAGTGCAAGGGAGGGAACCTAGCCTGCGCGGACTGCCGCGTCGAGCGCCCCGGGAACCAGCGGCAGTGCGAGAAGTGCGAGCGCGGCAGTGGCTTCGACGTGCAAAACACGGCGGTGGATGCCGTCCTTTCGTCGGTGAGGGTGGAGTGCCCGCACGAAGGTTGTGGGCTCTATGTCACTTACCACAAGCTCGCCGATCACCAGAGCGTGTGTCCGCTCGCGCCCTACAAATGCCCTGTGCCCGTTTGCGGCTATGAAGGCCCACCGCCGGCGCTCTACCAGCACATCAGCACCGCGCATCCCATGCCCGTGCACAGGATCCAGTACGGCAAGGTGCTAGAGCTGCAAGTGCCACTGTCGGAGCCACGTCTCTTAGTATTCGCGGAGGAGGATGGCCGCGCGTTTTTCTTAGTCGGCGGCGTGCTCGACATTAGTGCGCCTATCGCCGTGTCGATCGTCTGCATCAGAGCGGGGGCGTTCCCACTGCCGCACTACATGGCCAAGCTGTGGGCGAATGGCTGATGACCCGCAAGTATACGAGATAATTGTAGCCTCTTTCGATAGGTAAGAGTGTCGAACCCAACGAGGAGCTAAAGGTAGAACAAATACTCTCTCAAGTCCTATCTGCCACTGATACGACTCTACGCATGCTTAGTGTTCGCTTTACCTAGAACAAGTATGAAACTAGAAGTACTTTGTAGGTGTTGTTGGATAGGTTTGCAAGAAAATAAAGAGCAAGTAATTAAACGCTAGGGGCTGTTAAGATAAAGAAACAACTAAAGTAAATATAGCGAGTGTCGAAAAGTGGTGGTAGGAGTTGCGAAATTGTCCCTAAGCAACTGACTATGTTACTAGACCGGTAATCACTATTGCAATTCTATTTGAGGGAGAGGCATAAGCTAACATATCATCGCTTACATGGAATTCTATGCACTTATGATTGGAACTCTAGCAAGCATCCGCAACTACTAAAGATTCATTAAGGTAAAACCCAACCATAGCATTAAGCATCAAGTCCCCTTTTATCCCATACGCAAACAACCTACTTACTCGGGTTTGTGTTTCCGTCACTCACGCAACCCACCATAAGCAAATCATAAACATATTGCAAACCCTACATTGTGAATCCCTCACGCTTGTGCGACACGGAGGGCACAATAGGACAACACCAATAATAAAACATGCAACTCAAATCAATCATAGCAATTCATCAATCACCGATAGGACAATAGAAATCTACTCAGACATCGTAGGATGGCAACACATCATTGGATAATAATATGAATCATAAAGCACCATGTTCAAGTAGAGGGTACAGCGGGTTGCGGGAGAGTGGACTGCTGGATATAGAAGGGGGAAGGTGATGGAGATGTTGGTGAAGATGACGGCAGTGTTGGTGAAGATCGCGGTGATGATGATGGCCCCCGGCGGCGTTCCGGCGCCACCGGAAGCAAGGGGGAGAGAGCCCCCCTTCTTATTCTTCTTCCTTGACCTTCTCCCTAGATGAGAGAAGGGTTTCCCCTCTGGTCCTTGGCTCCCATGGCTTGGGAGGGGCGAGAGCCCCTCTGAGATTGGATCTATCTCTCTGTTTCTGCGTTCTCTTTTTCTTCCCCTTCACCGTTTCCTTTATATCTGGAGATCCGTAACTCCGATTGGGGTGAATCTTTCGCCCAGTTTTTTCTCGTAAAATTAGCTTTCCTGTGGAAAAAGAAGGGCCTCAACCGCCTTACGGGTGGCCCATGAGAGCCCAGGGCGCGCCCAGGGGGAGGGGGCGCGCCCCCTGTCTTGTGGCCACCTCGGGCACTGTTTCGCGTTGATTTCGCCTCCCAAAAATCACAAATATTCCAAAATAATTCTCCATCCTTTTTTATCCCGTTTGGATTCCGTTTGATATGGGTTTTCTGCGAAACATAAAACATGCAACAGACAGGAACTGACACTGGGCACTGGATCAATATGTTAGTCCCAAAAATAATATAAAAAGTTGCCAAAAGTATATGAAAGTTGAAGAATATTGGCATGGTACAATCAAAAATTATAGATATGACGGAGACGTATCAGCATCCCCAAGCTTAATTCCTGCTCGTCCTCGAGTAGGTAAATGATAAAAAGGATAATTTTTTATGTGGAATGCTACCTAGCATAATCTTGATCATATGTCTAATCATGGCATGAATATTAAGGCACGAGTGATTTAATGCAATAGTCTATCATTTGACATAAAAACAATAATACTTCGAGCGTACCAATAAAGCAATCGTGTCTTTTCAAAACAACATGGCCAAAGAAAGTTATCCCTACAAAATCATATAGTCTGGCTGTTGCTCTATCTTCATCACACAAAGTATTTAATCATGCACAACCCCGATGACAAGCCAAACAATTGTTTCATACTTTAATAATCTCAGACTTTTTCAACTTTCACGCAATACATGAGCGTGAGCCATGGACATAGCACTATAGGTGGAATAGAATATGATGGTGGGGGTTATGTGGAGAAGACAAAAAAGGAGAAAGTCTCACATCAACTAGGCGTATCGGCGAGCTATGGAGATGCCCATCAATAGATATCAATGTGAGTGAGTAGGGATTGCCATGCAACAGATGCACTAGAGCTATAAGTGTATGAAAGCTCAAACTGAAAACTAAGTGGGTGTGCATCCAACTTGCTTGCTCATGAAGACCTCAAGCATTTGAGGAAGCCCATCATCGGAATATACAAGCCAAGTCTATAATGAAAATTCCCACTAGTATATGAAAGTGAAAGCATAGGAGGCTCTCTCTATGAAGAACATGGTGCTACTCTGAAGCACAAGTGTGGTAAAAGGATAGTAACATTGCCCCTTCTCTCTTTTTATCTAATTTTTATTTTATTTTTCATTTTTTTCTTTCTTTTTGGTGGGCTTCTTTGGCCTCCTTTTTTTATTTGGGCTTCTTTGGCCTCTTTTATTTTTCATGAAGTCCGGAGTCTCATCCTGACTTGTGGGGGAATCATAGTCTCCATCATCCTTTCCTCACTGGGGCAATTCTCTAATAATGATGATCATCACACTTTTATTTACTTACAACTCAATATCAAGAACAAAGATATGACTCTATATGAGTGCTTCCGGCGGTGTACCGGGATGTGCAATGATCTAGCGTAGCAATGACATCAAAACGGACGAGCCATGAAAACATCATGCTAGCTATCTTACGATCATGCAAAGCAATATGACAATGAATACTCAAGTCATGTATATGATGATGATGAAAGTTGCATGGCAATATATCTCGAAATGGCTATGGAAATGCCATGATAGGTAGGTATGGTGGCTGTTTTGAGGAAGATATAAGGAGGCTTATGTGTGAAAGAGCGTATCATATCACGGGGTTTGGATGCACCACCGAAGTTTACACCAACTCTCGAGGTGAGAAAGGGCAATGCACGGTACCGAAGAGGCTACCAATGATGGAAGGGTGAGAGTGCGTATAATCCATGGACTCAACATTAGTCATAAAGAACTCATATATATATTGCAAAAATCTACAAGCCATTGAAAACAAAGTACTACGCGCATGCTCCTAGGGGGATAGATTGGTAGGAAAAGACCATCGCTCATCCCCGACCGCCACTCATAAGGAAGACAATCAATAAATAAAATTGTGCTCCAACTTCATCACAAAGCGGTTCACCATACGTGCATGCTACGTGAATCACAAACCTCAACACAAGTGTCTCTACAATCCACAACCACCCACTAGCATGACTCTAATATCACCATCTTTATATCGCAAAACTATTGCAAGGAATCAAACATATCATATTCAGCGATCTACAAGTTTATGTAGGATTTTATGACTAACCATGTGAATGACCAATTCCTGTCATCTCTCTAAATAGATATAAGCGAAGCAAGAGAGTTTAATTCTTTCAACAAAAGATATGCCCACGCTCTAACAAATATAAGTGAAGCAAAAGAGCATTCTACAAATGGCGGTTGTCTATATGAAGAGAAACAGGCAATCCAAACTTCAAATGATATAAGTGAAGCACATGAAGCATTCTATAAAGCCATACTCAAAAGATTTAAGTGAAGTGCAATGAGAATTCAATAAATCAACCAAGGACTATCTCATACCATCATGGTGCATAAAATAAAAATGAAAACTAAATGCAAAAGACGCTCCAAGGCTTGCACATAATGCATGAACGAAACGAATTCGAAAACATACCGATACTTGTTGAAGAAAGAGGGGATGCCTTCCGGGGCATCCCCAAGCTTAGACGCTTGAGTCTCCTTGAATATTTACTTGGGGTGCCTCGGGCATCCCAAGATTGAGCTCTTGCCTCTCTTCCTTTTCCTCATATCGAGACATCCTCGATTAGACACTACATCCACACAAAACTTCAACAGAAAACTCGGTAAGATCCGTTAGTATAATAAAGCAAATCACCACTCTAAGTACTATTGCAAACCAATTCATATTTTGTTTTTGCATTGTGTCTACTGTAATATAACTTTTTCATGGCTTAATCCACTAGTATAAATTGATAGACTCATCGAAACAAGCAAACTATGCATCAAAAACAGAATCTGTCAGAAACAGACAGTCTGTAGAAATCTGAACATCCACCATACTTCTGGTACCCCAACAATTCTACCAAAATTAGGAAAAATAAAAAAGTTGTACATCAAGACTGCAAAATGAATCAGATCCACTTGACGTTCCAGTTAAAAATGTAAAATCGTGCACTACAGCCAAAGTTTCTGTCCTGCACCGTACAAACCAACAAGCATCGTAAACATCCTAAAGGCAAACCTTGGCACATTATTTTTTATAATACAATGGAATTGTACAAGGGGATAATTATTTTTGATGAAAAGTTTCTGTAATTAAGATTCACAAAGTTTCCGTGAGCATGAACAAAGTTCAAGGCTAGCTCCCACTTCAACAATGCTTGTCTCTGTCACTTTCACTTTCCTTTTTGAAAAGTTTTTAGGTTCCCCTCTTTATTCTTTTGTTTTTAAACTATATGAAAGCACTCAACAGAAATAAATGACTCTCTAAAACTTCCGGGTTGTCTCCCTGGCAGCGCTTTCTTTAAATCCATTAAGCTAGGCATTTAGTGCTCAAGTAATGAAGCCACCCGGATCCCAAGGTATATCAAAGCCAATTTTAATTAACAATGATTTGTAATTTAGTAGTGAGCACAAAGTAACATATATCATGCAACAACGAAGTCTTACTCTCTTCCTATGCATCGACATGTCATAAAAGAACAATTCATGCACACCAAGTAAAGGCCAATGCATAGTATAAGCAGTTTCTTGCAATTCTATCGTGTTGGAAACATAGAGAGGTGGAGACATAGTTCCTCTCTCATAATAATTGCAAGTAGGAGCAGCAAGCACATGCATATTATATATATCAAAATCATCATGTGCAACGGTAAAAGGCAACCCAACAATATAATCCTTACTAAGCACAAACTTCTCCGATAAAGTGTGGTAGGGAGAATTCAAAAAGATAATAGGACTATCATACGTGGGCGCAATAGCAACAATCTCATGTTTAACATAAGGAACTATAGCAAGTTCATCTCCATAAGCGTAATTCATATTGGTATCTTGGCCACAAGCATAGCAAGCATCATCAAAAAGGGGTATTTCAAACAAATTTAAGGGATCATAGCAATCATCCTTCGGTAAGCACGAAGGGGAATTAAATAATGTATGAGTTGGAGGGTTACTCTCATTAGAAGGTGGGCACGGGTAGCTAATCCGCTCTTCCTCCTTTTGTTCTTCGCTCTCCTCATCAGCTTTTTCATCCAACGAGCTCACAGTTTCATCAATTTCTTCTTCCATAGCTTCCTGCAAAATATTAGTCTCTTCTTGGATAGTGGAGACTTCCTTCATAAAAGCATTAATATAGTAATTGTATTCATAATTTTCATAGAAATATCTAAGTATAGCAAGATTTCCAGGCCTACCAACTGCATCATCAAAATCATCAAACGCTTTAAACATAGATTCAATCTCATAAGCACCCATAAAAGCAACAAATTCTTCTATTTGTTCCACATCATAGTAATCATATCTACCATTAGCATAAGAAGCCAAGGTTTCATTATCATTGAATTTGCATGAAAAGGGAAGGTGTGGATCCTCCACCCTAGAGCAACAAGTATAATCATGCATCACACATAATTGACGAGCATACCAACGCAAAATAATAAATTGATCCCATAATAGTTTCCCTTTTTGTGTCGAGCGATAATCCCTAAAGTATTCACGTTGATCCAACGTGTATCCCATTATAAAGTTGAATGGGGCTTTCTCAGGATTATCAAAGTAGTACTTAATATCTTTCACATAATGAGAATCGAGGGTTTTAGGAGTTACCCCATCCTCATGAGTAGCAAGTACAACTATTTTTTTGGTTTTTTGTGTTCCATATCCATAACTAAATATAGAGAACAACTAAGAACAGCAAATAAAGATTACTTAGTGATAAAGCAAACGAGCACACACGAGAATATTCACCCCACGCTATGACTCCCCGGCAACGGCGCCAGAAAAAGGTCTTGATGACCCACAAGTATATGGGATAATTGTAGCTTCTTTCGATAAGTAAGAGTGTCGAACCCAACGGGGAGCTAAAGGTAGAACAAATACCCTCTCAAGTCCTATCTGCCACTGATACGACTCTACGCATGCTTAGTGTTTGCTTTACCTAGAACAAGTATGAAACTAGAAGTACTTTGTAGGTGTTGTTGGATAGGTTTGCAAGAAAATAAAGAGCAAGTAAATAAAAGCTAGGGGCTGTTAATATAAAGAAACAACTAAAGTAAATATAGCGAGTGTGGAAAAGTGGTGGTAGGAGTTGTGAAATTGTCCCTAAGCAACTGACTATGTTACTAGACCGGTAATCACTATTGCAATTCTATTTGAGGGAGAGGCATAAGCTAACATATCATCCCTTACTTGGAATTCTATGCACTTATGATTGGAACTCTAGCAAGAATCCTCAACTACTAAAGATTCATTAAGGTAAAACCCAACCATAGCATTAAGCATCAAGCCCCCTTTTATCCCATACGCAAACAACCTACTTACTCGGGTTTGTGTTTCCGTCACTCACGCAACCCACCATAAGCAAATCATAAACATATTGCAAACCCTACAGCGGGAATCCCTCATGCTTGCGCGAAACGGAGGGCACAATAGGACAGCACCAATAATAAAACATGCAACTCAAATCAATCATAGCAATTCATCAATCACCGATAGGACAATAGAAATCTACTCAGACATCATAGGATGGCAACACATCATTGGATAATAATATGAAGCATATAGCACCATGTTCAAGTAGAGGGTATAGTGGGTTGCAGGAGAGTGGACCGCTGGATATAGAAGGGGGAAGGTGATGGAGATGTTGGTGAAGATGACGACGGCGTTGGTGAAGATCGCGGTGATGATGATGGTCCCCGACGGCATTCCGGCGCCAGCGGAAGCAAGGGGCAGAGAGCCCCCTTCTTCTTCTTCTTCTTCCTTGACCTTCTCCCTAGATGGGAGAAGGGTTTCCCCTCTGGTGCTTGGCTCCCATGGCGTGGGAGGGGCGAGAGCTCCTTCGAGATTGGATCTATCTCTTTGTTTCTGTGTTCTCTTTTTCTTCCCCTTCACCGTTTCCTTTATATCTGGAGATCCATAACTCCGATTGGGCTGGATCTTTCACCCAGATTTTTCTAGTAAAATTAGCTTTCTTGTGGCAAAAGAAGGGCCTCAACCGCCTTGCGTGTGGCCCACGAGAGCCCAGGGCGTGCCCAGGGGGAGGGGGCGCCCCCTGTCTCGTGGCCACCTCGGGCACTGTTTCGCGTTGATTCCAGCTCCCAAAAATCACAAATATTCCAAAATAATTCTCTGTCTGTTTTTATCCTGTTTGGATTCCGTTTGATATGGGTTTTCTACGAAACATAAAACATGCAACAGACAGGAACTGGCACTAGGCACTGGATCAATATGTTAGTCCCAAAAATAATATAAAAAGTTGCCAAAAGTATATGAAAGTTGAAGAATATTGGCATGGAACAATAAAAAATTATAGATACGACGGAGACGTATCAATGGCCCGCCGGGGGAGCCCAAAGGCACGACCGATGCCGTCAAGGTGGAAATGGAGGTGACAAGCAGCAAGGATCTGGCGACGTCGCCGTGCAGGAGCTGACCTTCTTCATAGTTCCGCCCAAGCCGCTGGCCGAGGCTAAGATGGTGTCCCTTCACATTCAGATTGACAAGCTCACGTCCTAAATGTTTCTACAGTGCCTTCTGTTTATCTTAGTAATCTGCTAATATAGGGATTAGCTCGATCTACTTTAGCTTAAGAGATGGTGGGTTTTGGTGGCAATGCAGCAATTACTTCGACATCAGATCAGTAATTTCCAACAGTCGAACGGATATTTTGTGTCTATTGGATATAAAGTTCCTTTGGGTAAGAAGTACTACTTGTCATCAAAATGGATAAAAATATATGTATGTAGACGTATTTTAGTTCTAGATATGTCCCTTTTTATCCATGTTGATGACAAGTGTATGCTTGTTCGTTCACGAAGTGTTTCATACTTGTGCGAGTTGACGCGACACATCAAAGTAGTACTACTACTAGTAGTACTCGCTCTGGCCCTAATTTCTCTGCGCATAAGTCGAGGCGCAGATACCAAGCAGGGCAGACGAAGCATGTGTCATGTGTCATGTTATCTTTTTAGTTAGGCATCATATATGTGAAATTTTGTCATGCTGTCCTGTTTGGTTAGACAACATATATGTGAGTTACCACATCTGTCTATCATACAATGTCTGTACGTTCAATTTCTTTTCTTGTTTATCCGCCATTTGAATTGGAGGGGGTGATGGCAGTATCTAAGGGAGCAAAAATCCGTTCTTCACAAAAGACAGTGCTACCCGTCAACGCAGATAGAACCATGGTTGTACTGGCCCACAAACTAGCCCCACCACACATAATCGAGACTCTTCCAGATTGCACAATTACACCGTTGGGTAGAGAACCAGCTACAACCCATCTAACCACAACCCCAGTGGATAGTAACCCACTTCTAGTTGACAAAGCACCATGTCCACCATAGAGTACCCCCACACGAGCAGTTTGTAAAGGAACTGTAGTGCCCAAAGCACGAAGACCACCACAGCTAACCCAAACTCCACATTTAAAGCAGAAGAGCAATTGTTCTCAGGTCAGATTCCGTAGCTACTGTCCATACTCCTTTGTTGTTGCATCACTGTATTTACTCATACCAATTACTTTGTAATTTAAAGGATCCAGTTGAAACTCCAATGGCGCAACATGTATGTTTTAAACCTATTTCTTTAACTTGATTGCTATTCTAATGTAGCGACCAGACCTCAAATAGTCCAATCTCTGTGCTTTAGTGTCATCCCAGGATTAGTAATGCTGACACGCACAGTACTTGAAGGATTTATAACAGAGTAGCAATCACACACTTATTACATCGTATGTCTCAAGAGAGACTTATTACAGTAAATATGGCTTAAGGCCATCTAATAGCGATAACAATGGAAGGCTTGGAAGATAAGCGAGTCCATCAACTCCAACGACATCACTGAGTATAAGACCGCGACCTAAGGCACCTTACTCGTCGTCTGAAAAGTCTGCAACATGAATGTTGCAGCCCGAAAAATGGGTCAGCGCATGGAATATGCAGGCAATGTAACACATAGAGAGTAATGGACAAAATAATGCTATACTACATGCATATATGGTTGGTGGAAATCTCTATGGTTACAATTTTGCATAAAGCCAATTTCCCCCTACTACAAAGGAATAAATTTTATTTAACTATCATGATGGTTATTAAACATTGAGAAGGTTCACCCAACTCAATCCCAATTAAGCATCATCATTAAATCCAACAAAATTAAATTAAAGTAACATGATGAGATTCACATGATAATCCAAGTACTAGATACTCAAAACGTCCATAACCGGGGACACGGCTAACCATGATTAGTTTATACACTCTGCAAAGGTTTGTGCACTTTTCCCCACAAGACTCAATCCCCTCCGTTGGAATTCTTGCACTACATGGTGTTTGAGAAAATGGATGACCGAGACATAGCCTTTCAGAAGTGTTTGCACCTTATGATCGGGTAGACAGTTACACCTACTTTCCCCTACATCTGCTAGTCTACCACTGTAAGAGTTCACACAACTTAATCAACTATGCTAGAGCCCATCGTAGCTTGTGGCTGCACACAGAAGTTTCTAGCATGAATAATCTCATGATCCTTTTGAGCCTGGGTGGCGGTCCATAAAGAAAATAGGCAATCACTGGAATCCCAGGTGCCTCAATCCACCCAGATGTGAGTTTAAGTTGCCACCTTAAATAAACCATTAAATAACCATCTCACATCTGTCATGAAAACACTCACCCAATCCACGTCTACTAGCATAGCATGGCAATATAAGCAAACGTAGAAGTAACTCCCAAGGGTTTGATAATAAAACAGGTAATAGGTACTACCTCATCTACTTCCCAAAACCCACATATAAAAATCAGATCCTAATCATGCTATTGTTTGAGGATTGATCTAATGCAATAAAACTGGGTAGTAAAGAGGTATGATCAAAGTGTTACTTGCCTTGCTGATGATTCATGAAACCTAGAGATTCGAAGTAGCAAGCGGCGCACTCCGGGTACTCTATCGTAAACAAACAAGCATACAATAAGTACTCATCTAATGCATAGGTAAAACTCAAATAAGATAACTAACCAGAAAGTTCAACTTAAGAACTCCGGTTTGCAAAAAAATCAAATCAAACGAAGCAACGAAAGTCAAACGACGAAAGAAACAAGCTTCATTTACTAATATGGACCTAAGTCAAAATTTTATAGTAGCAAAAACTTGTTTGAATTGGTTAAACGGAAAGAGGGTTTCGAGATGAAACTCTAGGCACTCGAATCGCCTGATTTCGATAAACGAGCAAAAAGTTAAAGTTAAACGAAAATTGGATCAGAAATCGCGATCTGGAATAATCGCGGAAAATCCGAGAAAAAGAAAAACTGACGAACAGTCTAACGAATGGACGTTCGTTGACTACAACTAAACAGTGAACTCATCCGTTTAAAACGAACGAACGAGCGCTAAATAAATAAACCGAAAAAATATAAAAAAACAGATCTAAAAAAACCTAGGGTTTTCTAAAAAAACCGAATCGGTTTTCTCTAAAAACCGACGGCGGCGGGCGGCTACCTCGGCTCGGGGCTCCGGCGAGGTCTGGCGGCTCCAGCGGGGTCAGGTGGGGCGGCGGGGTTCCCAGGCGGGGGCGGGAGGCGGCGGCGGCGGGAGGCGGGGTGGTTCGGGTGGCGGGGTGGGGCGGGCGGCGGCGGTATTTATAGGGGGGGCGTCTGGCTTGGGGAAGGGGGCACCGGGTCGGGGTCGGCCTCGGGAGGAGTGCCCCGGTTAGACTCGGCAGCGGCGGCGGGGAGGACTCCCCTCCCGCGGGGGAAGGCGGCGGCACGGGCCAGACATGGCTTAGCTGGGCCTTCGGCCCAATCGGGCGCGCAGAACTTTTTTTTAAATAAATTCCACCGAAAATAAGAAAAATTCTAGAAAATAAAATAAAATTCTAAAAATGCCAAAATAAATTTTCACCATCTAAATAAAATATTTAGAACAAGATGAACATTTTCTTGGCCCTAAAATGCAGTTTTGAAAAAGTGCAATTTTCCTAAATTCAAATAAAATAGCGAAAAACTCCGAAATAAAAACTTATTTGATTTTATTATTAAATCCTCAATATTTCTTTATTTTGGGAAAGTCATTTTATTCCCTCTCTTATATTTTTGTAATAGAAATAATTGAAGATAAAATAAATAAAATCAAATGATCCTATTTTCAAAATTTGAGAAAACTCAAAGATGAAAATAACGAAATTCCCAACTCTCTCCGTGGGTCCTTGAGTTGCGTAAAATTTCTAGGATCGAGCCAAAATGCAATAAAATATGGTATGCAATGATGATCTAATGTATAACATTCCAAATTGAAAATTTGGGATGTTACAAACCTACCCCCCTTAAGATGAATCGCGCCCTCGAGATTCGGGTTGGCTAGAAAATAGGTGAGGGTGGTCCTTCAGCAGATCTTCCTCTCACTCCCAGGTGGCTTCATCCTTGGTGTGGTGGCTCGACTGAACTTTGCAAAACTTGATAACCTTGCTGCGGGTGACTCGGCTGGCATACTCGAGAATTTTCACCGGTTTCTCCTCGTAGGTTAAATCACTATCCTACTGAATCGCTTCCATCGGCACCGTATCTCTCAGCGGTATATCAGCCATCTCTGCATGGCACTTCTTCATCTGGGAAACGTGGAACATGTCATGAACTCCTGAGAAACCTTTGGGTAATTCCAACTTGTAAGCAACTTCTCCCATACGCTCCAAAACATTGTATGGTCCCACAAAACCTGGCGCTAACTTTCCCTTAACTCCAAAGCGCTTAACTCCTCGAAGTGGAGATACACGAAGATAAACTCTGTCTCCGACTTTGTAAGCTGTCTCCTTGCATTTTGAATCTGCATAGCTCTTTTGCCTGGACTGGGCTACCTTGAGCCTATCACGAATCAACTTCACCTTCTGTTCAGACTCCTTAATCAAATCTGGTCCAAACAACTTGCGATCTCCAATTTCATCCCACAACAACTGGGTCCTGCACCTCCTTCCGTACAAGGCCTCGAAAGGATCCATCTTCAAACTGGATTGATAACTGTTGTTGTAAGAGAACTCTTCATATGGCAAATTGTCGTCCCAACTAGATCCATAATCTAGCGCACAAGCTCTCAGCATATCCTCCAAAATCTGATTGACTCTCTTGGTCTGTCCATCTGTCTGTGGATGAAAGGTTGTACTGAACTCTAGCCTGGTACCCAAGGTTTTGTGCAACCGATTCCAGAACTTTGAGGTAAACTGGGTTCCTCTATCTAATACAATGCTCCTCGGAACTCCATGTAGACATACGATCCTGGTCATGTATATCTTAGCCAACTTAGCACTGGTGTAAGTGGTCTTCACTGGGATGAAATGAGCTACCTTCATCAAACGATCAACTACAACCCAAATCGAGTCATTGCCTGAACGAGTCCTGGGCAATCCTGTGATAAAATCCATGCCTAGCTTATCCCACTTCCATTCGGGTATTGGCAATGACTGTAGCAATCCTGCTGGCTTCTGATGCTCTGCCTTCACTCTCTGACATACATCACAAACTGCTACGTATTCTGCAATATCCTTCTTCATTCCGGTCCACCAGAAAGTGTCCTTCAAATCCAGATACATCTTGGTATTTCCTAGGTGAATCGAGTATAGCGAATCATGGGCCTCCTGCAGAATCAACTTCGTGATCTCTGGATCATTAGGCACATAAACGCGGGCCTCAAACCATAAGGTATCGTGCTCATCCTCATGAAATCCTTTAGCTTTTCCTTTGCTCATCTTCTCCTTTATAGAGGCAATCTCCTTGTCAGTCTTCTGAGCTTCTCTGATCTTATCCATCAAGGTAGACTGAATCTCCAATGCTGCTACATAGCCTCTCAGAACTATCTCCAAACATAGCTCGCGAAGATCCTCGGCTAACTCCTTTGGTAACTCTCCGGTCAAGAGTGTGTTGACATGGCTTTTGCGGCTCAATGCATCGGCTACTACGTTAGCCTTTCCGGGGTGATAATGCAATCTCATTTCATAATCCTTGATGAGTTTGAACCATCTCCTTTGCCTGAGATTCAACTCCTTCTATGTGAAAATGTACTTCAAACTCTTGTGATCCGTGTACACCTCACAATGGTTTCCGATGAGAAAATGTCTCCAAGTCTTCAATGCGTGCACTACGGCTGCTAACTCCAAATCATGGGTAGCATAATTCAACTCATGGGGCTTAAGCTGTCATGAGGCATACGAAACAACTCTTCCCTCCTGCATAAGCACTGCTCCAAGTCCTCGACGAGAAGCGTCACAATATACTTCATAATCCTTGCGCTAATCTGGCAGAATCAACACTGGTGATGTAACCAAACATTTCTTCAACTCCTGTAAACTGGCCTCACACTCCTCAGTCCATTTAAATTTGGTGTCCTTCTTCAACAACTCCATCATGGGCTTTGCAATCTTCGAGAAATTCACAATGAACCTCCGGTAGTACCCTGCAAGTCCAAGAAAACTCTGGATCTCTCCAACTGTCATTGGGGCTTCCCAATTTGTCACAATGACAACTTTGGTGGGGTCTACTACTATTCCTTCTCCGGATATAACATGTCCGAGGAATCCGACTTCCTTTAACAAAAATTCACACTTGCTGAACTTTGCATATAACTGATGTTCTCTGAGCTTCCCGAGTACCAAATGCAAATGCTCCTTATGCTCCTCTTCGTTCTTCGAGTAGACCAAAATATCATCAATGAACACCATGACGAACTTATCCAGAAACTCCATAAACACCTTGTTCATCATGTTCATGAAATAGGCAGGTGCGTTAGTCAGACAAAATGACATAACGGTATACTCATACAGCCCGTATCTGGTGGTAAAAGCCGTCTTAGGTATATCCTACTCTCAAATCTTTAACTGGTGGTATCCTGATCGCAGATCGATCTTGGAAAATACCTTAGCTCCTTGCAACTGGTCAAACAAATCGTTGATCATCGGCAACGGGTACTTGTTCTTGATTGTCACTTCGTTCAATCCTCGATAATCAACAACCATCCTCAATGATCCATCCTTCTTCTCCACTAGAAGCACTGGCGATCCCCAAGGTGATGAACTTGGGCGAATATAACCTTTATCCAGTAACTCCTTAATCTGCTTCTTAATTTCCTCCAAATCTTGTGTCGGCATCCTGTACGGTCTCTTAGATATCGGCCCTGTGCCTGGCAAAAGCTCAATCAAAAACTCAATGTCTCTATCCAGTGGCATGCCTGGCAACTCTTCTGGAAATACATCAGGGAAATCCTTCACCACTGGTACTTCCTCCTATGCAACTCCTGATAAGGAATTTACTTCTGTCCTCTTATGCTCATGCCGTGATACATACTTGATCCTTCTCCCTTCTGGAGTGGTAAGCAAAATCGACTTACTGGCGCAATCGATGTTTCCTCCATACATCGATAGCCAATCCATACCCGGAATCACATCCAAACCTTGAGATTCCAAAATGATTAAATCCGAGGGGAAAACATGCCTACCTATACTCAATGGCACTTGAAAACATCCTTGACTAGCCATATACTCCGCTCTTGGTGAGCTTACTAACATGTGTGTTGTAAGAACCTTGATGGGCAGTTTATACTTATCCACAAATTCCCTTGATATGTATGAATGCGATGCACTAGTATCAAAAAGAACGATTGTAGTAAATGACTTAACCAAAAACTTACCTGTTACTTCATCTGGCTGGGCTTCAACCTCCTCCACGTTAACGTGGTTCACCTGTCCCCTGTTGAAAGGGTTCGGCTTCTTCCCAGAGCTTCCATTGCCATTTCCATTCTTAGCTTCAGGACATTCATTGGCATCATGTCCAGTCTTCTGACACTTGTAGCAAGTGACTTGGCTCAGATCCGTCTTGGCTGGGGTAGATGGGTTGGTACGGTTCTGGTCGTTGCTTCCTCCATTCTCGTTACCATTCTTGGGGCCACTATTATTGTGTGAGCTCCCTCCTCCATGGGTATGCTGAAAATGTCCTCCCGAATTCGGGGTAAAACGGGGCTTCTGCTGAGCTCCGGAATTCTACTTCCCTTGTCCATACTTCCTCTTGCGGTTGTCAATATGCTGTTGCTTCCCTTCAATCATGAGAGCTCTATCTACCAACTCCTGGTAGTTGTTGAAGGTTGCTATCATCAACTGCATGCTCAGGTCATCATTCAGTCCTTCCAGAAACTTCTCCTGCTTAGCTGCATCCGTAGCAACGTCATCTGGGGCATAACGTGCTAGCTTACTAAAGTCATCCACATACTGGCCAACAGTATATCCTCCTTGGCGCAAGTTGCGAAACTCACGCTTCTTCATGGCCATAGCTCCTACTGAAACATGGGCAGTACGGAAAGCCTCCTGAAACTGATCCCATGCGATAGTGTCGATAGGATATGTGGTTGTGAAATTCTCCCACCATGATGCTGCGGGTCCATCAAGCTGATGTGCGGCAAAACACACCTTCTCCGCATCTATGCATCCTGCAGTGGTCAACTCCCTTCCCATCTTGCGGTGCCAATCATCTGCAACTATCGTCTCGGTGCTACTGGAGAACACCGGCAGGTTTAGCCTCAAGAAATGGGCTAAGTGATCAACAGGTGGTGGTGGTGGTGGGCTATTGTTGTTGTTGTTGTTGTTCCCCTGATTCTGGTTTTGGACTAGTAACTACATCAAATCATTCTACTGCTGGATCAACTGGGTGAGCTCCGGTGGGAAAGCAAATCCATTGTCACGTCTCGGAGGCATCTGAGGGTTTAGAAAAGATGAGAATACAGAATAGAATGAGGTCTAGAGAGAAAACACTACCCATATGTACATGAGACAAATGCAAACAATATCACTTCATTCAATTCAAAAAAGGGCATACAATGGTCTAACTATTGTTACAAAAGTGCTCGGACTATGCTATAAACACGGGGAAATACTACTACTGTTATGGTGGTCGACTAGAAAAACTGCTCGGTTGAAGACTCCATGATATCTGCTCCAGCTTCGTCAACATAGTCATCATCGCTATCGTCTGGGTCCGAGTCGCTGTTGTCGATGATGATGTAGTTCTCTAGACAAGTGCAATCATCGTCTTCTCCTCCAGTCGCGGGGAATCCCATGAATACCTTCAGCTTCTTCTTCAGATCATCATTCTTCTCCACGAGTGTTGCTATTTCCTCCTCATATCCATCACGCGTAGACTTGAGTTATTCCTCCAGTTCCATGATCTTGGTCATAGCCTTGTTCAGATCTATCATGCCTGCGCACATCTGGTTCTCCTGGTGACGAATGTGCTGGTTTAACTCCTGGATGAAAGCTGCAAGTGATCTATCCTTCCTTGTGTTGATCATCTCCCATTGCTCATCGTGACGCCCACTGAGGGAGTCCTGGATTAGGGGGTTTCCGGATGGCCGGACTATGACCTTTGGCTGGACTCCCGGACTATGAAGATACAAGATGGAAGACTTTGTCCCGTGTACGGATAGGGACTTTCCTTGGCGTGGAAGGCAAGCTTGGCGATACGATCTGAAGATCTCCTCCCATTGTAACCGAATCTGTGTAACCCTAGCCCTCTCCGGTGTCTATATAAACCGGAGAGTTTTAGTCCGTAGGACGAACAACAATCATACCATAGGCTAGCTTCTAGGGTTTAGCCTCTCTGATCTCGTGGTAGATCAACTCTTGTAATACCCATACCATCAATATTAATCAAGCAGGAGTAGGGTTTTACCTCCACCGAGAGGGCCCGAACCTGGGTAAAAACATCGTGTCCCTTGTCTCCTGTTACCATCCGCCTAGACGCACAGTTCGGGATCCCCTACCCGAGATCCGCCAGTTTTGACACCGACATTGGTGCTTTCATTGAGAGTTCCTCTGTGTCCTCGCCTTTAGGCCCGATGGCTTCTTCGATCAGCAACCACGACGCGGTCGAGGGCGAGACTTTTCTCCCCGGACAGATCTTCGTATTCGGCGGCTTTGCACTGTGGGCCAACTCGTTTGGCCATCTGGAGCAGATCAAAAGCAAAGCCCCTGGCCATCAGGTCAGATTTGGAAGCTTAAACTACATGGCCGACATTCGTGGGGACTTGATCTTCGACGGATTCGAGCCACGGCCAAGCGCGCCGCACTATCTCGATAGACGTGATCTAGCTCTGCCGTCGGACAGCGCCTAGAGTGCCGCTCAGGAGTCCGCTCCGACCGTTAGTTCGGAGCCGACTGTGCTAACCAGGGACGGACGGTTGGATGCCGCCTCGGGAGCCGCGATCTCTACGGCGATAGAGCCGAATACCAGCCTAGTCCTTTGCAAGGCCCGTGACTCCAAGGTGCCGGACTCCACTCCGGACTCCGAATCTTCCGCACCCCTTCCGATCGAACCCGATTGGGCTCCAATAATGGAGTTCACTGCCGCGGACGTCTTTCAGCACTCGCCCTTTGGCGATATCCTGAACTCCCTAAAGTCTCTCTCTTTGTCAGGGGAGCCCTGGCCGGACTATGGTCAGCAGGGTTGGGATACGGAGGACGAAGAAATTCGAAACCCACCCACCACCCACTTTGTAGCCACTATCGATGATTTAACCGACATGCTCAACTTTGACTCCGAAGACATCGACGGTATGGACGTCGATGAAGGAGACGACCAAGAACCAGCACCTATAGGGAATTGGAAAGCCACCTCGTCATATGACATATACAAGGTGGACACCCCAAAAGCAGGGGACGGCGAGGAACAAACAGAGGATGACCCCTCCAGGAAGCAACCCAAGCGCCGACGTCAGCGGTGCCGCTCTAAATCCCGCCAAAGGAAGAACGGCGAATCCGGCACCGGAGATAACAACACGCCGGACAGTGCCGAAGATAACCCCCTCCAGCAGGATTCAGTGCAGGAGGACGAAGAAGCCAGCCCTCAGGAGAGAGCGGCCGACAGAGAGGTTGAGGACGACAACTATATGCCTCCCTCCGAAGACGAGGCAAGCCTCGATGACGATGAATTCGTCGTGCCAGAGGATCCTGTCGAACAAGAGCGTTTCAAACGCAGGCTTATGGCCACGGCACGCAGCCTCAAGAAAAAACAGCAGCAGCTTAGAGCTGACCAAGACTTGCTAGCAGATAGATGGACCGAAGTCCTGGCAGCCAGAGAGTATAAACTCGAGCGCCCCTCCAAGAGCTACCCAAAGCGCAGGCTGCTACCCCAACTTGAGGAGGAAGCAACTAGACCTACATTACCAGCGTACGATGCGCCCGATAGGCCACCCCGTGGCCGCGACAGAGAGGATTTCAGGCCCTCGACCCAAGCCGCACCCCGGCACCGCTCAAAACATAACAGAGTACGGGGAGACGCAACAGACCTGCGAGACATACTGGAGGACAAGGCAAGGCAAACAAGATCGATCTACGGATCGCGTGGGCGACCCACATCATGTGATGATAAGCGTCACACTGGATATGATAAATACAGCCAGGCCGAATACAATAGACCGAGCTCATCTGAGCTGCGCCGCGATATAGCCCAGTACAGGGGTGCCGCACACCCACTATACTTCACAGACGAAGTAATGGATCATCAAATCCCTGAGGGTTTCAAGCCCGTAAACATTGAATCATATGACGGCACAACTGATCCCGCAGTATGGATCGAGGACTACCTCCTTCATATCCACATGGCCCGCGGTGATGATCTACACGCCATCAAATACCTCCCGCTCAAGCTTAAAGGACCAGCTCGACATTGGCTTAACAGCCTGCTAGCAGAGTCAATTAGTTGCTGGGAGGACCTGGAATCCGTATTCCTCAACAACTTCTAGGGCACTTACGTGCGACCACCAGACGCCGATGACCTAAGCCACATAATCAAGCAGCCAGAGGAATCGGCCAGGCAATTCTGGACACGGTTCCTAACCAAGAAAAATTAAATAGTCGACTGTCCGGACGCCGAGGCCCTTGCTGCCTTCAGGCACAACATCCGAGACGAATGGCTTGCCCGGCACCTAGGACAGGAAAAGCCGAAATCCATGGCAGCCCTCATGACACTCATGACCCGCTTCTGCACGGGCGAAGACAGCTGGCTAGCTTGTAGCAATAACATAACCAAGAGCCCTGGTAATTCGGATACCAAGGACAACAATGGCAGGTCACATCGCAACAAGCACAAGCGCCGCATTAATGGCAACAATACTGAGGATATGGCAATCAATGCCGGATTCAGAGGCTCTAAACCCGGTCAACGGAAGAAGCCATTCAAAAGAAACCCTCCGGGCCCATCCAACTTAGACCGGATACTCGATCGCTTGTGCCAGATACACGGCACCCCCGAACAACCAGCCAACCACACCAATAGGGACTGTTGGGTGTTCAAGCAGGCAGGCAAGTTAAGTGCCGAAACCAGAGACAAGGGGTTGCATAGCGACGACAAGGAGGAGCCCCGGCCGCCGAACAACAGAGGACAGAAGGGCTTCCCCCCGCAAGTGCGGACGGTGAACATGATATACGCGACCCACATCCCCAAAAGGGAGCGGAAGCGTGCCCTCAAGGATGTCTATGCGTTGGAGCCAGTCGCCCCAAAGTTCAACCCATGGTCCTCCTGCCCGATCACCTTTGATCGACGGGACCACCCCACTAGCATCCGTCACGGCGGATTCGCCGCATTGGTCCTAGACCCAATCATTGACGGATTTCACCTCACTAGAGTCCTCATGGACGGCAGCAGTAGCCTGAACCTGCTTTATCAGGATACAATGCGAAAAATGGGTATAGATCCCTCACGAATTAAACCCACAAAGACAACCTTTAAAGGCGTCATACCAGGTGTAGAAGCCAGCTGTACAGGCTCGGTTACACTTGAAGTGGTCTTCGGATCCCCGGATAATTTCCGAAGCGAAGAGTTAATCTTCGACATAGTACCATTCCGCAGTGGCTATCATGCCCTGCTCGGACGAACCACATTTGCAAAATTCAATGCGGTGCCGCACTACGCATATCTCAAGCTCAAGATGCCAGGTCCTCGCGGAGTCATGACGGTAAATGGAAACACTGAATGCTCTCTCCGAACGGAGGAGCACACAGCCGCCCTGGCGGCGGAAGTACAGAGCAGCCTCTCAAGGCATCTCCCCAATCCAGGTGTTAAACGTCCGGACAACGTCAAGCGCGCCCGAAGCAACCTCCAACAAAGCCGGCTGGCACATTCCGAGCCAGCATAGCAATGCGGCCCCAACCCCAGCCCTCGCCAGACGGTGATATCGGTACCACGCATACATAATTATGCTTTGAAAATACCATGGGCATAAGGGGAGGGGCACAACTATGGCACACCTAGAATGCGGCTCAACCACACTTAGGGGCTCCCTATTCCGCTGTTTTCTTTTCTTTTTGTATACTTTCAAGACCCAACTATTCGGAAGGCCTGTCCGGCAATAAACTCGCCGAACACACGATGCAACAGCCAGGGCGCGAACAAGCTGCGTCATATGTCCAGGTGGTCTCTATAATGATCTAAATACCCGTTTTGATTAAATTTACGCAGCTTGCCCCTGGAGGGGGACCTGTCAAATAATCCCATCCCTTGCTTATCGCACTATTTGTATCGTTCTGCTTTCATAGCAGCTCTTTTTTAATAAACAATACATAGCTCTTATCTATTATTGTATTCATCTATTTTTATAAAAATATATTCAGTCATGACATTATGCAACCGTACACTTTGGTACGGCCAATACACCAGGGTCTTAAGCACCCCATAACATGTTGTGAGAAGACCGAACACTCTCACAAGTGCGGCACCCCGAACTTATAGCACTATATGCATCGGCTCCGAATCATGTCTTTGGTCAATAGTTGGGTTTGCCCGGCTCCCATGTTTTGGTACCTTACGTTCCGCAATGTTGGCTAAGGTAGCGCTAGGAGAACTACTGCGATTGTGCCCCAGTTGAGTTGGGTTAACACCTCAGTAGAGAAAGCTAAAACTGACCGTCATGATAGTGCGAGAGACCGGTCGCTGTTTGCGAGGTTTTTTTCGAGTCCTTAAAGACTTATGCCGCTTAGAGCGAGGAACCGGACTTATCCGGCCTAGGCGTCGATAGCGCCCCGAACTCGGTCTTCCGAATACTAGGGGCTTCGCCGAAATTTAAAATTATAGAATTCTATGGCTAAGTGAGAGTGATAAAGCATTATAAGTCTGACGGCCTGGTTCGTTGTGCTGAGCGCCTCCCTAGATGGACCCAAGAATGGGAACAAGAGCGCTCAGGTTTATCCCGAACACCCCAGCACTCGTGGCATGGGGGTCGAAGCCGACGACTTGCATCTCTCAGATTTGAAAAATGGCTGCACATAAGGTAATATTTTAAATTAATAAGCGTTGCTTAATGCATATGAACAAAGTTTTCAGCGTACAGGATAGCAGATGCGAGACTACTCAAAAATTACATCTTTAGTGCACTCGTCCGCTATACGGCGAGCACCCTTCAGGACGCCCTTATAATACATCTCGAGCGTGCGATACTCCCTGCCCGGCGGTGGCGCGTCCGTCAAAAGCTTCTCAGCGTCCAGCTTGCCCCAATGCACTTTAGCACGGGCAAGAGCCCGACGGGCACCTTCGATATAGATAGAGAGCTTGACAACTTCAATCCACAGACACGTGTCCACCAGCCGCCGCACCAGACCGAAGTAGCTCCCAGGCATGGCTTCTCCAGGCCACAGCTGAGCTATGAGGCCCTTCATGGCCTGTTCGGCCACCTTGTGGAGCTCGACCAGCTGCTTCAGCTGGTCGCTCAGGGGCACTGGATGTTCGGCCTCAGCATACTGAGACCAGAACACCTTCTCCGTCGAGCTCCCCTCTTCGTCTCGATAGTACGCGGCGGCATCAGACACACTACGCGGCAGATCGGCGAACGCTCCTGGAGAGCTCCAGATCTGGGTAAGTAACAGATAATTTACTTTTATATTCTTGCTTTGCATAAAGAATGCCTTACCCGTCGCTATCTTCTTCATCGCCTCGATCTCCTAGAGGGCCTTCTGGGCTTCGGCCTTAGCGGTTTCGGCACTCTCAAGAGCCAAGGCGAGCTCGGACTCTCGAGTCTTCGAGTCGCGCTCCAAACTCTCGTGTTTTTCCACGAGAGCCTGGAGCTCTTGCCGCACCTCCGCCACCCGCGCCTCCTGCTTCTCTCGCTCGGCGCGCTCTAGGGCCGCACTATTTTCGGCCTTGGAGACCGCCTCCTTCAGGGCCGCCACCTCGGCCGTGGCCCCTGCAACATTTAAGTTGGTCCTGTCATTATTTGCAACCAAGTATTTTTATATACATTTACATACAGTATTACATACCCTCCTTGTCCTCGAGCTGCTTCTTGGCACGGACGAGCTTGCTCTCGGACCGCTTGAGGCTTCCCTTCAATGCATTGACCTCCGCAGTCAGTGCGGTAGAGGTCAGCAGCGCAGCCTGCATTCCCATATCGACATATTTTTATTAGACTCCTGCGTATATCTTTTTGGATCCTCAGCTCAGCTTTTCTTTTCCGAACGCCGAACCGAGCATCAGGGGCTACTATCTATGCGGTAACATTTTTATATGTTTTAAGCACATACCTCGAAGCCTGTTAACAGACTTGTGCAGGCTTCTGTCAGCCCGCTCTTGGCGGACTGAACCTTTTGAATCACCGCACTCATAACAGTGTGGTGTTCCTCGTCGATGGAGGCGCCGTTAAGCGCCTCCAGCAAATTGTCCAGCGCCTCCGGATGGACGGAGGTCGCTGACGGCGTAGGCTCGCCCTTCTTATGAAGGCGCCGCCTGTTGGACTCTGGAACCGTTGGTGGTTCCGGAGTAGTGTCCGGCCCTGGGCCGGACTTAGATCCCTCCGGGGCTTTGCCCCCTTTGGGCCTGGAGTCCGGGAGGTCGCCTTGGGGCGCCTCCAGGACCACCTCCTCCTGGTTCGGTCCCTTTTGGGACTCCGCCTCGGCATCGTCCGCAGGGAGCGGGGAGGAAGCCGTCGGAAGTGAAGCGCTATTCACATCCGACGAATTCAGAGAGCCGCTCGACGAATCGCCGAGCTGAACTCTGGGTGGACTGCATAATTAAAATTCGGCATCAGAAGCTATCAAATAATAGAGGGGCGCCATGAGTCATTCGGGTAGCCGGACACTTACGATTTTGCCAGGGGCTTGACCCTGGATGGCCATTCCTCCCCGCCGTCTTCGGCATCGGAGGCATAGTCCGGAAGAAGGGTCTTCCCCTTCTTGGCCTCCTAGGCCTCCCTAGTTGGGGCAGCCTTCCTTTTCTTTCCTCCCCCCTTTGGATGGGGAGAGGCTTCTTCTTCTTCTTCTTCTTCCTCGTCTTCTGAGGCGGAGGGTGCGTCAGGGTCGTCGGGCAATGAATCTGACACCACCAGGCATCGGGAGCTCTTTCGAGTCCCCGTGGCCTTCTTCTTGGCCTTCTTCTCCGGCACCATGTGAGGTGCCGGAACCAGCAGCTTCGTTAAACGAGCGTCCGCTGGGTCTTCGGGCAAAGGAGCCGGACAACTGATCAGTCCGGCCCTCTTCGGCCAGTCCTGGCAAAGGGATGGGGGTTTAGATCCCGCATAAAATCAAATCTATGGAAAATAGATACCCCGTAATGGGAAAATTAGCTCACCGCGCTGGCTTGGCGCTTGGCGCAGAATCCGCAATCCTCGGTGACAGGAGGCGGGACCTCGGAGCTCTTGAATAGCACCTTCCATGCATCCTCGTGCTTTGTGTCGAAGAGCCGGGACAAAGTCTAGTGCTGGGCCGGGTCGAACTCCCACAAGTTGAAAGCCCGTCGTTGACACGGGAGAATCCGGCGGAAGAGCATGACCTGGACTATGATGACAAGTTTAACCTTCCTGCTAATCAGGTCTTTGATGCAGGTTTGAAGTGTGGTCACTTCTGCCGAATTACCCCACAACAGGCCCGTCTCTTTCCAAGACGTGAGCCGTGTGGGAATGCCAGATTGGAATTCGGGGGCCGCTGCCCATTTAGGGTCACGCGGCTCGGTGATGTAGAACCACCCCAATTGCCACCCTTTGATGGTCTCTACGAAGGCGCCCTCGAGCCATGTGACGTTGGGCATCTTGCCCACCATGGCGCCTCCGCACTCCTCTTGGCGTCCGCCCACGACCTTTGGCTTGACGCTGAAAATCTTCAGCCATAGGCCAAAGTGGGGCTCGATGCGGAGGAAGGCCTCGCACACGACGATAAACACCGAGATGTTGAGGATGAAGTTCGGGGCCAAATCATGGAAGTCCAGGCCGTAATAGAACATGAGCCCCCGGACGAACGGGTGAAGAGGAAAGCCCAGTCCGCGGAGGAAATGGGGAAGAAATACGACCCTCTCATGGGGCCCAGGGGTGGGGATGAGCAGCCCCTCGTCTGGAAGCCGGTGCGCAATGTCGTTGTGCAGGTATCTAGCTTTCCGCAACCTTTTGATGTGCCCCTCCGTGACGGAGGAGGCCATCCACTTGCCTCCCGCTTCGGACATGGTTGGAGTAGGTCGAGGTGAGATGTGCGGGCTTGGGCGTTGGAGCTCGAGTGTGCAAGGACGAATAAGCAAAGGATGAAGAAGGCGTGAATGGAAAGGGTAGATGCTTATCCCCTTATATGGGCGGCCAAAACTACGAGCCCCCACCGGCCTAATAAGACTCGCTTATCTTCCAAGCACTGCGGTTAATGGCGCGGTTGGGTTACCCACGCCCGTATTGATGAGAATCCCAGAATAAGGGGACATGATCTCTGCTTTGACAAGACGTGCCAAGGAAACCACCTTGCTAAGCGCACTGAGGTGGAACGACAAAATGAATAAAGGCTAGGCCGTGGCATGATGTCACGCCGCAGAATAGGTCAGCAGATTAGATTTGTGTAAATATTATTCTCTCTACGGTGCCATGTGGAAATTATTTTGCAGAGCTGGACACTATCCTGGTGTTCAACATCTTCTATGAAGTATTCGGAGGAGGAACCCGCCTTGCAATGCCGAAGACAATTGGTGCGTCGGGCTCGTCGTCATTGAAGCCTGGTTCAGGGGCTACTGAGGGAGTCCTGGATTAGGGGGTGTCCGGATGGCCGGACTATGACCTTTGGCCGGACTCCCGGACTATGAAGATACAAGATGGAAGACTTCGTCCCGTGTCCGGATAGCGACTTTCCTTGGCGTGGAAGGCAAGCTTGGCGATACGATCTGAAGATCTCCTCCCATTGTAACCGACTCTGTGTAACCCTAGCCCTCTCCGGTGTCTATATAAACCGGAGAGTTTTAGTCCGTAGGACGAACAACAATCATACCATAGGCTAGCTTCTAGGGTTTAGCCTCTCTGATCTCGTGGTAGATAAACTCTTGTAATACCCATACCATCTATATTAATCAAGCAGGAGTAGGGTATTACCTCCACCGAGAGGGCCCGAACCTGGGTAAAAACATCGTGTCCCTTGTCTCCTGTTACCATCCGCCTAGACGCACAGTTCGGGACCCCCTACCCGAGATCCACCGATTTTGACACCGACACCCACAAATCTGGTAAATAGTATCATGGAGATCCTTTTGGTAACTTCTCCAATGCGTCCCATTGTGATGTGGGCTGCCATGCTCTTTCCTTGATTCCAGGTTGGTGCATCAAAGGAAAACTCTATGGGCTCAGTGACGGGCATGAACGTCCTTCCTGGAACTTGAACTTGAATCATCCAATGTTGCTCTTCTGGTAAAGTGGCAATGTAGGTCCTTGTGAAGCTTGGTACTCCGATGTTCAGGTACTTAGTGACTTCCTTCAAGTGGCGTCCAAAGGGTGTATCTTCATCCGGTTGCGTGAACTTGTTCCTTGCATCCGCCATCCTAAAAGAGTAGAAAAGATGAGGAGTCAGAAAATGAGAAGATAGAGTAGTGATCTAGGGCTTTTAGCTTAGTGGTCATGTCCTACAGTCAGCTTGTGCTCTGATACCATCTTGTAGCGACCAGACCTCAAACAGTCCAATCTCTGTGCTTTAGTGTCATCCCTGGATCAGTAATGATGACATGCACAGTACTTGAAGGATTTATAACAGAGTAGCAATCACACACTTATTACATCGTATGTCTCAAAAGAGAACTTATTACAGTAAATATGGCTTAAGTCCATCTAATAGCGATAACAGCGGAAGGCTTGGAAGATAAGCGAGTCCATCAACTCCAACGGCATCACTGAGTATAAGACCATGACCTAAGGAACCTTACTCGTCGTCTGAAAAGTCTGCAACATGAACGTTGCAGCTCGAAAAACGGGCCAGCACATGGAATATGCTGGCAATGTAACACATAGAGACTAATGAACAGAATAATGCTATACTACATGCATATATGGCTGGTGGAAATCTCTATGGTTACAGTTATGCATAAAGTCAAATTTTCCCTACTGCAAAGGAATAAATTTTATTTAACTATCATGATGGTAGTTAAACATTGAGAAGGTTCACCCAACTCAATCCCAATTAAGCATCATCATTAAACCCAACAAAATTAAATTAAAGTAACATGATGAGATTCACATGATAATCCAAGTACTAGATACTCAAAACGTCCATAACCGGGGACACGGCTAACCATGATTAGTTTATACACTCTGCAGAGGTTTGTGCACTTTTCCCCACAAGACTCGATCTCCTCCATTGGAATTCTCACACTACATGGTGTTTGAGAAAATGGATGACCCAGACATAGCCTTTCAGAAGTGTTTGCACCTTACGACTGGGTAGAAAGTTACACCTACTTTCCCCTACATCTGCTAGTCTACCACTGTAAGAGTTCACACAACTTAATCAACTATGCTAGAGCCCATAGTAGCTTGTAGCTGCACACGGAAGTTTCTAGCTTGAATAATCTCATGATCCCTTTGAGCCTGGGTGGCGGTCCATAAAGAAAACAGGCAATCACTGGAATCCCAGGTGCCTCAATCCACCCAGATGTGAGTTAAATTGCCACCTTAAATAAACCACTAAATAACCATCCCACATCTGTCATGAAAACACTCACCCAATCCACGTCTACTAGCATAGCATGGCAATATAAGCTAACGTAGAAGTAACTCCTAAGGGTTTGATAATAATACATGTAATAGGTACTACCTCATCTACTTCCCAAAACCCCCATATTAAAATCAGATCCTAATCATGCTATTGTTTGAGGATTGATCTAATGCAAAAAACTAGGTAGTAAAGAGGTATGATCAAAGTGTTACTTGCCTTGCTGATGATCCGCGAAACATAGAGATTCGAAGTAGCAAGCGGTGCACTCCGGGTACTCTATCGCAAACAAACAAGCATACAATAAGTACTCATCTAATGCATAGGTAAAACTCGAATAAGATAACTAACCAGAGAGTTCAACTTAAGAACTCCGGTTTGCAAAAAAAATCAAATCAAACAAAGCAATGAAAGTCAAACGGCGAAGAAACAAGCTTCGTTTACTAATCTGGACCTAAGTCAAAATTTTACAATAGCAAAAACTTGTTTGAGTTGGTTAAGCGGAAAGAGGGTTTCGAGATGAAACTCCAGGCGCTTGAATCGCCTGATTCCGATAAACGAGCGAAAAGATAAACTAAAACGAAAATCGGATCAGAAATCGCGATCTGGAATAATCGCGGAAAATCCAAGAAAAAGAAAAACTGACGAACTTTCTAACGAACGGACGTTCGTTGACTGCAACTAAATGGTGAACTCATCCGTTTAAAACGGAAACGAGCGAACGCTCGCTAAATAAATAAACCGAAAAAATAATAAAAAACCGATCTAAAAAAATAAAACATAGGGTTTTCTAAAAGAACCAAATCGGTTTTCTCTAGAAAACCGGCAGCGACGGGTGGCTACCTCGGCTCGGGGCTCCGGCGAGGTCCGGCGGCTCTGGCGGTGTCCGGTGGGGCGACGGGTTTCCCGGGCGGTGGCGGGAGGCGGCGGCGGCGGGAGGCTGGGTGGTTCGGGTGGCGGGATCGGGCGGGCGGCGGCGTCCGGCTTGGGGAAGGGGGCGCCGGGTCGGGGTCAACCTCGGGAGGCGTGCCCCGACCGGACTCCGCGATAGCGGCGGGGAGGACTCCCCTCCCACGGGGGAAGGCGGCGGCGGCGCGGGCCTGGCCTGGCTTGGCTGGGCCTTCGGCCCGGTCTGGCGCGCCAAACTTATTTTTAAAATAAATTCCGCCAAAACTAAGAAAAATTCTAGAAAATAAAATAAATTTTTAAAAAATTCCAAAATAAATTTTCACCGTCTAAATAAAATATTTAGAACAAGATGAACATTTTCTTGGCCCTAAAATGTAGTTTTGAAAAACGTCCAATTTTCCTAAATTCAAATAAAATAGCGAAAAACTCTGAAATAAAAACTTATTTGATTTTATTATTAAATCCTCAATATTTCTTTATTTTGGGAAAGTCATTTTATTCCCTCTCTATATTCAAAAAAAATTATTCCCTCTCTTATATTTTTATAATAGAAATAATTGAAGATAAAATATATACAATCAAATGATCCTATTTTCAAAATTTGAGAATACTCCAATATGAAAATAACGAAATTCCCAACTCTCTCCGTGGGTCCTTGAGTTGCGTAAAATTTCTAGGATTGAGCCAAAATGCAATAAAATATGGTATGCAATGATGATCTAATGTATAACATTCCAAATTGAAAATTTGGGATGTTACATCTAACTTTCTTGCTCTATGTTGATTTCAGTTTAAGTTGTATAAACAGTTATGTTCTCATGTGATGCACATTACAAGTGTTGCCAATGTGGTGTAGTTTCTCACACTTATATTTTGTCTATGCTGTTGTGTCTTAAAAATATATGAGTTGAACCGTGTCTCTATCTTGATTAGGCAACATAAACTAGAATGATATGGACAATACAGTGACCATAGTACATAGATATATGTTTGTTTCATGCCATTATCGTATCCACCTTACTACTGAACCGGTTTACCAAAATGAGTTTCGCATACTACATGCTAAACCTGTGATGTGTCTGCTTGTTTCTCTTGTAGTATGCAAACAAAATATTGGAGAAGAGCACCCCACTATGCAATGGTAGGGAAAGTAATGCAGATAAGGTTCAAGATAGTGAGACAACCCCGTTGGTCTTCAAGAAAGGTGATAAAAACAATCTTGTAGACGATGAGGAAACCCCACAGTCCTGTGTTGATGTAGTGTTCGAGTTACAAGCCAGTACCGCTGGCACAAGCTCTTCGAACTCGCTGCCTGAATCTCTTCAACTTCTTCAGTCTCAGCTACAAGCTGAAAGGCACCAGTCAGCTGTGCTGCGCAAGAAGCCGAAGGACTGAGGAAGTCCCTGCAGAATTCAGATGCATACTTTCTTGTGCAACAGCAAGCGCTGGAGGATTTAAGCGTCAAACAAGAGAAAGTTAATAATCTTGCTAAGCATCTTGCCAGCATTATGGGTACCCAGGATATTGTTTCGTGAGCTCTTTTGAAGTGGTTTCAGTTCAGGACTTGTTTTGCTGTGGCGTTTATATGCTGCTTTGTTACCTATATTTGCACTAGTGGCGAACTTTGATGCCGAGTGGATGTAATATGTGTAATAGTCGTGATAGCCTAGCGTAAGTTGCTTGCTTATTTATTTCCTTGTTGTCTTGTTTATTTGTTTGCTTGTAGTCAGTGCAGTTCTTTTTCCGTGGTTTGCTAGTGGCCGCAATAACCTATTTTTTAAAACTAGGCCACAATAACCATGGGCTACATATTTACTGTAGTGACACTGGGCCGCCTACCGGCTGTAGAAACTGTTGGGGAACGTAGTAATTTCAAAAAGATTCCTACGCGCACGCAAGATCATGGTGATGCATAGCAATGAGAGAGGAGAGTGTTGTCCACATACCCTCGTAGACCAAAAGTGGAAGCGTTAGCACAACGCAGTTGATGTAGTCGTACGTCTTCATGATCCGACCGATCCAAGTACCGAACGTACGGCACCAGTTCAGCACACGTTCAGCTCGATGATGTCCCACGAACTCCGATCCAGCAGAGCTTCGTGGGAGAGTTCCGTTAGCACGACGGCGTGATGACGGTGTTGATGATGGTACCGATGCAGGGCTTCGCCTAAGCACCACTATGATATTACCGAGGTGGAATATGGTGGAGGGGGGCACCGCACATGGCTGGGAGAGATAACCAGATCAACTTGTGTCTAGAGGTGCCCCCTTGCCCCCATATATAGAGGAGCGGAGGAGGGGGGAGGGCTGGCCCTCCTATGGCGCACCCTGGAGGAGTCCTACTCCCACCGGGAGTAGGATTCCCCCCCCCCCTCCAAGTAGTAGGAGTAGGAGTCAAGGAAAGGGAAAAGATAAGAGAAGGAAGGAGGGGGCGCAGCCCCTTCCCCTAGTCCAATTCGGACTAGGCCTTGGGGGGGGGGGGGGGGGCGCAGCCTCCCCTCTCTGTTTCCCCTAAAGCCCAATAAGGCCCAAATACTCCTCGGCGAATTCCTGTAACTCTTCGGTACTCCAAAAAAATACCCGAATCACTCGAAACCTTTCCGATGTCCGAATATAGTCGTCCAATATATGAATCTTTATGTCTCGACCATTTCGAGACTCCTCGTCATGTCCCTGATCTCGTCCGGGACTCCGAACTACCTTCGGTAGATCAAAATACATAACTCATAATGTAAATTGTCATCGAACGTTAAGCGTGCGGACCCTACGGGTTCGAGAACTATGTAGACATGACCGAGACAAATCTCTGGTCAATAACCAATAGCGGAACCTGGATGCTCATATTGGCTCCCACATATTCTACGAAGATCTTTATCGGTCAAACCGCATAACAACATACGTTGTTCCCTTTGTCATCGGTATGTTACTTGCCCGAGATTCGATCGTCGGTATCTCAATACCTAGTTCAATCTTGTTACCGACAAGTCTCTTTACTCGTTATGTAACGCATCATACCGCAACTAACTCATTAGTCACATTGCTTGCAAGGCTTATAGTGATGTGCATTACCGAGAGGGCCCAGAGATACCTCTCCGATAATTGGAGTGACAAATCCTAATCTCGAAATACGCCAACTCAACAAGTACCTTCGGAAACACATGTAGAGCACCTTTATAATCTCTCAGTTACGTTGTGATGTTTGGTAGCACAGAAAGTGTTCCTCCGATAAATGGGAGTTGCATAATCTCATAGTCATAGGAACATGTATAAGTCATGAAGAAAGCAATAGCAACATACTAAATGATCAAGTGCTAAGCTAACGGAATGGGTCAAGTCAATCACATCATTCTCCTAATGATGTGATCCCGTTAATCAAATGACAACTCATGTCCATGGTTAGGAAACTTAACCATCTTTGATTAACGAGCTAGTCAAGTAGAGGCATACTAGTGACACTATGTTTGTCTATGTATTCACACATGTATTATGTTTCCGGTTAATACAATTCTAGCATGAATAATAAACATTTATCATGAAATAAGGAAATAAATAATAACTTTATTATTGCCTCTAGGGCATATTTCCTTCAGTCTGGCACTTGCACTAGAGTCAATAATCTAGTTCACATCACCATGTGATTTAACACTAATATTCACATCTGCATGTGATTAACACCCATAATTCAGATCGTCATGTGACCAATGCCCAAAGGGTTTACTAGAGTCAATAATCTAGTTCACATTGATATGTGATTAACACCCAAAGAGTACTAAGGTGTGATAATGTTTTGCTCGTGATAGAAGTTTAGTCAATGGGTCTGTCACATTCAGAGCCGTGTGTATTTTGCAAATATTCTATGTCTACAATGCTCTGCACGGAGCTACTCTAGCTAATTGCTCCAACTTTCAATGTCATCCGGATTGGTGTAAAAGCTTGCACCGATGTAACTCTTTATGCTCTTTTATTACCTCCATAATCGAGAAACATTTTCTTAGTCCTTTCTAAGGATATTCTTGACCGCTGTCCAGTGATCTACTCCTAGATCAAAATTGTACTCCTTGCCAAATTCAGAGCAAGATATACAATAGATCTGGTACATAGCATAGCATACTTTATAGAACCTATGACTATGGCATAGGGAATGACTTTCATTCTCTTTCTATTTTCTGTCGTGGTCGGGCTTTGAGTCTTACTCAACTTCACACCTTGCAACACAGACAAGAACTCCTTCTTTGACTGTTCCATTTTGAACTACTTCAAAATCTTATCAAGGTATGTACTCACTGAAAAATCTTATCAAGCGTCTTGATCTATCTCTATAGATCTTGATGCTCAATGTGTAAGCAGCTTTACTGAGGTCTTTCTTTGAAAAACTCTTATTCAAGTATCCTATTATGCTATCCAGAATTTCTATATCATTTCCAATCAACAATATGTCATCTACATATAGCTTTAGAAATGGTACAGAGGTCCCACTCACTTTCTTGTAAATATAGGCTTCTCCAAAAGTTTGTATAAAACCATATGCTTTGATCAACTCATCAAAGCGTATATTCCAACTCCGAGATGCTTGCACCAGTCCATAGATGGATCACTGGAGCTTGCACATTTTGTTAGCACCTTTAGGATTGACAAAGCCTTCTGGTTGCATCATATACAACTCTTCTTTAATAAATCCATTAAGGAATGCAGTTTTGACATCCATTTGCCAGATTTCATAAAATGTGGCAATTGCTAACATGATTCGGACAGACTTAAGCATCAATACGAGTGAGAAAATTTCATTGTATTCACCACTTTGAACTTGTCGAAAAACTTTTTTGCGACAGGTCGAGCTTTGTAGATAGTAACACTACTATCAGCGTCTGTCTTCCTCTTGAAGATCCATTTATTTTCTATGGCTTGCCGGTCATCGGGAAAGTCCACCAAAGTCCATACTTTGTTCTCATACATGGATCCCATCTCAGATTTCATGGCTTCAAGCAATTTTGCGGAATCTGGGCTCATCATCGCTTCCTCATAGTTCGTAGGTTCATCATGGTCTAGTAACATGACTTCCAGAATAGGATTAACGTACCACTCTGGTGTGGACTATACTATGGAAGGCCTACGAGGTTCTGTAGTAACTTGATCTGAAGTTTCATGATCATCATCGTTAGCTTCCTCACTAATTGGTGTAGGAATCACTAGAACTGATTTCTGGGATGAACTACTTTCCAATTTGGGAGAAGGTACAATGACCTTATCAAGCTCTACTTTCCTCCCACTCACTTCTTTTGAGAGAAACTCCTTCTCTAGAAAGGATATATCTTAGCAACGAATATCTTGCCTTCGGATCTGTGATAGAAGGTGTACCCAACAGTTTCCTTTGGGTATTCTATGAAGACGCACTTCTCCGATTTGGTTCGAGCTTAGTAGGTTGAAACTTTTTCACATAAGCATCGCAGCCCCAAACTTTAAGAAATGACAACATTGGTTTCTTGCCAAACCACAGTTCATAAGGCGTCGTCTCAATGGATTTTGATGGTGCCTTATTTAAAGTGAATGCAGCTATCTCTAATGCGTAACCCCAAAACGATAGTGGTAAATCAGTAAGATACATCATAGATCGCACCATATCCAATAAAGTGCGGTTACGACGTTCGGACACACCATTATGCTGTGGTGTTCCATGTGGCGTGAGCTGTGAAACTATTCCACATTGTTTTTAAATGAAGGCCAAACTCGTAACTCAAATATTCTCCTCTACGATCAGATTGTAGAAACTTTATTTTCTAGTTACGATGATTCTCCACTTCACTCTGAAATTCTTTGAACTTTTCAAATGTTTCAGACTTATGCTTCATTAAGTAGACATAATCATATCTGCTCAAATCATCTGTGAAGGTCAGAAAAATAACGATACCCGCCACGAGCATCAACACTCATTGGACCGCATACATCGGTATGTATTATTTCCAACAAGTCAGTAGCTCGTTCCATTGTTCTGGAGAATGGAGTTTTTAGTCATCTTGCCCAAAAGGCACGGTTCGCAAGCATCAAATGATTCATAATCAAGTGATTCCAACAGACCATCTTTATGGAGTTTCTTCATGCGCTTTACACTGATATGACCCAAACGGCAGTGCCACAAATATGTTGCACTATCATTATCAACATGGCATCTTTTGGCATCAATATTATGAATATGTGTATCACCATGATCAAGATTCAATAAACCATCAACATTGGATGTATGACCATAGAAGGTTTTATTCATGTAAACAGAATAACAATTTATTCTTTGTCTTAGATGAATAATCATATCACAATAAACATGATCTAATCATATTTATGCTCAACGCAAACACCAAATAACATTTATTTAGGTTCAACACTAATCTCGAAAATATAGGGAGTGTGCGATGATGATCATATCAATCTTGGAACCACTTCCAACACACATCGTCACTTCACCCTCAACTAGTCTCTGTTTATTCTGTAACTCCTGTTTTGAGTTACTAATCTTAGCAACCAACCAAGTATAAAATACCCAGGGGTTACTATAAACACTAGTAAGGTACACATCAATAACTTGTATATCAAATATACCCTTGTTCACTTTGCCATCATTCTTATCTACCAAATATTCAGGGCATTTCCACTTCCAGTGACCATTTCCTTTGCAGTAGAAGCACTCAGTTTCAGGCTTTGGTCCAGCTTTGGGCTTCTTTGCGGGAGTGACAACTTGCTTGCCATTCTACTTGAAGTTCCCTTTCTTTGCCTTTGCCCTTTTCTTGAAACTAGTGATCTTGTCAATCATCAACACTTGATGCTCTTTCTTGATTTCTACCTTTGTTGATTTCAGCACCATGAAGAGCTCGGGAATTGTCTTCATAATCCCTTGCATACTATAGTTCACCACGAAGTTCCAGTAACTTGGTGATGGTGACTAGAGAACTCTGTCAATCACTATCTTATCTGCAAGATTAACTCCCATTTGATTCAAGCGATTGTAGTACCTAGACAATCTGAGCACATGCTCACTGTTTGAGCTATTCTCCTCCATCTTTTAGCTATAGAACTTGTTAGAGACTTCATATCTCTCAACTCGGGTATTTGCTTGAAATATTAACTTCAACTGCTGGAACATCTCATATGGTCCATGCCATTCAAAACGTCTTTGAACTCCCGATTCTAAGCCGTTAAGCATGGTGCACTAAACTATCAAGTATTCATTATATTGAGCTAGCCAAACATTCATAGCGTCTGCATCTGCTCTTGCAATAGGTATGTCACCTAGCGGTGCATCAATGACATAATTCTTCTGTGCATCAATGAGGATAAACGTCAGATCACGGACCCAGTCCGTATCATTGCTACTATCATCTTTCAAATTAGTTTTCGCTAGGAACACATGTAAAACATAGGGAAGCAACAATGCAAGCTATTGATCTACAACATTATTTGCAAAATACTATCAGGACTAAGTTCATGATAAACTAAAGTTCAATTAATTATATTACTTAAGAACTCCCACTTGGATAGACATCCCTCTAATCATCTAAGTGATCACGTGATCCAAATCAACTAAACCATGTCCGATCATCACGTGAGATGGAGTAGTTTTCAATGGTGAACATCACTATGTTGATCATATCTACTATATGATTCACGCTCGACCTTTCGGTCTCCAGTGTTCCGAGGCCATATCTGCATATGCTAGGCTCGTCAAGTTTAACCCGATTATTCTACGTGTGCCAAACTGGATTGCACCCGTTATAGATGAACGTAGAGCTTATCACACCCGATCATCACGTGGTGTCTCGGCATGACAAACTTTGGCAATGGTGCATACTCAGGGAGAACACTTTTACCTTGAAATTTAGTGAGAGATCATCTTATAATGCTACTGTCAATCAAAGCAAAATAATATGCATAAAGGATAAACATCACATGCAATCAATATAAGTGATATGATATGGCCATCATCATCTGGTGCTTGTGATCTCCATCTCCAAAGCACCGTCATGATCACCATCATCACCGACGCGGCACCTTGATCTCCATCATAGCATCGTTGTCGTCTCACCAACTATTGCTTCTATGACTATCGCTACCGTTTAGTGATAAAGTAAAGCAATTACAGGGCGATTGCATTGCATACAATAATGCGACAACCATATGGCTCCTGCCAGTTGCCGATAGCTCTAGTACAAAACATGATCATCTCATACAATAAAATTTAGCATCATGTCTTAACCATATCACATCACAACATGCCCTGCAAAAACAAGTTAGACATCCTCTACTTTGTTGTTGCAAGTTTTACGTGGCTGCTACGGGCTGAGCAAGAACCGTTCTTACCTACGCATCAAAACCACAACGATAGTTTGTCAAGTTAGTGATGTTTTAACCTTCTTAAGGACCGGGCGTAGTCACACTCGGTTCAATTAAAGTTGGAGAAACTGACACCCGCCAGCCACCTGTGTGCAAAGCACGTAGGTAGAACCAGTCTCGCGTAAGCGTACGCGTAATGTCGGTCCAGGCCGCTTCATCCAACAATATCGCCGAACCAAAGTATAACATGCTGGTAAGCAGTATGACTTGTATGGCCCACAACTCACTTGTGTTCTACTTGTGCATATAACATCTATGCATAAACCAGGCTCGGATGCCACTGTTGGGGAGCGTAGTAATTTCAAAAAAATCCTACGCACACGCAAGATCATGGTGATGCATAGCAACGAGAGGGGAGAGTCTTGTCCACGTACCCTCGTAGACCGAAAGCGGAAGCATTAGCACAACGCGGTTGATGTAGTCATATGTCTTCACGATCTGACCGATCCAAGTACCGAACGTACGACACCTTCGAGTTCAGCACATGTTCAGCTCGATGACGTCCCACGAACTCCGATCTAGCAGATCTTTGCGGGAGAGTTCCGCCAGCATGACAACGTGATAGTGTTGATGATGCTACCGACGCAGGGCTTCTCCTAAGCACCGCTACGATATTACCGACGTGGAATATGGTGGAGGGGGGCACTGCACATGGCTGGGAGAGATCAACAGATCAACTTGTGTCTAGAGGTGCCCCCTTGCCCCCGTATATAAAGGTGTGGAGGAGGGGGGAGGGCCGGCCCTCCTATGGAGCGCCCAGGAGGAGTCCTACTCCCACCGGGAGTAGGATTCCCCTCCTTCCAAGTAGTAGGAATAGGAGTCAAGGAAAGGGAAAAGAGAAGAGAAGGAAGGAGGGGGCGCAGCCCCTCCCCCTAGTCCAATTCGGACTAGGCCTTGGGGGGGGGGCAGCCACCCCTCTCTCTTTCCCCTAAAGCCCAATAAGGCCCATATACTCCCCGACGAATTCCCATAACTCTCCGGTACTCCGAAAAATACCCGAATCACTCGGAACCTTTCTGATGTCCGAATATAGTTGTCCAATATATCGATCTTTATGTCTCGACCATTCTGAGACTCCTCGTTATGTCCCTAATCTCAACCGGCACTCCGAACTACCTTAGGTACATCAAAACACATAACTCATAATGTAAATCGTCACCGAACGTTAAGCGTGCGGACCCTACGGGTTCGATAACTATGTAGACATGACCGAGACACAGCTCTAGTCAATAACCAATAGCGGAACCTGGATGCTTGTATTGGCTCCCACATATTCTACGAAGATCTTTATCGGTCAAACCGCATAACAACATACGTTGTTCCCTTTGTCATCGGTATGTTACTTGCCCGAGATTCGATCGTCGGTATCTCAATACCTAGTTCAATCTTGTTACCGGCAAGTCTCTTTACTCGTTATGTAATGCATAATCCCACAACTAACTCATTAGTCACATGGCTTGCAAGGCTTATAGTGATGTGCATTACCGAGAGAGCCCAGAGATACCTCTCCGACAATTGGAGTGACAAATCCTAATCTCTAAATACGCCAACTCAACAAGTACCTTCGGAGACACCTGTAGAGCACCTTTATAATCACCCAGTTATGTTGTGACGTTTGGTAGCACACAAAGTGTTCCTCCGATAAACGGGAGTTGCATAATCTCATAGTCATAGGAACATGTATAAGTCATGAAGAAAGCAATAGCAACATACTAAACGATCAAGTGCTAAGCTAACGGAATGGGTCAAGTCAATCACATCATTCTCCTAATGATGTGATCCCGTTAATCAAATGACAACTCATGTCTATGGTTAGGAAACTTAACCATCTTTGATTAACGAGCTAGCCAAGTAGAGGCATACTAGTGACACTATGTTTGTCTATGTATTCACCCATGTATTATGTTTCCAGTTAATACAATTCTAGCATGAATAATAAACATTTATCATGAAATAAGGAAATAAATAATAACTTTATTATTGCCTCTAGGGCATATTTCCTTCAGAAACAATGGGCCTTCTACGGGCCATACACACAATGGGCCTTCTACGGGCTGTATCATCAATGGGCCTTATATGGGCCGTATGATCGATTAGCCAAACATGGCCAATAATAGACCGCTTTATGGCCGTAAACGGGCTAGAGTTGGAATCGTCCGTTCATGGGCCGACCATAACGGGCCGTCGTTAATAGGCCGTATTTTATGATGCTATGAAAATGGCCCAACGCATTAACAGGCCACAAACGGGCCGACTGTAACAACGGGCTAAATTTGGCCCATAAGTAGAAAATGACAGTAACGGGCCGTAAGTAACTGAATGTTGGAAATGAGCCCAAGAATAAATGGGCCCTGAGAAAGACAAAAGATAACATGGGCTGGGAAAGGCCCAATGGAATGATGGGCCGTTAAAGGGTATAAAGTGATACACTATTCATTACGGGCTAGTTTCACCACGGGCCGTTAATGGGCCAAGAGTTACAAAGGGCCTCATATGGGAAAAAAGACGTCATGGGCCATACATGGGCCGGAAGTTAAAACGGGCTGGAATCATATTAGATGGCCTAGATGACGCTAGTAGGCCTAATTCGGATAGGCCATAATGGGCCCTAGGTTAGCGGGCTATAAATGGGCTATATGTGAACAGGCCGTTAAAAGGCTTTCCGTGGGCCGGCCGGCCACCTTTTGACCAAGTCAAATGGACCGGCCTTTTCACAAGAATGGGCCTCTGTTGGGCCGTGCCACGTGTTGACGTATCATAGGCGCCTTCGGTCCAATGAGGGGATGACATCTGTCCCAACGGTGAGCCGACACGTGTTTCCTTCAGCCAATGATGATTTTACACGTGGAAAATCCCCGTTGGTCGGGGCTACTAACGGGTTATCAAATCCAAAACCGGACCCGATAGCTTAACGGCGTTCCGTCGGTGGATGCCACGTGTCGGTCACCCTTGATGAAAGCACTTATGTGATGCGCGATTTATCGTCATGGAAGTGGACACTTCCTGATGATAATTTTGGTAATTTCATGGAACACTTCTATGACAGCACAGGTATGACTATCTTGATTCTGTCATAAAATCGTCATGGATGTAGATGCATGACAGAAAATGCGACCTACTATGACAAACACGTATCATCATGGAAGTGTATTTTTTTGTAGTGTTGCCTGCATCTACTACTATTACTCCACACATCGACCGCTATCCAACATGCATCTACTGCATTAAGTTCATGGAAAAACGGAGTGATGCAATAAGAACGATGACATGATGTAGATGAGATCCATTTATCTATTGCGGAAATATAGATCCCATCTTGTTATCCTTAGTAGCAATGATAAATACATGTCGGTTCCCCTTCTATCACTCGGATCAAGCACCATAAGATTGAACCCACTACAAAGCACCTCTTCCCATTGCAAGATAAATAGATCAAGTTGGCCAAACAAAACCCAAATATCGGAGAAGAAATACGAGGCTATAAGCAATCATGCATATAAGAGATCAAAGAAGACTCAAATGACTTTCATGGATAAAAATATAGATCTGATCATAAACTCAAAGTTCATCGGATCCCAGCAAACACACCTCCAAAAGACTTACATCATATGGATCTCCAAGAGACCATTGTATTGATAATCAAGAGAGAGAGAGAGAGAGGAAGCCATCTAGCTACTAACTATGGACCCGTAGGTCTACAAAGAACTACTCACGCATCATAGGAGGGGCACCAATGGAAGTGGTGAACACCTCCATGACGGTGTCTAGATTGGATACTCTACGGCGGCTGGATCAATATTTCGTCGACTCCCCTAGGGTTTCTGGAATATTTTGGTATTTATAGAGCAAAGAGGCGGTTCGGGGGACACCCGAGGTGGGCAGCACCCACCTAGGTGCGCCTGGGGCTCCTAGCGTGCCCTGGTGGGTGTTGCTCCCCTTGAGTAGCCCCCCAGGTGCTTCCTTGGCCCACTGGCTTTCTTCTGGCCCAAAAAATCCTCTAGGAGTTTTGTTGCATTTGGACTCTGTTTGATATTGATTTCATGCGATGTAAAAAACATGTAGAAAATAGCAACTAGCACTGGGCACTATGTCAATAGGTTAGTACCAAAAAATGATATCAAATGACTATAAAGTGATTGTAAAACATCCAAGAATGATAATAGAACAACATGGAACAATAAAAAATTATAGATACGTTGGAGACGTATCAGCATCCCCAAGCTTAATTCCTGCTAGTTGTTGTTTTGATGTGGAATGATAAAAACAGAATTTTTGATGTGGAATGCTGCCTAACATGTTCATCACATTCTTTTCTTTATAGTATGGACATATGGACTTTTATATGATTCAAAGCAATTGTCTAGTTTTGACATGAAGACTTTAATAATCAAGCATACCAACAAGCAACCATGTCTTTTAGAATATCAACACTAAAGCAAGTTATCCCTAGCCCATCATGCTCAAGCATTGATCCATTCATGAAACACACTCGAATATTAGCTACACCCAATGCTCAAATACGATCATAGTGCCCATTAGTTGGTGCTTTATAAGAGAAGATGGATACCCAAATTCAAAATAAAAATTGCATAAGTAAAGAAAGACCCTTCGCGGAGGGAAGTACGGATTTATAGAGGTGCCAGAGCACAAAGCTTTAATTGAGGGATAAAAAATTATTTTTGAGAGGCATACTTTTCCTACCAACGAAAACGACTTGGAGCATCCCAACACTTCCATGCTAGATACATCATAGGCGGTTCCCAAACAAAAAATAAAGTTTATTCCTTTTTCCACCATAACTTTCACTTTCCATGGCTAGCCGTATCCACGGGTGCCCTCATACCAACACTTTCCAAAGAATTTATTATTTGACAACATAAAGTAAATTCATTTATTCATTTTGGGACTGGGCATCCCTAGTACCTTTGACGTACTCTTGTGCAATGACAAGTGAATAAACACTCATCGTGAGAATAACACATCTAGCATGGAAAATATTGGCTACCCTTTACCGCCTCGCGAGTAGTAGAGCACACAAAAGAGAAATTTATTTTGAACATTACAAACGGCACATGCAAATTTGCTTAGAACGGCATGGAAATACCGCATATAGGTAGGTATTGTGGACTCATAAGGCAAAACTAGTTTAAAGGGTTTTTGATGCATAATTAGTGATCATATTTAGTGCAAAATGAAAGCTAGCAAAAAGATTGAGAAGCGACCAACCAAAAAGCAAAAAATCCCGTACCCAAGCATTAAGCATAAGTAACACCGAATAATGCACCATAAGTAGGATATAAATTTCATTGTAACTATCGACTTTCGTGCTTGCATAGGGAATCACAAACCTTAACATCAATATTCTTACTAAAGCACAATAACTCATCAACATGACTCACATATCATATCGTCATATCTCAGAACCATTACTAAGAATCAAGTTTATATTGTCCAATGATCTTCATGAAAGTTTTTATTATATCCTCCTTGGATATCTATCACTTTGGGACTATTTTCATGTGTTGCTTGTGATAAGCTCAAACAAATATAAGTGAAGATCATGAGCATAATTTTTTTTCTTTCTCTCAAAATAATCTAAGTGAAGCAAGAGAGAATTTCTTAAAAAATTACTAACTCCCAAATAAATCTAAGTGAAGCATGAGAGTATTTCTTCAAAATTAACAAAGCACACCGTGGTCAAAAAGATATAAGTGAAGTACTAGAGCAAGTCCATGGCTCTAAAAATTTAAGTGAAGCATAGGAGCAAGCATAGAATAATTTTTGGCTTTCTCAAAAGGGTGTGTCCAGCAAGGATTGAAAACTTAAAACATAAAGCAAAACAATCAAAGACTCATATCATACAAGACGCTCCAAGCAAAACTCATATCATGCGACGAATAAAAATATAGTTTCACATAAATACCGCTGGTCGTTAGAAGAAAGCGGGGATGCCACTCGGGGGCATTCCCAAGCTTAGTTGCTTGCTACTTCTTTGAATATTATATAGGGGTGCCTCGGGCATCCCCAAGATTAGCCTTTTGCTTATCCTTATTCCTTCATCCATCGTATGATAACCCAAAACTTGAAAACTTCAATCACACAAAACTCAAACAAAACCTTCGTGAGATCCGTTAGTATAAGAAACCAAACCACTACTATAAGTACTGCAGAAAACCTATTCTTATTTTGTTTTTGCATTATATCTACAGTATTCCAACTTTTTTATGACAAAAACTCATCAAAGAAAACCATAGAATCATCAAAACAAGCACACAACGCAAAGAAAACAGAATCTGTCAAAAATAGAACAGTCTGTAGCAATCTGAAAATTTCGAATACTTCTGTAACTCCAAAAGTTATGAAATAAATTCATGGACGTGAGGAATTTGTCTATTAATCCTCTGCAAAAAGAATCAACTTAAAAACACTCTTCTGTAAAAAATGACAATGAAACTCGTCAGCGCAAAAGTTTTTTTTTCAGCAAGATCAAATAAACTTTCACCCAAGTCTTCCCAAAGGTGTTGCTTGGCACAAACACTAAGTAAAATGCAACAAACACAATCATAACAGTAGTATAATTGTGCTAACACTCAAGGACAGAAAGCAAAAAGGAAAAATAAATTTTATTCATTGGGTTGCCTCCCAACAAGCGCTATCGTTTTACGCCCCTAGCTAGGCATAACGCGTAGGATCTAAGTGTTGCCTTCTTTGTGTCGGTGTACCAAAGTAGGGGCGCTCTTTTGTACCCCTTATCTGTGCACGGACAGACAGAGCCACGCCCACGGCCACGCTTAAGCAGGGTAGAGCCAGGAAAATCAAGGCCACGAGATAGCCAAAGCAACGCCAAGATGCAAAGAGCAAGAGGGCAAGGTGGTTTCCCCCGGCAAGACCCTTGCCGGGGCGACCCCCGTGGCCCCGGCAAGGCCCTTGCCGGGACAGCTTACCCGACGCCAGCAGAGCACACCACCCTTGAGCCCCAGTTTTTCCAACACCACCAACCACGTTGGGACCTGGGCTCGGGAGGCGCCTCCATGATGGCATGCAGATGTTTGTGAAGACAAGAAACACTCCGAATCAGAAGAGGATTAGAAGACGACGAACCTCGGCGAGATCCTCTCTGAAAAAATCCACAAGACCCCCAGCAAGGTCCTTGCTGGGGACGACCGCAATGCCACGGCAAAACCCTTGCCGAGGGCGTCCGCGAGGCCGTAGCCGGGCCCGCACCCGCCAAGCTTCTACCACCGCTCCCATGCAGCTGCCAGCCCACCAGCTGGGCAGGCGCCTGCGTGTCGGCATGAGGCTTCTCGGCCAACTTAGCACATGCCTACGTGGTGGCATGCAAATCTTCATGAAGGCCCTACCATCGCGCCACCTCAGCAGCCTGCCAGCCTACATGGAGCTAACCGCCTCCCTGGCCCAGGCACGTGTCAAGGCAGGGCGAAGCGGTGATAAAGTGGAAGGGACACGTCAGGGGCGCATTAAATGCATCTTGTCCCGTAATAGCAAGCGATAGACTTAACCACAGTACCCCGATGCCACCTCCTGTGTGCCACTGTGGCAATCCCCTTGCCTATAAAGGAGGTCCAAGGCATCCAGGAGAAGGATTCGGACCCTGGGAGAAGTTACGCTTAGTGTAACTGGCTCAAGAACCCCAAGAACACAGGTATACACACAAAAGCAGGACTAGGGTATTACGCATCCTCACGGCCCGAACCTGGGTAAACGACCCGCGTGCTCATACTAACTACTAATCTCGCTCTTTTCATGACCCAGCGCCCTGCAACTGCAGTAGGGATTCTTGTGATCCCATAGGTGTCGTTTCCCACCGACATCTTTGGCGCGCCAAGTAGGGGACGCGGTAGTGGGAATCTGGCTTGGTAGCTAGTAGCACAGTTCTTCATGGCCATGGCTTCCAAGGAAGAAGGCGGCCAAGCGAGCGGCTCCGTCGGCAGGAGCAGCAAATGTTCGCACGACGAAAAGAAAGCTAAGTCATGCAAAACTTGGAGTAATTCCTTTTCATATAAGGTTATCCTCCTCGAAGATCTTTCCTTCGTATGAGAAACCTGCACGCAGTGGGGCCCTTCCATTATTGGCAACTCCCTTGGTATGTTTCGAGTCCTCTCAACAGATCGAGTGGCTGTGTCGAGAATGGCAGGGTGGCCTTCCGCTATTGGCAACACTCTCGCTCTGTCTCGAGTCCGCTCGACAGTTCGAGCGGCTGCGCCGAGAATGACAAGGTGGTTTACACGGCAGCAAGCACACCCTGTCGGCCGCCAAAGGATCCGTCCTTCAAGGCGTTGCGGTTTGGGTTCGCGCGCCAGCAAGCCTGCCCATTTGGCGTAGGGTGGCAATACAAGGAAGGGTTGAGCAGGGGAATAACATGCATCAAATTTAAAATACTGCAGAGTTATATCACATCAACTGTTGCTGCGGTTCTAACTAAAGATATGAATTGTCTTGGTAGTGAACCCGTAGCGGCAACAAGAAACGGGGTGCCTAATCCCGGCGCTGGCCCTCTATCCTCTGAATTCTGCCGACGCGGCTAATGATGGGCTCGATGCGCGCCTTGAGCACGGAGAGGTCTGCATCGCCTGGCAAGCTACCCAGTGCGGCGTCGAATTCAAGTTTGGGGTTCCAGTATGCCAGCTTGGTGAGGACCTTGGTCATGGCGCCCTGGCAAAGTATCCGGGCCTCGTGGGACAGGGAGCTCGCCCGGTTGGAGTCAAGTCGTTCTAGGGCTCCAAGAATGCCCTCGAAGAACAAGGTTAACTGGGTGTTGGGGCTTGTGCCCGGTTCTAGGGCGTACCTCACTTCTGGCATCTTCATGTCGGCCAACTGCTTGGTGATCCTGTTGGTGACATCGGCGAGGCGGCCGATCCATATTTTCTCGCCCTTCACGGAATCTGCGTGGTTGGCGGCGTCGTTCTTCCGCAGTTACTTCTCCTCCGCTAGGCTCTTAGTCAGGGTTCCCTCCCAGGCTTTGGCCTCCATGAGAATTTTCTCGAGGCCCTCCAGCTTCAGCTTTAGGTCCTCGATGGAGCCATTGGCGCGGGCGAGCTGCTCGGCCTTGGCAAGGTTTTCGTCCTGCGCCATCGTCAAGGCGCAGCGGGCCAAGTTTCTCTCCTTCACCAGCTGATCAGCCCTGACCTTCAGGCCATCCCGCTCCACCTCCAGCTCCTTCATCTTGTTGCCGTGGGCCAGGGCCTGGGCATCGAGCGCTTCTTTGTGCTTATGCTCCAGCTCTTGGGTCCGCGCCGTGGCAAGCTTCTCGACCTACTTATCCTTGCTGCGGAGCGTAGCGGCAAGCATCGCCTCACGGGCGGCGAGGTCCTCCTCTTGGGAGTTCAGCTCGGCCTCGCGTTGGGACTGGATGGCCTCAGCCTTGGAGGCCTCCTCCCTCGCCTCCTGCTGGGCCTTCTCAATGTCGGCCTGCTTCAGGAGGAGCTCCAAATCGCGTTGCGCCAGCTGGCCTTGAGCGGCCTTCAGCTCCTCGTGAGCCTGGTGGAATCATGCCTGTGCCTCGGTGATGCACTTCTCGACGTCTGCCTCTGCCTGGCCCTCCACCGCCTTCCTGGACTTCGCCTTGTCCAGGCGGACGCGATGGAGCGCCTGCAGCTTCCAGAAGCTGGCGCTCATGGCCCGGAGAAGCTGCTCCTCCTGGGTGCCACTGCCATCGGTGCTAATCTCCTCGACGACCTTGAGCCTGGCGGCGGCGAGCACTTCGTCATCAAACACCTCCCCCTCGGCCGATGCCCTGGTGCTCGCCATCCCTGGGAGGTGGACGAACAAGTTGTCGCCCACCTTCAGGTATCTGCATGAGCTGGAGGTAGCGGATGTGGAGGGTTGGTCGTCCACCACCTCATCCTCGGCAGCGGCCTTGCCGGCCTCCTCCTCGGTAGTTGCCTTGCCAGCCTCCCCCTTGGTGGCATCCTCGACCGTGGTGTCGGCGGCCTCCTTGGCGGCGACTTTGTCAGCCTCAGCCACGGCATCCGTGACAACCTCCTTGATGATGGTGTCGGGGTCCTCCTGGTCTGCCGGAGAGGGATCTGGATGCCAAAGGAGGGAGTGAGGCAAAGGAAAAATCAAAAGAAGGAAAAGAAAGAAGAAGAGAAAGGGAAAGCGGAGGACTCACCCGTGCCGGGCTGGGAAGAAGTGCCCCCCTCCCTGCCAACGTCTGTTGCCGGGACGGGTGTCGGTGTCAAAACCGGCGGATCTCGGGTAGGGGGTCCCGAACTATGTGTCTAAGGCTAATGGTAACATGAGGCGGGTGACACAATGTTTACCCAGGTTCGGACCCTCTCTATGGAGGTAATACCCTAGTTCCTGCTTGATTGATCTTGATGATATGAGTATTACAAGAGTTGATCTACCACGAGATCGTAGATGCTAAACCCTAGAAGCTAGCCTATGATTATGATTGTTCTTGTCCTACGGACTAAACCCTCCGGTTTATATAGACACCGGAGGGGGTTAGGGTTACACAGAGTCGATTACAGAGAAGGAAATCTACATATCCGAATTGCCAAGCTTGCCTTCCACGCAAAGACGCAAAGGAGAGTCCCACCCGGACACAGGACAAAGTCTTCAATCTTTTATCTTCATAGTCCAATAGTACGGCATAAGCATATAGTCCGGCTGTCCGAGGACCCCCTTATCCAGGACTCCCTCAGTAGCCCCTGAACCAGGCTTCAATTACGATGAGTCCGGCGCGCAGATTGTCTTCGGCATTTCAAGGCGGGTTCCTTCTCCGAATACTCCAAGGTAGATTTTGAACACATGAATCGTGTCCGGCTCTGCAAAACAAATTCCACATACCACCGTAGAGAGCACAATGTTTCACAGTGTGACACCGCACCGCGGCCCGGACATTATGTGAACCATTTTTCTCAACCTAGTACTACACATCTTGTGAGGCGGTTTTATTGGCACGTCTTGTCAAAGCAGAGATCGTGTCCCCTTATCACGGGATTCTCATCAATACGGTTGTGGGTAACCCAACCGAGCCATCAACATGGTGCTTGGGGAATAAGCGAGTTTACAGGGGAAGTGGGGAGGTGCATAGTTTCTACCACCTTTATAAAGAGATAAGGATTCCCCTTTTTCACTCACGCCTTCTTCTTCCTCTGCTCATTCATTCTCTCTTGCTCGAGCTCTAGCGCCCAAGCTCTCACCTTCTCTACAAAGTCATTCAAGCATGTCCGGAGCGGGAGGCAAGTGGATGGCATCCTCCGTTACGGAGGAGGACATTAAGAAGCTTCGGGAAGCCGGATACCTATCCGCGAACATCGCACACCGGCTTCCGGCTGAAGGGCAGATCATCCCCACCCCGAAACCCCAGGAGAGGGTAGTGTTCCTCTCTCACTTCGTCCGTGGACTGAGATTTCCCCTCCACCCATTCATCCGCCGGCTCATGTTTTACTATGGGCTGGACTTTCATGGTCTGGCCCCCAACTTCATCCTCAATATTTTGGCATTTATCTTCGTGTGCGAGGTCTTCCTCCGCATCCCGCCCCACTTCGGCCTACGGCTGAAGACCTTCAACGTAAAACGAAAGGTGGTGGGCGGCCAGCAAGAGGAGTGTGGGGGCACCATGGTGGGAAAGATGCCCAATGTCACCTAGCCCGAGGGCTCTTTTGCGGAGACCGTAAAGGGGTGGCAGTCAGGGTGGTTCTACATCACCGAGCCACGCAACACAAACTAGGTGGCGGCCCCCAAATTCTGATTCGGCGTCCCCATGCGGCTTACCTCCTGGAAAGAGAAGGGCTTAGCCTGGGACTCCGCGATAGACCTGTCCGGACTTCAGACCTGCATCCGGAATATGATAAGCAAGAAAATCAAGCTCGTCAACGTAGTACAGGTTATGCTCCTTCGCCGGATCCTTCCGTGCCAGAGACGGGTTTGTAATCTGTGGGAGTTCGACCCTGCCGAACATCAGACGCTGCGAGAGCTCTTCGACATGACGCATGAAGACGCCTCAAAGGTGTTGTTCAAGGCCACTGAGGTACCACGGCCCATAACCGAAGACCGCGGACTCAGCGCAAAGTGCCCCGCCAATCCGGTAAGTTTTTATGTTTCGCAAGACGTGCTTTTTATCGGCACATATGTAGGAGGATCCGGAGCCTCCATGCTGTTTTTGCAGGATTGGATAGCGATAGCGGAGCGGATCGACTATCCAGCTCTGTTACCTGAAGATCCAGAATCTAAGCTTCTAATGAAGATGTTGTTTCCGGCGCCCTATGAGGTGCCGGAGAAGAAGGATGAGAAGACGGCCGCGGGGACCAGAAAAGGTATCTGGCGCAAGGTTGTATTAGACTCGATGTCCGAAGACACCGAGACGCACTCCTCTCATGAAGACGAGGAGGAGGAAGATGAAATCCCTCCCTCCCCAATCGGGGGGGAGAAGAAGAGAAAGGCCGCCCCACAGGGGGAGGCCGGAATGTCCAAGAAGGGAAAGACCTTCCTTCCGGACCACTCCACCACGGCCACCTACAGCGGCGAGGAGTGGTTGCCCAGGGACAAGCCCTTGGCTAAGTCGTCAGTAGCCGGACATTATAATACTTCCAATATGTTTTGCTTTATTGCTTCTTACGATGCCGAACATGCATATGCAGTCCGGCCAAATCCCACATAGAGGTATCCTCTTCGGAGGAGTCCCTGGACCCATCGGCGATGAACAACGAATCACTCCCGACAGCCTCCTCTCCCCGCCCCGCGGACGACACCGAAGTGTTGTCCCAGAGGATGCTGGACCAGGGGGAGACAGTTCTGGAGACGTCCCAAGGCAAGATCCCAATCACCGGGCACATGGGGGGGGGGGAAGACCCCATGGACTCTGATAACGGGGCCGCAACAAGTTTGGCCCCCAGCCGAATACGGCTCCAGAACCCTAGGTGGTTCCGAACTCAGGCATGCAGCCCCTCGCTAAGGAGGGCGAGCCGCCTGTACCGATGACCTCTGTCCATCCACAGGCATCAGATAACTTGTTGGAAGCGCTTCACGACGCTTCCATTGATGACGAACACCGTACTCTTATGAGTGCGGTGATTGAGAAGGTCCGGTCCACCAAAAGCGGATTGACCGTAGCCTGCGCCAGCCTCCTAACAGGCTTTGAGGCAAGTAACAAAATCATAAGAAAATATCACAGTATAGACAGTAGCCCCCGATGCTCTGTTGGGTGTTCGGAAAGAAAGGCCGAACAGAGGATCAAATAATATCCACAGGAGTCTAACAAAAGATGTCTATGTGAATAAGCAGGTGTCGCTGCTGTCCACTGCCGCTCATACTGCGGAGGTCTCCGGGCTGAAGCGGGACCTAGAGCGGGCCGAGGGAGAGCTCGGCCTCGTGAAGAGGAAGCTCGAGGAGAACACATGTACACAATACCCTGTCTACATATTTAAAAAGGAAGAATGGTTTCTACTAATGAAAGCATCATGAACTTTACTAGGGGCCACGACCGAAGTGGCGGCCCTTAAGACGATGCTGACTGAGGCCGAAGACAAAGCAGCCAAGGAGCGCTCCGAGCGTGAGAAGCAAGAGGCTCGGGTCAGCGAGGTCCAGCAAGAGCTATAGGATTTCGTCAAAAAATATGAGTCCTTGGAGCGTGACTCTAACATGCAAGAGTCCGAGCTTGCTAAGGCCCTCTAGAGCGCGCGAGATGCCAAAGCTGAAGCCCAAAAGGCCCTCTAGGAGATTCAGGCGGCCAAGAAGATTGCGGCGGGTAAGGCATTCATTATGCAAAGCAAGCATATGAAGGAGACTTTCCTTTTACTTACCCGAATTTAGAGCTCTCAAGGAGCGTTCGCAGATCTACCGCACAACATATCTGATCCCACAGAGTTCTACCGAGCCAATGAAGGGAGCTCGATGGAGAAGCTATTCTGGTCTCAGTACATTGGGACCGAACATGCGATGCCCTTGAGCGACCAGCTGAAGCAACTGGTCGAACTGCACAAGGCGGCCGAACTGGCCATGAAGGACCTCATAGTCCAGCTGTGGCCTGCTAAGCCTCTGCCTAGCAGCTACTTCGGCCTCGTAAAGCGGCTTGTGAGTGCCTGCCCGCGGCTTGACGTCATAAAGTGGTCAGTTTGCATTGAAGGTGTGCGAATGGCCTTCGCACGCGCAGAAGTGCACTGGGCGAAGATGGAGGCCGAGAAGCTTATAACCGAAGGGCCGCCGAAGGGCAAGGAGCATTGCCACCCCGAGAAGTATTTTGATAATATCCTGAAGGGCTCTCGCCTTGTGGCGGAGCAATGTGCAAAGGATGTAATCTTTGAGTGAATGTACTCATTTTATCCTGTAATATGAAACAAGTTCTTTTGCATAATATAACGCTTGTTGATTTAAAATTTTACCTTCTGTGCAGCCGCTTATAAAATCTGAGAGTTGGCCAGTCGTTGGCTTCTGCCCCCATGTAACTAGTACTGGGTTGTTTGGGATAAATCTAAACAATCTTTATCCAAATTTTTGGTCCGTTAAGGAGGTGTTTAGCGCAACGAACAAGGCAATCGGACTATACAACTTTATCACTCTCGGCGTAGCCCTGGTATTCGGAAGGCCGAACTTGGGGCGCTATAAATGCCTAAATCGGACAAAGACCGATTCCTCGCATAAAGGGGAAAAATCTTTAAGGATTTGACACCTCTTGAACAGCGACCAGCTCTCGCCGCATCATGACAATCAGTTTTCGGCTTTCTCTACTGAGGTGCTCGTCCGGAAGAACCGGGACACAATCGCAGTAGTTCTCCCTTTACTACCCTAGCCGATATAGCGGAACGTAGGGTAGCAAGCACAGGAGCCGGGCAACCCAACTATTGACCCAAGACATGATTCGGAGCTGATGCATATAATGCTATAAGTTTGGGGTGCCGCACTGTCAAAAGTGTTCGGACTTTCTTGCCGTGTTATGGGGTACAGTGAAGCCCCTGGCGAACTGAGTCATACCAACATGTATGTGTGCAATTTGTAATAAATAAACAGTCAAGGAAAAAGATAAAGAAATGAAATAATAAGCTGATGATGTACATTATTTTTCATTGTTGTTTGAGTAATATGTCAAGGCGTACATATACAAGTAGTGCGATAAGCAAAATAGGACTATTTGACATGTCCTAACCAAGAGTGAGCTGCATATGGGCATGTAAAACAGGTATAGCGATCGTTATCAGAGACCACCTGAGGATTCCCTTGTACGTCAAAGCTTCTTGCCTCCTTGCTGTTTTTGTCCCGTGATGGGTCCGATAATCGGACCATCAGAAGAGCCTCCAGGAAATAGGGACCAGAAAGAAAGAAAAGGGGTGAAGGTATACGGATCCTGGAGCGGCTGAGCCGTGTTGTGGACCGCATTGTAGTCGTGCCTCTGCCTATGCCCATGGTATTTTATGTGCGTAGTTATGTACGCGCGGCACAAATTTCGCCGCTTGACTGGGATCAGGACAGAGGCCGAATTGCTAGGCGAGTGATACGTCTCCAACGTATCTATAAGTTTTGATTGTTCCATGCTATTTTATTATCTGTTTTGAATGATTATGAGCTTTATTATACACTTTTATATTACTTTTGGGACTAACCTATTAACCGGAGGCCCAGCCCATATTGTTGTTTTATTGCCTGTTTCAGTATTTCGAGGAAAAGGAATATCAAATGGAGTCCAAACGGAATGAAACCTTCAGCAGCGTTATTTTTGGGAAGAATAGGATCCTGGAGACTTGGAGTGCACGTCAGAAGATCCTCGAGGAGGCCAGGAGATAGAGGAGCATGCCCCCCTACTGGGCGCACTCCCCTGTCTCATGGGCCCCTCGAGGACCCCCCGACCGACTTCTTTTGCCTATATAAGCCTACGTATCCTAAACCATCAAATATCAAGATAGATCGGGAGTTCCGCCACTGCAAGCCTCTCTAGCCACCAAAAACCTCTCGGGAGCCCGTTCCGGCACCCTGCCGGAGGGGGAACCCATCACCGGTGGCCATCTTCATCATCCCGGCGCTATCCATGACGAGGAGGGAGTAGTTCACCCTCGGGGCTGAGGGTATGTACCAGTAGCTATGTGTTTGATCTCTCTCTCGTGTTCTCTCTTGTGTTCTCTCTCGTGTTCCCTCTATGGCACGATCTTGATGTATCTCGAGCTTTGCTATTATAGTTGGATCTTATGATGTTTCTCCCCCTCTACTCTGTTGTGATGAATTGAGTTTTCGCTTTGAAGTTATCTTATCGGATTGAGTCTTTTATGAGAACACTTGATGTATGTTGATACGTCTCCAACGTATCTATAATTTTTGATTGCTCCATGCTACTTTATCTACTGTTTTGGACTATATTGGGCTTTATTTTCCACTTTTATATTACTTTTGGGACTAACCTATTAACCGGAGGCCCAGCCCAGAATTGCTGTTTTTTACCCTTTTCAGTATTTCGAAGAAACAGAATATCAAACAGAGTCCAAACGGAATGAAACCTTCGGGATCGTGATTTTCCAACCAAACGTGATCCAGGAGACTTGGACCCTACTCCAAGAAGTTTCCGAGGAGGTCACGAGGGTGGAGGGCGCCCCCCCCTACCTCGTGGGCCCCTCGGAGCTCCATCGATGTACTCCTTCCTCCTATATATACCTATGTATCCCCAAAAAATCAGAACAGGAGCCAAAAACCTAATTCCACTGCCGCAACCTTCTGTATCCACGAGATCCCATCTTGGGGCCTGTTCCGGAGCTCCGTTAGAGGGGGCATCCACCATGGAGGGCTTCTACATCATCACCATAGCCCCTCCGATGAAGTGTGAGTAGTTTACTTTGTACCTTCGGGTCCATAGCTACTATCTAGATGGCTTCTTCCCCTTCTCGTGTAGATCTATTTGATGTAATCTTCTTTTTGCGGTGTGTTTGTTGAGACCGATGAATTGTGGGTTTATGATCCAGTATTATCTATGGAAAATATTTGATTATTCTCTGAATTCTTTGATGTATGATTGAGTTATCTTTGCAAGTCTCTTCGAATTATCTTTTTGGTTTGGCCAACTAGATTGGTAGTTCTTGCAATGGGAGAAGTGCTTAGCCTTGGGTTCAATCTTGCGGTGTCCTTACTCAGTGACAGAAAGAGTTGCAAGGCACGTATTGTATTGTTGCCATCGAGGATAACAAGATGGGGTTTTTATCATATTGCATGAATTTATCCCTCTACATCATGTCATCTTGCTTATGGCGTTACTCTATTTCTACTTAATACTCTAGATGCATGCTGGATAGTGGTCGATGAGTGGAGTAATAGTAGTAGATGCAAAATCGTTTCGATCTACTTGTTTTGGACGTGATGCCTATATACATGATCATTGCCTAGATATACTCATAACTATGCTCAGTTTTGTCAATTGCTCAACAGTAATTTGTTCACCCACCGTAGAATACTTATGCTCTTGAGAGAAGCCACTAGTGAAACCTATGGCCCCCGGGTCTATTCTCATCATATCAATCTATATCACTTTATTTACTTGCTTTTTTTTCCTTTGCCTTTACTTTTTACTTTGTATCTATCTATCAAAAATACCAAAAATATTATCTCTATCAGATCTCACTCTCGTAAGTGACCGTGAAGGGATTGACAACCCCTAAGCATTGGTTGCGAGTTGCTATTGTTTTGTGTAGGTACGAGGGACTTGTGAGTGGTCTCCTACTGGATTGATACCTTGGTTCTCAAAAACCGAGGGAAATACTTACGCTACTTTACTGCATCATCCTCTCCTCTTCGAGGAAATCCAACACAGTGCTCAAGAGGTAGCAAGAAGAATTTATGGCGCCGTTGCCGGGGAGGCTCACGCAAGCAAGTCAACCATACCAAGTACCCATCGCAATCCCTATCTCTCGCATTACATTATTTGCCATTTGCCTCTCGTTTTCCTCTCCCCCTCTTCACCCTTGCCATTTTATTTGCCCTCTCTTTCCCAATCTCCTCCTCTCTTTTCCGTTTGCCTTTTTCCCGTTGCCTTTCTGTTTGCTTGTGTGTTGGATTACTTGTTGCCATGGCACAAGATAATACCAAATTGTGTGATTTCTTGAATACCAATAATAATGATTTCCTTAGAACTCCGATTGCTCCTCTTAATAATGATGAGTCTTGTGAAATCAATACCGCTTTGTTGAATCTTGTTATAAAAGATCAATTCGCCGGCCTTCCTAGTGAAGATGCCGCTACTCATCTAAACAATTTTGTTGATTTGTGTGATATGCAAAAGAAGAAAGATACGGATAACAATATTGTCAAATTGAAGTTATTTCCATTTTCACTTAGAGATCGTGCTAAAGTTTGGTTTTCATCTTTGCCTAAAAATAGTATTGATTCTTGGAACAAGTGCAAAGATGCTTTTATCTCTAAGTATTTTTCTCTCGCTAAGATTATCACTCTTAGGAACGATATCATGAATTTTAAACAACTTGATCATGAGCATGTTGCCCAATCTTGGTAAAGAATGAAATTAATGCTCCGCAATTGCCCTACTCATGGTTTGAATTTATGGATGATCATACAAAAAATTGATGCCGGATTGAATTTTGCTTCTAGAAATCTTTTAGATACGGCCACGGGAGGCACTTTTATGGAAATTACGTTAGGGGATGCTACCAAATTGCTTGATAATATTATGGCTAATTATTCTCAATGGCACACCGAAAGATCTTCTAGTAAAAAGGTGCATGCTATAGAAGAAATCAATGTTTTGAGTGAAAAGATGGATGAACTTATGAAGATGTTTGCGCCTAAAAATATTCCTCTTGATCCCAATGATATGCCTTTATCTACCTTGCTTGAGAATAATAATGAATCTATGGATGTGAATTTCGTTGGTAGGAATAGTTTTGGAAACAACGCTTATAGAGGGAATTTTAATCCTAGGCCTTATCCTAGTAATCCTTCTAATAATTATGGAAATTCCTACAATAACTCTTATGGAAATTTTAAGATGCCCTCTGAATTTGAGAGTAGTGTTAAAGAGTTTATGAATTCACAAAAGAATTTTAACTCTTTGCTTGAAGAGAAATTGCTTCAAGTTGATGATTTGGCTAGGAACGTTGATAGAATTTCTCTTGAAATTGATTCTTTAAAGCTTAGATCTATTCCTCCTAAGCATGATATCAATGAGTCTCTCAAAGCCACGAGAATTTCCATTGATGAGTGCAAGGAAAGAACCGCTAGGATGCGTGCTTCCAAAGATGCCTTTATTAAAGCGTGTTCTTCCAATCCCTATGAAAATCAAGATGAAGATCTAAAAGTTATTGATGTGTCCCCCATTAAATCTTTGTTTTGCAACATGAATCTTGATGAATCTGAAGATTATCTTCCTTTACCTAGAAGGCGTTCTAAGAATTCATAGTTTCTAGATCTTGATGATAAAATTGATGAAAGTGGGATTGAAATAAATAAAAAACCGTGATGTTGCTAAACCCACTATTTTGGATCTCAAGGAATTTAATTATGAAAATTGCTCTTTGATTGGTTGTATTTCCTTGATGCAATCCGTGCTAGATTCTCCTCATGCTTATAGTCAAAATAAGGCCTTTATCGAACATATTGTTGATGCTTTGATGCAATCTTATGAAGAAAAACTTGAGTTGAAAGTTTCTATCCCTAGAAAACTCTATGATGAGTGGGAATCTACTATTAAAATTAAAATTAAAGATTTTGAGTTTTATGCTTTGTGTGATTTGGGTGCTAGTGTCTCTACTATCCCCAAAACTTTATGTGATTTGCTAGATTTCCGTGATTTTGATGATTGCTCTCTAAACTTGCATCTTGCGGATTCCACTATTAAAAAGCCTATGGGAAGAATTAATGATGTTCTTATTGTTGCAAATAGGAATTATGTGCCCGTAGATTTATAGTTCTTAATATAGATTGCAATCCTTCATGTCCTATTATTCTTGGTAGACCTTTCCTTAGAACGATTGGTGCAATTATTGATATGAAGGAAGGGAATATTAGATTCCAATTTCCCTTAAAGAAGGGTATGGAACACTTCCCTAGAAAGAAAATAAAATTACCATATGAATCTATCATGAGAGCCACTTATGGATTGCCTACCAAAGATGGCAATACTTAGATCTATCCTTGCTTTTATGCCTAGCTAGGGGCGTTAAATGATAGCGCTTGTTGGGAGGCAACCCAATTTTATTTTGTGTTTTTTGTTTTTGCTTCTGTTTAGGAATAAATAATCCATCCACCTTCTGTTTAGATGTGGTTTTATGTTTTAATTAGTGTTTGTGCCAAGTAGGACCTATAGGATAACCTACGATGATAGTTGATTTGATTCTGCTAAAAAGCAGAAACTTTGCGTGCACGAATTTAGTTATGATAAACCACAGGAACGTGCTTTTGCGTTGATTCTTTTTGCTGATGATCAATAAACAAATTTTCCAGGACTTCCTATTTTGGTAGAATTTTTAGAGTTCCATAAGTTTGCGTTAGTTACAGATTGCTACAGACTGTTCTGTTTTTGATAGATTCTGTTTTTCGTGTGTTGTTTGCTTATTTTGATGAATCTATGGCTATTAAATAGTTTATAATCTATAGAGAAGTTCGAATACAGTAGGTTTAACACCAATATAAATAAAGAATGAGTTCATTACAGTACCTTCAAGTAGTCTTTTGTTTTCTTTCTCTAACGGAGCTCACGAGATTTCTGTTGAGTTTTGTGTTGTGAAGTTTTCAAGTTTTGGGTGAATTATTTTGATGGATTATGGAACAAGGAGTGGCAAGAGCCTAAGCTTGGGGATGCCCATGGAACCCCCAAGATAATCCAAGGACACCAAAAAGTCAAAGCTTGGGGATGCCCCGTAAGGCATCCCCTCTTTCGTCCACTTCCATCGGTAATTTACTTGGAGCTATATTTTTATTCACCAACATGATATGTGTTTTGCTTGGAGCGTCTTGTATTATTTGTGTCTTTGCTTGTTAGTCTACCACAATCATCCTTGCTGTACACATCTTTTGAGAGAGTCATACATGAATTGAAATTTGTTAGAATACTCTATGTGCTTCACTTATATCTTTTGAGGTTGATAGTTTTGCTCATAGTGCTTCACTTATATCTTTTGAGCGTGATAATTTTTGCTCTAGTACTTCACTTAGATCTTTTAGAGCATGGTGGTGGATTTGTTTTAAAGAATCTTTTTGATCTCTCATGCTTCACTTAGATTATTTTGAGAGTCTTTAATAGCATGGTGATTTGCTTAATGTTAATATACTTGGTGTTCAAGATATGTGAAACTTTCTTTTGAGTCAATTGAATACTAAGATAAGTTTGATGCTTGATAATTGTTTTGAGATATGGAGGTGATAATATCAAAGTCGTGCTAGTTGGGTGATTATGAATTTGATAAATACTTGTGTTGAAGTTTGCAAGTCCCGTAGCATGCACGTATGGTTAAAGTTGTGTAACAAATTTGAAAGATGAAGTGTACCTGGCTTGTGCATCCTTGTGAGTGGCGGTCGGGGACGAGCGATGGTCTTTTCCTACCAATCTATCCCCCTAGGAGCATGTGCGTAGTACTTGAATTTTTTATGACTTCTAAATTTTTGCAATAAGTATATGAGTTCTTTTGACTAATGTTGAGTCCATGGATTATACGCACTCTCACCTTTCCACCTTTGCTAGCCTCTTCGGTACCGTGCATTGCCCTTTCTCACCTTGAGAGTTGGTGCAAACTTCGCCGGTGCATCCAAAGCCCGTGATATGATACGCTCTATCACCCATAAACCTCCTTATATCTTCCTCAAAACAGCCACCATACCTACCTATTATGGCATTTCCATAGCCATTCCGAGATATATTGCCATGCAACTTCCACCATCATCATCATGACATACATTACTTTTGTCGTATTGCCATTGCATGATCTTGTAGTTGACATCGTATTTGTGGCAAAGCCACCATGCATTATTTTCCATACATGTCACTCTTGATTCATTGCACCATCCCGGTACACCGCCGGAGGCATTCATATAGAGTCATATCTTGTTCTAAGTTTCGAGTTGTAATCCCTGTGTTGTAATCAATAGAAGTGTGATGATCATCATTATTAGAGCATTGCCCAAATAAAAAAAAGAGAGGCCAAAAAGAAAAAAAGAAAGGCCCACAAAAAATAAAAAAAATAAAAAAAGGGCAATCCTACTATCTCTTTTTCCACACTTGTGCTTCAAAGTAGCACCTTGTTCTTCATGTAGTGAGTCTCATATATTGTGCTTCAAAGTAGCACCTTGTTCTTCATGTAGTGAGTCTCATAAGTTGTCCTTTTTATACTAGTGGGAATTTTTCATTATAGAACTTGGCTTGTATATTCCTACGATGGGCTTCCTCAAATGCCCTAGGTCTTCGTGAGCAAGCAAGTTGGATGCACACCCACTAGTTTTCTTTTGTTGAGCATTCATACCTCTAGTGCATCCGTTGCATGGCAATCCCTACTCCTCATGTTGACATCAACTGATGGGAATCTCCATAGCCCATTGATTAAGCCTCGTCAACGTGAGACTTCCTCCTTTTGTTTCTTCTCCACACAATCCCCATCATCATATTCTATTCCACCCATAGTGCTATATCCATGGCTCACGCTCATGTATTGCGTGAAGGTTGAAAAAGTTTGAGATTATTTAAGTATGAAACAATTGCTTGGCTTGTCACTGGGGGTATAGAAGTTGGGAACATCTTTGTGTGACGAAAATGAAGCATAGCCTAACTATATGATTTTGTAGGGATGAACTTTCTTGTGCCATGTTATTTTGAGAAGACATGATTGCTTTAGTATGCTTGAAGTATTATTATTTTTTGTGTCAATATGAACTTTTGTCTTGAATCTTTAGGATCTGAATATTCATATCATAATTAGGAAGATTTACATTGAAATTATGCCAAAGTATCAGTCCGCATCAAAATTTCTTTTTTATCATTTACCTACTCGAGGACGAGCAGGAATTAAGCTTGGGGATGCCTGATAGGTCTCCAACGTATCTATAATTTTTGATTGCTCCACGCTACTTTATCTACTATTTTGGACTATATTGGGCTTTATTTTCCACTTTTATATTACTTTTGGGACTAACCTATTAACCGGAGGCCCAGCCCAGAATTATTGTTTTTTGCCTTTTTCAGTATTTCGAAGAAACAGAATATCAAACGAAGTCCAAACGGAATGAAACCTTCGGGATCGTGATTTTCCAACCGAACGTGATCCAGGAGACTTGGACCCTACTCCAAGAAGTTTCCGAGGAGGTCGCGAGGGTGGAGGGCGCCCCCCCTTGGGCGCGCCCCCTACCTCGTGGGCCCCTCGGAGATCCACCGACATACTCCTTCCTCCTATATATACCTACGTGTCCCCGAACAATCAGAACAGGAGCCAAAAACCTAATTCCACCGCCGCAACCTTCTGTATCCATGAGATCCCATATTGGGGCATGTTCTGGAGCTCCGCCGGAGGGGGCATCCACCATGGAGGGCTTATACATCATCAGCATAGCCCCTCCGATGAAGTGTGAGTAGTTCAATTCAGACCTTCGGGTCCATAGCTAGTAGCTAGATGGCTTCTTCTCTCTTTTTGGATCTCAATAATGTTCTCCCCCTCTCTCGTGGAGATCTATTCGATGTAATCTTTGTTTTGCGGTGTGTTTGTTGAGACCGGTGAATTGTGGGTTTATGATCCAGTATTATCTATGGAAAATATTTGATTCTTCTCTGAATTCTTTTATGTATGATTGAGTTATCTTTGCAAGTCTCTTCGAATTATCTTTTTGGTTTGGCCAACTAGATTGGTAGTTCTTGCAATGGGAGAAGTGCTTAGCTTTGGGTTCAATCTTGCGGTGTCCTTACTCAGTGATAGAAAGAGTTGCAAGGCACGTATTGTATTGTTGCCATCGAGGATAACAAGATGGGGTTTTTATCATATTGCATGAATTTATCCCTCTACATAATGTCATCTTGCTTATGGCGTTACTCTATTTTTACTTAATACTCTAGATGCATGCTGGATAGTGGTCGATGAGTGGAGTAATAGTAGTAGATGCAAAATCGTTTCGATCTACTTGTTTTGGACGTGATGCCTATATACATGATCATTGCCTAGATATACTCATTACTATGCTCAGTTTTGTCAATTGCTCAACAGTAATTTGTTCACCCACCGTAGAATACTTATGCTCTTGAGAGAAGCCACTAGTGAAACCTATGGCCCCCGGGTCTATTCTCATCATATCAATCTATATCACTTTATTTACTTGCTTTGTTTTACTTTGCCTTTACTTTTTACTTTGTATCTATCTATCAAAAATACCAAAAATATTATCTCTATCAGATCTCACTCTCGTAAGTGACCGTGAAGGGATTGACAACCCCTAAGCATTGGTTGCGAGTTGCTATTGTTTTGTGTAGGTACGAGGGACTTGTGAGTGGTCTCCTACTGGATTGATACCTTGGTTCTCAAAAACCGAGGGAAATACTTACGCTACTTTACTGCATCATCCTCTCCTCTTCGGGGAAATCCAACGCAGTGCTCAAGAGGTAGCAAGAAGAATTTCTGGCGCCGTTGCCGGGGAGGCTCACGCAAGCAAGTCAACCATACCAAGTACCCATCGCAATCCCTATCTCTCGCATTACATTATTTGCCATTTGCCTCTCGTTTTCCTCTCCCCCTCTTCACCCTTGCCGTTTTATTTGCCCTCTCTTTCCCAATCTCCTCCTCTCTTTTCCGTTTGCCTTTTTCCCGTTGCCTTTCTGTTTGCTTGTGTGTTGGATTACTTGTTGCCAAAGCACAAGATAATACCAAATTGTGTGATTTCTTGAATACCAATAATAATGATTTCCTTAGAACTCCGATTGCTCCTCTTAATAATGATGAGTCTTGTGAAATCAATACCGCTTTGTTGAATCTTGTTATAAAAGATCAATTCGCCGGCCTTCCTAGTGAAGATGCCGCTACTCATCTAAACAATTTTGTTGATTTGTGTGATATGCAAAAGAAGAAAGATACGGATAACAATATTGTCAAATTGAAGTTATTTCCATTTTCACTTAGAGATCGTGCTAAAGTTTGGTTTTCATCTTTGCCTAAAAATAGTATTGATTCTTGGAACAAGTGCAAAGATGCTTTTATCTCTAAGTATTTTTCTCTCGCTAAGATTATCACTCTTAGGAACGATATCATGAATTTTAAACAACTTGATCATGAGCATGTTGCCCAATCTTGGTAAAGAATGAAATTAATGCTCCGCAATTGCCCTACTCATGGTTTGAATTTATGGATGATCATACAAAAAATTGATGCCGGATTGAATTTTGCTTCTAGAAATCTTTTAGATACGGCCACGGGAGGCACTTTTATGGAAATTACGTTAGGGGATGCTACCAAATTGCTTGATAATATTATGGCTAATTATTCTCAATGGCACACCGAAAGATCTTCTAGTAAAAAGGTGCATGCTATAGAAGAAATCAATGTTTTGAGTGAAAAGATGGATGAACTTATGAAGATGTTTGCGCCTAAAAATATTCCTCTTGATCCCAATGATATGCCTTTATCTACCTTGCTTGAGAATAATAATGAATCTATGGATGTGAATTTCGTTGGTAGGAATAGTTTTGGAAACAACGCTTATAGAGGGAATTTTAATCCTAGGCCTTATCCTAGTAATCCTTCTAATAATTATGGAAATTCCTACAATAACTCTTATGGAAATTTTAAGATGCCCTCTGAATTTGAGAGTAGTGTTAAAGAGTTTATGAATTCACAAAAGAATTTTAATTCTTTGCTTGAAGAGAAATTGCTTCAAGTTGATGATTTGGCTAGGAACGTTGATAGAATTTCTCTTGAAATTGATTCTTTAAAGCTTAGATCTATTCCTCCTAAGCATGATATCAATGAGTCTCTCAAAGCCACGAGAATTTCCATTGATGAGTGCAAGGAAAGAACCGCTAGGATGCGTGCTTCCAAAGATGCCTTTATTAAAGCGTGTTCTTCCAATCCCTATGAAAATCAAGATGAAGATCTAAAAGTTATTGATGTGTCCCCCATTAAATCTTTGTTTTGCAACATGAATCTTGATGAATCTGAAGATTATCTTCCTTTACCTAGAAGGCGTTCTAAGAATTCATAGTTTCTAGATCTTGATGATGAAATTGATGAAAGTGGGATTGAAATAAATAAAAACCGTGATGTTGCTAAACCCACTATTTTGGATCTCAAGGAATTTAATTATGAAAATTGCTCTTTGATTGGTTGTATTTCCTTGATGCAATCCGTGCTAGATTCTCCTCATGCTTATAGTCAAAATAAGGCCTTTACCGAACATATTGTTGATGCTTTGATGCAATCTTATGAAGAAAAACTTGAGTTGAAAGTTTCTATCCCTAGAAAACTCTATGATGAGTGGGAATCTACTACTAAAATTAAAATTAAAGATTTTGAATTTTATGCTTTGTGTGATTTGGGTGCTAGTGTCTCTACTATCCCCAAAACTTTATGTGATTTGCTAGATTTCCGTGATTTTGATGATTGCTCTCTAAACTTGCATCTTGCGGATTCCACTATTAAAAAGCCTATGGGAAGAATTAATGATGTTCTTATTGTTGCAAATAGGAATTATGTGCCCGTAGATTTATAGTTCTTGATATAGATTGCAATCCTTCATGTCCTATTATTCTTGGTAGACCTTTCCTTAGAACGATTGGTGCAATTATTGATATGAAGGAAGGGAATATTAGATTCCAATTTCCCTTAAAGAAGGGTATGGAACACTTCCCTAGAAATAAAATAAAATTACCATATGAATCTATCATGAGATCCACTTATGGATTGCCTACCAAAGATGGCAATACTTAGATCTATCCTTGCTTTTATGCCTAGCTAGGGGCGTTAAACGATAGCGCTTGTTGCGAGGCAACCCAATTTTATTTTGTGTTTTTTGTTTTTGCTTCTGTTTAGGAATAAATAATCCATCCACCTTCTGTTTAGATGTGGTTTTATGTTTTAATTAGTGTCTGTGCCAAGTAGGACCTATAGGATTTCCTACGATGATAGTTGATCTGATTCTGCTGAAAAGCAGAAACTTTGCGTGCACGAATTTAGTTATGATAAACAACAGGAACGTGCTTTTGCATTGATTCTTTTTGCTGATGATCAATAAAAAAATTGTCCAGGACTTCCTATTTTGGTAGAATTTTTAGAGTTCCATAAGTTTGCGTTAGTTACAGATTGCTACATACTGTTCTGTTTTTGACAGATTCTGTTTTTCGTGTGTTGTTTGCTTATTTTGATGAATCTATGGCTAGTAAAATAGTTTATAATCTATAGAGAAGTTGGAATACAGTAGTTTTAACACCAATATAAATAAAGAATGAGTTCATTACAGTACCTTCAAGTAGTCTTTTGTTTTCTTTCTCTAACGGAGCTCACGAGATTTCTGTTGAGTTTTGTGTTGTGAAGTTTTCAAGTTTTGGGTGAATTATTTTGATGGATTATGGAACAAGGAGTGGCAAGAGCCTAAGCTTGGGGATGCCCATGGAACCCCCAAGATAATCCAAGGACACCAAAAAGTCAAAGCTTGGGGATGCCCCGTAAGGCATCCCCTCTTTCGTCCACTTCCATCGGTAATTTACTTGGAGCTATATTTTTATTCACCAACATGATATGTGTTTTGCTTGGAGCGTCTTGTATTATTTGTGTCTTTGCTTGTTAGTCTACCACAATCATCCTTGCTGTACACATCTTTTGAGAGAGTCATACATGAATTGAAATTTGTTAGAATACTCTATGTGCTTCACTTATATCTTTTGAGGTTGATAGTTTTGCTCATAGTGCTTCACTTATATCTTTTGAGCGTGATAATTTTTGCTCTAGTACTTCACTTAGATCTTTTAGAGCATGGTGGTGGATTTGTTTTAAAGAATCTTTTTGATCTCTCATGCTTCACTTAGATTATTTTGAGAGTCTTTAATAGCATGGTGATTTGCTTAATGTTAATATACTTGGTGTTCAAGATATGTGAAACTTTCTTTTGAGTCAATTGAATACTAAGATAAGTTTGATGCTTGATAATTGTTTTGAGATATGGAGGTGATAATATCAAAGTCGTGCTAGTTGGGTGATTATGAATTTGATAAATACTTGTGTTGAAGTTTGCAAGTCCCGTAGCATGCACGTATGGTTAAAGTTGTGTAACAAATTTGAAAGATGAAGTGTACCTGGCTTGTGCATCCTTGTGAGTGGCGGTCGGGGACGAGCGATGGTCTTTTCCTACCAATCTATCCCCCTAGGAGCATGTGCGTAGTACTTGAATTTTTTATGACTTCTAAATTTTTGCAATAAGTATATGAGTTCTTTTGACTAATGTTGAGTCCATGGATTATACGCACTCTCACCTTTCCACCTTTGCTAGCCTCTTCGGTACCGTGCATTGCCCTTTCTCACCTTGAGAGTTGGTGCAAACTTCGCCGGTGCATCCAAAGCCCGTGATATGATACGCTCTATCACCCATAAACCTCCTTATATCTTCCTCAAAACAGCCACCATACCTACCTATTATGGCATTTCCATAGCCATTCCGAGATATATTGCCATGCAACTTCCACCATCATCATCATGACATACATTACTTTTGTCGTATTGCCATTGCATGATCTTGTAGTTGACATCGTATTTGTGGCAAAGCCACCATGCATTATTTTCCATACATGTCACTCTTGATTCATTGCACCATCCCGGTACACCGCCGGAGGCATTCATATAGAGTCATATCTTGTTCTAAGTTTCGAGTTGTAATCCCTGTGTTGTAATCAATAGAAGTGTGATGATCATCATTATTAGAGCATTGCCCAAATAAAAAAAAGAGAGGCCAAAAAGAAAAAAAGAAAGGCCCACAAAAAATAAAAAAAATAAAAAAAGGGCAATCCTACTATCTCTTTTTCCACACTTGTGCTTCAAAGTAGCACCTTGTTCTTCATGTAGTGAGTCTCATATATTGTGCTTCAAAGTAGCACCTTGTTCTTCATGTAGTGAGTCTCATAAGTTGTCCTTTTTATACTAGTGGGAATTTTTCATTATAGAACTTGGCTTGTATATTCCTACGATGGGCTTCCTCAAATGCCCTAGGTCTTCGTGAGCAAGCAAGTTGGATGCACACCCACTAGTTTTCTTTTGTTGAGCATTCATACCTCTAGTGCATCCGTTGCATGGCAATCCCTACTCCTCATGTTGACATCAACTGATGGGAATCTCCATAGCCCATTGATTAAGCCTCGTCAACGTGAGACTTCCTCCTTTTGTTTCTTCTCCACACAATCCCCATCATCATATTCTATTCCACCCATAGTGCTATATCCATGGCTCACGCTCATGTATTGCGTGAAGGTTGAAAAAGTTTGAGATTATTTAAGTATGAAACAATTGCTTGGCTTGTCACTGGGGGTATAGAAGTTGGGAACATCTTTGTGTGATGAAAATGAAGCATAGCCTAACTATATGATTTTGTAGGGATGAACTTTCTTGTGCCATGTTATTTTGAGAAGACATGATTGCTTTAGTATGCTTGAAGTATTATTATTTTTTGTGTCAATATGAACTTTTGTCTTGAATCTTTAGGATCTGAATATTCATATCATAATTAGGAAGATTTACATTGAAATTATGCCAAAGTATCAGTCCGCATCAAAATTTCTTTTTTATCATTTACCTACTCGAGGACGAGCAGGAATTAAGCTTGGGGATGCCTGATAGGTCTCCAACGTATCTATAATTTTTGATTGCTCCACGCTACTTTATCTACTATTTTGGACTATATTGGGCTTTATTTTCCACTTTTATATTACTTTTGGGACTAACCTATTAACCGGAGGCCCAGCCCAGAATTATTGTTTTTTGCCTTTTTCAGTATTTCGAAGAAACAGAATATCAAACGAAGTCCAAACGGAATGAAACCTTCGGGATCGTGATTTTCCAACCGAACGTGATCCAGGAGACTTGGACCCTACTCCAAGAAGTTTCCGAGGAGGTCGCGAGGGTGGAGGGCGCCCCCCCTTGGGCGCGCCCCCTACCTCGTGGGCCCCTCGGAGATCCACCGACATACTCCTTCCTCCTATATATACCTACGTGTCCCCGAACAATCAGAACAGGAGCCAAAAACCTAATTCCACCGCCGCAACCTTCTGTATCCATGAGATCCCATATTGGGGCATGTTCTGGAGCTCCGCCGGAGGGGGCATCCACCATGGAGGGCTTATACATCATCAGCATAGCCCCTCCGATGAAGTGTGAGTAGTTCAATTCAGACCTTCGGGTCCATAGCTAGTAGCTAGATGGCTTCTTCTCTCTTTTTGGATCTCAATAATGTTCTCCCCCTCTCTCGTGGAGATCTATTCGATGTAATCTTTGTTTTGCGGTGTGTTTGTTGAGACCGGTGAATTGTGGGTTTATGATCCAGTATTATCTATGGAAAATATTTGATTCTTCTCTGAATTCTTTTATGTATGATTGAGTTATCTTTGCAAGTCTCTTCGAATTATCTTTTTGGTTTGGCCAACTAGATTGGTAGTTCTTGCAATGGGAGAAGTGCTTAGCTTTGGGTTCAATCTTGCGGTGTCCTTACTCAGTGATAGAAAGAGTTGCAAGGCACGTATTGTATTGTTGCCATCGAGGATAACAAGATGGGGTTTTTATCATATTGCATGAATTTATCCCTCTACATCATGTCATCTTGCTTATGGCGTTACTCTATTTTTACTTAATACTCTAGATGCATGCTGGATAGTGGTCGATGAGTGGAGTAATAGTAGTAGATGCAAAATCGTTTCGATCTACTTGTTTTGGACGTGATGCCTATATACATGATCATTGCCTAGATATACTCATTACTATGCTCAGTTTTGTCAATTGCTCAACAGTAATTTGTTCACCCACCGTAGAATACTTATGCTCTTGAGAGAAGCCACTAGTGAAACCTATGGCCCCCGGGTCTATTCTCATCATATCAATCTATATCACTTTATTTACTTGCTTTGTTTTACTTTGCCTTTACTTTTTACTTTGTATCTATCTATCAAAAATACCAAAAATATTATCTCTATCAGATCTCACTCTCGTAAGTGACCGTGAAGGGATTGACAACCCCTAAGCATTGGTTGCGAGTTGCTATTGTTTTGTGTAGGTACGAGGGACTTGTGAGTGGTCTCCTACTGGATTGATACCTTGGTTCTAAAAAACCGAGGGAAATACTTACGCTACTTTACTGCATCATCCTCTCCTCTTCGGGGAAATCCAACGCAGTGCTCAAGAGGTAGCAAGAAGAATTTCTGGCGCCGTTGCCGGGGAGGCTCACGCAAGCAAGTCAACCATACCAAGTACCCATCGCAATCCCTATCTCTCGCATTACATTATTTGCCATTTGCCTCTCGTTTTCCTCTCCCCCTCTTCACCCTTGCCGTTTTATTTGCCCTCTCTTTCCCAATCTCCTCCTCTCTTTTCCGTTTGCCTTTTTCCCATTGCCTTTCTGTTTGCTTGTGTGTTGGATTACTTGTTGCCAAAGCACAAGATAATACCAAATTGTGTGATTTCTTGAATACCAATAATAATGATTTCCTTAGAACTCCGATTGCTCCTCTTAATAATGATGAGTCTTGTGAAATCAATACCGCTTTGTTGAATCTTGTTATAAAAGATCAATTCGCCGGCCTTCCTAGTGAAGATGCCGCTACTCATCTAAACAATTTTGTTGATTTGTGTGATATGCAAAAGAAGAAAGATACGGATAACAATATTGTCAAATTGAAGTTATTTCCATTTTCACTTAGAGATCGTGCTAAAGTTTGGTTTTCATCTTTGCCTAAAAATAGTATTGATTCTTGGAACAAGTGCAAAGATGCTTTTATCTCTAAGTATTTTTCTCTCGCTAAGATTATCACTCTTAGGAACGATATCATGAATTTTAAACAACTTGATCATGAGCATGTTGCCCAATCTTGGTAAAGAATGAAATTAATGCTCCGCAATTGCCCTACTCATGGTTTGAATTTATGGATGATCATACAAAAAATTTATGCCGGATTGAATTTTGCTTCTAGAAATCTTTTAGATACGGCCACGGGAGGCACTTTTATGGAAATTACGTTAGGGGATGCTACCAAATTGCTTGATAATATTATGGCTAATTATTCTCAATGGCACACCGAAAGATCTTCTAGTAAAAAGGTGCATGCTATAGAAGAAATCAATGTTTTGAGTGAAAAGATGGATGAACTTATGAAGATGTTTGGGCCTAAAAATATTCCTCTTGATCCCAATGATATGCCTTTATCTACCTTGCTTGTGAATAATAATGAATCTATGGATGTGAATTTCGTTGGTAGGAATAGTTTTGGAAACAACGCTTATAGAGGGAATTTTAATCCTAGGCCTTATCCTAGTAATCCTTCTAATAATTATGGAAATTCCTACAATAACTCTTATGGAAATTTTAAGATGCCCTCTGAATTTGAGAGTAGTGTTAAAGAGTTTATGAATTCACAAAAGAATTTTAATTCTTTGCTTGAAGAGAAATTGCTTCAAGTTGATGATTTGGCTAGGAACGTTGATAGAATTTCTCTTGAAATTGATTCTTTAAAGCTTAGATCTATTCCTCCTAAGCATGATATCAATGAGTCTCTCAAAGCCACGAGAATTTCCATTGATGAGTGCAAGGAAAGAACCGCTAGGATGCGTGCTTCCAAAGATGCCTTTATTAAAGCGTGTTCTTCCAATCCCTATGAAAATCAAGATGAAGATCTAAAAGTTATTGATGTGTCCCCCATTAAATCTTTGTTTTGCAACATGAATCTTGATGAATCTGAAGATTATCTTCCTTTACATAGAAGGCGTTCTAAGAATTCATAGTTTCTAGATCTTGATGATGAAATTGATGAAAGTGGGATTGAAATAAATAAAAACCGTGATGTTGCTAAACCCACTATTTTGGATCTCAAGGAATTTAATTATGAAAATTGCTCTTTGATTGGTTGTATTTCCTTGATGCAATCCGTGCTAGATTCTCCTCATGCTTATAGTCAAAATAAGGCCTTTATCGAACATATTGTTGATGCTTTGATGCAATCTTATGAAGAAAAACTTGAGTTGAAAGTTTCTATCCCTAGAAAACTCTATGATGAGTGGGAATCTACTATTAAAATTAAAATTAAAGATTTTGAGTTTTATGCTTTGTGTGATTTGGGTGCTAGTGTCTCTACTATCCCCAAAACTTTATGTGATTTGCTAGATTTCCGTGATTTTGATGATTGCTCTCTAAACTTGCATCTTGCGGATTCCACTATTAAAAAGCCTATGGGAAGAATTAATGATGTTCTTATTGTTGCAAATAGGAATTATGTGCCCGTAGATTTATAGTTCTTGATATAGATTGCAATCCTTCATGTCCTATTATTCTTGGTAGACCTTTCCTTAGAACGATTGGTGCAATTATTGATATGAAGGAAGGGAATATTAGATTCCAATTTCCCTTAAAGAAGGGTATGGAACACTTCCCTAGAAAGAAAATAAAATTACCATATGAATCTATCATGAGAGCCACTTATGGATTGCCTACCAAAGATGGCAATACTTAGATCTATCCTTGCTTTTATGCCTAGCTAGGGGCGTTAAACGATAGCGCTTGTTGGGAGGCAACCCAATTTTATTTTGTGTTTTTTGTTTTTGCTTCTGTTTAGGAATAAATAATCCATCCACCTTCTGTTTAGATGTGGTTTTATGTTTTAATTAGTGTTTGTGCCAAGTAGGACCTATAGGATAACCTACGATGATAGTTGATTTGATTCTGCTGAAAAGCAGAAACTTTGCGTGCACGAATTTAGTTATGATAAACAACAGGAACGTGCTTTTGCATTGATTCTTTTTGCTGATGATCAATAAAAAAATTGTCCAGGACTTCCTATTTTGGTAGAATTTTTAGAGTTCCATAAGTTTGCGTTAGTTACAGATTGCTACAGACTGTTCTGTTTTTGACAGATTCTGTTTTTCGTGTGTTGTTTGCTTATTTTGATGAATCTATGGCTAGTAAAATAGTTTATAATCTATAGATAAGTTGGAATACAGTAGGTTTAACACCAATATAAATAAAGAATGAGTTCATTACAGTACCTTCAAGTAGTCTTTTGTTTTCTTTCTCTAACGAAGCTCACGAGATTTCTGTTGAGTTTTGTGTTGTGAAGTTTTCAAGTTTTGGGTGAATTATTTTGATGGATTATGGAACAAGGAGTGGCAAGAGCCTAAGCTTGGGGATGCCCATGGAACCCCCAAGATAATCCAAGGACACCAAAAAGTCAAAGCTTGGGGATGCCCCGTAAGGCATCCCCTCTTTCGTCCACTTCCATCGGTAATTTACTTGGAGCTATATTTTTATTCACCAACATGATATGTGTTTTGCTTGGAGCGTCTTGTATTATTTGTGTCTTTGCTTGTTAGTCTACCACAATCATCCTTGCTGTACACATCTTTTGAGAGAGTCATACATGAATTGAAATTTGTTAGAATACTCTATGTGCTTCACTTATATCTTTTGAGGTTGATAGTTTTGCTCATAGTGCTTCACTTATATCTTTTGAGCGTGATAATTTTTGCTTTAGTACTTCACTTAGATCTTTTAGAGCACGGTGGTGGATTTGTTTTAAAGAAACTTTTTGATCTCTCATGCTTCACTTAGATTATTTTGAGAGTCTTTAATAGCATGGTGATTTGCTTAATGTTAATATACTTGGTGCTCAAGATATGTGAAACTTTCTTTTGAGTCAATTGAATACTAAGATAAGTTTGATGCTTGATAATTGTTTTGAGATATGGAGGTGATAATATCAAAGTCATGCTAGTTGGGTGATTATGAATTTGATAAATACTTGTGTTGAAGTTTGCAAGTCCCGTAGCATGTACGTATGGTTAAAGTTGTGTAACAAATTTGAAAGATGAAGTGTGACTGGCTTGTGCATCCTTGTGAGTGGCGGTCGGGGACGAGCGATGGTCTTTTCCTACCAATCTATCCCCCTAGGAGCATGTGCGTAGTACTTGAATTTTTTATGACTTCTAAATTTTTGCAATAAGTATATGAGTTCTTTTGACTAATGTTGAGTCCATGGATTATACGCACTCTCACCTTTCCACCTTTGCTAGCCTCTTCGGTACCGTGCATTGCCCTTTCTCACCTTGAGAGTTGGTGCAAACTTCGCCGGTGCATCCAAAGCCCGTGATATGATACGCTCTATCACCCATAAACCTCCTTATATCTTCCTCAAAACAGCCACCATACCTACCTATTATGGCATTTCCATAGCCATTCCGAGATATATTGCCATGCAACTTCCACCATCATCATCATGACATACATTACTTTTGTCATATTGCCATTGCATGATCTTGTAGTTGACATCGTATTTGTGGCAAAGCCACCATGCATTATTTTCCATACATGTCACTCTTGATTCATTGCACCATCCCGGTACACCGCCGGAGGCATTCATATAGAGTCATATCTTGTTCTAAGTTTCGAGTTGTAATCCCTGTGTTGTAATCAATAGAAGTGTGATGATCATCATTATTAGAGCATTGCCCAAATAAAAAAAAGAGAGGCCAAAAAGAAAAAAAGAAAGGCCCACAAAAAATTAAAAAAATTAAAAAAGGGCAATCCTACTATCTCTTTTTCCACACTTGTGCTTCAAAGTAGCACCTTGTTCTTCATGTAGTGAGTCTCATATATTGTGCTTCAAAGTAGCACCTTGTTCTTCATGTAGTGAGTCTCATAAGTTGTCCTTTTTATACTAGTGGGAATTTTTCATTATAGAACTTGGCTTGTATATTCCTACGATGGGCTTCCTCAAATGCCCTAGGTCTTCGTGAGCAAGCAAGTTGGATGCACACCCACTAGTTTTCTTTTGTTGAGCATTCATAGCTCTAGTGCATCCGTTGCATGGCAATCCCTACTCCTCATGTTGACATCAACTGATGGGCATCTCCATAGCCCATTGATTAAGCCTCGTCAACATGAGACTTTCTCCTTTTGTTTCTTCTCCACACAATCCCCATCATCATATTCTATTCCACCCATAGTGCTATATCCATGGCTCACGCTCATGTATTGCGTGAAGGTTGAAAAAGTTTGAGATTATTTAAGTATGAAACAATTGCTTGGCTTGTCACTGGGGGTATAGAAGTTGGGAACATCTTTGTGTGACGAAAATGAAGCATAGCCTAACTATATGATTTTGTAGGGATGAACTTTCTTGTGCCATGTTATTTTGAGAAGACATGATTGCTTTAGTATGCTTGAAGTATTATTATTTTTTGTGTCAATATGAACTTTTGTCTTGAATCTTTAGGATCTGAATATTCATATCATAATTAGGAAGATTTACATTGAAATTATGCCAAAGTATCAGTCCGCATCAAAAATTCTTTTTTATCATTTACCTACTCGAGGACGAGCAGGAATTAGGCTTGGGGATGCCTGATAGGTCTCCAACGTATCTATAATTTTTGATTGCTCCACGCTACTTTATCTACTGTTTTGGACTATATTGGGCTTTATTTTCCACTTTTATATTACTTTTGGGACTAACCTATTAACCGGAGGCCCAGCCCAGAATCATTGTTTTTTGCCTTTTTCAGTATTTCGAAGAAACAGAATATCAAACGAAGTCCAAACGGAATGAAACCTTCGGCATCGTGATTTTCCAACCGAACGTGATCCAGGAGACTTGGACCCTACTCCAAGAAGTTTCCGAGGAGGTCGCGAGGGTGGAGGGCGCCCCCCCTGGGCGCGCCCCCCTACCTCGTGGGCCCCTCGGAGATCCACCGACATACTCCTTCCTCCTATATATACCTACGTGTCCCCGAACGATCAGAACAGGAGCCAAAAACCTAATTCCACCGCCGCAACCTTCTGTATCCATGAGATCCCATCTTGGGGCATGTTCTGGAGCTCCGCCGGAGGGGGCATCCACCATGGAGGGCTTATACATCATCAGCATAGCCCCTCCGATGAAGTGTGAGTAGTTCAATTCAGACCTTCGGGTCCATAGCTAGTAGCTAGATGGCTTCTTCTCTCTTTTTGGATCTCAATAATATTCTCCCCCTCTCTCGTGGAGATCTATTCGATGTAATCTTTGTTTTGCGGTGTGTTTGTTGAGACCGGTGAATTGTGGGTTTATGATCCAGTATTATCTATGGAAAATATTTGATTCTTCTCTGAATTCTTTTATGTATGATTGAGTTATCTTTGCAAGTCTCTTCGAATTATCTTTTTGGTTTGGCTAACTAGATTGGTAGTTCTTGCAATGGGAGAAGTGCTTAGCTTTGGGTTCAATCTTGCGGTGTCCTTACTCAGTGATAGAAAGAGTTGCAAGGCACGTATTGTATTGTTGCCATCGAGGATAACAAGATGGGGTTTTTATCATATTGCATGAATTTATCCCTCTACATCATGTCATCTTGCTTACGGCGTTACTCTATTTTTACTTAATACTCTAGATGCATGCTGGATAGCGGTCGATGAGTGGAGTAATAGTAGTAGATGCAGAATCGTTTCGATCTACTTGTTTTGGACGTGATGCCTATATACATGATCATTGCCTAGATATACTCATAACTATGCTCAATTCTGTCAATTGCTCAACAGTAATTTGTTCACCCACCGTAGAATACTTATGCTCTTGAGAGAAGCCACTAGTGAAACCTATGGCCCCCGGGTCTATTCTCATCATATCAATCTATATCACTTTATTTACTTTCTTTGTTTTACTTTGCCTTTACTTTTTACTTTGCATCTATCTATCAAAAATACCAAAAATATTATCTCTATCAGATCTCACTCTCGTAAGTGACTGTGAAGGGATTGACAACCCCTAAGCGTTGGTTGTGAGTTGCTATCATTTTGTGTAGGTACGAGGGACTTGTTCGTGGTCTCCTACTGGATTGATACCTTGGTTCTCAAAAACTGAGGGAAATACTTACCCCTCTTTACTGCATCATCCTCTCCTCTTCGGGGAAATACAACGCAGTGCTCAAGAGGTAGCATATGTCTTGCCGTGCTTATCTGTGGTGACAATGGGATATCATGTGCCACTTGATGTATGTTTTGGTGACCAACTTGCGGGTTCCACCCATGAACCTATGCATAGGGGTTGGCACATGTTCTTGACTCTCCGGTAGAAACTTTGGGGCACTCTTTGAAGTACTTTGTGTTGGTTGGATGAATCTGAGATTGTGTGATGCATATTGTATAATCATGCCCACGGATACTTGAGGTGACAATGGAATATCTAGGTGACATTAGTGTTTTGGTTCATTTGTGTCTTAAGGTGTTATTCTAGTACGAACTCTTTAATAGATCGATCCGAAAGAATAACTTTGAGGTGGTTTCGTACCCTACCATAATCTCTACATTTGTTCTCCGCTATTAGTGGCTTTGGAGTGACTCTTTGTTGCATGTTGAGGGCTTGTTATACGATCTATATATGTTATTATTGTTGAGAGAACTTGCACTAGTGAAAGTATGAACCCTAGGCCTTGTGTCCTACCATTGCAATACCATTTACGCTCACTTTTATCGCCTGCTACCTTGCTGTTTTTATAATTTCAGATTACAAATACCTTTATCTACCATCCATATTTCACTTGTATCACCATCTCTTCGCCGAACTAGTGCACCTATACAATTTACCATTGTATTGGGTATGTTGGGGACACAAGCGACTCTTTGTTATTTGGTTGCAGGGTTGTTTGAGAGAGACCATCTTCATCCTACGCCTCCCACGGATTGATAAACCTTAGGTCATCCACTTGAGGGAAATTTGCTACTGTCCTACAAACGTGTGCACTTGCAGGTCCAACAACATCTACAAGAAGAAGGTTGTGTAGTAGACATCAAGCTCTTTTCTGGCGCCGTTGCCGGGGAGGCTAGGTAAGCGGCACTCACACCCCGTCAACTAAGCTCTTTTCTGGCGCCGTTGCCGGGGGGTTAGCGCTTGAAGGTATATCTTTAGATCTTGCAATCGAATCTTTTTGTTTCTTGTCTTATCACTAGTTCAGTTTGTAAAAGAGAACTACAAAAAAATGGAGTTAAGTTTATCTCATACGCTTCGTCTTTTTAATATCTTTCATGAGAATGATGGAAAGGAAAATTGTGCTCAAGTGCTAGAAGAAGAATGCATTAAAATATTTGGTACTAGATTGTATGATGAGCATGATTGCAATGTTGTTAGTATGAATTCCTTGAATATCCATGATGCTAATGATATGCAAAGCCACAAGCTTGGGGAAGCTATGTTTGATGAGTATGATATGTTTTGTCCCCCAAGTTTTGATGAGCAAATTTATTATGATGAAAGCATGCCTCCTATTTATGATGATTATATTTATGAAAGTGGATTTGGAAGTGTGTCAACTTTATTTAGTGATGATTCCACTATTTTGGAAGAGGTTCCAAGTGATTATGAGAACAAAGTTGCTATCTATGATGATTATTGTGATGACTTGTATGCTATTAAGAATAATGATAACCATGAAACTTGTCATCATGATTTTTGTTTTCGATTGGATTATGCCTCACATGATAATTATTTTGTTGAGTTTGCTCCCACTACTATTCATGAGAAGAAATTTGCTTATGTGGAGAGTAGTAAATTTTCTATGCTTGTAGATCATAAAAAGAATGCTTTAGGTGCTGGTTATATTGTTGAATTCATTCATGATGCTACTTAAAATTATTATGAGGGAGGAACATATGCTTGTAGGAATTGCAATAATGTCAAATTTCCTCTGCTTAAAGTTTTGAAGCTATGCTTGTTTTACCTTCCTTTGCTAGTTGATTATTGTTCCCATAAGTTGTTTGCTCACAAAATCCCTAGGCATAGGAAGTGGGTTAGACTTAAAGGTGCTAGTCATATGCTTCATGATGCTCCCGTTATGTTTCAATTCTTATCTTTTATGTGAGCATCATTGTCATCATCATGCCTAGCTAAAAGGCATTAAAGAAAAGCGCTTGTTGGGAGACAACCCAATATTTACCCTTACTGTTTTTGTGTGTTCACATGATTATTCTATTGTAGTAATCATGTTCTATAGCTTTTGTTTCAATAAAGTGCCAAGTAGAACCTTTGGGAAGACTTGGGTGAAGTCTATATGATCTTGCTGTGAAAAACAGAAACTTTTGCGCTCACGAGATTAGCTGCCATTTTTGACTGGAGAGTGATTTTAGGTTGATTCTTTTTGCAGATGTTTAATAGACAAATTACTCAGGTCCAGAAATTTATTTAAGAATTTTTGAGTTCCATAAGTATACGTTTGATACAGATTACTACAGACTGTTCTGTTTTTGACAGAATCTGTTTTCATTGTGTTGTTTGCTTATTTTGATGAATCTATGATTAGTATCGGAGGGTATGAACCATAGAGAAGTTATAATACAGTAGATATTACACCATTATGAATAAAGAATGAGTTCATTACAGTACCTAAGTGGTGGTTTTATTTTCTTATACTAATGGAGCTTATGAGTTTTGTTTTTGAGTTTTGTGTGGTTGAAGTTTTCAAGTTTTGGGTAAAGATTCGATGGACTATGGAATAAGGAGCGGCAAGAGCCTAAGCTTGGGGATGACCAATGCACCCCAAGGTAATATTCAAGGACAACCAAGAGCCTAATCTTGGGGATGCCCCGGAAGGCATCCCCTCTTTTGTCTTCGTTCATCGGTAACTTTACTTGGAGCTATATTTTTATTCGCCACATGGTATGTGTTTTGCTTGGATTGTCATTTTCTTTTGTTAGTATTTGCTTGATGTTACTTAGAATAATGTTTTGCATCTTTAGTTTCAATAAAAATGTCCAGGATAGCCTTTGCCATGCTTATTTTGCTAGTATACATATTGCTGCTTGAAAACAGAAAGTTTACCGCTGTTGGAAAAATTCCCGAGAAAAGTCAGAGAATGGTATAACATTGAATATTTTTTTCATATTAAGATCTGATAAATGTATTACAGTGGGAATTTCGTCTCATAATTTTTGGAGTCAGGGAAGTATTGATACTCTTGCATTCTTTATAGACTGTACTGTTTTGGCAGATTGCTGTTATGGTTGCATTGTTTGCATTTGTTTGCTTGTTTAATGATTCTATTTGAGGATAGGAGTATTAAATATGCAGAGGCATTTACTATGCAATGTTGAATAATAATTTAAGTGATTTGTTACAGTAGAAAATGATAAGGTTTTGCATTGGTTTATACTAACCTATCTCACGAGTTCTTGTTGAGTTTGTTGTGAATGAAGCTTTTGATAAAAAGAAACCATGATATGAGAGGAATTAAGGAGACACAAAAGTTCAAGCTTGGGGATGCCCAAGGCACCTCAAGATAATATTTCAAGAAGACTCAAGCATCTAAGCTTGGGAATGCCCCGGTAGGCATCCCACCTTTCTTCTTCAACAACTATCGGTTAGCATCGGTTGAGCCTAAGTTTTTGCTTCTTCACATGAGTTGTGCTATCCTTGCATTGTAATTTTATTTTGTTTTGTTTGCTGTTTGATTAAGATACCAAGATATGAAATTATTTAATGATAGAGAGTCTTCATATAGCTACATGATTATTTAGCTACTCATTGATCTTCACTTATATCTTGTTGGAGTAGTTTGTCGTTTGCTCTAGTGCTTCACTTATATCTTTTAGAGCACGGCGGTGGTTTTGTTTTGTAGAAATTAATGAACTCTCATGCTTCACTTATATTATTTTGATAGGCTTAAACATCATGGTAATTTGAATGAAAACTATCATAGGAAGTGAATTGGATGCTATGATCAATTTGCTACTTGATAATTGTTTTGAGATATGGAGATAGTGATATTAAAGTCATGCTAGTTGGGTAATTATGAATTTAAAGAATGCTTGTGTTGAAGTTAGCAAGTCCCATAGCATGCACGTATGGTTAAAGTTGTGTAATAATTTGAAACATGAAGTGTACCTGGCTTGTGCATCCTCATGAGTGGCGGTCGGGGACGAGCGATGGTATTTTCCTACAAATCTATCCCCCTAGGAGCATGCGCGTAGTGCTTCGTTTTTGATGACTTCTAAATTTTTGCAATAAGTATATGAGTTCTTTTTACTAATGTTGAGTCCATGGATTATACGCACTTTTACCTTTCCATATTGCTAGCCTCTTTGGTACCGTGCATTGCCCTTTCTCACCTCGAGAGTTGGTGCAAACTTCGCCGGTGCATCCAAACCCTGTGATATGATACACTCTATCACACATAAGCCTCATTATATCTTCCTCAAAACAGCCACCATACCTACCTATTTATGGCATTTCCATAGCCATTCCGAGATATATTGCCATGCAACTTTCCACCGTTCCGTTCATTATCATTATGACACGCATTACTTTTGTCATATTGCCATTGCATGATCATGTAGTTGACATCGTATTTGTGGCAAAGCCACCATGCATAATTTTTCATACATGTCACTCTTGATTCATTGCACCATCCCGGTACACCGTCAGAGGCATTCATATAGAGTCATATCTTGTTCTAGTTTCGAGTTGTAATTCATATGTTGTAATCAATAGAAGTGTGATGATCATCATTATTAGAGCATTGCCCAAAAAGAAAAAAAAAGAAAAAAAGAAAAAAGGCCCAAAAAAAGAAAAAAAAGGAAAAAAAAGAAGAAATAAATAAAAAGGGCAATGCTACTATCTCTTTTTCCCCACTTGTGCTTCAAAGTAGCACCATGTTTTTCATATAGTGAGTCTCATAGGTTGTCTTTTTCATACTAGTGGGAATTTTTCATTATAGAACTTGGCTTGTATATTCCTACAATGGGCTTCCTCAAATGCCCTAGGTCTTCGTGAGCAAGCAAGTTGGATGCAGAGCATTCATTTATAGCTCTAGTGCATCTGTTGCATGGCAATCCCTACTCCTCATGTTGACATCAATTGATGGGCATCTCCATAGCCCGTTGATTATCCTCGTCAATGTGATACTTTCTCATTTTTTGTCTTCTCCACACAATCCCCATCATCATATTCTATTCCATCCATAGTGCTATATCCATGGCTCACGCTCATGTATTGCGTGATGGTTGGAAAAGTTTGAGATTATTTAAGTATGAAATAATTGCCTGGCTTGTCATCGGGGGTGTAGAATTTGGGAACATCTTTGTGTGACAAAAATGAAGCATAGCCTAACTATAGGATTTTCTAGGGATGAACTTTCTTTTGCCATGTTATTTTGAGAAGACATGATTGCTTCGATTAGTATGCTTGAAGTGTTACTATTTCTTTTGTCAATATGAACTTTTATTTTGAATCATTTGGATATGAACATTCATGCCACAATAAAGAGAAATTACATTGAGAATCATGCTAGGTAGCATTCCACATCAAAAATTCATTTTTATCATTTACCTACTCGAGGACGAGCAGGAATTAAGCTTTGGGATGCTTGATACGTCTCCAATGTATCTATAATTTTTTATTGTTCCATGCTATTTTATTATCCATTTTGAATGATTATGAGATTTATTATACACTTTTATATAACTTTTGGGACTAACCTATTAACCGGAAGCCTGGCCCATATTTTTGTTTTATTGCCTATTTCAGTATTTCAAGGAAAAGGAATATCAAACGGGGTCCAAACAGAATGAAACCTTCAGCAGCGTTATTTTTGGGAAGAATGGGATCCTGGAGACTTGGAGTGCACGTCACAAGATCCTCGAGGAGGCCAGGAGATAGGGGCGCCCCCCCCCCCCCTACTGGGCGCACCCCCTGTCTCGTGGGCCCCTCGAGGACCCCCCGACCGACTTCTTTTGCCTATATAAGCCTACGTACCATAAAACCATCAAATATCAAGATAGATCGGGAGTTCCGCCGCTGCAAGCCTCTGTAGCCACCAAACACCTCTCGGGAGCCCGTTCCGGCACCCTGCCGGAGGGGGAACCCATCACCGGTGGCCATCTTCATCATCCCGGTGCTATCCATGACGAGGAGGGAGTAGTTCACCCTCGGGGCTGAGGGTATGTACTAGTAGCTATGTGTTTGATCTCTCTCTTGTGTTCTCTCTTGTGTTCTCTCTCGTGTTCCCTCTATGGCACAATCTTGATGTATCCCGAGCTTTGCTATTATAGTTGGATCTTATGATGTTTCTCCCCCTCTACTCTCTTGTGATGAATTGAGTTTTCCCTTTGAAGTTATCTTATCGGATTGAGTCTTTCATGAGAACACTTGATATATGACTTTCCGTGCTTATCTGTGGTGACAATGGGATATCATGTGCCACTTGATGTATGTTTTGGTGACCAACTTGCGGGTTCCGACCATGAACCTATGCATAGGGGTTGGCACACGTTCTTGACTCTCCGGTAGAAACTTTGGGGCACTCTTTGAAGTACTTTGTGTTGGTTGGATGAATCTGAGATTGTGTGATGCATATCCTATAATCATGCCCACGGATACTTGAGGTGACAATGGAGTATCTAGGTGACATTAGGGTTTTGGTTCATTTGTGTCTTAAGGTGTTATTCTAGTATGAACTCTTTAATAGATCGATCCGAAAGAATTACTTTGAGGTGGTTTCGTACCCTACCATAATCTCTATGTTTGTTCTCCGCTATTAGTTGCTTTGGAGTGACTCTTTGTTGCATGTTGAGGGCTTGTTATACGATCTATCTATGTTATTATTGTTCAGAGAACTTGCACTAGTGAAAGTATGCACCCTAGGCCTTGTGTCCTACCATTGCAATACCATTTACGCTCACTTTTATCGCTTGCTACCTTGCTGTTTTTATAATTTCAGATTACAAATACCTTTATCTACCATCCATATTGCACTTGTATCACCATCTCTTCGCCGAACTAGTGCACCTATACAATTTACCATTGTATTGGGTGTGTTGGGGACAGAAGAGACTCTTTGTTATTTGGTTGCAGGGTTGTTTGAGAGAGACCATCTTCATCCTACGCCTCCTACAGATTGATAAACCTTAGGTCATCCACTTGAGGGAAATTTGCTACTGTCCTACAAACCTGTACACTTGCAGACCCAACAACATCTACAAGAAGAAGGTTGTGTAGTAGACATCAGCGAGCTCTGGTCGTGCCGGACGATCTTGTTGCAGAGTACTTCGGACTCGCTTGGCGTTGTCCGGGGGCTTTATTGCCAAATTGGAGGTCTGCCTAAGAAGGTTGCTCTATGCTTCTACTGCGAGGGCCGTAGTGTGCTCCTCCGTATGGAGGTAGCACTCTGTGTTTCCATTGACTGTTATAACCCCGCGGGGTTTTGGCATCTTGAGCTTGAGGTAGGCGTAATGCACACATTGAATCTGGCGAATGCGGTTCGTCCAAGCAGTGCATGATAGCCACTGCGGAAGGGGACGATATCGAAGATTAACTCCTCGCTTTGGAAGTTGTCCGGAGATCCGAAGACTACGTCCAGCGTGATTGAGCCCGTGCAACAGGCCTCTACACCTGGCATGACACCTTCAAAGGTGGTTTTGGTGGGTTTGATCCTTGAGGGATCGATGCCCATTTTGCACACTGTATCCTGATAGAGCAGGTTCAGGCTGCTACCACCGTCCATAAGGACTCGTGTAAGGTGGAATCCGTTGATGATGGGGTCGAGGACCAACGCGGCCAAACCGCCATGATGGATACTGGTCGGATGGTCCCTGCGATCGAAGGTGATCGGACAAGAATACCATGGGTTGAACTTTGGGGCGACTGGCTCCATCGCGTAGACGTCCCTTAGTGCATGCTTCCGCTCCCTCTTGGGAATATGGGTTGCGTATATCATATTCACCGTTTTTACTTGGGGGGGATTTCTTCTGTCCTCCTGTGTTCGGTAGCCGGGGTTCCTCGTCGTCATCACTATGCAGCCCCTTTTCCTTGTTTTCGGCATTCAACTTGCCGGCATGCTTAAACACCCAGCATTCCCTGTTGGTGTGATTGGCTGGTTTATCGGGGGTGCCGTGAATTTGACATGAATGTTCGAGTATGCAGTCCAGACTGGACGGACTCGGATTATTTCTTTTGAATGCCTTTTTCCGCTGACTAGACTTAGAGCCACTGAATCCAGCGTTGACGGCCGTCTCTTCGGCGTTGTCGCCATTACTGCGACGCTTGTGCCTGTTGCGTTGGGGCTTGCTGTTGCTATCTCTCGCATCTGAGGTGCTAGGATTTCTTGATGAGCTGTTGCTACGAGCCAGCCAGCTATCCTGGCCCACAGAAAAGCGGGTCATGAGTGTCGTGAGGGCTTCCATGGACTTCGGCTGCCGAGGTGTCGGGCAAGCCACTCGTCTCGGATGTTATTCTTAAAGGCCGCTAGGGCTTCGGCATCCGGACAGTCGACAATTTGGTTCTTTTTAGTTAGGAACCGAGTCCAGAATTTCCTGGCTGACTCTCCGGGCTGTTGGGTTATATGACTTAAATCATTAGCATCCGGTGGCCGCACATAAGTGCCCTGGAAGTTATCCAGGAATGCGTCTTCTAGGTTCTCCCAAATTCCAATAGAGTTTGCCGGCAAACTATTCAGCCAATGCCGAGCCGGTCCCTTGAGTTTTAGTGGGAGATACTTGATGGCATGTAGATCATCACTGCGGGCCATGTGAATGTGGAGAAGGAAATCTTCTATCCATACCGGGGGGTCTGTAGTCCCATCGTAGGGCTCGATATTAACGGGCTTAAACCCTTTGGGAATTCATGTTCCATAACTTCGTCAGTGAAGCATAGGGGGTGTGCGGAACCTCTATGCCGGGCTACATCACGACGCAGTTCAAATGAGTCTGGTCTGTTGTATTCGGCCCGCCGGATTTGTATTTAGTATATCTAGCGTCACGACGCAGTTCTTGTTGAGTTTGTTGTGAATGAAGCTTTTGATAAAAAGAAACCATGATATGAGAGGAATTAAGGAGACACAAAAGTTCAAGCTTGGGGATGCCCAAGGCACCTCAAGATAATATTTCAAGAAGACTCAAGCTTCTAAGCTTGGGAATGCCCCGGTAGGCATCCCACCTTTCTTCTTCAACAACTATCGGTTAGCATCGGTTGAGCCTAAGTTTTTGCTTCTTCACATGAGTTGTGCTATCCTTGCATTGTAATTTTATTTTGTTTTGTTTGCTGTTTGATTAAGATACCAAGATATGAAATTATTTAATGATAGAGAGTCTTCATATAGCTACATGATTATTTAGCTACTCATTGATCTTCACTTATATCTTGTTGGAGTAGTTTGTCGTTTGCTCTAGTGCTTCACTTATATCTTTTAGAGCACGGCGGTGGTTTTGTTTTGTAGAAATTAATGAACTCTCATGCTTCACTTATATTATTTTGATAGGCTTAAACATCATGGTAATTTGAATGAAAACTATCATAGGAAGTGAATTGGATGCTATGATCAATTTGCTACTTGATAATTGTTTTGAGATATGGAGATAGTGATATTAAAGTCATGCTAGTTGGGTAATTATGAATTTAAAGAATGCTTGTGTTGAAGTTAGCAAGTCCCATAGCATGCACGTATGGTTAAAGTTGTGTAATAATTTGAAACATGAAGTGTACCTGGCTTGTGCATCCTCATGAGTGGCGGTCGGGGACGAGCGATGGTATTTTCCTACAAATCTATCCCCCTAGGAGCATGCGCGTAGTGCTTCGTTTTTGATGACTTCTAAATTTTTGCAATAAGTATATGAGTTCTTTTTACTAATGTTGAGTCCATGGATTATACGCACTTTTACCTTTCCATATTGCTAGCCTCTTTGGTACCGTGCATTGCCCTTTCTCACCTCGAGAGTTGGTGCAAACTTCGCCGGTGCATCCAAACCCTGTGATATGATACACTCTATCACACATAAGCCTCATTATATCTTCCTCAAAACAGCCACCATACCTACCTATTTATGGCATTTCCATAGCCATTCCGAGATATATTGCCATGCAACTTTCCACCGTTCCGTTCATTATCATTATGACACGCATTACTTTTGTCATATTGACATTGCATGATCATGTAGTTGACATCGTATTTGTGGCAAAGCCACCATGCATAATTTTTCATACATGTCACTCTTGATTCATTGCACCATCCCGGTACACCGTCAGAGGCATTCATATAGAGTCATATCTTGTTCTAGTTTCGAGTTGTAATTCATATGTTGTAATCAATAGAAGTGTGATGATCATCATTATTAGAGCATTGCCCAAAAAGAAAAAAAAAGAAAAAAAGAAAAAAGGCCCAAAAAAAGAAAAAAAAGGAAAAAAAAGAAGAAATAAATAAAAAGGGCAATGCTACTATCTCTTTTTCCCCACTTGTGCTTCAAAGTAGCACCATGTTTTTCATATAGTGAGTCTCATAGGTTGTCTTTTTCATACTAGTGGGAATTTTTCATTATAGAACTTGGCTTGTATATTCCTACAATGGGCTTCCTCAAATGCCCTAGGTCTTCGTGAGCAAGCAAGTTGGATGCAGAGCATTCATTTATAGCTCTAGTGCATCTGTTGCATGGCAATCCCTACTCCTCATGTTGACATCAATTGATGGGCATCTCCATAGCCCGTTGATTATCCTCGTCAATGTGATACTTTCTCATTTTTTGTCTTCTCCACACAATCCCCATCATCATATTCTATTCCATCCATAGTGCTATATCCATGGCTCACGCTCATGTATTGCGTGATGGTTGGAAAAGTTTGAGATTATTTAAGTATGAAATAATTGCTTGGCTTGTCATCGGGGGTGTAGAATTTGGGAACATCTTTGTGTGACAAAAATGAAGCATAGCCTAACTATAGGATTTTCTAGGGATGAACTTTCTTTTGCCATGTTATTTTGAGAAGACATGATTGCTTCGATTAGTATGCTTGAAGTGTTACTATTTCTTTTGTCAATATGAACTTTTATTTTGAATCATTTGGATATGAACATTCATGCCACAATAAAGAGAAATTACATTGAGAATCATGCTAGGTAGCATTCCACATCAAAAATTCATTTTTATCATTTACCTACTCGAGGACGAGCAGGAATTAAGCTTTGGGATGCTTGATACGTCTCCAATGTATCTATAATTTTTTATTATTCCATGCTATTTTATTATCCATTTTGAATGATTATGAGATTTATTATACACTTTTATATAACTTTTGGGACTAACCTATTAACCGGAAGCCTGGCCCATATTTTTGTTTTATTGCCTATTTCAGTATTTCAAGGAAAAGGAATATCAAACGGGGTCCAAACAGAATGAAACCTTCAGCAGCGTTATTTTTGGGAAGAATGGGATCCTGGAGACTTGGAGTGCACGTCACAAGATCCTCGAGGAGGCCAGGAAATAGGGGCGCCCCCCCCCCCTACTGGGCGCACCCCCTGTCTCGTGGGCCCCTCGAGGACCCCCCGACCGACTTCTTTTGCCTATATAAGCCTACGTACCATAAAACCATCAAATATCAAGATAGATCGGGAGTTCCGCCGCTGCAAGCCTCTGTAGCCACCAAACACCTCTCGGGAGCCCGTTCCGGCACCCTGCCGGAGGGGGAACCCATCACCGGTGGCCATCTTCATCATCCCGGTGCTATCCATGACGAGGAGGGAGTAGTTCACCCTCGGGGCTGAGGGTATGTACTAGTAGCTATGTGTTTGATCTCTCTCTCGTGTTCTCTCTTGTGTTCTCTCTCGTGTTCCCTCTATGGCACAATCTTGATGTATCCCGAGCTTTGCTATTATAGTTGGATCTTATGATGTTTCTCCCCCTCTACTCTCTTGTGATGAATTGAGTTTTCCCTTTGAAGTTATCTTATCGGATTGAGTCTTTCATGAGAACACTTGATATATGACTTTCCGTGCTTATCTGTGGTGACAATGGGATATCATGTGCCACTTGATGTATGTTTTGGTGACCAACTTGCGGGTTCCGACCATGAACCTATGCATAGGGGTTGGCACACGTTCTTGACTCTCCGGTAGAAACTTTGGGGCACTCTTTGAAGTACTTTGTGTTGGTTGGATGAATCTGAGATTGTGTGATGCATATCCTATAATCATGCCCACGGATACTTGAGGTGACAATGGAGTATCTAGGTGACATTAGGGTTTTGGTTCATTTGTGTCTTAAGGTGTTATTCTAGTATGAACTCTTTAATAGATCGATCCGAAAGAATTACTTTGAGGTGGTTTCGTACCCTACCATAATCTCTATGTTTGTTCTCCGCTATTAGTTGCTTTGGAGTGACTCTTTGTTGCATGTTGAGGGCTTGTTATACGATCTATCTATGTTATTATTGTTCAGAGAACTTGCACTAGTGAAAGTATGCACCCTAGGCCTTGTGTCCTACCATTGCAATACCATTTACGCTCACTTTTATCGCTTGCTACCTTGCTGTTTTTATAATTTCAGATTACAAATACCTTTATCTACCATCCATATTGCACTTGTATCACCATCTCTTCGCCGAACTAGTGCACCTATACAATTTACCATTGTATTGGGTGTGTTGGGGACAGAAGAGACTCTTTGTTATTTGGTTGCAGGGTTGTTTGAGAGAGACCATCTTCATCCTACGCCTCCTACAGATTGATAAACCTTAGGTCATCCACTTGAGGGAAATTTGCTACTGTCCTACAAACCTGTACACTTGCAGACCCAACAACATCTACAAGAAGAAGGTTGTGTAGTAGACATCAGCGAGCTCTGGTCGTGCCGGACGATCTTGTTGCAGAGTACTTCGGACTCGCTTGGCGTTGTCCGGGGGCTTTATTGCCAAATTGGAGGTCTGCCTAAGAAGGTTGCTCTATGCTTCTACTGCGAGGGCCGTAGTGTGCTCCTCCGTATGGAGGTAGCACTCTGTGTTTCCATTGACTGTTATAACCCCGCGGGGTTTTGGCATCTTGAGCTTGAGGTAGGCGTAATGCACACATTGAATCTGGCGAATGCGGTTCGTCCAAGCAGTGCATGATAGCCACTGCGGAAGGGGACGATATCGAAGATTAACTCCTCGCTTTGGAAGTTGTCCGGAGATCCGAAGACTACGTCCAGCGTGATTGAGCCCGTGCAACAGGCCTCTACACCTGGCATGACACCTTCAAAGGTGGTTTTGGTGGGTTTGATCCTTGAGGGATCGATGCCCATTTTGCACACTGTATCCTGATAGAGCAGGTTCAGGCTGCTACCACCGTCCATAAGGACTCGTGTAAGGTGGAATCCGTTGATGATGGGGTCGAGGACCAACGCGGCCAAACCGCCATGATGGATACTGGTCGGATGGTCCCTGCGATCGAAGGTGATCGGACAAGAATACCATGGGTTGAACTTTGGGGCGACTGGCTCCATCGCGTAGACGTCCCTTAGTGCATGCTTCCGCTCCCTCTTGGGAATATGGGTTGCGTATATCATATTCACCGTTTTTACTTGGGGGGGATTTCTTCTGTCCTCCTGTGTTCGGTAGCCGGGGTTCCTCGTCGTCATCACTATGCAGCCCCTTTTCCTTGTTTTCGGCATTCAACTTGCCGGCATGCTTAAACACCCAGCATTCCCTGTTGGTGTGATTGGCTGGTTTATCGGGGGTGCCGTGAATTTGACATGAATGATCGAGTATGCAGTCCAGACTGGACGGACTCGGATTATTTCTTTTGAATGCCTTTTTCCGCTGACTAGACTTAGAGCCACTGAATCCAGCGTTGACGGCCGTCTCTTCGGCGTTGTCGCCATTACTGCGACGCTTGTGCCTGTTGCGTTGGGGCTTGCTGTTGCTATCTCTCGCATCTGAGGTGCTAGGATTTCTTGATGAGCTGTTGCTACAAGCCAGCCAGCTATCCTGGCCCACAGAAAAGCGGGTCATGAGTGTCGTGAGGGATTCCATGGACTTCGGCTGCCGAGGTGTCGGGCAAGCCACTCGTCTCGGATGTTATTCTTAAAGGCCGCTAGGGCTTCGGCATCCGGACAGTCGACAATTTGGTTCTTTTTAGTTAGGAACCGAGTCCAGAATTTCCTGGCTGACTCTCCGGGCTGTTGGGTTATATGACTTAAATCATTAGCATCCGGTGGCCGCACATAAGTGCCCTGGAAGTTATCCAGGAATGCGTCTTCTAGGTTCTCCCAAATTCCAATAGAGTTTGCCGGCAAACTATTCAGCCAATGCCGAGCCGGTCCCTTGAGTTTTAGTGGGAGATACTTGATGGCATGTAGATCATCACTGCGGGCCATGTGAATGTGGAGAAGGAAATCTTCTATCCATACCGGGGGGTCTGTAGTCCCATCGTAGGGCTCGATATTAATGGGCTTAAACCCTTTGGGAATTCATGTTCCATAACTTCGTCAGTGAAGCATAGGGGGTGTGCGGAACCTCTATGCCGGGCTACATCTAGCGTGGCGATCATCGTCACGCGTTGGGGCGCGCCCCCTTGATCCGTAGATCGATCTTGACTGTCCTGCTTTGTTTTCCAGTTCGTCTCGCAGGTCATGTGTGTAGCCCCGGGCCTTCGTGGTTTTATTTGTTTGGTGACGGGGTGCGGGCTGGTGTTCGGGTTGATACGCTGCTTTGTCTCGGGCACGAGGTGGCCGGTCAGCCTCATCCTGCGCTGGTAGTGTAGGCTCTAGTGCCTCCTCCTCGAATTGAGGTAACAACCTGCGCTTCGGGTAACTTTTGGTTGGGCACTCGAGTCCGTATTCCTCGGCTGCCAGGATCTCAGTCCATCTATCAGTTAGCAGATCTTGATCAGCTTGAAGCTGCTGCTGTTTTTCTTCAAGCTTTTTGAAGTGGCTATAAGTTGGCGCATGAAGTGCTCCTGCTCGATGGGATCCTCAAGCACAATAGATTCTTCATCACTAAGGCTCTCCTCGTCTTTGGAGAGAGGCATATAATTGTCATCCTCCAAGTATCCATCCATTTCCTGTTCATCAGGGCTAGCTTGCCCATCCTCCCGTCCGGCTTGCTCCAAGCTTGGCCGGGCGGGATTGTTTTCGTCTTCGGCATCATCCGGAGTGCTATCATCTCTTGTGCCGGTATCACTATTCTTGCTATGGCGGGGCTTAGAGCGGCGCCGCTGATGCCTGCGCTTAGATTGCTTCTCAAGGGGATTATCCTCCGTTGCCTCATCGCCATTTCTTTCTTTGGGTGTGTCCACCATATATATATCATATGATGATGTGGTTGTCCATCGCTCTGTGGGCGGTGGTTCCTGTTCTTCTCCGGCATTGTCATCCATACCGTCGATGTTTTCGGAGTCGAAATCAATCATGTCGGTTAAGTCGTCAACAGTGGCTACTAAGTGGGTGGTGGGTGGGTAACGAATTTCTTCATCGTCCGCTTCCCACTCAAGCCAGACATAGTTCGGCCAGGAGTCTCCTGATAGGGAGAGAGATTTTAACGAGTTTAGTACGTCGTCCAAGGGTGAGTGCTGAGAAATATCCGCGGAGGTAAACTCCATGATCGGTGTCCAATCAGGTTCGATAGGCACGGATGCGCGCGGTTCGGAGCCTATGGCCGGAGACGAGTCCGAGGGTCCGATGACACATACCTCATTGGAGGCGAAGTCTCTGTTTGGCTCTATCGCCCATGAATATGCGGCCTCCATGGCGAGGTCCATCCACCCGTCCTCAGATGACATGATCTGCAACGGATTTAGAGCCGGGGAAGCTGCAGGTGTGATCTCCTGAACGCCGCCCGATGGCAGATTTAAGTCCTTCTCATCGTGACTGTACGGCGCACCTGCCATGGGCTCGAATCCATCGAAGATCAAGTCTCCGCGGATATCGGTCGTGTAGTTCAGGCTTCCAAACCTGACCTGATGGCCAGGGGCGTAGCTGTCGATCTGCTCCAGATGGCCAAGCGATTTGGCCCGCAGTGCGAAGCCACCGAATACGAAGATCTGTCTGGGGAGGAAGACCTCACCCTGGATCGCATCGCTGTAGATGATTGAAGGAGCCATCAAGCCTTACCATGACGACACAGTGGAACTCTCAATGAAAGCACCAATGTCGGTGTCAAAACCGGCGGATCTCGGGTAGCGGGTCCCGAACAGTGAGTCTAAGGCTAATGGTAACAGGAGGCGGGGGACACAATGTTTACCCAGGTTCGGGCCCTCTCTATGGAGGTAATACCCTACTTCTTGCTTGATTGATCTTGATTATATGAGTATTACAAGAGTAGATCTACCACGAGATCGTAGAGGCTAAACCCTAGAAGCTAGCCTATGATTATGATTGTTGTTGTCCTATGGACTAAACCCTCCGGTTTATATAGACACCGGAGGGGGTTAGGGTTACACAGAGTCGGTTACAGAGAAGGAAATCTACATATATGAATTGCCAATCTTGCCTTCCACGCAAAGGAGAGTCCCACCCGGACACGGGACAAAGTCTTCAATCTTGTATCTTCATAGTCCAACAGTCCGGCATAAGCATATAGTCCGGCTGTCCAAGGACCCCCTTATCCAGGACTCCCTCAACGGGGCCGGCAGCGCGTAAGTTCACCTCCTCCTCCTCCATGCGCGTGGGCTCGATGTCTGGTGTCCTTGCCAGGGACGTCCCTTGGGGCGGTGTGGTTGACGGAGGTGGCGTGGTGGGGGTGGCCCTTGGCGGCTCCTCCTGCTGCTGCCCTCCTCCTACGGCCACGACAAGGTCAGTACCAAGGAATCATGCCCTGGCGCACGTCAATTTGAGGTGGGTGGTGAACGCACGCTGGGGCCTGAGCCGGGGGCTGCATCGTGGGCTGCTGTCCGGGCTGCTCTCCACCACCAGCGGCGCCTTTAAAGTACCCGCCGGGGGCTGGCTGCCTGTCGAGGCCTTGGCCCTCTTCGCTGCACGCTGGGCCAGCGTCTCCATTTCCCTGCAAGAGCAAGTCAAATCAAGGAGGGTGGCATCATTAGCGAGAATGGAAATGGCAGGGGCAAAATGCTTACTCATCCTCCTCCTCCTTTGCTGCCTTCCTCTTCCCCCTCGGGCTGAGGGACGAAAAGTCAAAGCCAATCTCCGTGTCGGCACCTGCAGGGGGAGGAGGGGGGATGGAGTCTGGTAGCGTTTGGACGAAGAAGAGGTGGTTGTCTTCTTCTTCGCCACCGCGGTCTTCTTCTTCGCCGCCACGGCCTCATTCTTCGCCGCCGCAGCCCTCGTCACACGCGCGATCTCCCCCGGATCCCCTTGCCGCGCCACCGCCCTGCCGGGCTGGATCTGCTTGCCAGAGTCGGCCCGACGTAGGACGCGTCTCTTCTCCGAAGCCGAGGGGTTGCCGGCCTCGACCTCCTCCTCGGACAATTCCTCGCCCATGCCCCCGGTAGGGGGCCTTGGTGCTGGCACCGCCCGCCTCCTTGGCGGACTTCACCCACGCGGCGAGCTCCTCCTCTTCCGCGGTCATGGCGGCCTCATTCTCCATCCCACCGGCGTCGCCGGCAAGCCTGGAAAGCTCCGCCTCCATCGCTCTAGCAGCGATGTAGTTCAGCTCCTCCTGGGTGGTGTCCTGGATGAGCCGTGGCTCATCATGGTCGAGCTCTTCGACTAAGTTGGCTCAAAAACTCCTCCATCTCGCGTGCCGGGGGCTCAACCCAAGCTGGGTTGAGACCGTGCACGTTGAAGACCGGCATCATGGCGAGGATTTCGGCCCGCCGGGAGTTGTTGCTTAGCGGGACCACTCCTGGTGGCAGCCCGAACAAGGGCCCCTTGATGACCTTGCCGGACTTCGCAGCCTTGCCGGTCCTTTCCACTTTGCCGTCGGCGTACACGTTGAGCTGGAAGAGCCTCCGGCGGTACCAGGAGTGCCCCAGCACCGTGAGGTTGTTCTGCAGGCCAGTGTGGAGCCTCATGATATCGGCCGCGTTCCTGAAATCCCAGGCCGGCCTTCCCTTGTTGTGCAACGGAGCAATTCGGTGGCGGATGAAATCCGCCGCGATCATCTCCAGGCTGAGCCTGGCCTCGGTGAGGCGGCGAATCCTGGTGGTGGCGATCGAGAACTTCTTGTCGTTGGGGTCGAGGTCGCTCCAGTCCGCACAATGGAGTAGCGGCTCCCGACGAACACCCCGGAAGAACTCCGGTGGGCTCTCCTCCACAATCCAGCACCGTCAGGCCCGCCACTCCTCCCATCTCTCCTTCATGGAGCCCTCTGGGTACGCGCCTTTCTCCTGGCCCCTCGGGATCCAGGCGACGGTTCCAGAAAGGACGCCCCTGGGTTGGACGCGGGGAGAGAAGTAATGGCGGAAGAGTGCCGTGCTGGGCACCACCCCAGCAAAGCCCTCGCAGAGGTGGGCGAAGCACGCCAGGCACACCACGCCGTTCGGTGTGAGGTCCAACAAATGGAAGCCGAAGGTGCGCATGATATCATTGAAGAAGTCGGAAAAAGGGGGGCAGAGCCCGCAGTAGAAGAAACCGACGAAGAACGGGTACCGGTTTTGGCTGCCCCTTTTGCAATCTGCGGGGAGGGTGCATGTGGCGGGATGCACCGGCGTCGCCGCCCCCCACAAAGGCTTGAAGTAGTCCCTGAGCTGGAGGGCATCGACGGACGACAGGACGAAATAGGCGGCCTGCGCCCACCGTGCCGTCACCTCTCTCTTCGGCGTCTCCTTCTCCTTATGTCCTTGGCCACGCCCTTGCCCTTGCCAGATTTAGGTGCCATGGCAGCTGGGAAGGGAGCGAGGGTTTGGAGGCAGTGGGAGCACAGCAGTGGCGAGCAAGGGCTTGAGGAAGAAGATGAAGACGACGGTGTCAAGATTGGGGGGAAGCACAAGGGGTAAATGAGCTGCGCGCCTGTGGTTATTCTTTCTTATGGGGAAGACGTGGGCCACCTCTTTCACATTTATTGCGACATTACGCATGCCTGCAGCGATCGCCCCACACATGGCCCCCATGTCACGCATGACCCCCGCGTCGCGCGTTCAATGTGGGTAGTGGGGAAGCGCAGCGGACGAAAAGTACCGCGGTAAAAACCGCCCCACCTGCCCACGCACCGTTTTTGGGCCTCGCCCAACAACGCATTGCGCTTATGTGTGACCCAGGCCCGGGGGCTCCTATTGGTGTACCAAAGTAGGGGCGCTCTTTTGTACCCCTTATTTGTGCACGGGCAGTCAGAGCCGCGCCCACGGCCACACTTAAGCAGGGCAGAGTCAGTAAAATCAAGGCCACAAGATAGCCAAATCAACGCCAAGACGCAAAGAGCAAGAGGGCAAGGTGGTTTCCCCCGGTAAGACCCTTGCCGGTGTGACCCCCGCGGCCCCAGCAAGGACCTTGCTGGGGCAGCTTACCCGATGCCAGCAGAGCACACCACCCTTGAGCCCTAGTATTTCCAACACCGCCAACCACGTTGGGACCTGGGCTCGGGAGGCGCCTCCATGATGGCATGCAGATCTTTGTGAAGATAACAAACACTCCGAATCAGAAGAGGATTAGAAGACGACGAACCTCGGTGAGATCCTCGCCGAAAAAATGCACAAGACCCCCGGCAAGGTCCTTGCCGGGGACGACCGCAACGCCACGGCAAGACCCTTGCGAGGGCCCCGGCAAGGCCCTTGCCGACGGTGTCTGCGAGGCCGCAGCCGGGCCCACACCTGCCAAGCTTCTACCACCGCTCCCATGCAGCTACCATCCCACTAGCTGGGCAAGCGCCTGCGTGTCGGCATGAGGCTTCTCGGCCAACTTAGCACATGCGTACGTGGTGGCATGCACATATTCGTGAAGGCCCTACCGTCGTGCCACCTCAGTAGCCTGCCAGCCTACATGGCGCTAACCGCCTCGCTGGCCCAGGCGCGTGACAAGGCAGGGTGAAGTGGCGATAAAGTGGAAGGGACATGTCAGGGGTGCATTAAATGTGTCTTCTCCCGTAATAGCAAGCGATAGGCTTAACCACAGTACCCCTAGGCCACCTCATGTGTGCCACTGTGGCGATCCCCTTGCCTATAAAAGGAGGCCCAAGGCATCCAGGAGAAGGATTCGGACCCTGGGACAAGTTACACTCAGTGTAGCTCGCTCAAGACCCCCAAGAACACAGATATACACACAAAAGTAGGACTAGGGTATTACGCATCCTCGCGCCCGAACCTGGGTAAACGACCCGCATGCTCGTACTGACTGCTAATCCCGCTCTTCTCACAACCTAGCCCCCCACAACCGTAGTAGGGATTCTGGTGATCTCATAGGTGTCATTTCCCACTGACACTTTGGTTCTACATCCATAAAATGCCCTCATGATTGATTCACATGGTGGCCTAATTCTTGTTCTAGGGAAGTGTTCCATTCCCTTCCTTAGTGGAAATTGAAATTTAATATTGCCTTCTTTCATATCAATCACGGCACCAATAGTACACAAAAACGGTCTACCAAGAATAATTGGACAAGACGGGTTGCAATCAATATCAAGAACAATAAAATCTATGGGAACATAATTCCTATTTGCAAGAATAAGAACATCATTAATTCTTCCCATTGTTTTTTAATAGTAGAATCCTCTATGTGCAAATTTAAAGAGCATTCTTCAATATCGATAAGACCAAGCACATCACATAAAGATTTTGGATTTGTATAAACACTAGGACCCAAGTCACATAAAGCAAAACACTCATAATTTTTAATCTTGACTTTGATAGTAGGTTCCCATTCATCATGCAATTTTCTAAGAATTTAAACTTCTAATTCCAATTTTTCTTCAAAAGCTTTCATCATGGCATCAACAATATGTTTAGTAAAAGCTTTATTTTGTTCATAAGCATGGGGAGAATTTATCATCGATTGCAACAAATAAAAACAATCAATCAAAGACCAACTATCATAATTAAAGTCTTTGTAATCCAAAATAGTGGGCGCATCACTAGTTAAAGTCTTGACCTCTTCAAACCCACTTTTATCAAATTTTTCAACAAGATTTTCACCCTCTAAATCATAGGGACGCCTTCTAACTAAAGTTGACTCTTCTCCAATCCCTTTTTCATCAATCTTAAAAATACTAAACAAAGAATAAATAGAAGAAACACCAATCACTTTAAGATCTTCATCACTTTTATGATAGTAATGTAGCGACCACGATCCCAATGGACCGAAGTCTCTGTGCCTAAGTGTCATCCCTGGATCGGTATGTTGACACACACAATACTCGAGGAATTATAACAGAGTTCAGTCACACAGTTATTACATCGAGGTCCTCATAAAGAGTATCTGATACACAAAAAATGGCTGAATGCCATCTAAACTAAATAACTGCGGAAGCTTCGAAGATAAATGAGTCCATCAACTCCAACAACATAGCTGAGTGCATGACAACAACCTATCACACCTTATTCATCGTCGGAAAAGTATGCAACATGAGACGTTGCAGCCGTGCAGGTCAGCAGATTGAATATGGTGGCAGAGTTACACTATAAAGCAATGAATACAAGAAACTATATCTACATGCATATTTGGCTGGTGGAGGCTCCAAGTTTAACATTTTTGCATAAAGCTAATTTTCCCTACAACAAAGGAATAAATTTTATTCACTACAAAGTTATACCAAATATTTGAGAAGGTTCCTCCAACTCAAATCCCAACCTTTATCAAGTATCATCATTAAACCCAATTCATTAATTAAAGAGTGATGAGATCAACAATAATGTCCACTTCTAGATACTCAAGATGTCCATAACTGGGGACACGGCTAACCATGATTAGTTTATACACTCTGCAGAGGTTGCACACTTTTCCCCACAAGACTCGACCGCATCCATGATCGTAAGATCGAGACATAGTCTTTTTGAAGCATTAACTCTCTACTTTGGGTAGACCGGTACACCTACTTTCCCCTACATCTACTAGTCCACCTCTTCAAGAGCTCACGCAACTTACTCAACTACACCAGAGCACATAATGGCTTGTGGCTACACACAGAAGTTTGTAGGCATGAAATATCATATGATCCCTTTGAGCCTGGGTGGTGATCCAAGGAAAAATCACATGGATACTCCGGGATTTCCCAAACGAGCTAGCACTGGTTTCTCCAGGTGCCCCAACCAATCCACCCAGATGTGTATTAAAGTTGCCACCTTAATGTTATCCAACAATTAATATCTCTCACAACTTCCATGTGTATCACGATCAAATCCCCGTCTACCAGCATGGCTAAGCAATAATTGAGCATAACGTATATTCTTGGGGTGATCAAAGGTAATAGGTTCCTAACTCAAGTACTACAACCAAACCACATGTTCCTAATCCTACTCATGCAAATATTTGAGGGGCAAAACTAATACATAGTAAAAACTGGGTATCGAAGGGTATGATCAAAGTGTAACTTGCCTTACTGACGATTGGAAAACTCTATAGATTCATAGAACAAGCTTCGCACTCTGGAATATCTAGCGTAGACAAACAGTAGCATACATAAGCAATCAATCAAACGATGCAAAGACAAAACGAGAAAAGATCCAAATAAAACTCGAAAACAAGCAAATAACTTCAACTAAACAGAAAATGAAACCTAACAATATTTATTATCATGTGAATTAGATCTTAATAGTAGGTATATGTGATTAGCTACGATTTGCAAAAAGAATCAACTCAAACGGAGCTATGAAACTCAAAATACAAACAAAACAAGATCGAATACTAATCTGAACTAAACTCAAATTTTAAATTGTCAAAATCATGTTCAAGTTATTTTACTGGAAAGAGGGGATCGTTACGAAGATTTAGGCATTGATTTCACCTAATTTGGATAAACGAGCTAAAAGTTACGCTAGTTTGAAGACCAGGGGCTAAATCACGATAAAAGTATTCGCGGATAGGTCCCTGACCGAAAATAAACAGAAAAAGAAAAATCTATCGGACGAACGTCTGCTAACAAAGACTAACGAACGAATTCATTCGTTAACAGATTCTAATGGGTGAACGTTCGCTATTTAAACTAAAAAAATTAAAATCGATCTAAACCGAAACTAAAAAAACCCAAAAATAAACCGGCGAACTGGGACGGTTTTATACCGGGTCGGTCAAACGCGGCTCCGGCGGGGCGAGGCGGCGGCTTCGATGCTTGGCGACGGCAGCAACGGCTAGCGTGGGTGGCGGCGCAGCAGCAGCAGCAAGCAGTGGCGGGGTACGGGTGCGGCGACAGCGCGGATTGGCAGCGACGGCACGGTGCGCTGGTGGCGGCTTGGGCGGCGGCGATTTGAGGGGAGGAGGGACGGCGGCGGGGCGGCTTATAAAGGCTTCGCACTCCCGACTTGGAGCAGGGGCCAGCGGCGGCGGCACCGACCCACTCTCCTAGCCAGAGTCCGGCGAGGACGTGGGTGGCGCGAGCGGGGAAGCGGTTGGCAGCTGGGCCTAGGCCTGGCTCGGCTGGGTTGGCCCAGTCAGCGCGCGCGACTTTTTTTTTAAAATAGCACCGCGAAGAAAAATCCTAATCAAATAAAATAAAAATCCTAAAAATTCCAGAAACAATTTTCACCATCCTTACCTAATATTTGGGACAAAGTGAACATTTTTCTGGACTAAATGCATTTTTAAAAATGCAAGTTTTTTTTCCTAATTCAACTAAATAAAAAATTGCAAATAACATTCAAATAAAATAATTTCACTTCCAAATATCTTTTCCAACATTTCTCCGCTGTTTTGAATAAGTCCTTTTATCTTCGGTAATGATAACTCCCGAACGTTCGGGAGTTAAGCATGGCAACCCGAACGGGTTTAGATGGCAAGTTTAGTTTGCGTGAGATTAGGGAAACATGGCAATTTTCTAGGGAGTGTGCGATGATGATCATATCAATCTTGGAACCACTTCCAACATACATCGTCACTTCACCCTCAACTAGTCTCTGTTTTATTCTGTATCTCCTATTTCGAGTTACTAACTTTTAGCAACCGAACAAGTATCAAATACCCAGGGGCTACTATAAACACTAGTAAGGTACACGTCAATAACTTGTATATCAAATATACCCTTGTTCACTTTGCCATCCTTCTTATCCACCAAATATTCATGGTATTTCTGCTTCCAGTGACCATTTCCTTTTATAGTAGAAGCACCCATCTTCAGGCTTTAGTCTAGCTTTGGGCTTCTTCACGGAAGTGACAACTTGCTTGCCATTCTACTTGAAGTTCCCTTTCTTTCCCTTTGCCCTTTTCTTGAAACTAGTGATCTTGTCAATCATCAACACTTGATGTTTTTTCTTGATTTCTACCTTCGTCGATTTCAACACCACGAAGAGCTCGGGAATCGTTTTCGTCATCCCTTGCATACTATAGTTCATCACGAAGTTCTACTAACTTGGTGATGGTGGAGAACTCTGTCAATCATTATCTTATCTGGAAGATTAACTCCCACTTGATTCAAGCGATTGTAGTACCCACACAATCTGAGGACATGCTCACTAGTTGAGCAATTCTCCTCCATCTTTTAGCTATAGAACTTGTTGGAGACTTCATATCTCTCAACTCGGGTATTTGCTTGAAATATTAACTTCAACTCCTGGAACATCTCATATGGTCCATGACGTTCAAAACGTCTTTGAAGTCCCGATTCTAAGCCGTTAAACATGGTGCACTAAACTATCAAGTAGTCATCATATTGAGCTAGCCAAACGTTCATAACGTCTGCATCTGCTCCTGCAATAGGTCTGTCACCTAGCGGTGCATCAAGGACATAATTCTTCTGTGCAGCAATGAGGATAAACCTCAGATCACGGATCCAATCTGCATCATTGCTAGCTACTAACATCTCTCAACATCATTTTCTCTAGGAACAAATCAAAATAAACACAAGGAAGCAACAATGCGAGCTATTGATCTACAACATAATTTGCGAAATACTATCAGGACTAAGTTCATGATAAATTAAAGTTCAATTAATCATATTACTTAAGAACTCCCACTTAGATAGACATCCCTCTAATCATCTAAGTGATCACGTGATCCAAATCAACTAAACCGTAACCGATCATCACGTGAAATGGAGTAGTTTTCAATGGTGAACATCACTATGTTGATCATATCTACTATATGATTCACGCTCGACCTTTTGGTCTCAGTGTTTCGAGGCCATATCTGCATATGCTAGGCTCGTCAAGTTTAACCTGAGTATTCTGCGTATGCAAAACTGGCTTGCACCCGTTGTAGATGGACGTAGAGCTTATCACACCCGATCATCACGTGGTGTCTGGGCACGATGAACTTTGGCAACGGTGCATACTCATGGAGAACACTTTTATCTTAAAATTTAGTGAGAGATCATCTTATAGTGCTACCGTCAATCAAACCAAGATAAGCTGCATAAAAGATAAACATGACATCCAATCAATATAAGTGATATGATATGGCCATCATCATCTTGTGCTTGTGATCTCCATCTCCGAAGCACCGTCATGATCACCATCATCATCGGTGCGACACCTTGATCTCCATCGTAGTATCGTTGTTGTCTCGCCAACTATTGCTTCTACGACTATCGCTACCGCTTAGAGATAAAGTGAAGCAATTACAGGGCGATTGCATTGCATACAATAAAGCGACAACCATATGGCTCCTGCCAGTTGCCGATAACTCGGTTCCAAAACATGATCATCTCATACACTAAAATATAGCATCACGTCTTGACCATATCACATCACAACATGCCCTGCAAAAACAAGTTAGACGTCCTCTACTTTGTTGTTGCAAGTTTTACGTGGCTGCTATGGGCTGAGCAAGAACCGTTCTTACCTACGCATCAAAACCACAATGATAGTTCGTCAAGTTAGTGTTGTTTTAACCTTCTCAAGGACCGGGCGTAGCCACACTCGGTTCAACTAAATTTGGAGAAACAGACACCCGCCAGCCACCTGTGTGCAAAGCACGTCGGTAGAACTAGTCTCGCGTAAGCGTACGCGTAATGTCGGTCTGGGCCGCTTCATCCAACAATACCGCTGAACCAAAGTATGACATGCTGGTAAGCAGTATGACTTGTATCACCCACAACTCACTTGTGTTCTACTTGTGCATATAACATCTACGCATAAAACCCGGCTCGGATGCCACTGTTGGGTAACATAGTAATTTCAAAAAAAATCCTAGCACACGCAAGATCATGGTGATGCATAGCAATGAGAGGGGAGAGTGTTGTCCACGTAACCTCGTACACCAAAAGCGGAAGCGTTAGCACAATGCGGTTGATGTAGTCGAACGTCTTCACGATCCCACCGATCCAAGTACCGAGCGTACGGCACCTCCGAGTTCAGCACACGTTCAGCTCAATGACGTCCCTCGAACTCCGATCTAGCCGAGTTTTGAGGGAGAGTTACGTCAGCACGACAGCGTGGTGACGATGATGATGTTCTACCAACGCAGGGCTTTGCCTAAGCACCGCTACGATATTATCGAGGTGGATTATGGTGGAGGGGGGAACCGCACACGGCTAAGAGATCCAAGGGATCAATTGTTGTGTCTATGGGGTGCCCCCCTCCTCCGTATATAAAGGAGGGGAGGAGAGGGTCGGCCAGGAGGAGGAGGCGCGCCCAAGGGGGGGAGTCCTACTCCCACCGGGAGTAGGACTCCTCCATTTCCTATTTGGAGAGGAAGAGGGAAGGAAGAGGAAGGAGGGAGGAAGGAAAGGGAGGCCGGCCCCCCTCCCAATTCGGATTGGTCTTGGGGGGGCGCCCCCTCCCTTGCTCCTTTCCACTAAAGCCCATTAAGGCCCATATACCTCTCGGGGGGTTCCAATAACCTCCCGATGCTCCGGTATTATCCCGATCTTACCCGGAACCATTCCGGTGTCCAAATATAGTCGTCCAATATATAGATCTTTATGTCTCGACCATTTCGAGACTCCTCGTCATGTCTGTGATCACATCTGGGACTCCGAACTACCTTCGGTACATCAAAACACATAACTCATAATATAAATCGTCACAGAACTTTAAGCATGCGGACCCTATGGGTTCGAGAACTATGTAGACATGACCAAGACACGTTTCCGATCAATAACCAATAGGGGAACCTGGATGCCCATATTGGTTCCCACATATTCTACGAAGATCTTTATCGGTCAAACCGCATAACAACATTTGTTGTTCCCTTTGTCATCGGTATGTTACTTGCCCGAGATTCGATCGTTGGTATCTCAATACCTAGTTCAATCTCATTACCAGCAAGTCTCTTTACTCGTTATGTAATACATCATCTCGTAACTAACTCATTAGTCACATTGCTTGCAAAGCTTATAGTGATGTGCATTACCGAGAGGGCCCAGTGATACTTCTCCGACAATCGGAGTGACAAATCCTAATCTCGAAATACGCCAACTCAACAAGTACCTTTGGAGACACCTGTAGAGCAACTTTATAATCACGCAGTTACGTTGTGACATTTGTTAGCACACAAAGTGTTCCTCCGGTAAACGGGAGTTGGATAATCTCATAGTCATAGGAACATGTATAAGTCATGAAGAAAGTAATAGCAACATACTAAACGATCAAGTGCTAAGCTAACGGAATGGGTCAGGTCAATCACATCATTCTCCTAATGATGTGATCCTGTTAATCAAATGACAACTCATGTCTATGGCTAGGAAACTCAGCCATCTTTGATTAACGAGCTAGTCAAGTAGAGGCATACTAGTGACACTATATTTGTCTATATATTCACACATGTATTATGTTTCCGATTAATACAATTCTAGCAAGAATAATAAACATTTATCATGAAATAAGGAAATAAACAATAACTTTATTATTGCCTCTAGGGCATATTTCCTTCAATAGTTCCTACCTCAAGTACTACAACCAAACCACATTTTCCCAAATCCTACTCATGCAAATATTTTAGGGGTAAAACTAATGCATAGTAAAAACTGGGTATTGAATAGTATGATCAAAGTATAACTTGCCTTGCTGACGATCGGAAAACTCTAAAGATTGGTAGTAACAAGCTTGGCGCTCCGGAAAATCTAGAGTAGATAAACAATAGCATACATAAGCAATCAAGCAAATGATACAAAGAGAAATCGAGAAAAGATCCAAATAAAACTCAAAACAAGCAAAAGACAAGTCTAAACAGAAACAAAATTCTAACAGCATTATATTTATGTGGATTAGATCTTAACAGTAGGTACAGGTGATTAGCTATGATTTGCAAAAAGAATCAACTCAAACGGAGCTACAAAACTCAAGATATAAACAAAATAAGATTGAATTATAATCTGAACTAAACTCAAACTTTAAATTGTCAAAATCATGTTCAATTTGATTAACTAGATGGAGGGGATCGTTCTGAAGATTTAGGGGTTGGTTTCATCTAATTTGGGCAAACGAACTAAAAGTTACACTAGTTTGAAGATCAGGGGCTAATCTGTGATAAATTTATTCGCGGATAGGTCCCTAGATGGAAATAAACAGAAAAAGAAAAAATGTATCGGACGAACGTCCCTAACAGAGACTAACGAATGAATTCGTTCGTTAACAAATCTAAACGGGTGAACGCTCGCTAATTAGGCGAACTAACTAAAAATCGATCTAATACTAAACCGAAGAAACCCGGGAAAGACCGGCGAACCAGATCCGGTTTTTACCGGCTAACAGCGGCGAGAATAACCGATGGAGACAACGGTGCCGGGGCTCCGGCGAGGCGAGGCGCGGTGAGGCGCGGCGCGAGACGGCGGCGCAAACTCCGGTGGTGGCTAGCGGCGGCGGCTGCGGCTTGGATGGGGTGGAGAGGGCGGCGGGGCACGGCTTATAAGGAGGGGGTCGGGGTGACTCTGACTTGGGGAAGGGGGTGGGCGGCTCTCGTGTCCTAGCCGAACACCGCGGCGAGCGGCGGCGAGATCGCTCGGGACTCCTTCCCAAGCTGACGGCGGAGGTGGTCGCGGGAGCTGGGCCTTGGCCTGGCTTAGCTGGGCCGGCCCAGTTCGGCGAACTTTTTTTAAACAAATTTTTTTCCAGAGGCTAAAACACACGAAAATAAATATAAATATAAGCCTAAAAATTCACGTAGCTAGATGGCCTTATATATGACCTCGTGAACATTTTTCTGGACTTAAATGCCTAAACTAAAAATAAACATTACAGTTCTAAGCTACTCAGCTAAATAATAAATAAACTAGCGAATAAAATCCAATAAACTCTCAAAAATTCAAAATTCAATTTTCAATATTTTTCTACTGAATTGAAGAAGTCATTTTGTCGTCTCTCATTATTTTTAAAAAAATGGAAAAGAATTTTGAAAAACAATTTGATCCAATTACCAAATTTTCATAAATCAAAAATTGATTTTTGTGAAACTTCCAACTCTCTCAAATTGGTCCTTGAGTTGCTTAAGGCCCCTTGGATCAAAAAGCAAGCAAAACTAAACAACAAAACGCAATAAATCATGAATGCATGTGAATGATCTATGTATAACATCCAATTAAAAATTGGGATGTTACAAACCTCCCCCCCCCCCCATAAGATGAATCTCGCCCTCGAGATTCAGGTTGGTCAGCAAAAAGGTGTGGGTGGTCCTTGCGGAGGTCTACTACGTCTTGAGCTTGCGTTGGCTTTCCTTGAATTGGAAAGGGTAATGCAGCAGAGTAGCGTAAGTATTTCCCTCAGTTTTTGAGAACCAAGGTATCAATCCAGTAGGAGGCTCCTCAAAAGTCCCACGCGCCTACACAAACAAACCAAGAACTCGCAACCAACACAATAAAGGGGTTGTCAATCCCTTCATGACCACTTGCGAAAGTGAGATCTGATAGAGATATTATGATAAGATAAATATATTTTTGGTATTTTATAATATAGATGCAAAATGTAAAGATGCAAATAAAAGTAGATTGGAAGCAAATATGATAAGAGATAGACCCGGGGGCCATAGGTTTCACTAGAGGCTTCTCTCGAGATAGCATAAGTATTACGGTGGGTGAACAAATTATTGTCGAGCAATTAATAGAAAAGTGAATAATTATGAGATTATCTAGGCATGATCATGTATATAGGCATCACGTCCGCAACAAGTAGACCGACTCCTACCTGCATCTACCACTATTACTCCACACATTGACCGGCTCCTGCCTGCATCTAGAGTATTAAGTTAACAAAGAACAGAGTAACGCATTAAGCAAGATGACATGATGTAGAGGGATAAACTCAAGCAATATGATATAAACCCCATCTTTTTATCCTCGATGGCAACAATACAATACGTGCCTTGCAACCCTTTCTGTCACAGGGTAAGGACACCGCAAGATTGAACCCAAAGCTAAGCACTTCTCCCATGGCAAGAAAGATGAATCTAGTAGGCCAAACCAAACTGATAATTCAAAGAGACTTGCAAAGATAACTTAATCATACTTAAAAGAATTCAGAGAAGATTCAAATATTATTCATAGATAAACTTGATCATAAACCCACAATTCATCGGATCTCGACAAACACACCGCAAAAAGAGATTACATCAAATAGATCTCCACAAGAGAGGGGGAGAACATTGTATTGAGATCCAAAAAGAGAGAAGAAGCCATCTAGCTAATAACTATGGACCCGTAGGTCTGTGGTAAACTACTCACAACTCATCGGAAGGGCTATGGTGTTGATGTAGAAGCCCTCCGTGGTTGATTCCCCCTCCGGCAAAGTGCCGGCGAAGGCTCCAAGATGAGATATCACGGATATAGAAGGTTACGACGGTGGAAATTGTGTTTCTGGTGCTTCCTGGATGTTTTCGGGGTACGTAGGCTTATATAGGAGGAAGAAGTACGTCGGAGGAAGCCCGAGGGGCCCACGAGACAGGGGGCGCGCCCTATAGGGGGGCGCCCTCCTATCTCGTGACCGCCTCAGCTGCTTCTTGACTTGCACTCCAACTCCTCTGGATCACGTTCGTTCCAAAAATCACGCCTCCGAAGGTTTCATTCCATTTGGGCTCCGTTTGATATTCCTTTTCTTCGAAATACTGAAATAGGCACAAAAAATAGCAATACGAGCTGGGCCTCCGGTTAGTAGGTTAGTTCCAAAAATGATATAAATGTATTGTAGGACCTTGAAGTATGTCTAGACGGGGGGTGCTTAGACTACTTGACCAATTAAAAACCTAACCTTTTCCCAATTTTAGAGTTTGGCAGATTTTAGCTATCTTTGCACAAGTCAAGCAATCTTCACACAATTCAAGCAAGCATGCAAAGAGTATATGAGCAGCGGAAATTAAAGCAAGAAAATTGCAAGAATGTAAAGGGAAGGGTTTGGAGGATTCAAACGCAATTGGAAACATGGATATTTTTCTTGTGGTTCCGATAGGTGGTGCTATCATACATCCACGTTGATGGAGACTTCAACCCACGAAGGGTAACGGTTGCTTGAGTCCACGGAGGGCTCCACCCACGAAGGGTCCACGAAGAAGCAACCTTGTCTATCCCACCATGGCCATCGCCGACGAAGGACTTGCCTCACTAGCGGTAGATCTTCACGAAGTAGGCGATCTCCTTGCCCTTACAAACTCCTTGGTTCAACTCCACAATCTTGTCGGAGGCTCCCAAGTGACACCTAGCCAATCTAGGAGACACCACTCTCCAAGAAGTAACAAATGGTGCGTTGATGATGAACTCCTTGCTCTTGTGCTTCAAATGATAGTCTCCCCAACACTCAACTCTCTCTCATAGGATTTGGATCTGGTGGAAAGAAGATTTGAGTGGAAAGCAACTTGTGGAAGGCTAGAGATCAAGATTCATATGGAAGGAATGGAGTATCTTGGCCTCAACACATCAGTAGGTGGTTCTCTCTCAAAACTGGTAAGTTGGAAGTGTAGGTTTGTTCTGATGGCTCTCTCCACGAATGAAGAGGAGGTGGAGGCGTATATATAGCCTCCACACAAAATCTAACCGTTACACACAATTTACCAAACTCGGTGGGACCGAATCAACGAACTTGGTCGGACCGATTCAGTAAACCTAGTGACCGTTAGTGATTTCGGTGGGACCGACATGCAACTCGGTAGGACCGATATGGTTAGGGTTAGGGCATAACGTAATCTCGGTGAGACTGATTACACAAACTCAGCGAGACCGATTTTGGTAATTAGCTAACCAGAGAGTTGGTCAGGTAAACTCGGTAGGACCGAGTCGCTCTTTTCGGTGAGACCGAAATTTTACGAAAGGGAAACAGAGAGTTTACATTGCAATCTCGGTGGGACCGATCGCTCACTTCGGTCAGACCGAAACGTTACGAAGGGAAAAAGAGAGATTACAATCCCATCTTGGTGAAACCGAGATCCCTATCGATGAGACCGATTTGCCTAGGGTTTGTGGCAGTGGCTATGACAACTGAACTCGGTGGCGCCGGATAGAAAGAATTGGAGGGACCGATTTTGACTTTAGGTTTAGGTCATATGTGGATGTGAGAAAGTAATTGAGGGTTTTTGGAGCATATCACTAAGCACTTGAAGCAAGAGGCTCATTAAGCAACACCTCATCCCTCCTTGATAGTATTGGCTTTTCCTATAGACTCAATCTGATCTTGGATCACTAAAATGTAAAATGTAGAGTCTTGAGCTTTTGAGCTTGAGCCAATCCTTTGTCCTTAATATTTTGAGGGATCCACTTTCATCATCCATGCCATGCCATTCATTGAGCTTTCCTGAAATATTTGTCTTGGAACAGCATTAGCTCAATGAGCTATATGTTGTTATGAATTACCAAAACCACCTAGGGATAGTTGCACTTTCAGTCTCCCCCTTGTTCGTAATTGATGAGAACATATAGATCAAAGCTTCGACAAATGATAATAAGATTAAAAAACATCGTCGCTTTGAGAAGTATGTGATAAGCAAGAGCTCCCCCTAAATTTGTGCATAGTTTAAAATTTGCTTTGGACTACAAAAGCACAAGGAATTAGGCTCATGGGTTACTCTTCCATGTCACATACATCTTGATGGAGCGCTCAAAATAATAAAGATTGAATACATGCACTCATCACCAAGCATAGTGAATGATCATTTAAGGATAAGTAAGATAATATCATCTAACAAGCATAAGTGTAGCTTATGATCAAAGACATGATCATCAATGTCTCACAGATAATAGCATAGTATCTCAAGCAATCAAAAGCAAACAAAGTTCAACCAAGAAGACAAGAGAGAACAAAAGCAAACTCTCTCTCTCGAAGCCTACGATCTATACGTTTTTCTCCCCCTTTGGCAACAAGTTACCAAAAAGTTCCTAGAAAATGCATAGTACTTTATCATCTCTCAGGCTTGATCTTCGGTTGGTGGTGTAGAGATGGCTCCTTGGACGAAGACTTCGGTTCATGTGGATGGAGCTGGAGGAGTTGGTGCTGGAGCTGGTGCAGATGAAGTGGCTCTGGTGTCTGTCACTAGCACTGCAGCTGATCTCTGAGCTCGAGGCACTCTGGCAAATGCATCAGTAGTTGTCCTGCCCTTCCTCTCCTGCATGTCTTCCTGTAGCTGCTCCACAACTGACTGAATCTCGGTTACTTTGACATCTAAATCATAGAATTTTTGTTCCATGATTCTTTCTAGGCTCTCCTGGTTTTCAGTTAGGGTGGCCAACCCCTTCTCAATCCTCAGTGTTGATGCTATCAAGTAACCAAGATGCTCCTGCTTGTTCTTCAAAAAGTACTCAGATGCCTCCTCTTGAGTTGGCATCTTGGCAGTCTTCTCTCTCTTTGCTTGTACTGATGATGGTTCATTCTCATTCATCACAACTTGATTGTCCTGAAAGTCTAGATAGAGAGCAAAGTGTTCCTTATCCAACTGATATTTTCCTATGCCCGTCTTTGAGTTTATCAACTCCTGAATTTGTGGGGCATATCCACAACTCCTCTTTTGGTCTGCTACTGTCCTCTTGATAGTCTCAACCATGAGGCTCATGACCTTGAATTTCTATGGCACATCAAATATGTGTAGCAAGTTGATCGCATGCGCTCTGATCATGCTCTGGTCACCTGACTTGGGCAAAAGAGTGTGCCTTAGGATCCAGTTGATCGTTGGCAGCCTTGACAGAAGAAAATGGACTGACCCAAACGAGAAAGTCTCAAGAGCTTTGTCTGGGATCTCCTTGTACATATGTGACATAGTATTGTGTCCCATCTTCTTCTTGGCATAAACGTCCAAGTCATCTTCACTCTCCTTTGGGGCATTGATCAGATTGGCCCACTCCTCAATGGTTGATTGGTACCTCAAACCTTCAGACATCCAAACTATCCTGCCATCTGGATAAAAATGTGCTGTGGAGTAGAATTGCATAATGAGCTCATCATTCTAGTTGGTGAGCTTCTGCCCAACAAAATCTGCAACTCCACATGCACTGAAGCTGTCATACACTCCAGGATAGTGTTCTTCATTCTCCTTTATGTAGGTCCAGTCGACCCACCTCATATCACACACTATAGGCTTCTTGTCCAACAAGATTGTCTCATAGAAGTCATGTTGTTCCTTTGTGTGGAACCTGTAATCAACAGCAGTCCTTCTCCTGGTGGCATATGGATCTGTCATTCTCCATAGCCTCAACCCTGAGTCTCTCCTGATATTCATGTCCTCAGCCACAGGATGAGCATCATTGTGGTCTGGAATCTTGGGTTTGAGCTTCCTCAGGACTTGTCCTTCATCATCTTCCTCAGCAGCAACTTCAGGCATTGGGGCCTTATTCTTGTCAGCAGCTGGTATACTCCTGGTATTCCTCTTTGATGCATTATTGGCCTTGGGGGCAGCTTTGGGTGCTTCTTTGGGCTTTGATGTTGCAGCCCCTGACCTTATAGCATCACCCATCAGCTTTTGTGCCTTGGGTGCTGGTGCAGCAACCTCTTCTTCCTCCTCCTCTTCCATCATGGAAGGTTGTCCAACAACTCTGGCCATGGTATTTCTGACCCTTTCCTTCCTCTTCTTTCCTTCTGCAGCTGGCTCTATGGGATCAGGTTTTGCAGGTATCTGTGTTGATCCTCTGACCTTCAGCATGGGTGTCCTCTTGGCAGGGACCTTCCTATTAAGTCCAGGCTTTGTGGTCTTTGTTGAGCCATACTCCTTTTTGAGCACTACCTTCTTGGAAGTAGCCTCATCTTCAGCTGCCACATAGTCCTCATCCTCAGAGTCTGAGGTTCTCTTCCTTCTGGCTCTTATGGCTGCTTTGGGCAAGTTTCTAGGAGTGCTTCTGCTGCCATCATCTGAAGTGCTAGAGGGACTAGTGCCCTCACTCATGTGAATCTGCTCTTCTTCCCTGTTCTGACTGTCATTTTGGTCTGGCATGCTGGAAACACTGGCTGCTGACCCTGTGAACAGTTATAGATGAGATAGAATGGATGAGCATCACAAAATGCAGAGATTTTTTTTTGCAAAAGAATGATTCAAAAACTTAGTTTTAGTTTTCCACAGAAAGCATCTCGGATCAACCGATTTTTAAACTCGATGATACCGAAGCGGCTTTTGGAACCTAAACATGTGATCTCGGTCAGACCGAGTCACAGTTCGGTGGCACCGAGACTGCTAGGGTTTCACAAAGTTCCAAAATCGGTCACACCGATTAGCAATTCTCGGTCGGACCGAGAGTTACTTGTGCAATGGCGTTAGCCGAATCGGTGGGACCGAGTTTTTCAACTCGGTGGGTCCGAGATGGTTTCGGCGGAAACCTAACCCTAAATTTTCAAATCGCATATATTATAAGGATTGTTTTGACTGGATAGAGGTGTTTCAATCGTGGAAAGAATCATAATGGACACAATGTGCTGAGAATTAGATGAGGATAGCACTGTGATCGAGTTCATACCCTAGTTCGGCGATGAACTCGCTACGGAGGCAACGGCGGGGATGAATTCCGTTGACGGCAGTGGAGACCAGCGACTGGAGGCGGCTGGCGACGAAGTCGACGATCCGGAGACCTAGAAGGCAGAGCGAGCTATGTGCGGGCGAAGAGGTTTGGAGAAAGTTTCCAAATTTTTGCCCGTGACTATATATAGCCCGACACTGTGGGTGTGACCGAGTGGAACAACTCGGTGGCACCGAGATGCATAACTGTTGACAGTTACAGCAACTCCGTGAGACCAAAAAGTTCAAATCGGTTGCACCGAGAATGAAAACCTAGATCGACTTAGTGATCTTGGTATGACCGAAATGGAAGAATCGGTCAGACCGAAAATCACAAAGAAGTTTTGGAAGTTTAAGTCCATGACGAATCGGGGACTCTGAGTGCTCCTCACACAGAGTGGTTCGAATCTGACTTAATCAAATTTTGTGATGTAGCATGAATAGAGTTTGAGACGAGAAAAAGCATAGATAGCTAGAGAAGGTTCTTAGGCATTCTTATCCATCCACTTGGACAAAGAAAAAGAAGTCAATCAATCAAATCAACAAGTGGATGTTCTTGAATGAGTAAAATATGCAACCAACATGCTCACACAATAAAATGGCAAATGAAATATGTGGCAAAGCATGCACAACCAATTCTAGTATCTATCAAACAATTGGCAATGACTAGGTCATCTATATATGAGTATATTGACTTAGGAGTCAAATGAGAACATTTGATCATGGGTCATACTCATCGTTTAAGCTCAAGTGGGGTTACCACTTTTACATAATGCATTGATGTGTTCACATCATTAGAGTTGCTTTGACTCAATTCTTAGAGTTAAGCTCCCCTAGATGTGAGATCCCCCCGTAGAGGGATGAACTAACCTTGGGTTTTGTCGATGGTGACTTCATGTAGGTGTTGAAGATGTGGATACTCAATGTTGACGTAGATCTTTTGGAGCAATCCTTTGGAGTGAGTTGCACTTCCAATACCTACACGGGTTAGTCCCACAAGGAACAAACAAGAATATCCATAGACATAGATTGATGCACACGCAAGATGATGTCCATGAAAACATTAGGTTACCTTGTCCCTTGCCTTACCAACATGAGGGTTTGTGACTCCTTGAATTAGTGCAAGATATGGAAGTTGATTGCACTTGTCCTTGCCATAATGATATGAGTGAATAATGTTGGCGGAGTCACCCTCAAGAACACTCTAGTTCTTCTTCTTTGGGATCCACATCATCTTGATGGGAATCCTTAGAGTTGTAGTTGTACTTGATGAAGTAGAACTTGACGTAGTCTTGGGAACCCACTTGACCAAGGCCTTAGGTGCTTCTTCAAATGCATCAATCTCCTCTTGAAGCTTGTCCTTGCCTTTGTTCTTGTGGTCTTGTGGTGGAAGATCATCTTGTGCTTGTGTTCCCTTGAAGGAAGTAGGATCATACTTCACTTGTTGAGGAACAAACTTCGTCTTGGGGTATTGATCTTCTTCCCACTCAACTCCATTGGCATTGAACTTCTGTTCAAAACCAACACCTTGATTCTTCCGGTGCCTTCCTTGCTTGCGTACAATTTCCTCGAATTGCTTACTCCCGGCAAGGCTCTTTTATACACCTTTCTCTATGATCCCCTTCAATAAGCTATTTTCTTGCTCAAGTGTAACTTGGCTAAGAGAATCATTAGTGGAATCAAGAGAACTACTAGAAGCAACAATATTGGATTTAGCATTATTATTGTTACTACTAGAGGAAGGATCTTTCTTGTTCTTGTTATTAGACTTGATTTGAGGCATGTAAGTAGATAAGAGTAAATGCTTGGCAATGTAAGAAGAACTTTTCTTACGGAGATCATCATTGATTGCCTTTAAGAACTCATGCTCTTGCTCAAGATTGAGCTTTTCAAAGTGTAACTTCTCATGAGCCCTTAAAAGTTCTCGATGATCTTCGAAGATAGTTTCATGAGCTAACTTAAGAGTGTTTAGTTCTTTAGTTAGACGCTCAATCTTCTCCTTATCATTGTCATTCGTTTTGTCTTGATTAGCATGATTAATTGACGTTTCATCATAGTATTCATTACTAGAGTTGTCAATAAGTAAATCATCATCACCTAACAAGTCATCTTCATCACTATTAAAATCAACATACTCGGGGTGTGTTACCTTAGGACCTTTGGCCATGAAGCATCTTCCAATTCCTTCATTTGGTGAATCAAAAATGTCGTAGGAGTTGGTTGACACAAGTGCTAGACCGGCAACACCTTCATCTTGAGTATGTTCGGAGTCGGAGTGATAGCTTCTCTCGGAGTGATGTTCAGAGTCGGAACCAGATACCCATTCACCAACATGAGCTTGATGTCTTCGTTTTGTGTAGCTCCTTGATGACTTATCCTTCCTTTCCGAATCCTTGCTTCTCCGTGAGGGTCTTCGTTCATAACGATTATCTCTACTCCTTCTTTCTCTTGGTGATGAATCTTCTCTTCTACTTCTTCTTTTTGGATATTCTTCTCTTCTTTTGTAGGGTGCCGTACACTCATTGGAATAGTGTCCGGGTCTCCCACAATTGTAGCAATTGCGCTCTCGACTAGAAGATCTTTTGTCATTGTAAGACCTTGACTTAGAGCTTCTTTCTTTGCTTCTACTCTTGTAGAATTTGTTGAAGCTCTTCACCATTAAGCTCAATTCTTCATTGAAGGTTTGTTTCTCACTTGATGATGTGGGGGCTTCACATGAGGCTTTGTAAGCACCACTTGACTTGTTGTGAAGTTCCTCCTTATCCTTGAGTGACATCTCATGAGCAACAATTCTTCCAATGACTTCTGTTGGCTTGAGATCTTTGTAATTTGGCATCATTTGGATCAATGTGCACACGGTATCATATTTTCCATCCAATGCTCTTAGGATCTTCTTGATGATGAATCTGTCGGTCATCTCTTCACTTCCTAAGCCGGCAATCTCATTTGTGATAAGAGCAAGCCTAGAGTACATTTCAGCGACACCTTCACCAACCTTCATTTTGAACTTGTCAAGCTGACTTTGGAGCACATCCAACTTGGATTCCTTGACGGAGTCAGTACCTTCATGCATATCAATCAAAGTATCCTAATTTCCTTTGCATTCTCAAGACGGCTGATTTTGTTGAATTCTTCGGGGCACAAGCCATTTAAGAGGATATCACAAGCTTGAGCGTTGTATTGCAGCATCTTTAATTCATTCGCATTTGCTTCATGGTTCGGCTCTCTCCCATCAAAGAATTCACCTTGCAAGCCAATACACACAATAGCCCAAACGGCGGGGTTATGTCTGAGAATATGCATTTTCATCTTATGCTTCCAACTAGCAAAATTAGTGCCATCAAAGTAAGGACCTCTACGGTGATAATTTCCCTCGCTAGACGCCATACTCTCCTAGGTTGTGAAACCAAGGATATGACCACCAAAAGCTATGGAAATCAAAGCAAATGGAGACCAAAGCTCTGATACCACTTGTAGGACCTTGAAGTATGTCTAGAGGGGGGTGATTAGACTACTTGACCAATTAAAAACCTAACCTTTTCCCAATTTTAGACTTTGGTAGATTTTAGCTATCTTTGCACAAGTCAAGCAATCTTCACATAATTCAAGCAAGCAGGCAAAGAGTATATGAGCAGCGAAAATTAAAGCAAGCAAATTGCAAGAATGTAAAGGAAAGGGTTTGGAGGATTCAAACGCAATTGGAGACACGGATATTTTTGTCATGGTTCTGATAGGTGGTGCTATCGTACATCCACATTGATGGAGACTTCAACCCACGAAGGGTAATGGTTGCGCGAGTCCACGGAGGGCTCCACCCACGAAGGGTCCACGAAGAAGCAACCTTGTCTATCCCACCATGGTCGTCGCCCACGAAGGACTTGCCTCACTAGCGGTAGATCTTCACGAAGTAGGCGATCTCCTTGCCCTTACAAACTCCTTGGTTCAACTCCACAATCTTGTCGGAGGCTCCCAAGTGACACCTAGCCAATCTAGGAGACACCACTCTCCAAGAAGTAACAAATGGTGCGTTGATGATGAACTCCTTGCTCTTGTGCTTCAAATGATAGTCTCCCCAACACTCAACTCTCTCTCATAGGATTTGGATCTGGTGTAAAGAAGATTTGAGTGGAAAGCAACTTGGGGAAGGCTAGAGATCAAGATTCATATGGAAGGAATGGAACATCTTGGCCTCAACACATGAGTAGGTGGTTCTCTCTCAAAACTAGTAAGTTGGAAGTGTAGGTTTGTTCTGATGGCTCTCTCCATGAATGAAGAGGAGGTGGAGGGGTATATATAGCATCCACACAAAATCTAACCGTTACACACAATTTACCAAACTCAGTGGGACCGAATCAATGAACTCGGTCGGACCGATTCAGTAAACCTAGTGACCGTTAGTGATTTCGGTGGGACCGACATGCAACTCGGTAGGACCGATATGGTTAGGGTTAGGGCATAACGTAATCTCGGTGAGACCGATTACACAAACTCGGTGAGACCGATTTTGGTAATTAGCTAACCAGAGAGTTGGTCAGGTAAACTCGGTGGGACCGATTCGCTCTTTTCGGTGAGACTGAAATGTTACGAAAGGGAAATAGAGAGTTTACATTGCAATCTCGGTGGGACCGATCGCTCACTTTGGTTAGACTGAAACATTATGAAGGGAAACAGAGATTACAATCCCATCTCGGTGAGACCGAGATCCCTATCGGTGAGACCGATTTGCCTAGGGTTCGTGGCAGTGGCTATGACAACTGAACTCGGTGGCGCCGGATAGAAAGAATCGGTGGGACCAATTTTGACTTTAGGTTTAGGTCATATGTGGATGTGAAAAAGTAATTGAGGGTTTTTGGAGCATATCACTAAGCACTTGAAGCAAGAGGCTCATTAAGCAACACCTCATCCCTCCTTGATAGTATTGGGTTTTCCTATAGACTCAATGTGATCTTGGATCACTAAAATGTAAAATGTAGAGTCTTGAGCTTTTGAGCTTGAGCCAATCCTTTGTCCTTATTTTTTTCACGGATCCACTTTCATCATCCATGCCATGCCATTCATTGAGCTTTCCTGAAATATTTGTCTTGGAATAGCATTAGCTCAATGAGCTATATGTTGTTATGAATTACCAAAACCACCTAGGGATAGTTGCACTTTCATGTATAAAATAAAGCCCATAAACATCCAAAAGGGGTAATATAATAGCATGGAACAATCAAAAATTATAGATACGGTGGAGACATATCAAGCATCCCCAAGCTTAATTCCTGCTCGTCCTCGAGTAGGTAAATGATAAAAAGAGAATTTTCAATGTGGAATGCTACCTAGCATAATTCTTAATGTAATTTTCTTTATTGTGGCATGAATGTTCAGATCCAAATGATTCAAAATAAAAGTTCATATTGATAAAAGAAATAGTAACACTTCAAGCATACTAATCAAAGCAATCATGTCTTCTCAAAATAACATGGCAAAAGAAAGTTCATCCCTACAAAATCATATAGTTAGGCTATGCTTCATTTTCGTCACACAAAGATGTTCCCAACTTCTATACCCCCGGTGACAAGCCAAGCAATTGTTTCATACTTAAATAATATCAAACTTTTTTCAACCTTCACGCAATACATGAGTGTGAGCCATGGATATAGCACTATGGGTGGAATAGAATATGATGATAGGGATTGTGTGGAGAAGACAAAAAAGGAGAAAGTCTCACATTGACGAGGATAATCAACGGGCTATGGAGATGCCCATTAATTGATGTCAACATGAGGAGTAGGGATTGCCATGCAACGGATGCACTAGAGCTATAAATGAATGCTCAACAAAAGAAAACTAGTGGGTGTGCATCCAACTTGCTTACTCACGAAGATCTAGGGCATTTGAGGAAGCCCATCGTAGGAATATACAAGCCAAGTTCTATAATGAAAAATTCCCACTAGTATGAAAAAGACAACATATGAGACTCACTATATGAAAAACATGGTGCTACTTTGAAGCACAAAATATGAGACTCACTACATGAAGAACAAGGTGCTACTTTGAAGCACAAGTGTGGAAAAAGAGATAGTAACATTGCCCTTTTTATTTTTATTTTATTTTTTAATTTTCTTTTTCTTTTTCTTTTTCTTTTTTTTCCTTTTTTTTGGGCCTTTCTTTTTTTTCTTTTGGCCTTTCTTCTTTTTTTTCTTTTTTTTCTTTGGGCAATGCTCTAATAAAGATGATCATCACACTTCTATTGATTACAACATATGAATTACAACTCGAAACTAGAACAAGATATGACTCTATATGAATGCCTCCGGCGGTGTACCGGGATGGTGCAATGAATCAAGAGTGACATGTATGAAAAATAATGCATGGTGGCTTTGCCACAAATAAGATGTCAACCACATGATCATGCAATGGCAATATGACAAAAGTAATGTATGTCATGATGATGATAAACGGAACGGTGGAAAGTTGCATGGCAATATATCTCGGAATAGCTATGGAAATGCCATAATAGGTAGGTATGGTAGATGTTTTGAGGAAGATATAAGGAGGTTTATGTGTGATAGATCGTATCGTATCACGGGGTTTGGATGCACCGGCAAAGTTTGCACCAACTCTCAAGGTGAGAAAGGGCAATGCACGGTACCGAAGAGGCTAGCAATGGTGGAAAGGTAAAAGTGCGTATAATCCATGGACTCAACATTAGTCAAAAGAACTCATATACTTATTGCAAAAATTTAGAAGTCATCAAAAATCAAGTACTACGCGCATGCTCCTCGGGGGATAGAATGGTAGGAAAAGACCATCGCTCGTCCCCGACCGCCACTTATAAGGATGCACAAGCCAGGTACACTTCATGTTTCAAATTTGTTACACAACTTTAACAGTACGTGCATGCTACGGGACTTGCTAACTTCAACACAAGCATTCTTTAAATTCTTAATCACCCAACTAGCATGACTTTAATATCACTACCTCCATATCTCAAAACAATTATCAAGTATCAAATTGATCATAGCATCCAATTCACTTCCTATGATAGTTTTTATTATACCCAACTTGGATGCCTACCATTCTAGGACCAAATTATAACCATAGAAAATACCATGCTGTTCTAAAAGACTCTCAAAAATATATAAGTGAAGCATGAGAGACTAGCAATTTCTACAAAATCAAGCCACCGCCGTGCTCTAAAAGGTATAAGTGAAGCACTAGAGCAAAAACTATCAAACTCAAAAGATATAAGTGAAGCACATAGAGTACTCTAGCAAATTCTAATAAAATAGGCTTCTCCCAAAAGGTGTGTACATCAAGGATGATTGTGTTAAACTAAAAAGCAAAGACAAATATAATACACGACGCTCCAAGCAAAACACATATCATGTGGCAAATAAAAATATAGCTCCAAGTAAAGTTACCAATGAACGAAGACGAAAGAGGGGATGCCTTCCCGGGGCATCCCCAAGCTTAGGCTTTTGGCTATCCTTGAATATATTGGTGTGCCTTGGGCATACCCAAGCTTAGGCTCTTTCCACTCCTTATTCCATAGTCCATAAAAGCTTTACCCAAAATTTGAAAACTTCACAACACAAAACTCAACAGGAAATCTTATAAGCTCCGTTAGTGAAAGAAAACAAAACCACCACATAAGGTACTGTAATGAACTCATTCTTTATTTATTTTGGTGTTAAACCTACTTTATTCAAACTTCAATATGGTTTATAAACTATTTTACTAGCCATAGATGCATCAAAATGAGCAAACAACACACGAAAAACAGAATCTGTCAAAAACAGAACAGTTTGTAGAAATCTGTAACTAACGCAAACTTCTGGAACTCTAAAAGTCCTACCAAAATAGGAAGTACTGGAAAATTTGTTTATTAATCAGAATAAAAAAGAATCAATGCAAAATCACGTTTCTGTGATTTATTGAATTGTTTCTCGTGAGCGCAAAGTTTCTGTTTTTCAGCAGAATCAAATCAACTATCATCATAGTTTATCCTATAGGTTCTACTTGGCACAAACACTAATTAAAAGATAAAAACACATCTAAACATAAGGTAGATGCAAAATTTATTGCTAAACAGGAACAAAAAGAAAAACACAAAGAAAATTGGGTTTCCTCCCAACTAGCGCTATCGTTTAACGCCCCTAGCTAGGCATAAAAGCGAAGATAGATCTAAGTAGTGCCATCTTTGGCACTTGATTCATAAGTAGCCCGCATGATAGATTCATAAGGTAATTTGACTTTCTTTCTTGGAAAGTGCTCCATGCCTTTCTTTAATGGAAATTGGAATCTAATATTCCCTTCCTTCATATCAATAATCGCGCCTATCGTTCTAAGGAAAGGTCTACCAAGAATAATAGGGCAAGAAAGACTGCAATCTATATCAAGAACGATAAAATCCACGGGTACCAAATTTATATTTGCAACAATGAGAACATCATTGATCCTTCCCATTGGCTTTTTAATGGTGGAATCCGCAAGGTGCAAATTTAAAGAGCAATCATCAAAATCATGGAAACCTAGAATATCACATAAAGTTTTCAGAATCGTGGAAACACTAGCACCCAAATCACACAAAGCAAAACACTCATGATCTTTAATTCTAATCTTTATAGTAGGTTCCCACTCATCATTAAGTTTTCAAGATATAGAAACTTCCAAATTAAGTTTTTCATCATAAGATTGCAAAAAGGCATCAACAATATGTTTGGTAAAAGCTTTATTTTGACTATAAGCATGTGGAGAATTAACAACGGATTGCAACAAGGAAATACAACCTTCTAAAGAACAATTACCTTAATCAAATTCTTTGAAATCCGAGATAGTGGGTTCAATAATTTAAAGTCATGACCTCTCCAATCCCACTTTTACCAAATTTAGCATCAAGATCTAAAAACTCCGAATTCTTGGGACGCCTTCTAGGTAAAGTTGACTCATCATCAGTCCCATAATTATCAAGATTCATATTGCAAAACATAGATCTAATAGGAGACGCATCAATAACTTTAAGATCTTCATCATTATTTTCATGTAACTTTTCTGGTTTGGCAGCCATCTTATTGACTAAGGTAGCTTGCTTATCAGAAATCTTAGCTATAGCATTTTCAAGCCGGGTAATTTGAGAGTTCACACCATAAAATTCCTTATTCATATCATCAAGCTCCTTATTCATAAAACTCAAAAACCCTTTTTGTTCTTTAAGCTCTTTTCTGAAGAAATTATTGTGCTCAAATTGCAAATTCATAAAGCTTCCAATATTTGATTTAATCTCATCCATCCTTCTAAGAAGGAGGTCGGTACTCTTAGGCAAAGCCATAAGGTCAAGTAGGCACACAAGCAAACAGAAAAAAAGGCAAGCGAAAAGAGAGGAGGAGATTGGGAAAGAGAGGGCAAATAAAACGGCAAGGGTGAAGTGGGGGAGAGGAAAATGAGAGGCAAATGGCAAATAATGTAAATGCGAGGGAGGTGAGTTTGTGATAGGTACTTGGTATGTCTTGACTTGAGCAAAGACCTCCCCGGCAACGGCGCCAGAAATCCTTCTTGCTATGTCTTGAGCTTGTGTTGGTTTTCCTTGAAGAGGAAAGGGTGATTCAGCAGAGTGGCGTAAGTATTTCCCTCAGTTTTTGAGAACCAAGGTATCAATCCAGTAGGAGGCTCCTCAAAAGTCCCACGCACCTACACAAACAAACCAAGAACTCGCCACCAACGCAATAAAGGGGTTGTCAATCCCTTCACGGCCACTTGCGAAAGTGAGATCTGATAGAGATAGTATGATAAGATAAATATATTTTTGGTATTTTATAATATAGATGCAAAAAGTAAAGATGCAAATAAAAGTAGATTGGAAGAAAATATGATAAGAGATAGACTCGTGGGCCATAGGTTTCACTAGAGGCTTCTCTCGAGATAGCATAAGTATTACGGTGGGTGAACAAATTACTGTCGAGCAATTGATAGAAAAGCGAATAATTATGAGATTATCTAGGCATGATCATGTATATAGGCATCACGTCCGCAACAAGTAGACCGACTCCTGCCTGCATCTACTACTATTACTCCACACATCGACCGACTCCTGCCTGCATCTAGAATATTAAATTCACAAAGAACAGAGTAACTCATTAAGCAAGATGACATGACGTAGAGGGATAAACTCAAGCAATATGATATAAACCCCATCTTTTTATCCTCGATGGCAACAATACAATACGTGCCTTGCAACCCTTTCTGTCACTGGGTAAGGACACCGCAAGATTGAACCCAAAGCTAAGCACTTCTCCCATGGCAAGAAAGATGAATCTAGTAGGCCAAACCAAACTGATAATTCGAAGAGACTTGCAAAGATAACTCAATAGTACATAAAAGAATTCAGAGAAGATTCAAATATTATTCATAGATAAACTTGATCATAAACCCACAATTCATCGGATCTCGACAAACACACCGCAAAAAGAGATTACATCAAATAGATCTCCACAAGAGAGGGGGAGAACATTGCATTGAGATCGAAAAAGAGAGAAGAAGCCATCTAGCTAATAACTATGGACCCGTAGGTCTGTGGTAAACTACTCACAACTCATCGGAAGGGCTATGGTGTTGATGTAGAAGCCCTCCATGGTCGATTCCCCCTCCGGCAGAGTGCCGGCGAAGGATCCAAGATGAGATCTCGCAGATACAAAAGGTTACGGCGGTGGAAATTGTGTTTCAGGTGCTCCCTGGATGTTTTTGGGGTACGTAGGCTTATATAGGAGGAAGAAGTACGTCGGTGGACGCCCGAGGGGCCCACGAGACTGGGGGCGTGCCCTATAGGGGGGGCGCCCTCCTATCTCGTGGCCACCTCGGCTGCTTCTTGACTTGCACTCCAAGTCCTCTGGATTACGTTCGTTCCAAAAATCACGCCTCCGAAGGTTTCATTCCGTTTGGACTCCGTTTGATATTCCTTTTCTTCGAAATACTGAAATAGGCAAAAAAACAGCAATACGGGATAGGCGTCCGGTTAGTAGGTTAGTCCCAAAAATGATATAAATGTATAAAATAAAGCCCATAAACATCCAAAAGGGGTAATATAATAGCATGGAACAATCAAAAATTATAGATACGTTAGAGACGTATCAAGGTCTTCTTCTCACTCCTAGGTGGCTTCCTCCTCGGTATGGTGGCTCCACTAAACTTTGCAAAACTTGATGACCTTGCTGCAAACTCGAGAATCTTAACTGGCTTCTCTTCGTAGCTCAGATCACTATCCAACCGAATCGCTTCCAGTGGAACTGTATCTCTCAGAGGGATGTCAGCCATCTTTGCGTGACACTTCTTCAACTGGGAAACGTGAAACACATCATGAACTCCTGACAAACCTTCGGGTAATTCCAAATTGTAGGCAACTTCTCCCATATGTTCCAAAACTCTGTATGGTCCCACAAATCACGGTGCTAGCTTTCCTTTGACTCCAAATCACTTAACTCCTCGATGTGGGGACACACGAAGATATGCTTTGTCTCCAACTTCGTAGGCTACCTCCTTGCGTTTAGTATCTGCATAGCTCTTCTGCCTGGACTGGGCTATTTGAAGTCTATCTCAAATCAGCTTAACCTTCTCCTTAGAATCTCTGATTAAGTCTGGTCTGAGCAATTGTCGGTCTCCAACTTCATCCCACGATAGTGGTGTCCTGCACCTCCTTCCGTACAAAACTTTGAAAGGGGCCATCTTCAAACTGGCTTGATAACTATTGTTATAGGAGAACTCTGCATAGGGAAAATTATCATACCAACTAGACCCATAATCTAGCGCACAAGCTCTCAACATGTCCTCCAGAATCTGATTGACTCTCATTGTCTGTCCATATGTTTGTGGATGAAAGGTTGTACTGAACACTATCCTGGTACCCAAAGTTTCATGCAACTGATTCCAAAACTTTGAAGTAAACTGCGTTCCTCTATCTGATACGATGGTCCTCGGAACTCCATGCATACATACGATCCTGGCCATGTATATCTTTGCCAACTTAGCACTCGTATAAGTTGTCTTCACGGGGATGAAATGGGCTACCTTCATCAAGCGATCGAGTACAACCCAGATAGAGTCATAGCCTAAACGGGTCTTGGGTAATCCCGTAATGAAATCCATGCCAAGTTTATCCCACTTCCATTCAGGTATCGGCAAAGGCTGAAGTAACCATGATGGTTTCTGATGCTCTGCCTTAACTCTTTGACATACATCGCATACTACTACATACTCGGCAATATCCTTATTCATTCCTGTCCACCAGAAACTTTCCTTCAAATACAGATACGACATTTGTGTTATATGAGTGTTTTAACATAACTCGATCCAGGAAACTTTCCTTCAAGAGTTATATGAGATTGCACTATCATCCAGGAAAGGCAAATGTCGTAGCAGATGTGTTGAGCCGCAAGAGTTATGTTAAAACACTCATAACTTTCCTTCAAATACAGATACGACATTTGTGTTATATGAGTGTTTTAACATAACTCGATCCAGGAAACTTTCCTTCAAGAGTTATATGAGATTGCACTATCATCCAGGAAAGGCAAATGTCGTAGCAGATGTGTTGAGCCGCAAGAGTTATGTTAAAACACTCATAACTTTCCTTCAAATACAGATACATCTTGGTGTTGCCTCGGTGAATCGAATAAGGAGAATCATGAGCCTCTTGAAGAATCAACTTCCTAATCTCGGGGTCATTAGGCACATAGATATGATCCTCAAACCATAAAGTTTTGTGCTCATCCTCACGAAAACCTTTAGCCTTTCCTTTACTCATCCTTTCCTTTATCTCAGCAATCTCCTTGTCCGTCTTCTGGGCTTCTCAGATCTTTCCCAGCAAAGTAGATCAAATTTGGAATGCTGCAACATAACCTCTCGGAACTATATCCAAATGAATTTCTTGAAGTTCGTCGGCTAACTCCTGAGGTAATCCTCCAGTTATGAGTGTTTTAACATAACTCTTGCGGCTCAACACATCTGCTACGACATTTGCCTTTCCTGGATGATAGTGCAATCTCATATAAAAATCCTTTATGAGCTCCAACCATCTCCTTTGCATGAGGTTCAACTCCTTCTGCGTGAAGATGCACTTCAAACTCTTATGATCCGTGTAAACATCGCAACGGTTTTCGATGAGAAAGTGTCTCCATGTCTTGAGCGCATGTAGTACGGCTGCTAACTCCAAATCATGCGTAGAATAATTCAACTCATGAGGTCGAAGCTATCGTGAGGCATATGAAACAACTCTTCCTTCCTATATAAGAACACCTCCAAGTCCCTGACGAGAAGCGTCGCAATAAACTTGGAAATCCTTGCGTATTTCTGGGAGAATCGGCACTGGGGTTGTAACCAAATGTTTCTTCAACTCCTGAAAACTGGCCTCACAATCTATAGTCCATTTAAACTTTGTGTCCTTCTTCAATAACTCCATCATGGGCTTCGCGATCTTGAGAAAATTCTCGATAAATCTCCGATAGTAACCTGCGAGTCCAAGGAAACTTTTGATCTCTCCAACTGAGGTGACAGATGCAACCTTGGTAGGGTCTGCTGCTATTCCTTCTCCTGATATAACATGTCCCAGAAATCTAACTTCCTTCAACCAAAACTCACATTTGCTGAACTTGGCATACAACTAATGTTCCTTGAGCTTCTCAAGAACCAAGCGCAAATGTTCCTTGTGTTCTTCTTCATTCTTCGAGTAGACCAATATGTCATCAATGAACACCACAACAAACTTATCCAAGAACTCCATGAACACCTTGTTCATCATGCTCATAAAATAGGCAGGTGCATTAGTCAAACTAAATGACATGACTGTATACTCATATAGCCCATACCTTGTGGTAAAAGTTGTCTTTGGTATATCCTGCTCTCGAATCTTCAGTTGGTGATAACCTGATCAAAGATCGATCTTGGAGAAAACCTTTGCTCCCTGTAGTTGGTCAAACAAATCATTGATCATCGGCAGAGGGTATTTGTTCTTGATCGTCACCTCATTCAACGCACGATAATCAACAACCATCCTCAAAGATCCATCCTTCTTCTCAACTAGAAGCACTGGGCTCCCCAAGGTGATGAACTTGGTCGAATATAACCTTTCTCCAGTAACTCCTTGATCTTCTTCTTAATTTTCTCCAAATCATTTGCGGGCATCGGATACGGTCTCTTGGATATTGGTCCGATGCCTGGCAATAACTCAATCAAAAACTCAATGTCTCGATCTGGCGGCATGCCTGGTAACTCTTTCGGAAATACATAGGGATAATCCTTCACCACTGGTACTTCCTCCTGAACAACTACTGAAAGGGAATTCACTTGAGTCCTCCTCGGCGCATGCCTAGACACATACTTGATCCTCTTTCCTTCTGGGGTGGTGAGAAGAATTGTTTTACTGGCACAATCAATGTTTCCCTCAAACTTGGATAGCCAATCCATGCCTAGGATCACGTCCAATCCTTGTGACTCCAGGATAATAAGGTTGGTGGGGAAAACAGGTCTACCTATGTTTATTGGCAACTGATAACATCCCTGACTAGCCATATACTCCGCTCCTGGGGAACTTACTAACATAGGTGACTTAAGGGCTACGGTTGGTAACCTAAACTTGTCCACAAATCCCCTTGATATGAATGAATGAGATGCACCAGTATCGAAAAGAATAAGTGTTGTAAATGCATTAATCAAAAACTTACCGACAACTGCGTCGGACTGCTCCTCAATCTCCTCCACACTGACGTGGTTCACCTGACCTCTGGTGAAAGGGTTGGGCATCTTTGTAGCACTTCCATTGCCATTTCCATTCTTTGCTTCAGAACATTCAGTGGCATACTGTCCGGTCTTCTCACACTTGAAACAAGTAATATGACTCAGATCCTTCTTAGCGGGTGTCGCGCGGTTGGAACGGTTCTGAATGTTTCTTCCTCCATTCCCATTGCCATTCTTAGGGCCACTGTGGTTGTTTGAACTTCCCCCATTGTGTCAATGTCCTCCATGGTTATGCCCTCCATGGTTATGAGTATGTCCTCCCGAGTACGGGGAATAGCAAGACTTCTATTGAGCTACAGAAGTGTACCTCCCTTGTCCGTACTTCCTCTTGCAATTTTCAATCTGCTGTTGCTTTCCTTCAATCATGAGGGCCATGTCTACCAGCTCCTGGTAGTTGTTGAAAGTTGCTACCATCAACTGCATGCTTAGCTCATCATTGAGTCCCTCAAGAAACTTCTCCTGCTTTGCAGCATCTGTGGCCATATCATCTGGGGCATAGCGTGCTAGCTTGCTGAACTTATGCACATACTGTCCCACTGTACGACTCCCTTGGCGCAAGTTGCGAAACTCACACTTCTTCAAACTCATGGCTCCAGCTGAAACATGTGCGGTGCGGAAGGCCTGCTGAAACTGATCCCATGTAACTGTAGCTATGGGTTAAGTGGTGGTGAAATTCTCCCACCAAGATGTTGCGGGTCCATCCAGCTGATGTGCGGCAAAAAGCACTCTCTCCGTGTCCGTGCATCCAGCAGTGGTTAGCTCTCTTACAATCTTGCAGAGCCAATCATCTGCAACAATCGGCTCGGTGCTGCTAGAGAACACTAGCAGATTCAACCTCAGAAAACGGGCTAGGTTGTCAATAGGGGGTGGTAGCGGTGGATTGTTGTTGTTGTTGTTGCCTTGGTTCTGGTTCTGGACTAACAACTACATCAAGGCATTCTATTGTTGGATCAACTGGGTGAGCTCCGGCGGGAAAACGAATCTGTGTCACGTCTCGGAGGCATTTGATGGGTTAGAGGGGGTGAGAAAACAGAATAGAATAGGGTCTAAGAGAGATTTCACTACCCATATGCATATGAGGCAAAACAATCAATTCACAACACTCAATATCAAACAAGGTTCACACAAACGATCTAAACTACGATTACAAATCGATCGGTGCTAACTACTTGGAAGAATACTACTAGTAACATGGTGGTCGTCTACAAATTTTGATCGGTGGAAGACTCCATAATATCGGCTCCAGCTTCGTCTTCATAGTCGTCATCACTGTCATCATCTGCATCACTGTCCGTGTCAGTGTCGTCCAAGATGATGTAGTCCTTCGAACGGATCTCCACTTCAGGTTCTTGCTTCGGGTTCACCACGGGTATTCTGAGCTTCTTCTTCAGGTCTTCATGCTTCTCCAGTAGAACAGCAATTTATTCTTCATATCCATCACCTGTTGACTTGAGATCCTCTTCTACCTCAATATTCCTCTTCATCAGCTTCTTGTTCTTCTTCATGATAGCGCACATCTGGTTCTCATATCGAAGAATGTGTTGATCCATCTCCTGAATGTATGTTGTAATTGATCCATCCTTCCTGGTACGAATCATCTCCCATTGTTCGTCTCGACGTCCACATATCTGATAGACGATGTCTTCAAGATCCTTGTGATACTCCTCACACATGTGTCCAAAAGTGATGTGGGTTGCCATGCTCTTTCCCAAGTTCCAAGTTGGTGCATCCAAGGTAAACACGATGGGCTCGGTTGTTGGCGCAAACATCCTTCCAGGTACACTAACTTTGATCCTCCAGCGCTCCTCTTCCGGTAATGTTGAGGTGAAGGTTCTAGTGAAGCTTGGTAGTTCGATGTTCAGGTACTTCGTGGTCTCCTTCAAGTGTTGTCCGAGAGGGGTGTCGTCATCCGGCTGAGTGAACTTGTTCTTGGGGTCCACCATCTATAGAGTAGAAATAGAGGAGAATTTGAAATGAGCAGAGAAGAGCATCCTCTGGCTTTTCGTAGTGGTTGCGTCCTATAGTCAGCGTGTGCTCTGATACCATCTTGTAGCGACCACGATCCCAATGGAACGAAGTCTCTGTGCTTAAGTGTCATCCTTGGATCGGTATGCTGACACACACAATACTCGAGGAATTATAACAGAGTTCAATCACACACTTATTACATTAAGGTCCTCATAAAGAGTATGATTACACAAATAATATAGTTGAAGGCCATCTAAACTAAATAAGTGTGGAAGCTTCAAAGGTAAATGAGTCCATCAACTCCAATGGCATAGATGAGTGCATGACAACGACCTATCGCACCTTATTCTTCATCGGTAAAGTCTGCAACAAGAGACGTTGCAGCCGTGTAGGTCAGCACATGGAATATGCTGGCAGAGTTACACTGTAGAGCAAAAGAATGCAAAGAACTATATCTGCATGCATATTTGGCTGGTGGAGGCTATAAGTTTAAATGTTTTGCATAAAGCTAATTTTTCCCTACAACAAAGGAATAAATTTTATATACTACAAAGTTGTACCAATATTTGAGAAGGTTCCTCCAACTCAAATCCCAACATTAATCAAGTATCATCATTAAACCCAATGCATTAATTAAAGAGTGATGAGATCAACAATAATATCCACTTCTAGATACTCAAGATGTCCATAACCGGGGACACAGCTAACCATGATTAGTTTATACACTCTGCAGAGGTTGCGCACTTTTCCTCACAAGACTCGACCACATCCATGATCGGAAGATTGAGACACAGTCTTTCTGAAGCATTAACTCTCTACTCTGGGTAGACAGTACACCTACTTGCCCCTACATCTGCTAGTCCACCTCTTCAAGAGCTCACACAACTTACTCAACTATGCCAGAGCCATAATGGCTTGTGGCTGCACACGGAAGTTTCTAGGCATGAAATATCATATGATCCCTTTGAGCCTGGGTGGCGAACCGAGGAAAAATCACACGGGTACTCCGGGATTTCCCAATGGGCAAGCACTGGTTTCTCCAAGTGCCCCAACCAATCCACCCAGATGTGTATTAAAGTTGCCACCTTAATGTTGTCCAAAATTATTATCTCTCACAACTTCCATGTACATCACGATCCAATCCCTGTCTACAGCATGGCTAAGCAATAATTGAGCATAACGTATACTCCCGGGGTGATCAAAGGTAATAGGTTCCTACCTCAAGTACTACAACCAAACCACATGTTCCCAAATCCTACTCATGCAAATATTTGAGGGGTAAAACTAATGCATAGTAAAAACTGGGTATTGAAGAGTATGATCGAAGTGTAACTTGCCTTGCTGACGATCAGAAAACTCTAAAGATTCATAGTAATAAGCTTCGCACTCTGGAAAATCTAGCATACACAAACAATAGCATACATAAGCAATCAAGCAAATGATGCAAAGAGAAATCGAGAAAAGATCCAAATAAAACTCAAAACAAGCAAAAGACCAGTATAAACAGAAAACAAATTCTAACAGCATTATATTTATGTGGATTAGATCTTAACAGTAGGTACAAGTGATTAGCTACAATTTGCAAAAAGAATCAACTCAAACGAAGCTACGAAACTCAAGATACAAACAAAACAAGGTTGAATACTAATCTGAACTAAACTCAAATTTTAAATTGTCAAAATCATGTTCAAGTTGGTTAACTGGATAGAGGGGATCGTTCTGAAGATTTAGGCATTGGTTTCATCTAATTTGGACAAACGAGCTAAAAGTTATGCTAGTTTGAAGATCAAGGGCTAATCTGTGATAAAACTATTCGTGGATAGGTCCCTGGATCAAAATAATTAGAAAAAGAAAAAATCTATCGGACGAACGTTCGCTAACAAAGACTAACGAACGAATTCATTCGTTAACAAATCTATACGGGTGAATGCTCACTAATTAGGCGAACTAAATAAAAAAACCGATCTAATACGAAACCGAAAAAAGGGAAAAAGACAAGCGAACCGGATCGGTTTTTTACCGGCTAACGGCGGCGAGAAAAACCGACGGTGACGGCGGTGGGGCTCCGGCGAGGCGAGGCGGCGTGGGACGGCGGCGGCGGCTGCGGTGGCTAGCAGCAGCGGCGGCGACTTGGACAGGGTGGAGGGGGCGGCTGGGCGAGGCTTATAAGGAGAGGGTTGGGGCGGCTCCGACTTGGGGCAGGGGGCGGGCGGCGGTGGTGGCTAGCGGCGGCGGCTTGGACGGGGTGGAGGGGCGGCTGTGCGCGGCTTATAAGGAGAGGGTTGGGGCGGCTCCGACTTGGGGCAGGGGGCGGGCGGCTCTAGTGTCCTAGCCGGACACCGTAGCGAGCGGCGGCGGGATCGCTCGGGACTCCATCCCGAGCTGGCAGCGGAGGCGATCGCGGGAGCTGGGCCTTGGCCTGGCTCAGCTGGGCCGGCCCAGTTCGGCGAACTTTTTTCTTAAACAATTTTTTTTTCAGAGGCTAAAACACACGAAAATAAATATAAATATAAGCCTAAAAATTCCGGAAAAATTCACGTAACTAAATGGCCTTATATATGACCTCATGAACATTTTTGTGCACTTAAATGCCTAAACTAAAAATAAACATTACAGTTCTAGTTACTCAGCTAAATAATAAATAAACTAGCGAATAAAATCCAATAAACTCTAAAAAATTCAAAATTCAATTTCCAATGTTTTTCTACTGAATTGAAGAAGTCATTTTATTTTCTCTCATTATTTTTAAAAATATTTGGAAAAGAATTTTGAAAAACAATTTGATCTAATTACCAAATTTTGATAAATCAAAACTGGATTTTCGTGAAACCTCCAACTCTCTCAATTTGGTCCTTGAGTTGCTTAAGGCCTCTTGGATCAAAAAGCAAGCAAAACTAAACAACAAAATGCAATAAATCATGAATGCATATGAATGATCTATGTATAACATCCAATTGAAAATTGGGATGTTACATGAAGAGGTTGCCGCGGCGAAACCTTCTCTCCTTTCCGGTGGGAATGGCCTATCTAGCAGTGGCGGCGGCGGGGTCGGCAGGGGTGGTGGCCGAGCCGCGGGGGTGGGGTGAATCTGGACGATTTCCTTAACTTTTCGCCTGACTGTGTGGCCCAGACGTGTTTTTCCCTTCCGTCAGAGCCCCCGAGCACCCCCCAGCGTGTTGGGTTCGCCCTGGGATCGCCGGGCTCAAAAACGGGCCGAGCCGGCGGATTTCGGCGTCTTGGGGCGCGACTGGGGCTTTATTTCGGCGCCGGCGCCCAAAAAGTCGCCCTAGGGGCCTGTTGGGGGCGCAGCTGGAGATGCTCTTATTGCATGGAGTTGTTGCACGTTTGTTAACAAATCGATTAGCAAGGTGTGGAAGCCTTCATGATTATCCTGGGTGTGAGGATGTGATAGCGTTCGTGACCATCATGTATCTTATGTGAAATTTTGAATAAATGTAATGGACTCATTCATTTACTTTATCTGCACCTCACAAATATGTTGATCTCGGTCTTTACAAACTGCGATAATTGCTCGGAGATAAGCAAAACTCTAAATTTGGGGGAGTGGATAAGTCCAAAATTTCATCATTTTTACTCCCCGTTTTGCACCAAGTTCATAGGGTTTTAAGAATTTCATCGCGCTCGCACGCCCCTTTTATCCGATTTCACCCGGACCCTGACCGCGAAGGAGTTTTTTTTTTTTTTGAAACGGAGGCAAAAGATTTGCCTCATCTATTAATTAAGCAGGAGAGAAATCCTGAGGATATAAGGAGTTTTATAAAGTATAAGGACGAAATCCTGAGGATATATGGTGAAAATCCTGTTTATTTGCATGGTGGGAACCTACATAAAAAGCATAAAGTTAAATGGGGCAAAAACTTACCAACGCCGGCAGCCACTGGTCAACTATATCACACAACCCTCTGCCTTCGGATCAGAAGGAGGCATAGAGAGATCACAAACTTCAGTGACAATGAACGAACCCGAACCAGGTCAAGTCGCTACTCAGCCTGACCCGACCCACAAAAGGAACCCAACCCGACCTGTGGCCCGACCCAAACGACACACCACCATGGCCGTGGCCGCACGCGCACGCGGCTCGCCGCTCCTCCGCGCCCTCGCCGGCACGAGGGGGGCGCCGCCGCCGCCGCCGCGGGCCCGATCCATCCACGAGGGGCCCGACACCATCGACGAGCTCCTGGACCGCCACCTCTCCAAGAAGTCCCCCACCCCCTCCGCCGCCCTCGACGACGACGCGGCGGAGGCCCTGGCGCGGCGGCGGCTGACGAGCTCGCGGCGGGAGGCGCTGGGGCTTTACCGGGACATCCTGCGGGCGACGCGGCTGTTCGAGTGGCCAGACGAGCGCGGGGTGCCGTGGCGCGACACGCTGCGCGCCAACGCGCGCCGCGAGTTCGAGGAGGCCCGCGGCGAGCGCGACCCGGAGGTGGTCGCGCGGCTCCTCATCGGCGGCCGCGACGCCGTCGAGCAGGCCCTGGAGCGCGTCGCCGACGCCTCCCGCCGCATGGTCCAGGCCGAGGAGGCCAAGCGCCGCGGCGGGGCGTAGATCCCCCCACCCCCACCCCGACTGGACGGCGAGTTCTCTGCTGCTGCTGCTTATGTTTGTTAATTTGGTTGTAAAATCCACTATGTACGAAGGTTGCCGACACAAAATGAGTTGCTTATGAAGCATTTCATCCTTGTCAATTGGCATGCCCTGTTCTATCTTTGCCAAGAAATGTGACAGGAAATCAACTTTCATTTTGCAGTTGATCCATGTATGATGTATGTGTGTTATACAACTATACACTGAGTTACCTGTGATTCCAAAATCAGTTGAGAAAAATTGACTTTATACATCACATCATGTCAGTTACAAAAGTCAAAAGGCGATGCTTCTTCCAATAGATGTGTAATCTCCATTGCCAGCAGCAGCAAGACAAACCCTTGCTCTTCGAGCCGATGCGCGAGTACATGAGAGTTGATCCCTCATGTACGCTCCCTGAAGATTGTACTGGTGCTGGCATCAGAATTCAGAAGCCTTTTCTTAGAGCAAAGGAGCATCAGAATTCAGAAGCTGTGTGAGGTCTGAATCTGTGACATACAGCTGCAGCTTGTCATGAAACCATATCTGCATCCTGGCGCTCTCTTGCTCTTGCCGAAATGCTTTCAAGCTTGCCATCAACCATAACCACTCTGTTCACCAGTAGTCACCACAGCAGCAAGAGCCATCAGAGAATTGGTGATAGATATTTGTGTCGCCGACAACAATCCTCCGTCCTGAATATTTCGATATCAACTTCAGCACATGATGGCAGTCGTTGCATATGCGCACGTTCTTCTTGACAAGAATTGGGGTTCTGGCCTCGGATGATATCAGTCCAAAGACGACAGCCAGCCTCACACTATGCTTGTTAGGCTCTGTTGTTCTCCTCGACTCCAGAGAGGTTGGATCAGATTGATTCGTTGGGTCAACTACTTCTCCAATCTTTCCTGACAGAAAGTTGGACACTTCTTGAATCATCTTGCTCTGAGGGTGCGTCATGTCCCCGTTGACAAAACTGCAGGAGATGCCATGAAGCTCAACTATGCTTGTTGGTTCTGTCCTTCGCAGCCCCTTCTCTTCCATCAGTGATCTTATTCTCTCGACATCCTCCCATCTCCCAGCATCAGCATACATGGAAGAAATAAGAACATAGCAACCTGTGTTGTCATGTTCCGATTGGTCATGTTCGAGTTCAAATATCCTCTCTGCTGCGTATTCTGCTATATCCATATCATTCCTATTCCTGCTTGCAGTCAGTAGGGAGCCCCAAACCCTGAATGTTGGATCTATTGGCATTTTTTCAATAAATTGCATAACCTCTCTAAGATCGCATGCCCGACCGAGCAGATCTGTCATGCATCCGTAGTGCTCAATCTGTGGGATCATACCATAGTCATGTTGCATTGAGTTGAACTGCGTCCAGCCTTCATCTGTCAAGCCGGAAACACTGCAAGCAGTCAACACGGAGACAAAGGTACTCTCATTTGGTTGCAGACCATTACATTTCATCTCGGAGAACATTTCCAGTGCAGTTCTCCCCTGACCATGAATCGCATAGCCCATTATCATTGTGTTCCAAGAGATTACATCCTTGCCTGCCATTTTGTCAAATATCTCCCTCGAGGATACAACATCACCACACCTTGCATACATATGCATAACTGCGTTCATGATGAGAGTGCTCTCCCCGTAACCTAGCCTGACAATGTAGCCGTGCATTTGCCTGCATTGTCTCAGCAACCCCAGCAAAACAAACGCCGGTACTACTGCCGACATGGTGAAATAATCAGGGTAAAGCGGCTGATTCAGTAATTCGAGGAACAATGTGATCGCTTCCATATACATCTCCTTGTACATGTAGGCAGCAATCATATTGTTCCATGATACCAGAGTTTTGGTCGTCATCTGTCCAAATACCTTCTCTGATGATTTCACTTTGCCAACTTTGCTGTACATCTCGAGAAGCGCAGTCTCGAGAACCACGTGAGGAAGAAACTGTCTTCTAGTTATGTAACCGTGAACACTCCTTCCATACAGTGAGCTCTCAGTTTGAGCGCAGGCGGCCAGCAAATTGATAGCGGTGACCACTTCCACCTGGTGGCCCTCTTCCTTCATTTGCACGAAGCAATCAAATGCCTCCTCGGGCCGTTCGTTCAGCGCATACCCACCTATCATACAATTCCATGTCACCACGGTCCTCAACGGCATCGTCGCAAACACGCCCTCGGCAGAAGCAATGTCGCCACACTTGCAGTACATGTCAAGGATAGAAGTGCCAACCTTGACGTCATGCTCCATCCCGTGCCTGATCACATAGGCGTGCACCTCCCGCCCTTGCATCAGCGCCAATTCCAAGCAGCACGCGGCGAGCGCGGCTATGATCCCTACGCCGTCATGCTGCACCTCCAGCTGCTCGTGCATCTCCCTGAAGCAGCCCAGGGCGAGCGCACCGAGGCTGTTGGACACGTAGCCGTCGACCATGGAGTTCCACGTGACGATGTCCCTGGCCGGCATTCCGTCGAACACCCGCTCGGCGTCGCCCACCAGGCCGAGCCTGGCGTAGAAGGCGAGGAGCGAGTTGCCCGTGTACACGTCGGCGGCCGCCACGCCGAGCCTGATCGCCGCCGAGTGCGCCGCGCGGCCGTCCTCGAGCGCGCCGAGCCGCGCGCAGCACTTGAGGACGACGGGGAAGGTGAAGCGGTCGGGGCGCGCGCCGGCGGCCAGCATGGCGCGGTAGGCGGCCAGCGCGGCGCCCGGGAGGCCCGCGTCGGCGAGGCCCCGGATGACGACGTTGTGGAGGAACGCGTCCCGGCTCCCGGCGGCAGCCAGGGCCTCCAGGGCGGCGTCCATGCGGCCGGCGGCGGCGTGGGAGAGGACGAGCGACTTGGTGCCGCCGCGCTTGGGCCGCGCGCGCGGCGGGGGCTCCTTGGAGGTGGCCGCGGCGAGGTGCTGGGAGGCGCAGGTGGCGGTGGTGGTGGCGGCGGCGGCGTGGGCGCCGCGGGAGGCGAGGACCAGCGGCGTGGCCATGGGTGGAGCACGGGGCCTATCCGGGAGGAGCCGAGCCAACCAAGCGAAGCAAGGGGACAAGAGGGTGGTGACGTGTCGCCTGGATTGCACTGTCGTAACGGCGCTGCTGCTTCGCCTCAACTGAAATTTACCTCCTCCAACTTTTCACCACAAGCTCCAGTCTGCAGTCAAGTCATTTCTTTGGCTTCTTTGTCCACGGCGAAGTCGAAGTCGCTTGCTCAAGAATAAGGGACGTCGACCATGCCTGCTTGAAGAGAAGTGATGACCCTTTCCGTAGATGCATGTGTGGGATATCATGTTTACCGCTCAGTGGATTGTAATGATTTTCCTGACCGAACAACCGAGCTCATGAGTTATTAAGTGTATCTTATTTTATCCTCAACAATGTGGGTATGATTGGTTTTAGCCTAGCGTTGCCCTACCAAATAGTTGACTATTCAAAACTTTGGTGGAGATTTTACTTGGCCATGAATTGGCTCCAAACATAGACAAAAGAAAATTGGTCATTACCAAAAAGTTTCTATGGTGGATTTTCTATCATTAATAGTATCGTAATGTACAAGCATGTGTGTTGTCATTCTGCATGTAGTTTAGTCTAGGGTGTTGTTTGTCTGGTGAAGCTTCGGCTTAGCACGTGAAGGAGGCGAGATGTGAGGCTAATGTGTGATGCAGCATGTAAAAGTGTGATGCTATAGTGTTGTGTGATGCAACATGGTCACACGAAGCGTCAAGTCATTCAATTTGCTGGAGCCGAGAGAATCAGTGAGTTAGTTAACTGCATTAGTGGCGTAGTTGCACACCGTGAGCATACGAAACGGATCATGGTGTTGGCCCTTACACGTGTTATGATGTATGTATGCTTTAGCATTGAGTAATAGAAAAGAGGTGTGCAAGAGAAACAATGTAGCCATGGTGGTCACCAAGAAACCGCCTCTTGGCGAAGACATTGTGTTCTTCTTTTTATGAGCAAGAAGGGAGTGTAAAGCGTAAAATCCTTCGGGATTGTAAATTCCTTGTCGATTATAAAATTCAATTCATAGAGAAGAGAGAAGAAAAGGGGCTGCGAGATGCAGTGCCAACAATTGGCATTAGAGCTTCAAGATCCTAGATGGTGGCGGCGACCTATCGGACTCCATGAGAGATGAAGCCGATGACGCAAGGAGGCGGGTGGCGGTGCAATGTTGCTTCTAGCCGAGGGTGGTGCGATACCGCTGAATGGAAGTGCACCGGTGGCCATGCGATGTAGTTGGTAGCATGTATCATGGTGGTGTGATGCCAACATCTCGAGGGGAATTGGTGTGGTGCCGACGGTGGTGGTGCGATGCCAAAAATGGACTCATGGAGAGTTGATGTGAAGCCAACAAATGTTAGATCAGTGCAATATTACGGCAAAATGGAGTGCTAATGGGCAATCTGAAGGTGTCCTCCCGACAAAATGGCTTTGAGGTGATCAACGCTGCGAAGGCGTTGCCCAAGAGAGAAGTCACTTGGTGTGGCAAGTGGCTACAGGTGAACCTACTGAGGATTTGGCGAGTCAGCATAACAAGATTAGGGACATGATTGTTAGCATCAATCTTATCATGATGTATAGGCATGTATGTTTTCTGCATGTAGTTTAGTCTAGAGTGTTGTTTGTCGGTGAAGCTTCAACTTAGCACGCGAAAGAGGCGAGATGCCAGTTACCGTGTGATGCAATGTGTAAAGGTGGATGCTATGGTGTTGTCCGAAGCAACTTGGTCGCGTGAAGCGGCAAGGTACATGCGGACTGGAGTCAGACCGGCAAGTCATTCAATTTGTTGGAGCCTAGAGAATCAATGAGTTAGTTAGTTGCATCAGTAGGGCGCTTTTTTTAGCATTATCAGTAGGGTATTTCCTTTGAGCAATTCATCAATAGGGTAGTTGCACACGTACTGAATGTGAGCATAGGAAACGGATCGTTGTGCCGGCCTCTAGCCATGTTATGCTGCATATATACTTTGCTTTGAGTAGTAGAAAAGAGGCGGACATGGTCACCAAGGAAGTATCTCTCAACAGGCATTGTGTTCTTCTTCCTTGGTGTATATGTGCGTGCGCGTGCGTGTTCCTGTGAGGCTTCACTGTGAGCAAGAAGGGAGTGTAAAGCATAAAATTCTTATGGAGAGTAAATTCCTTGTCGAGCGTAAAATCCAAGTTCAAAGATACAAAAGAAGACGAGGGGGTGCGAGATGCAGCGCCAACAGATTTGGCCACTATCCAAGCACACGTGCTCCCTCCTTTCTCGGCTTATTTGACTTAAAAAGTCAAACCCTTTTTGTTCGATGAAGCTTATTGTTCATGTGTCACGCCATGAGCTTATTGTTCATAACATGGCAGAGCCTACCAAAATAGGTTATGATTGTCCAGCACCAACTAGAAATGACTTAGTGCGCGGAAAATAAAACTGCACTGGAGGGGTTTTGTTTCCTTTACACTTCCTAGAAATATTGCCTCTAGCATCTGAAGTACAAGCTACTCCAGAAAATGCTTGTAAGAAAACAGAGTTGCATCAAATATATCAGCAGCAGATACTACAAAAATGTTCTGAATTTGTGACAAATTGTCCTCATGATCCTCAGGTGTGGTGATAGCAGATGTACTCCGCAAGTTGCTAGCCCATGTTTCAAGAAACATGAATTATACACATTGCTTCCTTTTCAGGATCTGCAAAGTCAAAAACATTTTTATTAGTTTCATCGGTTTGACACATCATGCAACGCACATTCCACAAGTATATCTGTATCACACAACATCATATGTAAACTACCGTGTAAAGGAAAGTAAACAAAATTCTAAGATTGATTTTATTTGTTCACTAGCCGCGATACACATGAATATGTATTCAACTAATAAGGTGAAAACTAAAAAAAGGAAACAAATCGGCTGCAACAAAACCCGTGTTCATTTAAGTACCTCTTGAAGATTTCGGAGCAGCCTTTCTTCCAAATCTATAGATCCAGTTCCGACAACGTTGGATCTTCTCGGTTCAGGTGTTTGAGTTGACTCTGCTGGCAACATGCCCGATTCTTCAACAAGAGAAACACTTAATGGGACCAGGAATACATTGTAGACAGAATGGTTCTCGAGTGCCGTTTTCTGTTAAAAGAACAAGCATTCGTTAGCCACACAACAGAAACATATAATCGATTCCCACAGATAATAAAGCTTGCACAAGATGATATGCAAATGACACCAATGACATAAATATTGAACCACAAATAGAGACAGCAAGAAGCCATGCACGATCAAACATGGGTATGCTGCCAACATTGTAAGAATTACTTAGACTTCAATCTTGCAGTGGATTAAAAACAAACTCAATCTTTTGTGCTGGTTCAAGATCTATAGGACTTTTGCGGTGGAAAAACTCTCCGAGACAAAAATAATAATGTAGAGAAATGAGACTTACTGCTGCCAATTTGGAAGCCATGACAACAAGTGCTGAACCCTTGCTCCTTGATTTCTTAGTCATGATCACAATGTCTTCAACCGTGCCGAATTGCTTAAAAATCTCATCCAACATTGCTGCCGAGTAGTAATCTACACCCCCTTCCCATGAAACCTTCAAGATCTTACCCTCGTCTGTTTTTGGTCTGTTCCCTGAAGTTCCACCCTTCTTATCTCCATGGGCCTAAAGAGAAAAATAACCAAGTTGTGGTGAGTACCAACATTTTAAATACAAATTGGCTTGGCAAATCTCTTGCAGCGCACAAATAAACAATATCTTGCATAGTTTTGAAATCTACACTGATGCTAAGGAAGAGATATGAGAAGTCTTCCAAAAAAAAAAAAACCTTTCTTCAATGTTAAAAAACACTATGATGTGTCAAAGCAAGATGTTTGATGCTGGAATAATCTAGATATGGTCACATACTCACATGGCTACTTTGGACGATGAAATAATTTTGCTGATCCGGTTTTAGGGTCTTAACCTACAAATATGTGTTGTATGTTTCATCTGTAAGGCTACAGCTGCAGTTGCAAACGCTATCCCCTCTGATCAACTGCCATCCTTCAGGAATACTAATTCAGAAGTAAGCTAGGGGTAGTTTTAAGGTGCATCATTTTACTTTTAAAATCTACTCCCTCGGTTCCTAAATATAAGGTCTTTTAAAGATTTCACTATGAACTACTCCCTCTGTTCCTAAATAGTTGTCCTTTTAGGCATTTCAAATGGTTACCACATATGGATGTATATAGACATATTTTAGAGTGTAGATTCACTCATTTTGCTCCATATGTAGCCACTTGTTGAAATCTTTAGAAAGACAAATATTTAGGAACGGAGGGAGTACATACAGATGTATATAGATATATTTTAGAGTGTAGGTTTACTCATTTTGCTCCATATATAGTGCATAATAAAATCTCTAAAAGGTCTTATATTTAGGAACCGGAGGGGGTATAAAATTTAAGGATATTCCGTTGAACAAATTCAAACGACGGCGAGACGTTACCGAAGTCGAAGCAAATCCAGAGACGCTGGAATTCCTGGCAGCGAAGTCATTCAGTACGCGCTCGATATCGGCAATGTTCCGCTTGTCCTCTCGCTTGGCCAGCTCAGCACGGTCGACCCCTCGGCCGGCGGCAAAGGCGCGCTCGCGCTCCTCTAGGTCTGAGACGGCCTTCCGCCGCTTGAAACCTCTCGCCGCGGCGCGGGCGGTGGCCTCGCGGCGGCCGCGGAGGCAGGCGTCGAACTGGCGGCGGAGGGGCTCGTCCCGGAGGATCTTGTACGAGCTGGCGAGGCTCTGGAAGTCGGCGGTGGCGTCGGGGTCGCCGGGGCGCTTGTCGGGGTGGCGGAGCCGCGACTGCGTCCGGTAGGCCTTGTCGATCCGCTCGACGTTCAGCGCCGCGCCCTCCTCGCCGGACGGGAGGCGGAGCACCTCGTAGTGGTCCACGTCGTCCCCCTCTCGCCCCATCACCACCATGGTGAAACCCCCGAATTCGGCGAAACCGCGCCCCTCGGATCAGATGCCGACGACGCGTGTGGTTATGAGGCTCTGTGCCGTGCGTGTAGTTCAGCGAGGAGGTTGTACGCGCAAGCCCAGCGAGCCGGGAGAGGGCAGCCGCGGTCGAGGGCTCGAGGCCTCGACAGCGCGGGAGGTGCCGGCGCGGCGACCCCGAACCTTGGAACAGAGAAGGGCCAACCCTAGAGGCTAGAACGCCCGCGGGTGAAAAACGCGGTCGCGTCTGGCGGTCGTGACAAAAAATAAATAAATGAACGTTTTCTTTTAACCGTACAACCAATAAACGAACGTTTTGAACGAGAGCCGGCGGTCGGGGGTTCAAACTCCAATTTGGAAAGCCTTTTGATTCGTCACCAAGTTCTTGTCGGTCTTGGACTCTTGGGCCACCGATGTCACGGAGAGCTTTTTTTTTTGAAAAAAAACTTTTGAGCTATTATAAAACACCACGACAGCATAAAAAAACACGAGAAGCGATAAAAAATACATCCATTTTCGTAGATCATCTGGCGATGACAACAACTGCAAGCACTCAAGCCGAAGGTGTGTCGCCGTCATCGACTCTCCTCACCGAAGCCGGACAGTCTTGTTGTAATAGACAGTCGAGAAATCACCGTGCTAAGGCCTCAAATGACTGGTACATCAATACCGCAACTGCCGCCAATGAAGAGAAGCATATAAGGATCCAACTTATTGTCGCATGATGGCATTAACACAGACAAACGAAGACCGGATCCAAACAGATCGACCAAAGACAAACACCGACCGAATCCCACGAGATCTGTCGGAGACTACCTCCAAACACCCGTCGATGACGCTAGACACACCACCCAGACGGGGGCTAGGTGAGAAAAGTTTATTTCATCTTCAGAGAGCCATCGCCCACTTTGTCTTTCTGAGCAGGAGACAAATCCTAAACAAACTAAAAAAACATCCAAAAAAAGTAGAAGCTCTCTCACCGTCAAGAACCGGGATCCACAACGCCTCTATGGCCCTAAGGCCACAGGAGACGAGGTAGATTGACGGCGGTGCCACCAATGAAGAAACCCTACCATGGGAGCCGCTAGTGGGGGGGGGGGGGGGGGGACGTTTGTGGATATGTCAGACTGTCTGATAGGTTGTCACAGAGAGCATCTCACGGGACAGGGAAGAAACAACGAGATAGGAAGACCAAAATTTTAGGTTTAAAAGAAGAGTAGTCAGCTTTCTTTCTTTTCTCTAAAAAACTACACAACTCTTTCTGCGAGAAATAATCCTGATGTACTATAAGAATTCACCAGAAGTACAAAGCACCTTAGATATAATAAAAAATACATTAAAATCTTTGGACCACTACCACCGCTAGAACGCGAGATGTTTTCGCCGCTCCTCTAGCAGAGCCGGTATGACCTTGTCGATGACAACTCGAAAGTCTTTGTGCATGCACCCCTAAGGACCGGTGTTCTGGAGCTGTAGTCAACGTGGTTGAACCCTTGAATTGATCTGAAACGCCCGACACCATATCTCACTATGAAGAACGCATGCCAAGAAACCCTAACCTTGCCACTCCAAAGGGAAGCAAGAATCTACGCCGGAGCTCTATCAACTCTGTCCTAATGGACGAACTCTAGGATGATTGAAATCTGAAAGACCAGCTCAAAGATGAAGTGTTGTCATCCGCCTGAGCATCGCCTCTGTGAGAAAAAAAACATAACCTAAACTACTAGCAGGAGTAGACTCATCGGGATTAGTCTCCTAGCCACCGGCGGTAGGCAGAGAAAAGGTGAATCCATAGCCTTAGTGACAGAGTTGGAGGGGCAGAGTTCCCAACCACGGACGCTGTCGCGAGAGGTGTAGAGAAGTGTTATAATCCTTATTGCGTTGTTCGATAGCATCGGTTGGACCTGAGCCAAGCCAGCCTATTGCACGACCTTCCATCATTCTACCACAGTTTACCATAGTATGATACATCTCTCTTATTGGTTGACTAGTAAGGTTGTGGGTGCTCGAACATGATTAATACAAGTTCTTCGTTTCTCCCGAGTTGCTTGATCTCATGTACAAAGAAACTATAGCCTGATACATCTCTCTCCCTACTCTTCAAAAGGTTCGTTGCATGTAAACATTCTCATTCAATAGCCACATGTAGCTAGCTCCATTGCATAGAAAGCTCCAACCCCTACCTTATTGCCAAGAGATCGGCCCGAAGAATGCCATTGCAAGATAAGAGGTTATGACATGTCATAATTTTTTTTCCTCTTGAAGCATCTCTGAGAACCATACATTTGAAATAGCAACCAATTCATCCATGCTCAACTTCACCCATCAGCTATTAGGTGGAATCCAGATATGAGGATTTCCAGCATGATCGGGGAGGATTCTCATCGGAGCAGGCATTGAGGCTTCAGCATCAACCACATTGACAGTGTTCTCGACTGAGGGTTACCAACCACTGGTGGTGCCAGACACCGGGGTGGCTTCTCCAAGAGGAGCCCAACAGTCAACCTGGACATGGGCCCCTCAGGCCAATCAAGGAGACGAGTACAAGAGGAGGTCCACGACGACCTATAGACGGTTCAGAGACCTTCTTGGAACTCAAGACAAGAGGGCGACTGGATAGATCATATCTCCCTCATGTAAACCCTAGCTCCCACCATGTATATAAGAGGGAGCAAGGGGCTCTTAGACGCATCTAATCTTCTGTAGAACAACTCTCGGTAGCCATCTTCATCTACATCTTTGTATTCCCTTGCATGAGATCTCCCTCCACCATGAATATATAATAAAAACAAGCAGGATGTAGGGTATTACTTTTCGGAGGCCCAAACCTGGGTAACTTACGCGTGTGGGCTTCGTCCTGGTACTTCCGGGCACGCCAAGCACCCTACTAAGGATACTGGAGATTTTCTGTTCCGTCAGTTGGTGTGCCAGGCATGGGCTGCTTTGGTCGGAGAAACGAGCCCGGGACGGATATCTATTGACCCGACGTGTACGCGTCGGGCCAGACCTTCACCTTCAGCTCTTTCAAACTCGAGGTGGACGATTAGGGCAACTCTACATTGTTACACCCTCGCCCTACATCGACTACATGCGCTTCGGACGATTGAGCTCATCTTCGACGAGCATGTTACACCCACACATGCCACGCCAACTCGTGCACGTTACACCCACCTGTATGGCGAGGAAATACGCGCGGGCTGTCGCCCGCCGTAGAAAAGATGGATTTCTTCAACCCATCAGCCCTTCCAATCATCCACCGTCTACATGATATACCGGATGGCAGAAACGCGCCTGAAGCATAAGCTCGGGCCGCTCATATGGTCCGACACCACGACCGCCTTCAACGACAACGACCATCCAACCCATATCGCCTACACCGGCAAGTATACCCTGGTGCTGGATCCGCTCGTCGGGGGCTGCCGCCTCCCACGAGTCCTGATGGACGGCGACGGCGGCCTCAACATCATTTCCTCCGAGTCTGGCGAATATGGGGGTCTCCCCATCCGGCTTCCAGCTTTCAACCACCGGCTTCCATGGCTTCGTTCCAGGCTGTCTGGTGTGCCGCCTTGGGCGGATAGAACTCGAGGTCGTATTTGGGGACGAGGAAAACTCGAGATCGGATAAATCCAATTTGAGGTCGCTCCATTCCGCAGAGGCTACAACGCCATCTTTCACAGGACAGTATACGCTCGGTTCATGACAGTTCCGGCATACGCATACTTACAACTAAAGCCAAACTACACGATTGGAGCCTGCGACGGCCATGAGTGTGCCAACATAGACCTCACAGATGCCGCTTTGGCCTCCACGGAACTCGAACAGATCAAGAAATTCTTCGACACCTCGACTACAACACTTCAGTCAAACCATGGCCAGGCCCGGTGTTTCATCCAGCACACGACATTGTTTTCTTCTTCCTTGGTGTATGTGGGAGGCATACTGTGAGCAAGAAGGGAGTGTAATGCGTAAAATTCTTTGGAGCGCAATTCCTGCGAGATGCAGTGCCAACAGTTTTGGCCGCCATCCTAACACAGGTGCTCCCTCCATTTTGGATTTATTTTAACTTAATAAGTCAAACCCTTTTATATATGATGAAGCGTATTGTTCATGTGTCACGCACTCACGCCATGAGCTTATTGTTCATGGCATGGAAATAGGTTCTGATTGTCCAACACCAACTATGAATGAGAAGTGCCTGAAAAATACAGCTGCACTGGAGGGGTTTTGTTTTCTTTAAAACCTCCTAATAAAAAGTAATCGCTCTAGCATCTTAAGTAGTACAAGCTACTACAGAGTTAAAGAACAAGCACGCCTCGCTGTAGCTGGATACAGATTTGGCATGATTTTTTCCCCATGTTATTTCTCTCTACTATACATTGTATTTGAGGTCTTTATTATGTGATTAAATAAAATATGAGGGGGTTTTGAAAAAAAAATCCTCATGTGCGGCACCTTCACACACTCAGCCACTTACAGGTGGGCCACTACCGCATTGGCACGCCACCAGGCGGAGGCACCATATTTGCACAGCCAGACAAGTTCGAGCATCAATTTCGTGCATTTTACAACTTTAGACACTAAACTGACCACGCGGAACAAGTTGAGGCATCTCCGGTGTGTTTAACTCAAAATATATCAGCAGCAGATACTATGAAACTTTTCTGAATTTGCGACAAATTGTCCTGATGATCCTCAGGTGTGATGATAGGAGAGGACTCCTCAGGTGTGATGATAGCAGATGTCCTCCATAAGTTGCTAGCCCATGTTTCAAGACGCATGAATTATACAAGTTCGTTCCTTCTGTGGAGCTGCAAATTCAAAAACAGGTTCATCGATTTGACACGTCATGCAATGCGCATTCCACGAGTATATCTGTATCACACAGCAGCATCTGCAAACAACCTTGTGAAGGAAAGTACATATAATTCTAGGATGGATCTTCTTTGTTCACTAGCCGTAGAACACATGAATATGTACTTAAAAAATACAGTGGAAACTGAAGACTAACCAAAGCGATTGCAACAAAATCGTCCTCATTCAAGTACCTCTTCAAGTTTTCGGCATGTTGATGCTTCGAAATTGCATAAGGCTGGTCATAGTGGGAGTAACATAGGTAGTAACATAGATGACACATAAGCAAAAATGTTGATGTGGCAAGTAGTTAATAAGGAGAGAAGCAAATAGAGTAACCTAATATGTTACCATCACATAGCGCTTTCCAATGTAAAATGAGTCTACAAGACAATAAATGAACATATGTATGTTACTACACATATGACACTTCCCATTATAAGAGTAGTAACATAGAGTAGTAACGTATGCATGTTACTACTCTAAGTTACTCCCCACTATGACCAGCCTAATGCAGTAACATCAATGTTGCTTGTTCTCGGTTCAGGTCATCGATTTGACTTTGCTGGATCGACAGGAGCAACACTCAATGGGAAGGGGAAAACATTGAAGACAGAATGGTTATTCAGTGCCGATCGCTGTTAAAAAATCAACAGGTATTGGTTAGCCACAGAATAGAAACATTTAATCAATTCCGAAAGAAAATAAAGCTTGTAAAAGATCCACAAGATTTTATGCAAATGAAACCAATGAAATCAATATTGAACCATCAATAGAGAGAGAGAGAGAGCAAGACGCCATGCACAATTAAACATAGGCACGCAGACACTGTTTAGAGTTGCTTATGAATTGTGAAATTCTATCTTGCAATGCATTAAAAACGAACTCAATGTTCTTTGCTAGTACAAGATCTATAAGACTTTGGTTAAGATGGAAAAACTCTCCGAGACAAAAATAATAATATAGAGAAATGAGACTTGCTGCTGCCTCTTTGGAAACCATGACAACAAGTGCTGAACCCTTACTCTTTGATTTCCTAAACATGATCACAATGCTTCAACCGTGCCAAATTGCGTGAAAATTTCGTCCAACTTTGCTGCAGTGTAGTAATCTGCACCCCCTTCCCATGAAACCTTCAAGATCTTACCGTTGTCTGTTTTTGGTTCGCTCTCCGGAGCTCCATGTCCCTAAAGAGAAAAAAAAAGTTAGAAAATACAAATTGGCAAATCTCTTGCAGCTTACAAATAGACAATATCTTGCATATTTTTGAAATCTACGTTGACGCTAAGGAAGAGAGATGAGAAATCTACACACACAAAAAAAATCTTCAATGTTGGGAGGAAGCTATGATGTGTCAAAGGAAGATGTTTGATGCTGAATAATCCAGATATGTTCACATTTTACTTTTCACATGTAAAGTTTAGAGAAATTCCCCAAAATCATTCATCGTCCCAAAAGGCAAGCAGCAATTGTGACTGCACCAAGAGTACATCGCTATTGTCAATCCTGCACAATAAGACGAACAAATTGAATAGACTCAAAGAAGCGTGAGACATTACCAAAGTGGAAGCAACGCCAGAGACGCAGGACTTCTTGGGAGCGAAGTGCTCATCCAGCGTGCGCTGGATATCGGCAGCCATCCGCTTCTCCTCCCGCTTCGCCAGCTCGGCCGCGTGGACGGCGAGGCCTCCGGGCGGCAAAGGCGCGCTCGCGCTCCTCTAGGTCCGAGACGGCCTTCCGCCGCTTGAAACCTCTCGCCGCGGCGCGGGCGGCGACCTTGCGGCGGGCGCGGAGGCGGACGTCGAACTGGCGGCGGAGGGACTCGTCCCGGAGGAACTTGTACGAGCTGGCGAGGCTCTGGAAGTCGGCGGTGGCGTTAGGGTCGTCGGGGCGCTTGTCGGGGTGGCGCAGCCGCGACTGCGTCCGGTAGACCTTGTCGATCCGCTCGCCGCTCAGCGCCGCGCCTTCCTCGCCGGACGGGAGGCAGAGCACCTCGTAGTGGTCGACGTCGTCGTCACCCTCTCGCCTCATCACCGCCATCGGGGAACCGGCCGCAGATCGGCGACACCGCGCCCCTCGGATCAGATGCCGACGACGCCTGTGGATATCAAGCTCTGTGAAAGGAGGTTGTACGCGCAAGAAGATCGAGCGAGCCGGGAAATTAAGGGCAGCCGCGCTGGAGACCCTCGGCGGCGGGCGACGGGAACGAGAGGGGGCGGGGAGCGCGATTAGGTTTGATCCAGCCAAAAAGACGTAGGGGCCGTGCCGTGCCCGATTTTGAGATGGACTCTCTCTCTCTCCTCCGCGTCGGTGACCGATCGGGCTTCCGGTCTGTCACCTTCCCGGCCGTGAGATTGCACACGCGTGGTCGTTAGATCACCGCTCATTAATCAACCTAAACCTCGTCTCCATCCATGATACGCACATGGAAAAAGAAAACTCCCTGTCTCTCTCGCTCGCAACCTCTCTTCCCTTCTCGCCGCTCGATCCCATGCTCCCGTGCCCATCCATGGTTCATGCATGAAAAGCGGGTCGTCGCAACTCGATGCACTCTTTTGTCTCCGCTCGAAGCACCGACGGTGGTCGTTGCATCACCCAGTCGCTGCCCTCGTAGCTATAATATCATACTACCTCTCGTCCGGGTTTAAAAGGCCCCTAAGCTACAGTAGACTGTTCGGATTTAAAAGGCCGGCAACGTTAAAGCGCATCCTTTTCGCTTTAGTTAGCTGCGTTAATTATGGTCGGATGCATGCAACCGCTCAGAATCGCTCGCAGCCAGTATGCGGAGCTGCATGCAACGAGTCACAGCCGAGGGCAGGCATGCAGCCACTTAAATCATTAGAATTAATTAAATTTAAACTTCTGCATGCAGTTAATTATTGTCATACCTTGGTCTTACTGCTTTGGCTCACGGGACCAATAAATCCGGACGTAGGGAGTATGGTACAAGAATATAATAATCCGAACCAATATGTGGTTGGATCGTTAGAGGAGACAGTGGTATCCCCAGCCTATCAGGATTCAAATCCTTGTGCTCGCATTATTTCTGAATTTATTTCAGGATTTTCGGTGATGCGCTTTCCGTGGGACGAGACGTTTCCGTCGACAACGAGGTTCCTTATAAAAAAGATCTCATCTTTATGAAGTGACTATTTGTTCATTTTTGCGAGAAAACTTTCAATCTATTCATCTTCCGTCATGGCAATACAATGGACATAAAAATAATAAAAAATACATCTAGATCTGTAAACCACCTATCGACAACTATAAGCACTAAAGTGAGCCAAAGGCGCGCTGCCGCCGTCATCGCCCTCCATCGCCGGAGCCGGGCAAAACTTGTTGTAGTAGACAGTCAGGAAGTCGTCGTGCTAAGACCCCATACGGCTAGCGCAACAGAACAACAATTGTCGGTAGCGTAAATCGGAAGGATCCAACCTCCACAAGCCCATCGGCGATGCTAGACACACCACCGGGACGGGGGCTAGGCGGGGACAATCTTATTCCATCTTCATCTTCAGGGAGTCGTCGTCGTCTTGTCTTCCTGAGAGGACACAAACACAAACCCTAACAAAGGACACAGACACCAACATTCACTACTAGATGGGCTCCTTCTAGTTGGAGGAGCTAGCGGCGAGGGCGTACGTCAATAAGGCGGCGGCCCTCTACGGCAGTCGTGACGTCCTTACGTCCGTCGACATTGGCTCGTGAGTGGTCTCCTGCCACGAGCTATGGGATAACCGAGAGACCTTTGAGCAGCTCGAGGCGGCGCGCGCCGACGAAGATTACATGGCCAAGCTCATTCGGGGTGTTATTTGGAGGTCGTCACGGAGGAGCACTGGCAGCTCGAGCTATACAAGAAGGAGATGGCCGACGAGGACGAGGCCGGGCCGTTCGGTGGTGGGGGCGGAGCGGACGTGCTAGAGCATTTGTCTGACGGCTCTGACTTCGACTCTGGATCCGGCGGCTTCAGCCCGGACGGTGTGAATTGGGCGAAGATCGAATGCTAGTTTTTATTATTTGGTTCAGATCAACTATCTATATTATATTTGTGTTATGCAATGTAGTTTGAATTAAAATGGGTTATCAATGTTTAGATCCCTTAGCTTTTTTAGGGAGCTAAATTTAAGAGTTCAGCTAGGGACCACTCTTTTAGCGGATCAAATACAAGGAGCTAAGATATAAGAGTATCTACAACCGGACCCCCCATACCCGCACCAAAAGTCCGAACGGGTTGCCCGGTCACTGTCCAGACGAGTTTTGTCCACCCAATCAGGCTCCCCACAGCCGGGCCAAACGCCCGGACTGACCGGCACTCCTCATATCCGGCCCTTATCTGGGGCGGATATGGAGAGGCCCGGATGCCCCCGGGCACACCCTCTACGTTGGACTGGCGGATAGGTCTCACGCGGTGTCTCGGAGAGACACGCTGAGCTTAAACTCAGGTACCATATAACCTAGTGCTAAACCGCCATCCTAGCTAGAAATATAAAATCTTTGCAATGTGATTATATGAAATATGTTCCCACAAATAAAAGTTGCCGAAGTATCGAAAATGTTGAATAAACAATGTCCATCATCCATGTCGCACTCCCAGCCGATTTTTTTGTGGAAGAATATTTTAATTTATTAATCATCTGTCATGGCAGTAAATAGGGCAACTGAAGTAGCGAAAATTATAACCTGATCCATGGACCATCTAGGGGCGACTACAAACACAATGAAACCGATCAGCATGCCACATGGTTAATACCTGAGATTCTGATGTGGCGTGCAGAAGGTACTTACCAAACCAGAGGACAAACACATAGAACGGTGGGTGTTCGCAAGGTGGGTGACATGATTATATTTTGATCCGCTATATGTGATTATATGAAAGGTGGGTGAGAACAATCATGTCGTTCAACACCACCACGTAGTGTAGTGCTACCTCTTTTCTGCTGAAGAGACTGCAAACATACGATGGAATCGACACGACACACCGGCAAAGTAGCACGACAACAGCAGCAGCATTGTGAAATGGACGTGCACCGGCGTACTCACCGCTCATCGAGGAAACATGAAAACCGCATTATCTTATATCATCTTGTCCACGGATAAGGAGATAGGCTGGGCTTAAAGCGTAGATGTAGGCACTAAGTTTTGTGCCCTATGTGGCATTGGCGGTGCCTTGCCATCTACAGATGTTACTAATGCAGCACAAGCATATATGAGACCGAAAACAAGATGAGCAACAGTCTACTAAGCATCTGCTTTCTTGTATCTCGAACGTATGATCCAATCTGATTCTGAATCAAGCACACAAGTAGAGCATTCCATTCTGTGGTACTACAAATCCTTTGAGATAAATTCGAAAATTCAGAACCCGTTTTCGCATGATTTTCCACTCTGCTCTGTATTGAAACATGTTTCAATAGTAACAGGCATGGTTTCACTCCTCAACTTGTCATTTTGGATGAGAAGTATGAATAGTTGCATAGTTACTCTAGGAGTATCAGTATACGATAGGCACAATGGATCAAATTCAAATGTGAAGAAAACAGAATGTTGCTTACCAGGGCACGCAGGTTCAAGACCCAGCCTAGGGCATACAAAGAGGTACGTAACAATCATCAACTCAAAGAACATGAGCCAACAGTGCTTGGGCTTTTTGCTGTTTCCTCACCACCAGGTAGCGAGTGTTCCTCTTAATTTACCGCCGAAGAGACTGCAAACATACGACCGAATCGACACGAGACACGCCGACGGACAGCGGCGGCAGCATCACCATGAAATGGACAAGCACCGGCGTACTCGCCGCTCGTCAAGCAGAAAGGAAAGCCACACTCTCCAATTATGCCATGTTCCACGTACGGGCTCAAAGCCTAGGCGCTTGGAGGCACCAAGTTTTGTGCCCTGTTGTGCCGTTGACAGTGCCTCCGCCATCTTCAGAAGCTAATCGCGGAAGCAAATGGCAGGCATCGTCATCGTTAAGAAACACTGGCCACGGCAGCCTGACGCTTCAGGCACGTCAGCTGGGGAAGGGATCCGTCTCCTGCCTGCTGCAACTGTTGAAAGCCATGACATAGATTGATCATCCGATCATGGTCCCGGAACTGACCACCATGCCTGAATATTCCCTCGACAACAGTTCGCACACAGAGTGGTGACAGTGATGTAATTAAGATGTGGTACAGCCAACCGTTTGCAGGTGTCACTTTGTTTTACCGTCGGTTCAGTGTAATTTCTAATCTCCAGCGGGCGGCGTACAGTCAGAGAAAGAAGAAGGCTAGTATGATTCTTAATGTAATTTTATATTTTACTGATCGTTCTATATCAAGTTATCTATCCATTGTACTAGCCATATTTTCTTCCTTATATTAGTAAGATCTAAGATGTTCTTTGGATGTCTTTATTTAAAAAGATGTGGTTCAGCATGCAAAGGTATGTACTACTCCCTCGGTTCCAGAATATAAGAACGTTTTTAACACTATGCTAGTGTTCAGAACGTTCTTATATTTTGGGATGGAGGGAGTAATATATTGTCTACAAGAGGGTATTTACACATGTGGGGCTTTCCTTTTTTATGTCTACTAAGTTGATGGCTCTAATCAGCTAACCCATTATGGATTTCTCTAATTTCTATTCCTAATGGAGCAGTTGGTGAATAGTCTTCACGGTTTATTTTTGCTGGGTTTTTTCGTCTCTCCTCCCACCACCCCCTCCCATCCTGGTTCATCGGTTTATTTTTCTGTCCACTCTTTATTGCAACCAGGACTTTTCTAACGTATAACAAATCACGGATCTAACTTCCTTAAATTATTCATATCAATTGATTCCTTTTATTGGTTCAATTTGTCTTAGGAAACAAATAACAATTTTTTAAGAAACAAATAAAAGATTTGAATCTAACTTTTTTAACTTATCTAAATCAATCGATTTATCTCATTAGTGAAATTTGTTTTAGGAAACAAATAACAGACACGTCACAAACTTTCCTCCCAATAAATAGTTTCTTAACATTTGCAAACTTTCCTAATCAGACACGTCACAAACGGGCAGGTACTGATATTATGTTACCAAACAATAAACCCCCATTTGCATAGAAATCAGTTCAAAATCCTAACTTTCCTAAAAAATTTCCTTTCCTTGATAACATCCTATATTTCCTATGTTTTCCACCTATTGAAGGAAATCACCCCTCCATTGATATTAGCATTTTTTTGGAATGAGATCTCCGGGTTATGATTTTTTTGCGACTCTTTCCAATTGTGACATCTCCTTCCGCTCCGGCTCCTTCTCGCATAATCACCTCCACCACAGCCAGCTGACGCCACCCTAGACCTCTTGCCTCTCCACACCTTCTCTGCCACCTCCTCCTCGTACTCCATTGACAATCCCTCCACCAGGTTTGTCCACGGCGGTGTTGAGGGCATGGCGCAACAGCATACGAGTGATAGAGCAGCGCATAGTAGCAGCACGCAGCAGACGAGGCGAGCGGCCGACGGTGGAGGGCAGAGATGCGGCCGGCGTGGCTGAGGGGGCGGCCGGCAGAAGATGGCCGCGACAGGAGGCGGCGCGAGGCAGGGGTGCGACAGCGAGGCAAGCGAAGGGATAGGCGGCAGCAGGGGTGCGACAGCGAGGCAAGCGAAGGGATAGGCGGCAGCAGACGGGAAGAGCGCAGCCAGCGAGAGTGTGACGCGCGGCCAGGGTGTGCGTCGCGCGGGGCACAGTGGCGCGGTGGTTGTGGCAAGTGTGATGGCAACGGCGGGCGCGACGGACGCGGTGTGGCACGTGCGTGGGCATGGAGAGCCAGAGAGGAAGTGGCCCCGCGGGCGCAGAAGAAGAGCTGAAGGCTCGGGCATGGGCGTGTTGGAAATATGCCCTAGAGGCAATAATAAAAGTATTATTATATTTCTTTGTTCATGATAATTGTCTTTTATTCATGCTATAACTGTATTATCCGGAAATCGTAATACACGTGTGAATACATAGACCACACTATGTCCCTAGTGAGCCTCTGGTTGACTAGCTCGTTGTGATCAACAGATAGTCATGGTTTCCTGGCTATGGACATTGGATGTTGTTGATAACGGGATCACATCATTAGGAGAATGATGTGATGGACAAGACCCAATCCTAAGCATAGCACAAAGGTCGTTTAGTTCGTTTGCTAGAGCTTTGCCAATGTCAAGTATCTCTTCCTTAGACCATGAGATCGTGTAACTCTCGGACACCGTAGGAGTGCCTTGGGTGTATCAAACGTCACAACGTAACTGGGTGACTATAAAGGTGCATTACAGGTATCTCCGAAAGTATCTGTTGGGTAGACACGGATCGAGACTGGGATTTGTCACTCCGTATAACGGAGAGGTATCTCTGGGCCCACTCGGTAATGCATCATCATAATGAGCTCAAGGTGACCAAGGTGTTGGCCACGGGATCATGCATTACAGTACGAGTAAAGTGACTTGCCGGTAACGAGACTGAACAAGGTATTGGGATACCGACGATCGAGTCTCGGGCAAGTAACGTACCGATTGACAAAGGGAATTGTATACAGGGTTTGATCGAATCCTCGACATCGTGGTTCATCTGATGACAACATCGAGGAGCATGTGGGAGCCATCATGGGTATCCAGATCCCGCTGTTGGTTATTGACCTGAGAGCGTCTCGGTCATGTCTACATGTCTCCCGAACCCGTAGGGTCTACACACTTAAGGTTCGGTGACGCTAGGGTTATTAGGAAGACTAGTATGTGACTACCGAATGTTGTTCGGAGTCCCGGATGAGATCCCGGACGTCACGAGGAGTTCCGGAAGGGTCCGGAGGTAAAGATTTATATATGGGAAGTTGTCAAACGGGCACCGGGAAGTTTCGGGGTCATACCGGTATTGTACCGGGGCCACCGGAAGGGTTCCGAAGGTCCACCGGGTGGGGCCACCCCTCCCGGGGGACCACATGGGCTGCGTGGGGCAGGGAGCCAGCCCCTGGTGGGCTGGGCGTGCCTCCCCACCCAGGCCCATGCGGCTAGGGCAAGGGGAGGGGAAACCCTAAAGGGGGCGCCCCCTGGCTTGGGGGGCAAGCCACCCTCTCCCCCTCTCCCTTTGGCCGCCGCCCCCCCTAGGGTTTTCCCTAGAGGGCCGGACCCCCTTGCCCCCTTCCCCTATATATAGAGGGGTGAGGGGAGGGCTGCAATACACAAGCCAAGGCGCAGCCCCTCCCCTCCCCAACATCTCTCCTCCTCCGCGTGTGCTCGGCGAAGCCCTGTCGGAGTACTGCTGCACCAACTGCACCACGCCGTCGTGCTGCCGTTGAAGCGATCTTCCTCAACCTCTCCTCCCCCCTTGCTGGATCAAGAAGGAGGAGACGTCTCCCGTCCCGTACGTGTGTTGAACGCGGAGGTGCTGTCCTTTCAGTACTTGGTCATCGGTGATCCGAATCACGTCGAGTACGACTCCATCATCACCATCCCCTTGCAAGCTTCCGCACGCGATCTACAAGTGGTATGTAGATGCAAACTCAATCCCTTGACTCGTTGCTTAGATGAACTCATAGATGGATCTTGGTGAAACCGTAGGAAAAATTTTAATTTTCTGCAACGTTCCCCAACAGTGGCATCATGAGCTAGGTCTATGCGTAGTTCTCTTTACACGAGTAGAACACAATTTTGTTGTGGGCGTGGATCTTGTCAACTTACTTGCCTCTACTAGTCTTTTCTTGCTTCAACGGTATTGTGGGATGAAGCGGCCCGGACCAACCTTACACGTACGCTTACGTGAGACCGGTTCCACCGATTGACATGCACTAGTTGCATAAGGTGGCTGGCGGGTGTCTGTCTCTCCCACTTTAGTTGGAGCGGATTCGATGAAAATGGCCCTTATGAAGGGTAAATAGAAGTTGACGAAATCACGTTGTGGTTGTTCGTAGGTAAGAAAACGTTCTTGCTAGAACCCAATTGCAGCCACGTAAAAGATGCAACAACAATTAGAGGACGTCTAACTTGTTTTTGCAGCGATTGATCATGTGATGTGATATGGCCAGAAGTTGTGATGAATGATGAAGTGTGATGTATGAGATCATGTTCTTGTAATAGGATTCACGACTTGCATGTCGATGAGTATGACAACCGGCAGGAGCCATAGGAGTTGTCTTTATTTTTTGTATGACCTGCGTGTCATTGAAGAACGCCATGTAACTTACTTTACTTTATTGCTAAACGCGTTAGCCGTAGAAGTAGAAGTAGTCGTTGGCGTGACAACTTCATGAAGACACGATGATGGAGATCATGATGATGGAGATCATGGTGTCAAGCCGGTGACAAGATGATCATGGAGCCCCGAAGATGGAGATCAATGGAGCTATATGATATTGGCCATATCATGTCACGACTATATAATTGCATGTGATGTTTATTATGTTTATGCATCTTGTTTACTTAGGACGACGGTAGTAAATAAGATGATCCCTTACAAAAAATTTCAAGAAGTGTTCTCCCCTAACTGTGCACCGTTGCTACAGTTCGTCGTTTCGAAGCACCACGTGATGATCGGGTGTGATAGATTCTTACGTTCACATACAACGGGTGTAAGACAGTTTTACACAGCGAAAACACTTAGGGTTAACTTGACGAGCCTAGCATGTACAGACATGGCCTCGGAACACGGAGACCGAAAGGTCGAACACGAGTCGTATGAAAGATACGATCAACATGAAAATGTTCACCGATGATGACTAGTCCGTCTCACGTGATGATCGGACACGGGCTAGTCGACTCAGATCGTGTAACACTTAGATGACCAAAGGGATGTCTAATCTGAGTGGGAGTTCATAATTTGATTAGAACTTAATTATCATGAACTTAGTCTAAAACCTTTGCAAATATGTCTTGTAGATCAAATGGCCAACGCTCATGTCAACATGAACTTCAACGCGTTCCTAGAGAAAACCAAGCTGAAAGATGATGGCAGCAAATATACGGACTGGGTCCGGAACCTGAGGATTATCCTCATAGCTGCCAGGAAGCAATATGTCCTAGAAGGACCGCTAGGTGACGCTCCCGTCCCAGAGAACCAAGACATTATGAATGCTTGGCAAACTCGCGCTGATGATTACTCCCTCGTTCAGTGCGGCATGCTTTACAGCTTAGAACCGGGGCTCCAAAAGCGTTTTGAGCATCACGGAGCATACGAGATGTTCGAAGAGCTGAAACTAGTTTTTCAAGCTCATGCCCGGGTCGAGAGATATGACATCTCCGACAAGTTCTACAGTTGTAAGATGGAGGAAAACAGTTCTGTCAGTGAGCACATACTCAAGATGTCTGGGTTACACAACCGTATGACCCAGCTGAATATTAACCTTCCAGATGAGGCAGTCATTGACAGAATCCTCCAGTCGCTCCCACCAAGCTACAAGAGCTTTGTGATGAACTACAACATGCAGGGGATGGAAAAGACCATTCCTGAAGTGTTCTCGATGCTGAAGTCAGCAGAGGCTGAAATCAAGAAAGAACATCAAGTGTTGATGGTCAATAAGACCACTAAGTTCAAGAAGGGCAAGGGCAAGAAGAACTTCAAGAAAGACGGCAAGGATGTTGCCACGCCCGGTAAGCCAGTTGCCGGGAAGAAGTCAAAGAATGGACCCAAGCCTGGGACTGAGTGCTTTTATTGCAAGGGGAAGGGTCACTGGAAGCGGAACTGCCCCAAATACTTAGCGGATAAGAAGGCCGGCAACACCAAAGGTATATTTGATATACATGTAATTGATGTGTACCTTACCAGTTCTCGTAGTAACTCCTGGGTATTTGATAACCGGTGCCGTTGCTCATATTTGTAACACACAGCAGGAGCTGCGGAATAAACGGAGACTAGCGAAGGACGAGGTGACGATGCGAGTCGGGAATGGTTCCAAGGTCGATGTGATCGCCGTCGGCACGCTACCTCTACATTTACCTACGGGATTAGTTTTGAACCTCAATAATTGTTATTTTGTGCCAAGTTTGAGCATGAACATTGTATCAGGATCTCGTTTAATACGAGATGGCTACTCATTTAAGTCTGAGAATAATGGTTGTTCGATTTATATGAGAGATATGTTTTATGGTCATGCTCCGATGGTCAATGGTTTATTCTTAATGAATCCCGAGCATAATGTTACACATGTTCATAGTGTGGATGCCAAAAGATGTAAAGTTGATAACGATAGTCCCACATACTTGTGGCACTGCCGCCTTGGTCACATTGGTGTAAAGCGCATGAAGAAGCTCCATGCTGATGGACTTTTGGAGTCTCTTGATTATGAATCGTTTGACACATGCGAACCATGCCTCATGGGCAAAATGACCAAGACTCCGTTCTTCGGAACAATGGAGCAAGCAACCAACTTGTTGGAAATCATACATACCGATGTGTGCGGTCCAATGAGCGTTGAGGCTCGCGGAGGATATCGTTATGTTCTCACTCTCACTGATGACTTGAGTAGATATGGATATGTTTACTTAAAGAAACACAAGTCTGAGACCTTCGAAAAGTTCAAGGAATTTCAGAATGAGGTGGAGAATCAACGTGACCGAAAGATAAAGTTCCTGCGATCAGATCGTGGAGGAGAATACTTAAGTCACGAATTTGGTACACACTTGAGGAAATGTGGAATCGTTTCACAACTCACGCCGCCTGGAACACCTCAGCATAACGGTGTGTCCGAACGTCGTAATCGCACTCTATTAGATATGGTGCGGTCTATGATGTCTCTTACCGATTTACCGCTATCATTTTGGGGATACGCTCTAGAGACAGCTACATTCACTTTAAATAGGGCACCGTCTAAATCCGTGGAGACGACACCATATGAATTATGGTTTGGAAAGAAGCCTAAGCTGTCGTTTCTAAAAGTTTGGGGATGCGATGCTTATGTCAAGAAACTTCAACCTGAAAAGCTCGAACCCAAGTCGGAAAAATGCGTCTTCATAGGATACCCTAAGGAAACTGTCGGGTATACCTTCTACTTAAGATCCGAGGGCAAGATCTTTGTTGCCAAGAACTGATGCTTTCTGGAAAAAGAGTTTCTCTCGAAAGAAGTAAGTGGGAGGAAAGTAGAACTCGATGAAGTACTACCTCTCGAACGGGATAGTGGTGCAGCTCAGGAAAATGTTCCTGTGATGCCCACACCAACTGTAGAGGAAACCAATGATGATGATCAAGGTACTTCAGATCAAGTTGCTACTGAACTTCGTAGGTCCACAAGGACACGTTCCGCACCAGAGTGGTACGGCAACCCCGTCCTGGAAATCATGTTGTTAGACAACGGTGAACCTTCGAACTATGAAGAAGCAATGGCAGGCCCAGATTCCAACAAATGGCTTGAAGCCATGAAATCCGAGATAGAATCCATGTATGAAAACAAAGTATGGACTTTGACAGACTTGCCCGATGATCGGCGAGCGATAGAAAACAAATGGATCTTTAAGAAGAAGACGGACGCGGATGGAAATGTTATCATCTATAAAGCTCGACTTGTCGCTAAGGGTTATCGACAGGTTCAAGGGATTGACTACGATGAGACATTCTCTCCCGTAGCAAAGCTAAAGTCCGTCCGAATCATGTTAGCAATTGCCGCATACTATGATTATGAGATATGGCAGATGGACGTCAAAACGGCATTCCTTAACGGGCATCTTAAGGAAGAGCTGTATATGATGCAGCCGGAAGGTTTTGTCGATCCTAAGAACGCTAACAAAGTATGCAAGCTCCAGCGATCCATTTATGGGCTGGTGCAAGCATCTCGAAGTTGGAATATTCGCTTTGATGAGATGATCAAAGCATTTGGGTTTGCGCGGACTTATGGAGAAGCCTGCGTTTACAAGAAAGTGAGTGGGACCTCTGTAGCATTTCTCTTATTATATGTAGATGACATACTCTTGATGGGGAATAATACAGAATTTCTGGACAGCATTAAGGCCTACTTGAACAAATGTTTTTCAATGAAGGACCTTGGAGAAGCTGCTTATATATTAGGCATCAAGATCTATAGAGATAGATCGAGACGCCTCATAGGTCTTTCACAAAGCACATACCTTGATAAGATTTTGAAAAGGTTCAAAATGGATCAGTCCAAGAAAGGGTTCTTGCCTATGTTACAAGGTGTGAGATTGAGCGCAGCTCAGTCACCGACCACGGCAAAAGATAAAGAAGAGATGAGTGTCATCCCCTATGCTTCAGCCATAGGATCTATTATGTATGCCATGTTGTGTACCAGACCTGATGTAAACCTTGCCGTCAGTTTGGTAGCAAGATACCAAAGCAATCCCGGTAAGGAACACTGGACAGCGGTCAAGAATATCCTGAAGTACCTGAAAAGGACAAAGGACATATTTCTCGTTTATGGAGGAGACGAAGAGCTCATCGTAAAGGGTTACGTCGACGCTAGCTTCGACTAAGATCCGGATGACTCTAAGTCACAAACCGGATACGTGTATATGTTGAATGGTGGAGCAGTAAGCTGGTGCAGCTGCAAGCAGAGCGTCGTGGCGGGATCCACATGTGAAGCGGAGTACATGGCAGCCTCGGAGGCAGCGCATGAAGCGATCTGGGTGAAGGAGTTCATCACCGACCTAGGAGTCATACCCAATGCGTCGGGGCCGATCAAACTCTTCTGTGACAACACTGGAGCTATTGCCCTTGCCAAGGAGCCCAGGTTTCACAAGAAGACCAGGCACATCAAGCGTCGTTTCAACTCCATCTGTGAAAATGTTCAAGATGGAGACATAGAAATTTGCAAAGTACATACGGATCTGAATGTCGCAGATCCGTTGACTAAACCTCTCTCGCGAGCAAAACATAATCAACACCAGAACTCTATGGGTGTTTGATTCATCACAATGTAACTAGATTGGTGACTCTAGTGCAAGTGGGAGACTGTTGGAAATATGCCCTAGAGGCAATAATAAAAGTATTATTATATTTCTTTGTTCATGATAATTGTCTTTTATTCATGCTATAACTGTATTATCCGGAAATCGTAATACACGTGTGAATACATAGACCACATTATGTCCCTAGTGAGCCTCTAGTTGACTAGCTCGTTGTGATCAACAGATAGTCATGGTTTCCTGGCTATGGACATTGGATGTCGTTGATAATGGGATCACATCATTAGGAGAATGATGTGATGGACAAGACCCAATCCTAAGCATAGCACAAAGGTCGTTTAGTTCGTTTGCTAGAGCTTTGCCAATGTCAAGTATCTCTTCCTTAGACCATGAGATCGTGTAACTCCCGGACACCGTAGGAGTGCCTTGGGTGTATCAAACGTCACAACGTAACTGGGTGACTATAAAGGTGCATTACAGGTATCTCCGAAAGTATCTGTTGGGTAGACACGGATCGAGACTGGGATTTGTCACTCCGTATAACGGAGAGGTATCTCTGGGCCCACTCGGTAATGCATCATCATAATGAGCTCAAGGTGACCAAGGTGTTGGCCACGGGATCATGCATTACAGTACGAGTAAAGTGACTTGCCGGTAACGAGACTGAACAAGGTATTGGGATACCGACGATCGAGTCTCGGGCAAGTAACGTACCGATTGACAAAGGGAATTGTATACAGGGTTTGATCGAATCCTCGACATCGTGGTTCATCCGATGACAACATCGAGGAGCATGTGGGAGCCATCATGGGTATCCAGATCCCGCTGTTGGTTATTGACCTGAGAGCGTCTCGGTCATGTCTACATGTCTCCCAAACCCGTAGGGTCTACACACTTAAGGTTCGGTGACGCTAGGGTTATTAGGAAGACTAGTATGTGACTACCGAATGTTGTTCGGAGTCCTGGATGAGATCCCGGACGTCACGAGGAGTTCCGGAAGGGTCCGGAGGTAAAGATTTATATATGGGAAGTTGTCAAACGGGCACCGGGGAGTTTCGGGGTCATACCGGTATTGTACCGGGGCCATCGGAAGGGTTCCGGAGGTCCACCGGGTGGGGCCACCCCTCCCGGGGGACCACATGGGCTGCGTGGGGCAGGGAGCCAGCCCCTGGTGGGCTGGGCGTGCCTCCCCACCCAGGCCCATGCGGCTAGGGCAAGGGGAGGGGAAACCCTAAAGGGGGCGCCCCCCTGGCTTGGGGGGCAAGCCACCCTCTCCCCCTCTCCCTTTGGCCGCCCCCCCCCCCCCCCTAGGGTTTTCCCTAGAGGGCCGGCCCCCCTTGCCCCCTTCCCCTATATATAGAGGGGTGAGGGGAGGGCTGCAATACACAAGCCAAGGCGCAGCCCCTCCCCTCCCCAACATCTCTCCTCCTCCGCGTGTGCTCGGCGAAGCCCTGTCGGAGTACTGCTGCACCAACTGCACCACGCCGTCGTGCTTCCGTTGAAACGATCTTCCTCAACCTCTCCTCCCCCCTTGCTGGATCAAGAAGGAGGAGACGTCTCCCGTCCCGTACGTGTGTTGAACGCGGAGGTGTTGTCCTTTCAGTACTTGGTCATCGGTGATCCGAATCACGTCGAGTACGACTCCATCATCACCATCCCCTTGCAAGCTTCCGCACGCGATCTACAAGTGGTATGTAGATGCAAACTCAATCCCTTGACTCGTTGCTTAGATGAACTCATAGATGGATCTTGGTGAAACCGTACGAAAAATTTTAATTTTCTGCAACGTTCCCCAACAGGGCGCGCATAGGAGCGGGCATGTGCCACGGGGTCAATCCGAGGAGCTCAGTGGCTACCCCTGCAATGGCCATGGCGGATGGCGGTTCTCGGTCACGGTGAAATACCTAACGAGAGCAAACGAGAGGGGAAACTGGGGAAAGGCAAGAGAAGATCACAGCGGTGTCAATGGCACCCTAGGGGAAGACAGGGGAGCTCGGGGCGGCGCGGATCAAACGGCAATGTCGCGGTGGCCGAAGGTTGAGGAAGACGGCAACGACGTCGATCTGGGGGTGGTGGACTTGATCTCGTTGGCGCATACGAAGTAGCGGAGGCATTCGGAGCTCCTCGACAAGCTCCTAGCCATCAGGGAGGGCAGTGGCCGTGTGGACGGGGTCAGTCATGGTGGCCGTGGCATCTGACTTCGTCCAGATCACCGGGATCGAGCGAGCGAGGAGGAGAAGTGGATCTCGGAGGGGGCGTCGAGGAGGAGTGAGGCCATGGGGGCAGGGAAGGTAGGGCGTCACCCTTATCCATTCCCCTTCGATGCCGACGAGGTGGTCGGGCGGGAGCCCGGCTCTATAGCGACGGGCTCAGGGAACAGGAGAAGACGACCGTGCGGGGACTGGACCACTGGGCCGGTTCGGTGGCAAAGCCCGGGGGTAGGGGAATCCCCCTTTTCATCGTCCTTTTGGTTTTTAATGTATTCTAATCCGTTTCTCCTTTTTAACACCGTTTTCTATTTATTATTATATCAACTAAATGGATTTTGTTAATTGTGAAACTATGCACACAATTCGAGCACAATATTTTTAGGTGGCACAAAAAGTTTGGGGCCAAAAGGAAATACATAAAATTAGGTTTATATTTAATTGGTTATTTTAACTACTGTTGGACCTCTTATTAATTTGACAAGATTTAATTTTTTGGGTCAAATAATGTTGGGCTCAACATGTCAAAGATCAGTGGAATTTATAGAATATGGTGAACATTTAAGTTTTACTGTTTGATGAAATAATTTATTTGACTTTATTTTAAATTTGAATTGGGTTTGATTTTTATCAAGTGGCAGTTTGGCTTAGCAAGTTTGATGACATGGCATCATTAGGGGGAGGTCACTGTAGCTAACGATTTGAGGTGTTACATAATTTTCTCATTTCTGAAAGTTCATTGTTAAATGATTGGGGAATATATCACGCTATCCATTAGTTCAGTCAAGCTCACCATAAGTTCACACATTGTTGCCAATTGAGTAAGTCTTATTGCCGGGAAAATAGGTTATGTGTGTGTTAGAGAGAGAGGGAGAAAGAGTGAGGAAGAGGGAGGGGGGAGAGAGTGTGTGTGAGGATTTGATGGTAAAAAGGTTGCCAATGTCGTAATATTGAACTCTTAAAGTTAATGTGGCCCCATTGCAACGCACGGGCGTTCTTCTAATCATTGTATGAATCTCATTGTGTTCAGGCCCGTCGAGGAGGGTGTGCAAACTGTGCGATCGCACAGGGCCCCTGAAAATCATGGGGCCCCCGATCAGGGAAAACCACCACATCATCCTTGTAATGTAAAAAAAGGTAGTTGGAACAACCCCGATTCATCCGCCTGATATGTGATGCGAGTCGTCACAGGTCACACGCGAGAAATCCGTATGCTGATTCATACTGTCGCCTTCCATCCTCGAGTCTCGATCGTGCGCCCGTCTCCTCTCCTCCCCACGGGAATGCCGGCAGCGGACCAACGTCCAAGGTGAAGGCGGATCGATCCTGGCCATGCCGGCATGGCGTCGTTACTCCCCCCAGTTTTCTCACTCCTCCCTACGTAAGCTCTAAAGCTTTGTCTTATGATTCCTTCTCCTAAATTAATTTCTATTTTACATCTAAGATTTGGATTTCCGGCACAATTCTCCAATGACCACAGCAACAGTAGCTCTGTTCATCCTCAATATCTTTTTCTATTGTGCTTCCTCGTGATCTTTTGGTATCTAATCTGCCCTCCTTTTTTTCCTCATTCCTGCAATTTTCCACGGTCAATATTTTTCCTTGAATTATGTATCTCCTCTGTTCAGATCCAAATGTCGCAGGAGTGTTGTTACCCGGGACAGAGTAGGGCGTGGTGAGTGAGTTTTGATTTCTATTTTCTGGCTGTGGGCTGGGAGGCACAATGAAGGATGTGAGTGGTGCAGCTCGGCTCATGATGGCACGGTGAGGTGAGTGAGTTTTGTAAATTTTTGAAGTGCTTACATTGATGAGATATTGCAGGGGTCCCGAACTTATCTTTTCTTTTGGGCAATTAGTTGAGTTTGCGACCCCATACCTTTAATTATTTAGCAATGATATTATATGAAATAAGAGAGTACACTTTAGCTATGTCAGTTCGTTAGCATATGAAAATTTCAAAATTTAGGGCTTCATTTTATGTTTCGCACCGGGGCCTCAATTTCCTGGAGACGGCCCTGATTGCGTTGGCATCGTATGGCTCAGAGTACCAACTTAGATGTACAAAAAAATTCAAACATTCTCCCTCCGGCGATTCGGACTTGCTGGTGGCCGGAGCCGAGATCCTCAGCTAGCGCAATGGCCAACAACACGAGAGAGACACCCCCCCTCCTTCGCTTTGTCGAGATAGGGCATCTAGCACTGGTCTATGAAACAGAATTAGGCGTAACTCTTTGATCTAAACTAAACCTCCTATTGACATGGGATATGGCCATCTAACAACATGGAGCCGTAAAAATTGAGTGTCTACTTTTGCACACTAATTCAGGGTGTGTGGATGTCAATTTCCAAAAATAAGAGCAGAAGAAAGCAGTGTGCGTGGGTGTGATGCGCATGTGCTCGAGCGAGTAATCTTTGAAACTTCGAGCAACAATAATTTAGAAAGTGACATGATTCGCAAACAAAAAGAAACAAAAAGAAACAGGAAAGTGGCATGGGTGATATTGCGGTTATGCATGCTTTCATGGACCTTTTTGCAAAGTTGACCTGCACGCCGTCACTATATATAACTCCAACTCAGCAACATCTCCTCAACGAACAACCTTGTCATCCACTGCTCAACGGTGTGAGCGTGTGCATGATGAAGGACATGATAGCGTTGCAGCTTTTACCCTGCGTTCTCTTCCTAACGGCCTTGCTAGCCATCTCGGCGACCAGCCACGCGGCGGCCCTGCGCCTCGACCTCACGCACGTCGACAGCGGCCGCGGCTTCACCAAGGGCGAGCTGCTCCGCCGGATGACCGCTCGGTCACGTGCCCGCATAGACAGCCGGTGGTCACCACCCGGGCGTGGCGCCAACGCCCACGCGGTGACCGCGCCCGTGGCCCGCGGCACCGTCGGCAAAGAGGACTTCAACTCCGAGTACCTCATCCACTTTGGCATCGGCACGCCGCGCCCGCAGCGCGTGGCGCTGACGCTCGACACCGGCAGCGACCTCGTCTGGACGCAGTGCTTCTGCCAGGTCTGCTTCCCGCAGCCGTTCCCTGAGTTTGACGCCTCCGCCTCCAGCACCGTCGGCGGCGTCTCGTGCTTCGACCCTATCTGTGCGCCGAGCGGCCTCTCGCTCCCCGGGTGCGCCGTCGGCGACAACATTTGCTTGTACACCTACTTCTACGGCGACAAATCGGTCACGACGGGGAAGATCTACAGAGACACCTTCACCTTCCAGCAGGCGCCCAACGGCAAGTTGGCCGCCGTGCCGAACCTCCGCTTTGGGTGTGGCATGTTCAACACCGGCAACTTCGGATCAAACGAGTCGGGCATCGCCGGCTTCGGCCGCGGGGCATTGTCTCTGCCGTCGCAGCTTAAGGTAGGTAGGTTCTCCCACTGCTTCACCACCATCGTGGATTCCAGGAACAGCCCCGCGTTTTTGGGCACGCCGGGCAACCTCGAAGCGCAGGCCACAGGGCCCATCCAATCCACCCCGTTCGTCCGAAGCTCCGATCCTACCAACACGTTCTACTACCTTTCGCTCAAGGGCATCACCGTGGGCAAGACGCGGCTGCCGTTCGACGCGTCGGCGTTCGCGCTCAAGGGCGACGGCTCCGGCGGGACGATCATCGACTCCGGCTCGGCCGTGACGAGCATCCCGGAGGCCGTGCACCGGAGCCTCATGGAGGCGTTCAAGTCGCAGGTGCCGCTGCCTGTCAACAAAAACAACACCGACGAGCACGATGGCTTGTTGTGCTTCGCCGCCTCGCCAAAGAAGAAGGAGACCGCCATGCCGAAGCTGATCCTCCACATGGAGGGCGCAGACTGGGACCTCCCACGGGAGAACTACGTGATGTACACCGAGGAGGACGGGCTGTGTGTGGTGATAGGTTCCGCGGGCGAGGGCGGCAGGTCGATCATAGGCAACTTCCAGCAGCAGAACACGCACATCGTCTACGACCTGGAGCACAATATGCTGGTGTTCGTGCCCGCGCGCTGCGACAAGCTGTGATACGGATTCATCAATGTGTGTATTGTGTATCGTTCTACTGGCGTACGTACGTATGTACGTACTGGTCACATACGTTTATCGGTACTAAGAACGCGTGAAAAGCAACACCCGTTCTCTACGTGCCAGTGCTAAATAAAAACAAGGTGAGATGAGAAACTAAGCCAAGTGTTTGTCTATACCTAGTCTGATATGAAAAAAATTGTAGACATATCACAAGCGATAGATTTCAGCTGGTACATGTTTCTACTTATACTGGATGTTGAGTGCGCCAACACCGCGTGCGATGTGCGATTTTCTCTTGATAATGCGAGAGAATGTCTGCATCTGAAGATATACACAACCTAATCATTCGTGGTTCAAAACATAAAGAAGCACACAATAATAAGCTTACAAACACACTGGAAACTCGGTACCATGCATCCGGCAATGCTACATCTACGTAACCATCAAACGTAAACTGACATAATAGCTTAGGTGGCCTTTTTTAGTTGGAGGATATCCGGGGAGGGGGCCCCACCCAGTTGAAATCGGGGGTGGAGAGATTAGTTAGGCAAGTTACGTAGGAGTATGTAGATTTTCTGCCACCCACGCCAGAAGATAAAACCTCCGTGCGGTTATATGGAATATGTTGCCATGTGTAACAAGGAGATGTGAAAAGAACATGAAATGCGGAATAAAAAAAGTCCAACGTCCATGTCGCACTCCCAGCCCCACTGAATTTGAGACACTCCTATGTGGCGAGCAAAAGGTGATTAGGACGGTGGCAGCATCAATTTCACAGGATATGTACCAGCTGGCCATATGGAACAGTTTTAAGAATAATCATCTCGTTTCGCACCGGGTAGTGCCTCTTTTCCGTTGAAAAGACTGCAAACATGCCATGAAATCGACACGAGACACACCGACAAAGTAGCACGACAACAGCAGCAGCAGCAGCGTCGTGAAATGGACGAGCACCGGCGTACTCGCCGCTCGTTGAGCTAACATGAAATCCACATTATCTTATATCATCATTGTCCACAGATAGGGATAGGCCGGCTGGGCTTAAAGCCTAGATGCAGGCACTAAGTTCTGTGCCCAACGTGCCATTGACGGTGCCTTTGCCATCTTCAGAGGTTGTTGATGCGACACAAGCTTGAAAGCGCGAAAAGAAGATGAGCAGCGGTCTACTAAGCATCTGCCCTTCTTGTATCGGAATGTGAGGTCAAATCTGATCCTAAATTTAGCACACAAGTAATACATTCCCTTATGCTGCACTACAAATCCTTTGGGGTTATTTTACACATACTACCCTGATTTTTGAGTATTTAACAAAAAACTACCACAATTCGTGGAACCGTGCCTAAAAACTACCACTTTACAAATTTGTGCAGAAATCTACCATTTTTTCACTAATCTTTGACTAAAAACTACCATGTATAAAAAGTGCCTGATTCGACTCGTTTAAACTCGATTATGACAGAGTTAGCCCACAAGTCAGAACTGAAAAAGTCAGCACCGTTCAGTTTGACCGCAACATACCCCACATGTCAGTGTCTATCTTCTTGCTCCTCCTATATCTCTCTTAGGCATTTCAACAAACAACTTGTCTTCGTGCCGCACGGCGAGCACTGGTGTCGTCCATGTCGCACACCTAAAGGCTGCCGGAGTCGAGGATGACGAAGGCAATGCCAAAGCAGGCGCGAGACGGCGGACGCGAGCTCCTCGGACGCCTTCTTCCCGGGCACACGAGGCACCCCGCCGTGCCGGTCCAGCGCCTGGCCGTGGTCATGGTCCGCTGCCCCACAACGCGCGCTCGGCGGATCTCGTCGCCCACGGTGGCCGCCGCTCCTCGCGCCCTTGCTCCACCGCTACTCCTCATGCCTTCCCGCCGCAATCAGCCACCGCGTGCCCATGCTTCGTCGCCGCATCTGTTGCCTGCGTGGCCGCCGCCGCGTGCTCGTGCACCGCCACCATGGCTTCGTCTCGTGGCTGTACGTGGCAGTAGGACCGCCGGGGAACATCAGGGTGGGGGCAGCAACAGCTGCTCGTGGCTGTACGTGGCCTCCACTGCCGTTCGTTGTCGTGTGTGGTCGCGGCTATGTGTCGGCAGCGAAGACCAACCGTCACCAGCCGCTCCGGCCACACCAGCTCCGCCATGAGCTGCAGAGGAGGCACGCGGGTCACCGGAGAAAGAGATCGAGGCGGCGGCGGCCTTCACCGGAGGCGGAGAAGATGTGTTAAACATTGTAATGTATGTCACGGCAATATTATGAGCCGTGGTAGCTTAGGGCGTGGTGTACGTGTATTGTATTGTTAGGATAGGTTAGGTTGTTGAGATATGATCCTATAGTTAGCTTGGAGATCAATCCACACCTAACCTTACCTAATCCCTTGTAACCGCATCGGCCTAGGCCTTTATATACACGCAACGCGCCCCTGCAACAGCATGCACTTCCAGCTATTGTTTCACATGGTATACAGAGCCTAGTTCTTCCATCTCATCTAGGTTATGTCATCTTCCTCCTCCTCACACGCCATGGCCATGCCCTCGCTTGCCTCGCTCGGCCACACCATAACGGAGAAACTTACACGCGACAACTTCCTGGTGTGGAAGGTCCAAGTCCTCCCGCACGTCAGGGCCGCTGCGATGATGGGATACCTTGATGGTTCGATCAAGGAACCCGCTGCTGTCATCGTCACAGAGAAGGAGACCAACGGGAAGAAGGAGCCCGTTGAGATGCCAAATCCAGAGCATGCGGTCTGGGTTACTCAAGACCAACAGGTGCTTACTTTTCTGCTTGCATCGTTGTCTCGCGAAGTGCTAATGCAGGTGTCCAACCACACCACGGCCGCGGGTGTCTGGCAAGTCCTGGTAGAGAGCTTCTCCGCGCAGTCCAGGGCGCGCCAGATCCAGCTCCGTTCGGCCATCGGCAACGCCCGCAAAGGTGATCTCTCTGCCTCCGCTTACTTCACAAAGATGAAGGGGCTAGCAGATGAACTTGCTGCTGCCGGGAAGCCCCTGGACGAGGACGACATCGTCTGGCACATCCTCGAGGGGCTCATGCATGAGCCCGACTACAACGGGTTTGTCACCTCCATCTCCACGCGCGCTGCCACCGATCGGCCGATCGGTCTCAGCGAACTTTTTTCGCTACTACTGTCTGCGGAGGCCCGGATCGCTGCCCAGCACGCTGCCTACACCACTCACCACTCTGCCAACCAAGCTGCAAGGGGTGGTTGGGGCGGTTACGGCGGCGGACGCGGCGGTCAGGGCAGTGGACGCGGCGGCAACAACTACTCCGACAACTCAGGCAACGGTGGCGGAGGTGGTGCGCCGCGCCAACAGGGAGGTGATCGCGGTGACCGCGGTGATCGTGAACGCTGCCAGATCTGCAAGAAAGAAGGCCATGGTGCGTGGCGCTGCAGGAAACGGTACGACAAAAACTTCAACAACAACGTCCGCAATCCTGCTGGAAGTGGAGGCGGTGGTGGACGCGGCAATGGTGGGCGTGGTGGCGGTGGTGGGGGCGGCAACCCTCGCACGGCTAATTCTGCCCACTCCTACGGCGTGGATACTAATTGGTATCTAGATACTGGTACCACAGATCATGTCACAGGCGAGCTGGAGAAGCTAGCTGTCCGCGAACGCTACACCGGCACCGACCAAATTCACACATCTAGTGGTCAAGGTATGGATATAGAGCATATTGGTCACTCAGTTTTATCTACTCCCTCCGGTTCCTTGCACTTAAATAATATTCTCCATGCTCCTAGTGCCGATCAAAGCCTCCTATCTGCCTATAATCTTATGCGTGACAATGATGTCTTTATTGAACTTCACCCTGAATTCTTTCTTGTTAAGGATCAGGCTACCCGGAGAACAATTCTGCAAAACAAGAGTAGATGGGGTCTATTCCCCGTGACCGGACGGCAAAGTGCCCCTCAACGTCAAATCCTTGCTGCCATCAAGCCATCCACCTCGCGGTGGCACAAGCGCCTAGGGCATCCCGCTCTTCCGGTGGTCCAAAAGATTCTTCGCGACTTCGATCTTCCTGTTTCCAATAAACAAGATCATCTTCTGGTGTGTGATGCGTGTCAGATGGCCAAGAGTCATCAGTTACCTTACTCTCGTTCAACTAGTGAGTCTACAGGTCCTTTAGAGCTTGTTTTTTCCGATGTTTGGGGTCCAGGACCCGTTTCTATAGGCAGACAAAAATACTATGTCAGCTTTATCGATGATTTTAGCAAGTTTAGCTGGATATATTTGCTCAAAAATAAATCTGATGTCTTTGAGAAATTTCGTATTTTTAAAACTCATGTTGAACGTCTCTTTGATCGCAAGATCATTGCCATGCAAACCGATTGGGGTGAGGAGTACCAACGGTTGAGCTCGTTTTTTGAACACATTGGCATCACACACCATGTTTCTTGCCCCCATGCTCATCAACAAAACGGCTCCGCAGAGCGAAAACATAGACACATAGTGGAAGTTGGTCTCTCTCTACTTGCTCACGCTTTCATGCCGCTTAAGTTTTGGGACGAAGCGTTCCTCACGACAGTCTATCTCATCAATCGCATCCCTAGTAGAGTCATCAAAAACCAATCTCCACTAGAAAAGCTATTCGGCACTAAACCCAACTATTCTTTTCTTCGCATTTTTGGTTGCGCTGTCTGGCCCAACTTGCGTCCCTTCAACAAACACAAACTCGAGTTTCGGTCCAAGCAATGTGCCTTCTTAGGATACAGCACCCTGCACAAAGGTTACAAGTGCCTCGATATCTCTTCTGGCCGTGTCTATGTCTCTCGCGACGTGGTCTTTGATGAGCAAGTTTTCCCTTTCGCCAAACTCCACTCCAACGCCGGCGCTCAACTTCGCAAGGAGTTACTACTCTTACCATCTCACCTCTTACCATCCTCTAGTCTTGGTCACGAGGGAGTTGATTTTGCTGCTGATCATATGCTTATGCCTAATGCCAATAACCCAGCTGAAAGTGTGCAGGAAGCAGAACAGGACCATGTTGAAAATTTTGGTGAAAACACGTATGATTTCACGCAATCAACAGGTAGCTCCACAGAAGATCCACAGGATCCCTCGGGATCAGTTGCCGCAGCAGGATCCGCCACGGGATCCGCGTCCTCTGATGCGGTCAGCGAATCCACGCCGGGTTCCGCACGGTCAAGAGGGCCCGAAGGGCGGCCAGGCGAGACAGGCGGGTGTTGGAAATATGCCCTAGAGGCAATAATAAAAGTATTATTATATTTCCTTGTTCATGATAATTGTCTTTTATTCATGCTATAACTGTATTATCCGGAAATCATAATACACGTGTGAATACATAGACCACAATATGTCCCTAGTGAGCCTCTAGTTGACTACCTCGTTGTGACCAACAGATAGTCATGGTTTCCTGGCTATGGACATTGGATGTCGTTGATAACGGGATCACATCATTAGGAGAATGATGTGATGGACAAGACCCAATCCTAAGCATAGCACAAAGATCGTGTAGTTCGCTTGCTAGAGCTTATCCAATGTCAAGTATCTCTTCCTTAGACCATGAGATCGTGTAACTCCCGGATACCGTAGGAGTGCTTTGGGTGTATCAAACGTCACAACGTAACTGGGTGACTATAAAGGTGCACTACAGGTATCTCCGAAAGTGTCTATTGGGTTGACACGGATCGAGACTGGGATTTGTCACTCCGTGTAAACGGAGAGGTATCTCTGGGCCCACTCGGTAGGACATCATCATAATGTGCACAATGTGACCAAGGGGTTGATCACGGGATGATGTGTTACTGAACGAGTAAAGAGACTTGTCGGTAACGAGATTGAACAAGGTATCGGTATACCGACGATCGAATCTCGGGCAAGTACAATACCGTTAGACAAAGGGAATTGTATACGGGATCGATTGAGTCCTTGACATCGTGGTTCATCCGATGAGATCATCGTGGAACATGTGGGAGCCAACATGGGTATCCAGATCCCGCTATTGGTTATTGACCGGAGAACGTCTCGGTCATGTCTACATGTCTCCCGAACCCGTAGGGTCTACACACTTAAGGTTCGATGACGCTAGGGTTATAAAGGAAGTTTGTATGTGGTTACCGAATGTTGTTCGGAGTCCCGGATGAGATCCCGGACGTCACAAGGAGTTCCGGAATGGTCCGAAGGTAAAGATTTATATATGGGAAGTCCTATTTTGGCCACCGGAAAATGTTCGGGATTTTTCGGTATTGTACCGGGAAGGTTCTAGAAGGTTCCGGAGTGGGGCCCACCTGCATGGGGGGACCCACATGAACGTGGGTAGTGGGGGAAAGGCCCCACACCCCTGGTCAAGGCGCACCAAGATCCCCCCTTAGAAGGAATAAGATCATATCCCGAAGGGATAAGATCAAGATCCCTAAAAAGGGGGGATAACAATCGGTGGGGAAGGAAATGATGGGATTTCTTTCCTCCCACCTTGGCCAACGTCCCAATGGACTTGGAGGGCAATAAACCAGCCCCTCCACCCCTATATAAAGTGGGGAGATGCATAGGAGCTTAACACAAAGTTCTGGCGCAGCCCTCCCCCTCTCCCAAGTCCTCCTCCTCTCACGCGGTGCTTGGCGAAGCCCTGCAGGATTGCCACGCTCCTCCACCACCACCACCACGCCGTTGTGCTGGTGCTGGATGGAGTCTTCCTCAACCTCTCCCTCTCTCCTTGCTGGATCAAGGCATGGGAGACGTCACCGGGTTGTACGTGTGTTGAACGCGGAGGTGCCGTCCGTTCGGCACTAGGATCTCCGGTGATTTGGATCACGACGAGTACGACTCCTTCAACCCCGTTCTCTTGAACGCTTCCGCTTAGCGATCTACAAGGGTATGTAGATGAACTCTCCTTCACCTCGTTGCTGGTTTCTCCATAGATAGATCTTGGTGACACGTAGGAAAATTTTGAATTTCTGCTACGTTCCCCAACAGTGGCATCATGAGCTAGGTCTATGCGTAGTTACTATGCACGAGTAGAACACAAAGTAGTTGTGGGCGTCGATATTTTTCAATATGCTTGCCGTTACTAGTCTTATCTTGATTCGGCGGCATCGTGGGATGAAGCGGCCTGGACCAACCTTACACGTACGCTTACGTGAGACCGGTTCCACCGACAAACATGCACTAGTTGCATAAGGTGGCTGGCGGGTGTCTGTCTCTCCCACTTTAGTCGGATCGGATTCGATGAAAAGGGTCCTTATGAAGGGTAAATAGCAATTGGCATATCACGTTGTGGTTCTTGCGTAGGTAAGAAACGTTCTTGCTAGAAACCCATAGCAGCCACGTAAAACATGCAAACAACAATTAGAGGACGTCTAACTTGTTTTTGCAGGGTATGCTATGTGATGTGATATGGCCAAAAAGGATGTGATGAATGATATATGTGATGTATGAGATTGATCATGTTCTTGTAATAGGAATCACGACTTGCATGTCGATGAGTATGACAACCGGCAGGAGCCATAGGAGTTGTCTTAATTTATTTATGACCTGCGTGTCAACATAAACGTCATGTAATTACTTTACTTTATTGCTAACCGTTAGCTGTAGTAGTAGAAGTAATAGATGACGTGACAACTTCATGGAGACACGATGATGGAGATCATGATGATGGAGATCATGGTGTCATGCTGGTGACGATGATGATCATGGAGCCCCGAAGATGGAGATCAAAAGGAGCAAAATGATATTGGCCATATCATGTCACTATTTGATTGCATGTGATGTTTATCATGTTTATGCATCTTATTTGCTTAGAACGACAGTAGTAAATAAGATGATCCCTCATTAAAATTTCAAGAAGTGTTCTCCCCTAACTGTGCATCATTGCTACAGTTCGTCGCTTCTAAGCACCACGTGATGATCGGATGTGATGGATTCTTACGTTCACATACAACGGGTGTTGACGAGCCTAGCATGTACAGACATGGCCTCGGAACACATGCAATACACTTAGGGTTAACTTGACGAGCCTAGCATGTACAGACATGGCCTCGGAACACGGAGACCAAAAGGTCGAGCATGAGTCGTATAGAAGATACGATCAACATGAAGATGTTCACCGATGATAACTAGTCCGCCTCACGTGATGATCGGACACGGCCTAGTTGACTCGGATCATGTAATCACTTAGATGACCAGAGGGATGTCTATCTGAGTGGGAGTTCATAAGATGAACTTAATTATCCTGAACATAGTCAAAAGATCTTTGCAAATTATGTTGTAAGCTCGCGCTTTAGTTCCACTATTTAGATATGTTCCTAGAGAAAATATAGTTGAAAGTTGACAGTAGCAATTATGCGGATAGTAGAAAGCTTATGTCCTTAATGCACCGCTCAGTGTGCTGAACCCCAAACGTTGTTTGTGGATGTTGCAAACATCAGACATACACGTTTTGATAACTACGTGATAGTTCAATTAAACGGTTTGAGTTGAGGCACCAAAGACGTTTTCGAAACGTCGCGGAACATATGAGATGTTTTCGAGGGCTGAAATTGGGATTTCAGGCTCGTGCCCACGTCAAGAGGTATAAGACCTCCGACAATTTTTCTTAGCCTGCAAACTAAGGGAGAAAAGCTCAACCGTTGAGCTTGTGCTCAGATTGTCTGAGTGCAACAATCACTAGAATCGAGTGGGAGTTGATCTTCCAGATGAGATAGTGATGTTTCTCCAAAGTCATTGCCACCAAGCTCCTACAGCTTCGTGATGAACTATAACATATCAGGGATAGATATGATGATCCTTGAGGTATTCGCGATGTTTGACACCGCGAAAATAGAAATCAAGAAGGAGCATCAATTGTTGATGGTTGGTGAAACCACTAGTTTCAAGAAGGGCAAGGGCAAGAAGGGATACTTCATGAAACGGCAAATCAGCTGCTGCTCTAGTGAAGAAACCCAAGGTTGAACCCAAACCCAAGACTAAGTGCTTCTGTAATAAGGGGAACAACCACTGGAGCGGAATTACCCTAGATACTTGGTAGATGAGAAGGCTGGCAAGGTCGACAGAAGTATATTGGATATACATTATGTTAATGTGTACTTTACTAGTACTCCTAGTAGCACCAGGGTATTAGATACCAGTTCGGTTGCTAAGTGTTAGTAACTCGAAATAAAAGCTACGGAATAAACGGAGACTAGTTAAAGGTGAGCTGACGATATGTGTTGGAAGTGTTTCCAAGATTGATGTGATCAAGCATCGCATGCTCCCTCTACCATTGAGATTTGGTGTTTGCTTTGAGCATAGACATGATTGGATTATGTCTATCGCAATACGGTTATTCATTTAAGGAGAATAATGGTTACTCTATTTATTTGAATAATACCTTCAATGGTATTGCACCTAAAGGAATGGTTTTTTGAATCTCGGTCGTAGTGATACACATTTTCATGCCAAAAAGATATAAGATAGTAATGATAGTACCACTTACTTGTGGCACTGCCATGTAAGTCATATTGGTGTATACGCATGAAGAAACTCCATGCAGATGGATCGTTTGGACTCACTTGATTTTGAATCACTTGAGATATGCAAATCATACCATATGGGCAAGATGACTAAGAAGCCTCGTTTTTCAGTAAAATGGAACAAGATAGCAACTTGTTGGAAGTAACACACTTTGATGTGTGCAGTCCAATGAGTGCTGAGGCATGCAGTGAATATCGTTATGTTCTTACTTCACAGATGATTCGAGTAGATGTAGAGTATATTTACTTGATGAAACACAAGTCTGAATTATTGAAAGGTTCAAGTAATTTCAGAGTGAAGTTGAAGATCATCGTGACAAGAGGATGAAATGTCTATGATATGATCATAGAGATGAGTATCTGAGTTACGAGATTTGGCACGCAATTGAGACATTGTGGAAATTGTTTCACAATTAATACCGCCTGGAACACCACAGTTTGATGGTGTGTCCGAACATCATAGTTGCACCCTATTGGATATGGTGCGTACCATGATGTCTCTTATCGAATTACCACTATTGTTTATGGGTCAGGCATTAGAGACAACCACATTCACTTTAAATAGGGCACCACGTAATTCTGTTGAGATGACACCGTATGAACTATGGTTTAGAGAAACCTAAGTTGTCATTTCTTAAAGGTTTGGGGCTGCGACGCTTATGTGAAAAAGTTTCAGGTTGATAAGCTCGAACCCAAAGCGGATAAAATGCATCTTCATAGGACACCCAAAATAGTTGGGTGTACCTCCTAATTCAGATCCGAAAGCAATAAGGATTGTTTTTTGAATCGGGTCCTTTCTCGAGGAAAAGTTTGTCTCGAAAATTGAGTGGGAGGATGGTGGAGACTTGATGAGGTTATTGAACCATCACTTCAACAAGTACGTAGCAGGGCACAGGAAGTTGTTCCTGTGGCTCCTACACCAATTGAAGTAGAAGCTTATGATAGTGATCATGAAGTTTTGGGTCAAGTCACTACCGTATCTCGTAGGGTGACAAGGATGCGTACTGCTTCAGAGTGGTACAGTAATCCTGTCTTGAAGGTCATGTTGCTAGACAACAATGAACCTACGAGCTATGGAGAAGCAATGGTGGGCCCAAATTCCGACAAATGGTTAGAAGCCATGAAATCCGAGATAGGATCCATGTATCAGAACAAAGCATGGACTTTGGTGGACTTGCCCGATGATCGGCAAGCCATTGAGATAAATGGATCTTTAAGAAGAAGACGGACGTGGATGGTAATGTCACCGTCTATGAAGCTCGACTTGTGGCAAAGAGTTTTTCACAAGTTCAAGGATTTGACTACAATGAGATTTTCTCATTCGTAGCGATGCTTAAGTCCGGCGGAATCATGTTAGCATTAGCTGCATTTATGAAATCTGGCAGATGGATGTCAAAACGAGTTTCCTTACCAGTTTTCGTAAGGAAAGGTTGTATGTGATACAATCCGAAAGTTTTTGTCGATCCTAAGGATGCTAAAAGGTATGCTGGCTCCAGCGATCCTTCTAAGGACTGGAGTAAGCATCTCGGAGTTGGAATATGTACTTTGATAAGATGATCAAAGATTTTGGGTTTATACAAATTTATGAGGAACTTGTATTTCCAAAGAAGTGAGTGGGAGCACTATAGAATTTCTGATGAGTATATGTTATTGACATATTGTTGATCAGAAATGATGTAGAATTTCTAGAAAGCATATAGGGTTATTTGAAAAGTGTTTTTCAATGGAAAACCTCGATTAGGCTACTTGAACAATAAGCATCAAGATCTATAAGATAGATCAAAATGCTTAATGGTACTTTCAAATGAGCACGTACCTTGACATGATCTTGAAGGTGTTCAAGATGGATCAGTCAAAGAAGGCGTTCTTGCCTGAGATGTAAGGTATGAAGTTAAGACTTAAAAGCTCGACCACGGCAGAATAGAGAGAAAGGACGAAGGTCGTCCCCTATACTTCAGACGTAGGCTCTATAGTATGCTATGTTGTGTACCGCACCAGAAGTATGCCTTGCCATGAGTCAGTCAAGGGGTACAAGAATGATCCAGGAATGGATCATTGGACAGCGGTCAAAATTGTCCTTGGAGTAAATAAGGACATGTTTCTCGATTATGGAGGTGATAAAGAGTTCGGCGTAAAGGGTTACGTCGATGCAAGCTTTAACACCTATCCGAGTGACTCGGAGTAGCAAACCGGATACGTATAGTGGAGCAACCATTTGGAATAGATCCAAGTGGAGCGTGGAAGCTGCATTTACAATATGACCCAGAGATTTGCGAAGTACATACGGATCTGAAAGTTGCAGACCCGTTGACTAAAAACCTCTCTTGCAAGCAAAACATGATCAAACCCCAGAACTCATTGAGTCTTAATCACATGATGATGTGAACTAGTTTAGTGACACTAGTAAACTCTTTGGATGTTGGTCACATGGCGATGTGACCTGTGAGTGTTAATCACATGGCGATGTGAAATAGATTATTGACTCTAGTGCAAGTGGGAGACTGTTGGAAATATGCCCTAGAGGCAATAATAAAAGTATTATTATATTTCCTTGTTCATGATAATTGTCTTTTATTCATGCTATAACTGTATTATCCGGAAATCGTAATACACGTGTGAATACATAGACCACAATATGTCCCTAGTGAGCCTCTAGTTGACTAGCTCGTTGTGACCAACAGATAGTCATGGTTTCCTGGCTATGGACATTGGATGTCGTTGATAACGGGATCACATCATTAGGAGAATGATGTGATGGACAAGACCCAATCCTAAGCATAGCACAAAGATCGTGTAGTTCGTTTGCTAGAGCTTTTCCAATGTCAAGTATCTCTTCCTTAGACCATGATATCGTGTAACTCCCGGATACCGTAGGAGTGCTTTGGGTGTATCAAACGTCACAACGTAACTGGGTGACTATAAAGGTGCACTACAGGTATCTCCGAAAGTGTCTGTTGGGTTGACACGGATCGAGACTGGGATTTGTCACTCCGTGTAAACGGAGAGGTATCTCTGGGCCCACTCGGTAGGACATCATCATAATGTGCACAATGTGACCAAGGGGTTGATCACGGGATGATGTGTTACGGAACGAGTAAAGAGACTTGTCGGTAACGAGATTGAACAAGGTATCGGTATACCGACGATCGAATCTCGGGCAAGTACAATACCGTTAGACAAAGGGAATTGTATACGGGATCGATTGAGTCCTTGACATCGTGGTTCATCCGATGAGATCATCGTGGAACATGTGGGAGCCAACATGGGTATCCAGATCCCGCTATTGGTTATTGACCGGAGAACGTCTCGGTCATGTCTACATGTCTCCCGAACCCGTAGGGTCTACACACTTAAGGTTCGATGACGCTAGGGTTATAAAGGAAGTTTGTATGTGGTTACCGAATGTTGTTCGGAGTCCCGGATGAGATCCCGGACGTCACGAGAAGTTCCGGAATGGTCCGGAGGTAAAGATTTATATATGGGAAGTCCTATTTTGGCCACCGGAAAATGTTCGGGATTTTTCGGTATTGTACCGGGAAGGTTCTAGAAGGTTCCGGAGTGGGGCCCACCTGCATGGGGGGACCCACATGAACGTGGGTAGTGGGGGAAAGGCCCCACACCCCTGGTCAAGGCGCACCAAGATCCCCCCTTAGAAGGAATAAGATCATATCCCGAAGGGATAAGATCAAGATCCCTAAAAAGGGGGGATAACAATCGGTGGGGAAGGAAATGATGGGATTTCTTTCCTCCCACCTTGGCCAACGTCCCAATGGACTTGGAGGGCAAGAAACCAGCCCCTCCACCCCTATATAAAGTGGGGAGATGCATGGGAGCTTAACACGAAGTTCTGGCGCAGCCCTCCCCCTCTCCCAAGTCCTCCTCCTCTCACGCGGTGCTTGGCGAAGCCCTGCAGGATTGCCACGCTCCTCCACCACCACCACCACGCCGTTGTGCTGCTGCTGGATGGAGTCTTCCTCAACCTCTCCCTCTCTCCTTGCTGGATCAAGGCATGGGAGACATCACCGGGTTGTACGTGTGTTGAACGCGGAGGTGCCGTCCGTTCGGCACTAGGATCTCCGGTGATTTGGATCACGACGAGTACGACTCCTTCAACCCCGTTCTCTTGAACGCTTCCGCTTAGCGATCTACAAGGGTATGTAGATGAACTCTCCTTCACCTCGTTGCTGGTTTCTCCATAGATAGATCTTGGTGACACGTAGGAAAATTTTGAATTTCTACTACGTTCCCCAACAGCGGGCGCACCGAGGCGCTGCCCCCTCGCGGCGGGCGGCCAGGCGGGCCAAGCGAGTGCGTCGAGGCGATGTCCCCTGGCGGGCCGACCTCCGCGCTGTCTCCTGCGTGGGACGGAGCGTGCTCTCCCGGTGGGCCGTCTGGGCGAGGCCCACGTGGCGTCCGCGGGGCTGGGAGCCCGGAACCCGGCGCGGCGCGGATTCCCTCCCGCCCTGCGCCCCATCAGGAACTGCCAAGTGGCAGTTCGTCACCGGCTGCCACACCAGATCCGGCTGCTTCTCTGCAGGCAGCGGACTCAGGATCTTCTGCGCCTGCGTCTGCCTCATCTGACTCTGCCGGTTCCCTCACGCACAACCGGCTCCAGCTCCAGCAAGATCGACCGTCTCCACCTCCTCCCGCCCGTAGCCATACTCGGTCACCGAGTGGTATTGCTAAACCCAAGGTTTATAATGATGGGTGTGTTCGTTGGGGCTCTTTTTGTGCCACAGGTGAACCGAAGACATTGCACGATGCTCTGGGAGATCCCAAATGGAAACGAGCCATGGATGGGGAATTTTCCGCTCTTGTTGAGAATCACAGATGGCGCCTGGTGCCTCCGGTTCGAGGGATGAATGTCATTGACTGCAAATGGTGTACATGGTCAAGCGAAAATCTGATGGTACCATTGACCGGTACAAGGCACGTCTTGTGGCAAAAGGCTTTAAGCAGAGGTACGGAATTGATTACGAGAACACCTTTAGCCCCGTAGTCAAAGCTGCTACTATCAGGTTGATTCTCTCTATTGCAATATCTTAAAATTGGTGCATGCGACAACTAGATGTCAAGAACGCGTTTTTGCATGGTGTTCTGGAAGAAGAAGTGTTTATGAGCAACCTCCTGGGTATGAGAGTTCCACTTTGCCACGACATGTTTGCAAACTTGATAAAGCAATTTATGGCTTGAAGCAAGCACCTCGAGCTTGGTACTATCGTTTGTACTCCAAGTTGCAGTCTCTTGGGTTCTCTGCCTCCAAGGGAGATACATCATTGTTTTTCTATCATCGACGTGGAATAACTATGTTTATGCTCATTTACGTTGATGATATTATCGTCACCAGCTCCTCCGCTCCAGCAGTTGATGCACTTCTCAAGGATTTGCGCATGGACTTTGAACTCAAGGATTTGGGCAGTCTTCATTTTTTCCTTGGTATTGAGGTAAAGCATGTTCCTCGTGGCATTGTTCTATCTCAAGAAAAATATGTACAGGATATCCTTGAGCGAGTGGGCATGAAAGGCTGCAAACCTTCTCCAATTCCATTATCTGCCTCAGAGAAATTGTCTCTTTATGATGGTGTGAAGCTTGGAGCTGAGGACTCCACCAGGTACAGGAGTGTTGTAGGAGCGTTGCAATACTTGACTTTAACCAGACCAGACATTTGTTTCTCAGTCAACAAAGTTTGTCAGTTCTTGCATGCTCCTACAAGTACCCATTGGACAGCGGTAAAACGAATTCTTAGATACCTTCAGGCAACCAAGAGTCATGGTCTCAAGCTCGCTAAGTCAAATTCTACGCTTGTCAGTGCATTTTCAGATGCAGACTGGGCAGGGTGTCCTGATGATCGAAGGTCCACTGGGGGATTTGTAGTCTTTTTTGGTGGTAACTTGATCTCTTGGAGTGCACGTAAGCAAGCTACCGTGTCCAGGTCGAGTACTGAAGCTGAGTATAAGGCCTTAGCAAATGCCACTGCTGAGATTATTTGGGTCCAAAATCTGTTAACAGAATTGGGTATTCGTCAACCACCTGCGGTGTCACTTTGGTGTGACAACCTTGGTGCTACCTACCTTTCTGCTAACCCTGTTTTTCATGCTAGGACAAAGCACATTGAAATTGATTACCATTTTGTCCGTGAACGGGTTGCAAACAAGCTCTTGAATATTCGGTTTGTGCCTACTGGTGATCAAGTAGCGGATGGTTTCACTAAGCCACTATCACTGCGGCAGCTGGAGGTTTTCAGACGCAATCTCAACTTAGACAGTTGTGATTGAGGGGAACTGTTAAACATTGTAATGTATGTCACGGCAATATTATGAGCCGTGGTAGCTTAGGGCGTGGTGTACGTGTATTGTATTGTTAGGATAGGTTAGGTTGTTGAGATATGATCCTATAGTTAGCTTGGAGATCAATCCACACCTAACCTAACCTAATCCCTTGTAACCGCATCGGCCTAGGCCTTTATATACACGCAACGCGCCCCTGCAACAGCATGCGCTTCCAGCTATTGTTTCACAAGTTGAAGTACTCCGGAGGCGCGAGGCGAGGCGAGCCACCGGGCGGCGGCCTGTGGTCTCCGTACATGTCACAATGGTCAATTTAACGGTCAATGCTTACGTGTGGGTCAGCCCTATCATAGTCGAGTTTAATTTCGTCCAACTCAGTCGCTACTGTTTTTTTAGAGAATTAGCGAAAAAGTGGTAGTTTTCAGCATAAATTTGTAAAGTGGTAATTTGTAGGCACGGTTTCATAAATTGTGCTAGTTTTTTGTTAAATACTCCTGATTTTTCTTGTCCTTCTGGATGAGAAGTATTACTAGTTTCAGATTCACTCTATCGGTATTCGGTGGTGGGTGATCAGTAGGCAGTGGTCAATTGTGCGACGGACTAAATGGTTACCAGGGCACAGAGACACAGACTACCCGATAACACACAAAGAGGTAAGAATCGTCAACTCAACAAGCCTTTTATTTATAAAAGAAGGGCTCTTCCCTTCCGATTTTCATTAAGAAAACCCAACCAGATCGAGTGACATTACAGAGTTCAAAACGCACACCAACGCAGCAGACCTATCTACTAGGACCTGAAACTCCCCTCCATCCTTCACATCAGAAGGGTAGAGCAGCCCAGAATAAGGCAGAAATCCCCACTAGAACAAGTTTTTTTATCTTCTTTTCGAAATGTTTTTATCCAGTGCCCTAGGCACTCCTCAATAGATACAGGAGTTTTCCTCAGCCCAAATGCACATTGCAACAAGCTCCAGAATCAACTCAACAAGCCTGAACCAACGGAGCTCTTTTGCTTCCATTAACTAAGCCAGCATGGCAGCGCAGCCGCAGAACGAGACACTGCAGCCACCGCTGGTGGGCTGTTGGGCTCTCACACGACCATGCATTTGGTTAGACTACTGGCTGCTGATGAAGCACAAACTGTGCGACAAGAGAAAATGGAGATTATAATCCAGAAGATGGCGTGACTTTAACTTTCCGCGTTTGAATCATGCCCCCCATCGGTTGGAAGCCATTCTTGCTAGGGCGATGATGATTAGCCGTGGGTATCAAGTTGGGTCCTCCCTCTTGTCTCTAGAATCCTTTTTGATCCTGTGATACTTATTGTTCTGTCCTTTGGATGGTCATTCTTATTGAGTGATAACCAGGGCAGCTCCACTGTATAAACAGATTGATCTGGTGATAAGAGATGATGGGGGTAGATTATATGATCGAGGAAAGGCAAATCTGAGCCCATATGCATTGAACCCTGAACCCTTTTTATTCGCACGTGCCCCACCGGTCGGAAGCCATCCTTGCTAGGGCGATGATGATTCGCTGTGGCTGAAATAAGTGTGCCTTTGAGCAATTAAGGCACCTGTGGGTATCAAGTTGGGTCCTCCCTCTTATCTCTAGAATCCTTTTTGATCATGTGATACTTATTGTTCTGTCGTTGGATGATCATTCTTGTTGAGTGATAACCAGGGCAGCTCCACTGTATAAACAGATTAATCTGGTGACAAGAGATGGCGGGGGTAGATTATATGATCGAGGAAAGGCAAATCTGAGCCAACTATGCATTGAACCCTGAACCCTTTTTATTTGTATTTAAAGGTGTTGCTTATTTATACTCCAATGTTTATAGCCGTCTTATGTGAATATTTCTTCTCTCTCATACCTTTATTGCAGATAAGTTGTTCTTGACTTTTATTGTTTGTTGTTGGTCCTTGATTTCATCTGGTTAAGAGTAAGCAAGTTGTCGGTTCAATGGCCTGTTTTAATTTGTTGATAAACCAGCAGAAACCAGTAGTAACCTCCTGGACAGAGGGAGTAGCAGGCAACTCTGATGAATACTAGCAAAGCTGTGGCTATTCTATGAATTCATAGTTCCATAAGTTATTGTAGTTGTCTCTACTTTTGGGAATGTTCGTTTTGATTGGATACATCCTTGATGATATCCTCATCAGAGAAGTAGTGATCTCCTATTATTGGTTTGTTGCTTTTCACTGCCATATTCAGTTAAAGTTGTCACAGCCAATTTATTAAAATTTGTAATAAGTGGATTTTCTTATCAGCAATGTTAGTCAATGTTTTCGTAACCATGCTTAATTTACTTTGATTGAAGGTGAAACCATGATCCATGAGAATTGAGCTTATGGCTTGCTGTTCTTTCAGACTTACCCAAACCCATTACAGGACCACCCAGCATAATCAACTGTCAAGTAAGGCTTGTCTTGCATACATATTGTTTATTTTATTTTCCAATCTTTGTTCTGAGTATGCATGTTGTATATGTAACACTGAAACTTCTGTTCTTAATGGTACCAGGCAGTATTTTGTCAATGAAGATGACACTGTACCACAAAAGGTATATAAAGTTTTCTCAATGTTTGTACTCTTTACTGGGTTACTGTAGTTAATGGCGGATTTACAAGTAGCTATATTTGCTATTGCAGGTTGTTGTTCAAAAGAATAGCCGATGGGGGGTCACTTCCATCATGATGGACCCCGTCAGAGGGTAGGATGCACTTGCACCTTGTTTGATTATTGACCGAATCACTAAAGTCTTGGCTGACAGAAATATTTGTACTTCAATTCCTCCTCCTCCCGCATCCTATCCCCGTTCTCAGGCACGCGCTGCCATCACCCTTCCTCCTTCCCATCGGGACCAGGCAAAGGAGGAGCGCGGGCCGCGGACACGACAAAGAGGCGGCCGACATCACCACGTGCCACCTAGCCAAGGCCCTTCCCCTCCGGCGTTTGCGGTGTCGTACCCCTCAAGTGAGACCCTGCTTCTTGCTCTCTCTCTCTCTCTCGCTCGCTTCCGCGTTTCCTTGATTTAGTTCGGTGGTTGTGATGAGTGTTTTTGGTTGCTGTCGTAGAGGTGGTGAGCGGGTTCCTCTCCAATGCAGCTTCAGTGGTGTTGTAGCGGTTGTGGTCGCTCAAATCGACGACCAAGACAGGTGACTGCCAAAATCCCTCTCTTGCACCGTGACGCACTTTCCAGGTTTCTTGAATTGGGGTTTTCCTCAAACAATGTTGGTTTCTCTGGGAGCAGCAAGTGGAGCCAAGTCCATGGTCAAGTACAAGGGCGGGTACAACGTGGACACCGTCTTCGACTACAGCAAGCTGGGGATCGAGCCATATGCCGTGGAGGTCACCCAGGGTGGCGAGATGCCCAACATTGGCAAGCATTGTAAGGTATTGCTCTTATGTTTCTGGTACAAATATATAACATATATGTTCAAATATACAGTACTAAAATGCTTTTATTAACCGGTGCCCAGATGGGTGGTAGGCAGGAGGGGGTAGAACAATAGAAGAGGACGGGGGAGTGTGGATGCGAGCTGGGAGGGCGGCATTGCGAGGAAGAAGATGGTGGGCTTATCTGCCGGCAGACCGCACCGGAGGCCGCCTCCATAGGGACTGATGAGGGCATTGTGATGAGGTGAGCCTCCTTCTGCCAGTGTGGCTCCCCTTCATGGTGCTGATCATGCTTAGCCTCTCTCTCTCTCTCACTAATGCTCCTTCCATCTCCTGTCGTGCAGGTTGCTGCTTTGGCCATAGTAGAGGGGATCCGGCAGGCACGCGCGCCTCCCATAAACATGCCTAATTTTATATTCAGAGCTAGCATTGATCTACTTGCCTCCTTCAAAAGGCCGTATGTGTGGCTTTGTTTAATTAACTTCTCTTTCATATCCAGTTATTTAGAAATATCTCTGCTAACCTACTAGCACTTAAATACGATTAGATATAATGTGAAGCATTTGCTTCACTTGATTGACAGAAGTACCGATTGTTGGATCATTTATGTTGCTATTGTTGGAAATATGCCCTAGAGGCAATAATAAAAGCATTATTATCATATATATTTGTTCATGATAATTGTCTTTATTCATGCTATAATTGTATTATCCGGAAATCGTAATACATGTGTGAATAACAGACACCAACATGTCCCTAGTAAGCCTCTAGTTGACTAGCTCGTTGATCAATAGATAGTCATGGTTTCCTGGCTATGGACATTGGATGTCATTGATAACGGGATCACATCATTAGGATAATGATGTGATGGACAAGACCCAATCCTAAGCATAGCGTGAGATCGTGTAGTTCGTTTGCTAGAGCTTTTCTAATGTCAAGTATCTTTTCCTTTGACCATGAGATCGTGTAACTCCCGGATACCGTAGGAGTGCTTTGGGTGTATCAAACGTCACAACGTAATTGGGTGACTATAAAGGTGCATTACAGGTATCTCTGAAAGTGTCTGTTGGGTTGACACGGATCGAGACTGGGATTTGTCACTCCGTATGACGGAGAGATATCACTGGGCCCACTCGGTAATGCATCATCATAATGAGCTCAAAGTGACCAAGTGTCTGGTCACGGGATCATGCATTACGGTACGAGTAAAGTGACTTGCCGGTAACGAGATTGAACGAGGTATTGGGATACCGACGATCGAATCTCGGGCAAGTAACATATCGATTGACAAAGGGAATTGCATACGGGGTTGATTAAATCCTCGACATCGTGGTTCATTCGATGAGATCATCGTGGAGCATGTGGGAGCCAACATGGGTATCCAGATCCCGCTGTTGGTTATTGACCGGAGAGCGATCTCGGTCATGTCTACATGTCTCCCGAACCCGTAGGGTCTACACACTTAAGGTTCGGTTACGCTAGGGTTGTAGGGATATGTATATGCAGTAACCCGAATGTTTTTCGGAGTCCCGGATGAGATCCCGGACGTCACGAGGAGTTCCGGAATGGTCCGGAGGTAAAGATTTATATATGGGAAGTCCTGTTTCGGGCATCGGGACAAGTTTCGGGGTTATCGGTATTGTACCGGGACCACCGGAAGGGTCCCGGGGGTCCACCGGGTGGGTCCACCTGTCCCGGGGGGCCACATGGGCTGTAGGGGGTGCGCCTTGGCCTACATGGGCCAAGGGCACCAGCCCCACATAGGCCCATGCGCCTAGGGTTTGAGGGGGGAAGAGTCCTAGGAGGGGAAGGCACCTCCTAGGTGCCTTGGGGGGGAGGGAAACCCCCCTTGGCCGCCGCCCCCCTAGGAGATTGGATCTCCTAGGGCCGGCCACCCCCCCTTGGCCCTCCTATATATAGTGGGGGAGAGGAGGGACTTCAAACCTTGGCCTTTGGTTGCCTCCTTCTCCCTCTCCAACATCTCCTCCTCCTCCATAGTGCTTAGCGAAGCTCTGCCGGAGTACTGCAGCTCCATCAACACCACGCCGTCGTGCTACTGCTGGTGCCATCTCCCTCAACCTCTCCTCCCTCCCTTGCTGGATCAAGAAGGAGGAGACGTGGCTGTTCCGTACGTGTGTTGAACGCGGAGGTGCCGTCCGTTCGGTGCTAGGATCTCCGGTGATTTGGATCACGTCGTGTTCGACTACATCATCCCCGTTCTTTGAACGCTTCCGCTCGCGATCTACAAGGTACGTAGATGCATCTAATCACTCGTTGCTAGATGAACTCATAGATGGATCTTGGTGAAACCGTAGGAAAATTTTTGTTTTCTGCAACGTTCCCCAACAGTGGCATCATGAGCTAGGTCTATGCGTAGTTCTCTTGCACGAGTAGAACACAATTTGTTGTGGGCGTAGATGTTGTCAACTCTCTTGCCGTTACTAGTCTTATCTTGCTTCAGCGGTATTGTGGGATGAAGCGGCCCGGACCAACCTTACACGTACGCTTACGTGAGACCGGTTCCACCAACTAACATGCACAAGTTGCATAAGGTGGCTGGCGGGTGTCTGTCTCTCCTACTTTAGTTGAAGCGGATTCGATGAAAAGGGTCCTTATGAAGGGTAAATAGAAGTTGACAAATCACGTTGTGGTTTCACGTAGGTAAGAAAACGTTCTTGCTAGAACCCTACTTCAGCCACGTAAAACATGCAACAACAATTAGAGGACGTCTAACTTGTTTTTGCAGCAAGTGCTTTGTGATATGATATGGCCAAAGTTGTGATGAATGATGAATGATCTATATGTCATGTATGAGATGTTCATGCTATTGTAATAGGAATCACGACTTGCATGTCGATGAGTATGACAACCGGCAGGAGCCATAGGAGTTGTCTTTATTTTTTGTATGACCTGCGTGTCATTAAAGAACGCCATGTAAACTACTTTACTTTATTACTAAACGCGTTAGTCATAGAAGTAGAAGTAGTCGTTGGCGTGACAACTTCATGAAGACACGATGATGGAGATCATGATGATGGAGATCATGGTGTCATGCCGGTGACAAGATGATCATGGAGTCCCGAAGATGAAGATCAAAGGAGCTATATGATATTGGCCATATCATGTCACTACTTTATATAATTGCATGTGATGTTTATTATGTTTTATGCATCTTGTTTACTTAGGATGACGGTAGTAAATAAGATGATCCCTTACAAAATTTCAAGAAGTGTTCTCCCCTAACTGTGCACCGTTGCTACAGTTCGTCGTTTCGAAGCACCACGTGATGATCGGGTGTGATAGATTCTTACGTTCACATACAACGGGTGTAAGACAGTTTTACACAGCGAAAACACTTAGGGTTAACTTGACGAGCCTAGCATGTACAGACATGGCCTCGGAACACGGAGACCGAAAGGTCGAACACGAGTCGTATGGAAGATACGATCAACATGAGAATGTTCACCGACGATGACTAGTTCGTCTCACGTGATGATCGGACACGGCCTAGTCGACTCGGATCGTGTAACACTTAGATGACCAAAGGGATGTCAAATCTGAGTGGGAGTTCATTATAATTTGATTAGATGAACTTAATTATCATGAACTTAGTCTAAATATTTTACAATATGTCTTGTAGATCAAATGGCCAACGTAGTCCTCAACTTCAACGCGTTCCTAGAGAAAACCAAGCTGAAAGACGATGGCAGCAACTATACGGACTGGGTCCGGAACCTGAGGATCATCCTCATAGCTGCCAAGAAAGATTATGTCCTACAAGCACCGCTAGGTGATGCACCTATTCTCCCTGCAGAACAAGACGTTATGAACGCTTGGCAGGCACTTTCCGATGACTACTCCCTCATTCAGTGCGGCATGCTTTACAGCTTAGAGCCGGGGCTCCAAAAGCGTTTTGAGAGACATGGAGCATATGAGATGTTCGAAGAGCTGAAAATGGTTTTCCAAGCTCATGCCCGGGTCGACAGATATGAAGTCTCCGACAAATTCTTTAGCTGTAAGATGGAGGAAAATAGTTCTGTCAGTGAGCACATACTCACTATGTCTGGGTTACATAACCGCTTGACTCAGCTGGGAGTTAATCTCCCGGATGATGCGGTCATTGACAGAATCCTCCAGTCGCTTCCACCAAGCTACAAGAGCTTTGTGGTGAACTTCAATATGCAGGGGATGGAAAAGACCATTCCTGAAGTATTTGCTATGCTGAAATCAGCAGAGGTAGAAGTCAAGAAGGAACATCAAGTGTTGATGGTCAATAAAACCACTAAGTTCAAGAAGGGCAAGGGTAAAAAGAACTTTAAGAAGGACGGCAAGGTAGTTGCCGCGCCCAGCAAGCAAGCTGCCGGGAAGAAGCCAAAGAATGGACCCAAGCCCGAGACTGAGTGCTTTTATTGCAAGGAAAGTGGTCACTGGAAGTGGAACTGCCCCAAATACTTAGCGGACAAGAAGGCCGGCAAAACCAAAGGTATATTTGATATACATGTAATTGATGTGTACCTTACCAGTAATCGTAGTGACTCCTGGGTATTTGATACCGGTGCCGTTGCTCATATTTGTAACACACAGCAGGAGCTGCGGAATAAACGGAGACTGGCGAAGGACGAGGTGACGATGCGCGTCGGGAATGGTTCCAAGGTCGATGTGATCGCCGTCGGCACGCTACCTCTACATTTACCTACGGGATTAGTTTTGAACCTCAATAATTGTTATTTTGTGCCAAGTTTGAGCATGAACATTGTATCAGGATCTCGTTTAATTCGAGATGGCTACTCATTTAAATCCGAGAATAATGGTTATTCTATTTATATGAGAGATATGTTTTATGGTCATGCTCCGATGGTGAATGGTTTATTCTTTATGAATCTCGAGCGTAATGCTACACATATTCATAGTGTAAGTACCAAAAGATGTAAGATTGATAGTGATAGTCCCACATACTTGTGGCACTGCCGCCTTGGTCACATAGGTGTCAAACGCATGAAGAAGCTCCATGCTGATGGACTTTTAGAGTCTCTTGATTACGAATCATTTGACACGTGCGAACCATGCCTCATGGGTAAAATGACCAAGACTTCGTTCTCAGGAACAATGGAGCGAGCAACCAACTTATTGGAAATCATACATACTGATGTGTGCGGTCCAATGAGTGTTGAGGCTCGCGGTGGCTATCGTTATGTTCTCACCCTCACTGATGACTTGAGTAGATATGGGTATGTCTACTTAATGAAACACAAGTCTGAGACCTTTGAAAAGTTCAAGGAATTTCATAGTGAAGTTGAGAATCAACGTGACAGGAAAATCAAGTTTCTACGATCAGATCGTGGAGGAGAATACTTGAGTCACGAGTTTGGTACACACTTAAGAAAATGTGGAATAGTTTCACAACTCACGCCGCCTGGAACACCTCAGCGTAATGGTGTGTCCGAACGTCGTAATCGCACTCTATTAGATATGGTGCGATCTATGATGTCTCTTGCCGATTTACCACTATCTTTTTGGGGCTATGCTTTAGAGACTGCCGCATTCACTTTAAATAGGGCACCGTCGAAATCCGTTGAGACAACACCGTATGAATTGTGGTTTGGGAAGAAACCTAAGCTGTCGTTTCTAAAAGTTTGGGGATGCGATGCTTATGTCAGGAAACTTCAACCTGAAAAGCTCGAACCCAAATCGGAAAAAATGCGTCTTCATAGGATACCCTAAAGAAACTGTTGGGTATATCTTCTACCTCAGATCCGAAGGCAAGATCTTTGTTGCCAAGAATGGGTCCTTTCTGGAGAAAGAGTTCCTCTCGAAAGAAGTAAGTGGGAGGAAAGTAGAGCTTGATGAAGTATTACCTCTTGAACCGGAAAATGGCGCAACTCAAGAAAATGTTCCTGAGGTGCCTGCACCGACTAGAGAGGAAGTTAATGATGATGATCAAGATACTTCTGATCAAGCTCCTACTGAAATTCGAAGGTCCACAAGGACACGTTCCGCACCAGAGTGGTACGGCAACCCTGTCTTGAAAATCATGTTGTTAGACAACAGTGAACCTTCGAACTATGAAGAAGCGATGGCGGGCCCGGATTCCGACAGATGGCTAGAAGCCATGAAATCCGAGATAGGATCCATGTATGAAAAAGAAGTATGGACTTTGACTGACTTGCCCGTAGAACGGCGAGCCATAGAAAATAAATGGATCTTTAAGAAGAAGACAGACGCGGATGGTAATGTGACCATCTATAAAGCTCGGCTTGTCGCTAAGGGTTATCGACAAGTTCAAGGGGTTGACTACGATGAGACTTTCTCACCGGTAGCGAAGCTGAAGTCCGTCCGAATCATGTTAGCAATTGCCGCATTTTATGATTATGAAATTTGTCAAATGGACGTCAAAACGGCATTCCTTAACGGTTTCCTTAAGGAAGAATTGTATATGATGCAGCCGGAAGGTTTTGTCGATCCTAAGAATGCTGACAAGGTGTGCAAGCTCCAACGCTCAATTTATGGGCTGGTGCAAGCATCTCGGAGTTGGAATATTCGTTTTGATGAGATGATCAAAGCGTTTGGGTTCACACAGACTTATGGAGAAGCCTGTGTTTACAAGAAAGTGAGTGGGAGCTCTATAGCATTTCTCATACTATATGTAGATGACATACTTTTGATGGGAAATGATATAGAACTTTTGGACAGCATTAAGGCCTACTTGAATAAGAGTTTTTCAATGAAGGACCTTGGAGAAGCTGCTTATATATTAGGCATCAAGATCTATAGGGATAGATCGAGACGCCTCATAGGTCTTTCACAAAGCACATATCTTGATAAGATTTTGAAGAAGGTCAAAATGGATCAGTCCAAGAAAGGGTTCTTGCCTGTTTTGCAAGTTGTGAAATTGAGCTCAGCTCAATGTCCGACCACGGCAGAAGATATAGAAGAGATGAGTGTCATCCCCTATGCCTCAGCCATAGGTTCTATTATGTATGCCATGCTGTGTACCAGACTTGATGTAAACCTTGCCGTAAGTTTGGTAGGAAGGTACCAAAGTAATCCCGGCAAGGAACACTGGACAGCGGTCAAGAATATCCTGAAGTACCTGAAAAGGACTAAGGAAATGTTTCTCATTTATGGAGGTGACGAAGAGCTCGTCGTAAAGGGTTACGTCGACGCTAGCTTCGACACAGATCTGGATGACTCTAAGTCACAAACCGGATACGTGTATATTTTGAATGGTGGGGCAGTAAGTTGGTGCAGTTGCAAGCAGGGCGTCGTGGCGGGATCTACATGTGAAGCGGAGTACATGGCAGCCTCGGAGGCAGCACATGAAGCAATTTGGGTGAAGGAGTTCATCACCGACCTAGGAGTCATACCCAATGCGTCGGGGCCGATCAAGCTCTTCTGTGACAACACTGGAGCTATTGCACTTGCCAAGGAGCCAGGTTTCACAAGAAGACAAGGCACATCAAGCGTCACTTCAACTCCATTCATGAAAATGTTCAAGATGGAGACATAGAGATTTGTAAAATACATACGGACCTGAATGTAGCGGATCCGTTGACTAAACCTCTCCCTAGAGCAAAACATGATCAACACCAGAATTCCATGGGTGTTCGATTCATCACAATGTAACTAGATTATTGACTCTAGTGCAAGTGGGAGACTGTTGGAAATATGCCCTAGAGGCAATAATAAAAGCATTATTATCATATTTATTTGTTCATGATAATTGTCTTTATTCATGCTATAATTGTATTATCCGGAAATCGTAATACATGTGTGAATAACAGACACCAACATGTCCCTAGTAAGCCTCTAGTTGACTAGCTCGTTGATCAATAGATAGTCATGGTTTCCTGGCTATGGACATTGAATGTCATTGATAACGGGATCACATCATTAGGATAATGATGTGATGGACAAGACCCAATCCTAAGCATAGCGTGAGATCGTGTAGTTCGTTTGCTAGAGCTTTTCTAATGTCAAGTATCTTTTCCTTTGACCATGAGATCGTGTAACTCCCGGATACCGTAGGAGTGCTTTGGGTGTATCAAACGTCACAACGTAATTGGGTGACTATAAAGGTGCATTACAGGTATCTCCGAAAGTGTCTGTTGGGTTGACACGGATCGAGACTGGGATTTGTCACTCCGTATGACGGAGAGATATCACTGGGCCCACTCGGTAATGCATCATCATAATGAGCTCAAAGTGACCAAGTGTCTGGTCACGGGATCATGCATTACGGTACGAGTAAAGTGACTTGCCGGTAACGAGATTGAACGAGGTATTGGGATACCGACGATCGAATCTCGGGCAAGTAACATATCGATTGACAAAGGGAATTGCATACGGGGTTGATTAAATCCTCGACATCGTGGTTCATTCGATGAGATCATCGTGGAGCATGTGGGAGCCAACATGGGTATCCAGATCCCGCTGTTGGTTATTGACCGGAGAGCGATCTCGGTCATGTCTACATGTCTCCCGAACCCGTAGGGTCTACACACTTAAGGTTCGGTTACGCTAGGGTTGTAGGGATATGTATATGCAGTAACCCGAATGTTGTTCGGAGTCCCGGATGAGATCCCGGACGTCACGAGGAGTTCCGGAATGGTCCGGAGGTAAAGATTTATATATGGGAAGTCCTGTTTCGGGCATCGGGACAAGTTTCGGGGTTATCGGTATTGTACCGGGACCACCGGAAGGGTCCCGGGGGTCCACCGGGTGGGTCCACCTGTCCCGGGGGGCCACATGGGCTGTAGGGGGTGCGCCTTGGCCTACATGGGCCAAGGGCACCAGCCCCACATAGGCCCATGCGCCTAGGGTTTGAGGGGGGAAGAGTCCTAGGAGGGGAAGGCACCTCCTAGGTGCCTTGGGGGGGAGGGAAACCCCCCTTGGCCGCCGCCCCCCTAGGAGATTGGATCTCCTAGGGCCGGACACCCCCCCTTGGCCCTCCTATATATAGTGGGGGAGAGGAGGGACTTCAAACCTTGGCCTTTGGTTGCCTCCTTCTCCCTCTCCAACATCTCCTCCTCCTCCATAGTGCTTAGCGAAGCTCTGCCGGAGTACTGCAGCTCCATCAACACCACGCCGTCGTGCTACTGCTGGTGCCATCTCCCTCAACCTCTCCTCCCTCGCTTGCTGGATCAAGAAGGAGGAGACGTGGCTGTTCCGTACGTGTGTTGAACGCGGAGGTGCCGTCCGTTCGGTGCTAGGATCTCCGGTGATTTGGATCACGTCGTGTTCGACTACATCATCCCCGTTCTTTGAACGCTTCCGCTCGCGATCTACAAGGTACGTAGATGCATCTAATCACTCGTTGCTAGACGAACTCATAGATGGATCTTGGTGAAACCGTAGGAAAATTTTTGTTTTCTGCAACGTTCCCCAACTGCTATATGTTGTAGGAATGTATCCATGAACTGGGAAACCTGTGAACTCTTTGATATGCCTTTTATATGTTGCTTTTGGTATTGACAGAGGTACTTGTGCCTCTTACATGCTTTTGTGTGTAAAAAAACTCAATTCTGAAATAGTACATTCAATTGAAGGCTAGAGAAGGTTTAGTGGTTATATCATGAGTCACTACAAGCGCCTATTTATTGAAACATATTCCCAGTTGTTTCACTTAGGAATTATGACTTGATTTATATTCATTTTCTTCAAACTTGCACCAGTCAATATTTGTATCTCTTAGCGTTGTCTAATTAACATTTTTGTTTTGAATGCTTTGGTGAAACCTAAGCAGTAAACTCGTGGCTACACTCTCTCTCTAATGGCGAAACCACTTCTTATGTAACCACCACTCTTGTTATCGAGGTTCCACATGGCCTATATTTTTTAATGTTGGTACTTCTTATCTAAAGGAAATAGATTGTGACCTCCATTTTGTTCGGGTTAGGCTTTAATATTTTTGAGTCAATTATAAGTGTCGATTGCATTGGGAAGATAGAAGCCAATTATGAAGTCTTTCTATTTGTGTATAAGATAATTGCTTTATCTATTTAGTCGATCCTTGCTGTTATTGAAAATAGATAGTGTCCATGATGGAGGGTGTCATTTCCCCAATAGGGTTGCAGTACTTGATGTATGCGTTGTATTAGAGACGTGGTTGTAACAACCAACCATAACTATTGTTTTTTATTTCCTTGGATGAAGACACTTTTATGTGACAACCATATTTTTACTAATACATAGGGGGGTTTCGGAAACTGGTGGTTACTTTTGTTTATTGACAACAAATTACTATGATTCCAGGAACTCTTGGACTACAAGTCCCTATGTTTTTTTGGATTCATGAACCATGGGACTGGACTTTCATTCGATGCCACCAGCTCCTGTCACATCTGTCCCCTTTGTCACATCTATCCATCCTTTTGTACTCGATATCTACCGTGTATGAACATTGTATTCTTTGATTTACCCTGTATATGAACATTGCATCCTCAAATGTGTTGTGCTACCGTTCTGGTGGCTATGGAAATGTGTTGTACTAGGTATCCATCTATGATATCTTGCTCCTATTACATGTGAATGTTTCTTCTTTCTTTATTCTGTTATATCCTGATAAAGCCTGGATGTCTACTAACTTGACCATTACTTGCTTCGCCACATCGTTAGGACCGGCACCCTCGCGCCAAGGTGCGATGCCGATCTAGTGGTTACCAGGGCATGTAGGTTGAAGAGCCACAGAGGCACAGACTACCCGATAACACACAAGGAGGTAAGAATCGTCAACTCAACAAGCCTTTTATTTATAAAAGAAGGGCTCTTCCCTTCCGATTTTCATTAAGAAAACCCAACCAGATCCAGTGACATTACAGAGTTCAAAATGCACACCAACGCAGCAGACCTATCTACTAGGACCTGAAACTCCCCTCCATCCTTCACATCAGAAGGGTAGAGCAGCCCATCCCCATTAGAACAAGTTTTTTATCTTCTTTTCGAAATGTTTTTATCCAGTGCCATAGGCACTCCTCAATAGATACAGGAGTTTTCCTCAGCCCAAATGCACATTGCAACAAGCTCCGGAATCAACTCAACAAGCCTGAACCAACGGAGCTCTTTTGCTTCCATTAACTAAGCCAGCATGACAGCGCAGCCGCAGAACGAGACACTGCAGCCACCGCTGGTGGGCTGTTGGGCTCTCACACGACCATGCATTTGGTTAGATTACTGGCTGCTGATGAAGCACAAACTGTGGGATAAGAGAAAATGGAGATTATAATCCAAAAGATGGCGTGACTTTAACTTTCCGCGTTTGAATCACGCCCCCCATCGGTTGGAAGCCATTCTTGCTAGGGCGATGATGATTAGCCGTGGGTATCTAGTTGGGTCCTCCCTCTTGTCTCTAGAATCCTTTTTGATCCTGTGATACTTATTGTTCTGTCCTTTGGATGGTCATTCTTATTGAGTGATAACCAGGGCAGCTCCACTGTATAAACAGATTGATCTGGTGATAAGAGATGATGGGGGTAGATTATATGATCGAGGAAAGGCAAATCTGAGCCCATATGCATTGAACCCTGAACCCTTTTTATTCGCACGTGCCCCACCGGTCGGAAGCCATCCTTGCTAGGGCGATGATGATTCGCTGTGGCTGAAATAAGTGTGCCTTTGAGCAATCAAGGCACCTGTGGGTATCAAGTTGGGTCCTCCCTCTTGTCTCTAGAATCCTTTTTGATCATGTGATACTTATTGTTCCGTCGTTGGATGGTCATTCTTGTTGAGTGATAACCAGGGCAGCTCCACTGTATAAACAGATTAATCTGGTGACAAGAGATGGCGGGGGTAGATTATATGATCGAGGAAAGGCAAATCTGAGCCCACTATGCATTGAACCATGAACCCTTTTTATTTGTATTTAAAGGTGTTGCTTATTTATGCTCCAATGTTTATAGCCGTCTTGTGTGAATATTTCTTCTCTCGCATACCTTTATTGCATATAAGTTGTTCTTGACTTTTATTGTTTGTTGTTGGTCCTTGATTTCATCTGGTTAAGAGTAAGCAAGTTGTCGGTTCAATGGCTTGTTTTAATTTGTTGATAAACCAGCAGAAACCAGTAGTAACCTCCTGGACAGAGGGAGTAGCAGGCAACTCTGATGAATACTAGCAAAGCTGTGGCTATTCTATGAATTCATAGTTCCATAAGTTATTGTAGTTGTCTCTACTTTTGGGAATGTTCGTTTTGATTGGATACATCCTTGATGATATCCTCATCAGAGAAGTAGTGATCTCCTATTATTGGTTTGTTGCTTTTCACTGCCATATTCAGTTAAAGTTGTCACAGCCAATTTATTAAAATTTGTAATAAGTGGATTTTCTTATCAGCAATGTTAGTCAATGTTTTCGTAACCATGCTTAATTTACTTTGATTGAAAGGTGAAACCATGATCCATGAGAATTGAGCTTATGGCTTGCTGTTCTTTCAGACTTACCCAAACCCATTACAGGACCACCCAGCATAATCAACTGTCAAGTAAGGCTTGTCTTGCATACATATTGTTTATTTTATTTTCCAATCTTTGTTCTGAGTATGCATGTTGTATATGTAACACTGAAACTTCTGTTCTTAATGGTACCAGGCAGTATTTTGTCAATGAAGATGACACTGTACCACAAAAGGTATATAAAGTTTTCTCAATGTTTGTACTCTTTACTGGGTTATTGTAGTTAATGGCGGATTTACAAGTAGCTGTATTTGCTATTGCAGGTTGTTGTTCAAAAGAATAGCCGATGGGGGGTCACTTCCATCATGATGGACCCCGTCAGAGGGTAGGATGCACTTGCACCTTGTTTGATTATTGACCGAATCACTAAAGTCTTGGCTGACAGAAATATTTGTACTTCAATTCCTCCTCCTCCCGCATCCTATCCCCGTTCTCAGGCGTGCGCTGCCATCACTCTTCCTCCTCCCCATCGGGACCAGGAAAAGGAGGAGCGCGGGCCGCGGACACGACAAAGAGGCGGCCGACATCACCGCGTGCCACCTAGCCAAGGCCCTTCCCCTCCGGCGTCTGCGGTGTCGTACCCCTCAAGTGAGACCCTGCTTCTTGCTCTCTCGCTCGCTTCCGCGTTTCCTTGATTTAGTTCGGTGGTTCTGATGAGTGTTTTTGGTTGCTGTCATAGAGGTGGTGAGCGGGTTCCTCTCCAATGCGGCGTCAGTGGTGTTGTAGCGGTTGTGGTCGCTCAAATCGACGATCAAGATAGGTGACTGCCGAAATCCCTCTCTTGCACCGTGACGCACTTTCCAGGTTTCTTGAATTGGGGTTTTCCTCAAACAATGTTGGTTTCTCTGGGAGCAGCAAGTGGAGCCAAGTCCATGGTCAAGTACAAGGGCGGGTACACCGTGGGCACTGTCTTCGACTACAGCAAGCTGGGGATCGAGCCATATGCCGTGGAGGTCACCCAGGGTGGCGAGATGCCCAACATTGGCAAGCACTGTAAGGTCTTGCTCTTATGTTTCTGGTACAAATATATAACATATATGTTCAAATATACAGTACTAAAATGCTTTTATTAACCGGTGCCCAGATGGGTGGTAGGCAGGAGGGGGTAGAACAATAGAAGAGGACGGGGGAGTGTGGATGCGAGCTGGGAGGGCGGCATTGCGAGGAAGAAGATGGTGGGATTATGTGCCGGCAGACCGCACCGGAGGCCGCCGCCATAGGGACTGATGAGGGCATCGTGATGAGGTGAGCCTCCTTCTGCCAGTGCGGCTCCCCTTCATGGTGCTGATCATGCTTAGCCTCTCTCTCTCACTAATGCTCCTTCCATCTCCTGTCGTGCAGGTTGCTGCTTTGGCCATAGTAGAGGGGATCCGGCAGGCACGCGCGCCTCCCATAAACATGCCTAATTTTATATTCAGAGCTAGCGTTGATCTACTTGCCTCCTTCAAAAGGCCGTATGTGTGGCTTTGTTTAATTAACTTCTCTTTCATATCCAATTATTTAGAAATATCTCTGCTAACCTACTAGCACTTAAATACGATTAGGTATAATGTGAAGCATTTGCTTCACTTGATTGACAGAAGTACCGATTGTTGGATCATTTATGTTGCTATATGTTGCAGGAATGTATCCATGAACTGGGAAACCTGTGAACTCTTTGATATGCCTTTTATATGTTGCTTTTGGTATTGACAGAGGTACTTGTGCCTCTTACATGCTCTTGTGTGTAAAAAAACTCAATTCTGAAATAGTACATTCAATTGAAGGCTAGAGAAGGTTTAGTGGTTATATCATGAGTCACTACAAGCGCCTATTTATTGAAACATATTACCAGTTGTTTCACTTAGGAATTATGACTTGATTTATATTCATTTTCTTCAAACTTGCACCAGTCAATATTTGTATCTCTTAGCGTTGTCTAATCAACATTTTTGTTTTGAATGCTTTGGTGAAACCTAAGCAGTAAACTCGTGGCTACACTCTCTCTCTAATGGCGAAACCACTTCTTATGTAACCACCACTCTTGTTATCGAGGTTCCACATGGCCTATATTTTTTAATGTTGGTACTTCTTATCTAAAGGAAATAGATTGTGACCTCCATTTTGTTCGGGTTAGGCTTTAATATTTTTGAGTCAATTATAAGTGTCGATTGCATTGGGAAGATAGAAGCCAATTATGAAGTCTTTCTATTTGTGTATAAGATAATTGCTTTATCTATTTAGTCGATCCTTGCTGTTATTGAAAATAGATAGTGTCCATGATGGAGGGTGTCATTTCCCCATTAGGGTTGCAGTACTTGATGTATGCGTTGTATTAGAGACGTGGTTGTAACAACCAACCATAACTATTGTTTTTGATTACCTTGGATGAAGACACTTTTATGTGACAACCATATTTTTACTAATACATAGGGGGGTTTCGGAAACTGGTGGTTACTTTTGTTTATTGACAACAAATTACTATGATTCCAGGAACTCTTGGACTACAAGTCCCTATGTTTTTTTGGATTCATGAACCATGGGACTGGACTTTCATTCGATGCCACCAGCTCCTGTCACATCTATCCCATTTGTCACATCTATCCATCCTTTTGTACTCGATATCTACCGTGTATGAACATTGTATTCTTTGATTTACCCTGTATATGAACATTGCATCCTCAAATGTGTTGTGCTACCGTTCTGGTGGCTATGGAAATGTGTTGTACTAGGTATCCATCTATGATATCTTGCTCCTATTACATGTGAACGTTTCTTCTTTCTTTATTCTGTTATATCCTGATAAAGCCTGGATGTCTACTAACTTGACCATTACTTGCTTCGCCACATCGTTAGGACCGGCACCCTCGCGCCAAGGTGCGATGCCGATCTAGTGGTTACCAGGGCATGTAGGTTGAAGAGCCACAGAGGCACAGACTACCCGATAACACACAAGGAGGTAAGAATCGTCAACTCAACAAGCCTTTTATTTATAAAAGAAGGGCTCTTCCCTTCCGATTTTCATTAAGAAAACCCAACCAGATCGAGTGACATTACAGAGTTCAAAATGCACACCAACGCAGCAGACCTACCTACTAGGACCTGAAACTCCCCTCCATCCTTCACATCAGAAGGGTAGAGCAGCCCATCCCCACTTGAACAAGTTTTTTATCTTCTTTTCAAAATGTTTTTATCCAGTGCCATAGGCACTCCTCAATAGATACAGGAGTTTTCCTCAGCCCAAATGCACATTGCAACAAGCTCCAGAATCAACTCAACAAGCCTGAACCAGCGGAGCTCTTTTGCTTGCTTCCATTAACTAAGCCAGCATGGCAGCGCAGCCGCAGGACGAGACACTGCAGCCACCGCTGGTGGGCTGTTGGGCTCTCACACGACCATGCATTTGGTTAGACTACTGGCTGCTGATGAAGCACAAACTGTGGGGCAAGAGAAAATGGAGATTATAATCCAAAAGACGGTGTGACTCGCGACTGCATTCCACACTGTTACCAGCGCTTGGTGCAGATATAGGTCCCATTTATCACAAGAAACCCATAGTCTGAAGCAGAGCTAGGAAACGATGACACGCCATCAAGAAGAGAGAAAAAACATCAACTATCGTTATTGAACATACTCCCTCTCTCCCATAATATAAGAGCATTTTTAACACTACACTATTGTTAAAAACGCTCTTATATTATGAGACGGAGGGAGTACTAGTTAACAATCAGCAAAAAGAAGAGAAAACAGTGAAAGTAAAACCCTAACTGAATGGTATTTATGCATCCAACATTCGTCAAATCCAAACATCTAAGTAAATCCAATGGATGGTGTGTACTCTGACTATTTATGATCCGGATTCCAACAAGACGACAAATCTGCATTCTTGCTTTTAAGAGCGTGGCATCACATATAATTGGCAAGAGCTAATAATCGAACTTGTTACTACCATGGCATCACAGGGTTTTGCTGAATATAGTCATCCATCACCAGATGATCAGATGACATAACTCGGTGTGCACAATTAAAACAATAGACATATATCAAAAGAACCTGCCTTCAAAAAACGACCAGAAGATAACCTGGCAAGAAAGAGAAAACAATGTGGACATTCCTTCGGCTGATTCCACCTCAAGCATTTGTTCATAGACCGTTACAATATGCAAAAGCATCTCATCAGTTGTGAGGCATATTATTAACATAGTGCCTTCAAACGAAAACCTAGCGTGTTACGCGCTCAAAATTTCCGAGTTCTCTGCAGACATCTCAGATGTTATTTGAGGGGGTACTCCTCAAACACGACTTGCTAAACAAACTGTTTACAACAATTACAAGTTGCCTCCTCGTCGCAGTCTATTGCTCGGCTGCGATCTTTCTGATGACATATGGTAGAATGCCACCATGCGTGTAGTAAGCAAGCTCCACCTGAACAGAAATCGATAATTTCAAAATCAGAAATCACCATGGATAGTCAACACTCGCCTAGACAAAATGCTCAGGAAAGAATGGCTGTACCTCAGTGTCAAAGCGGAGTGTGCACATGAACGACTTGCCGTTGTCGGTTGTGACTGTAACATCTTGGCCAGGCTTGATTTCATTCACATCAGTCGGAAGCTGGATGGTGTAGCGCTCATGGCCAGTTAAGCCAAGACTGTCGGCATCCTCCCCAGCCTTGAAGCACAGAGGGACGATGCCCATTCCAGCAAGATTGCTACGGTGAATCCTCTCAAAACTCTTGGCTATCACGGCCTTCACTCCCTGCAGACACAAAGCGAAAGCACCACAAACCATTAGTGACAGCTAGTGTCATGGTGTAAGCAAAGAAACTATTACGTGGGAAGCATAGCTACCTGAAGCATTGGACCCTTTGCAGCCCAATCCCTTGAGCTTCCACTGCCATACTCAGCACCAGCCAGGATGATAGTGTCATGCCCTTCATTCTTGTATTTCTGTCAAAAACACACACACAAAATGAAAATCATTCAATGAGATTTGAATGCTTTCCAAGTATGTTGCATCACTGAAAACCAAAATTTGGATTCTATAAAGTTCTAGTGCATTACCATAGCAGCATCAAAAACAGCAAGCTTCTCCCCTGATGGAACATGGACGGTTTTGGGGCCAACCTCTCCCTTCAAGAACTTGTTCACAATGCGAATGTTGGCAAAAGTTCCCCTAGCCATGATCTCATCGTTCCCTCGTCGACTGCCATATGAGTTGAAGTCCTTCCTTTCAACATTGCGCTCCTTTAGATATTTGGCAGCTGGGCTGTCTGGGTGGATGCTTCCAGCTGGGGATATGTGATCAGTTGTGATACTGTCACCAAAGTTGAGAAGACAATACGCATCCTTCACAGGCCGTGCGCCAGGAGGGGTCATTGTCATATCCTTGAAATAAGGAGGCTCATGGATGTATGTTGATTTTGGATCCCATGGGTAGAGAGTGCTCGCTGATACTGGCAGCTCATTCCACATAGGATTTCCTTTGGTGATTGCCTCATATGTGCCCTTGAACATGTCTGGGAGCACACTCGCCTTAACAACCTACAAGAATTAACAGCACAAATATATGAGGAATATCCCAAATCTAATATGGTCTCAAAGAGTACATGGAGATAAATATAACAAAATTAAAGTTGCAGTGCCCACCTCAGCAATCTCATCAGTGGAAGGCCAAATATCCCTGAAGTAAACCTCTTTCCCATCTTTTGAGATGCCTACTGGTTCTTTCTCAAAATCAATATTAACCTGCAGCACATGGTCCACAGTTCAGCAAGGAAATCACAAGAATTAAGAAGGGATAAGTTTCAACGTGTTAGCTTAGTAGAACTGCACCTTGCTTGCGCTAGTGCATTGCTAGAAAACCACAAGAATATTTAGGCAGAAGGTTGAACTACTCCCTCCGTCCCATAATATAAGACATTTTTTGACACTAGTGGTGTCAAAATGGTCTTACATTATGGGACGGAGGGAGTAGTTAGCTTAGATCAGGGCTCTCACAGTAATGAATTTTATCGGTCAATCCAAGTTGTAGCATTATAGTTGCCCGAAACAAAGGTAGTAGCATTAAATAAAAATACACAATATTGATTTGTACCCCTAGTTCCACGGTTTAGCCAGGCGAACCAAAAGAATTGTATTGGTGAGTCCAAGTAGTAGGCATGCATTTGAACTAGTTAGGTTAGTAGGCATGCGCCCTCCTCTCACACACAAATTGTATTGGTGGGTCCAAGTAGTAGCATTACATAAATGACAGCAATATTTATTTGTTCCGGTACTTCCACAGTTTAGTTTGAAATAATATGCAGAGGTTTCAATATTGGGAAAATGCATGTTCTCTTACCGTGCCAGCGAGGGCATAGGCCACAACCAATGGGGGAGATGCGAGATAATTTGCTCGGGTCAACGCATGTACACGGCCTTCGAAATTCCTGTTCCCAGACAACACAGCAGCAGCGACAACATCTGAAAGATAAAAATAGTGAGTAAAATGCACTATTTCACAACTTTCAATCCTTTCTCAACCAGCAATGTCAATCTCACCGTTGTCGGTAATTGCAGCAGCTACGGATTCATCAAGATCTCCAGAGTTTCCTATGCAGGTTGTACACCCATAGCCAACAATATTGAAACCAAGCTGGTTAAGATACTTCTGCAGACCACTGCAAAGGAAAACAAAGAAAAATTAACAAAGGATCCCCAATGAAAGGGAACTTTTAGTCTAGAGAAGCAAGAGGCACCTCTTGTCCAAGTACTTCTTCACAACACCAGAACCTGGCGCAAGACTTGTCTTAATCCATGGTTTCACCTAATTAATACCAACAGTGTTAAACTAGAGCAACAGTTGGCAACCTAAAATTAACAGAACATAGGCAGAGAAAGTAGCACTAAATCATAAACTTCACTTGCAATAAGAGAAAAGGCTGCAACAATTTCAAACATGAAACTAACTGAAGCCATTTTAACATGAGGGTACAAATTACGAACATGATGGAGTTCCTCATGTTTTGAAATAGCACAAGACAAAATGAGCAATTGACATAACTATAAGCAGAAATCAGAAAACATAAAGTTGAGGACAGTGAGACAAACCTCCAGGCCTAGGTCACAAGCCTTTTTGGCAACCAAAGCAGCTCCCAGCATTACATTAGGATTTGATGTGTTGGTGCAACTGGTGATAGCCGCAATTACAACATCACCATGCTTTATCTTTGCTGGCGTCCCACGGAATGAAAACTCAGCAACTTTACCCTGTGATTCCTTGGGGACAGCAAAACCCTGCACAGAAACAGTGTAGTGAGCATAAGAGAAGGGGAAAGGGGGGGATAAAAAAAAGCACAGTAAATTTTCAGGTATGAAGTATTTGTATATGTATTTTCTGCAATATTATTGCAGTATGGAATTCCAATCATCCAAGCAACATTGTTATTTTTAGACAATCACCTAGCCAACATTGTATTTTCATAGGATATACAAGAATGATTAACATCCATCTTATCAATAAATAAACAGCAAGATTATGGCAAATAACACAAGAACAACAGTAGAGTATGGACGTAAATTCTTACCTTGAACCCTACTTTGTTGTCCAGGCAAGAAAGCCAATCTGACTGCATGTTCTTCAATGTCACTCTATCATGAGGCCTGTTGAGTATATCTTTCGTTAGTCATGAATGAGACGCATATGCCAAGGATATGAGTTCCCCTGGTTACATTACCGTTTTGGTCCGGACAGACATGGTTCCACCTCATCCAAGTCAAGTTCCAGATAAGATGAATACACTCTTTCAGCTTGAACCTACATCAAAGGAGAAGCATCAGTATTACAAAAAAATAGAAGTATATTAACACATACTCCCTCCTTTCGGAATTACTTGTCATAGAAATGGATGTATCTAGATGTATTTTAGTTCTAGATACATCCATTTCCGACACAAGTAATTCAGAACTGAGGGAGTAGTAGACAACTTATCATCAAATAAAGTATGAAATCACCTGCTTGTAGTCGACGAACATATTATTGGCACGGAGGTAAGTCTCTATCATGGCCACCTACAGAATGTGACTGTCAAAAACTAGAGGAATGTGCAGTTAAGGTGCAAATCGAAATGCAATCACAGCCTATAACATACAGTTTCATCACTTCTGCCAGTTAGCTTCAGGTAGTCCAATGTCTTTGCATCAACTGGGAAGAAACCCATAGTCGCACCATATTCTGGTGCCATGTTTGCGATAGTAGCCCTATCAGCAAGAGATAGTTCACCCATACCTCCCCCTGGAATTTGTAATGTGCAACATTAGAGAAGCTCGTAAAAGAAAGCGGTGTGGATTACGAAGCAATGGCATGAGGGGTACCATAAAATTCAACAAACTTCCCAACAACACCATGTTTCCTAAGCATTTGAGTTACTGTTAGAACCAAGTCTGTGGCTGTAACTCCATTCCTCAGCTTCCCTGATAACTTGAAACCAACAACTGCTGGCAAGACCATGCTCATTGGCTGCAGAACAGACCACAATCAATTCAGACAATTGGCATAAATGGATGATCCCAGCAACTATCTGTTTCACACCCTCTTTTTTATGTCAGAGAGGTCCCAAATATAAAGCATAAATCGTTGCAGGCATACTATCAGAGATAAAAACTTGTTATCAGCAGATATTAACTTCACCTGCCCAAGCATTGTAGCTTCTGCCTCTATACCACCAACTCCCCATCCAGCAACACCAAGACCATCTATCATAGTTGTGTGTGAATCTGTGCCGACAACACTATCAGGGTAAAGTATCCCACCATTGTTGAAGACAACCCTGGCCAGATATTCAAGATTCACCTAGAAACGGAATTGTTAGTGTTTACTAACAGAAGTAACTTAGATGATTATCTAAGAACAAAACAGTTGTTTTATTGAAATACCTGGTGAACAATTCCAGATCCAGGTGGAACAACAAGCATGTTATTGAATGCAGTGGAACCCCATTTCAAAAATCCAAACCGCTCCTTGTTACGGCTGAATTCAAGCTCCATATTTGCCTGAACAGCATTTTCCGATCTTGCCACATCAACTTGTACTGAATGATCCACAACAAGGTCTACAGGTACCTGAAAAAATATACATGCAGCAATATAAGCAAGAGCACAAAGACACAGGCATAAAACTGACATGCTAAAGCTACCCTTGGGGGTCAGTTGACAAAGAGAGCAGTTGCAGGCTGCGCTAGCGCCCACTTTGAGGGGAAAAGGCTACATCAATTATCTTTTGAAACCCTTTAATCAATTACAGTTGATAGGATTAAGAAGTTGCAAACATATCATTCAAACCCTAACTGGAATAGATGTCATAGCTTGACTAACTGGAATAAGATGATATGCTAAGGGGCTAACCTCAATATTTAAGACTAAACAGTCATACACTCAGACTTAAAAACATCATCAATAATTAATGATCTGATCTGTGTTCAATAAAGCATATATGTTCGGAATAAAAACAAAATCATACATTCTACCTTAGTCTTGATTAAATAAGATAAGATGAAAGGCTGCTAGTTAAGATAATAATGAACGAAGGCCCAAAGAGATGCTATGAGAAATTCTCAATCAATGCAGCAATTTTTACAACATATATGGTCAGTTAAGTAACTTGGTTATCAATTGTATCAAAACATAAGCATGCTCACTTGATGATTCATTTGTAACATTGCATATCAAAATGTGGCATACTGAAGGATAAGTCGGGCAGTAAACAAAACAGGAATGTCAAATATATTTCCAAGAAGCTATTAAGACAAGGAGATAGTAAATGTGACCACTGGTCAATGAACTCACCAGAGGATTAATTTTGTTCGGGTCACTGCCAAGTTTGCTCATAGCATCCCTCATACAAGCAAGATCAACAACTGCTGGGACGCCAGTGAAATCCTATAAAGAGACAAATGATTAAGTGAATAAACTGAAGATTTCAGCAAGCAGAGCAAGGATCCACATCATCAAACATCTCAGCAGAAACGTATCAGAATAAAATAAGCAATGTATCCAGTACCGCTTGCCAGATTAAAATAGAAGTGTTGACTTTTATAATTGTCACTAGAAGAAGAATATGTGATGACGATGCAGCTAATCTTATACAGAAACCTATTACCTACTGGTGCACGATATCTATCTTTAAAAATCCAGGTGACAGCAGCAATCATACATCACATTACATAATAGGAATAAGACATGGTGATTGGGGAACTACACTATCTTGAAGGGATAGGAAAGGGGACCTCCATTTCCAATATTCCTGCCACCAAAAGCTATTGACTCGAACCTTTCCAACTCACATTTATTCTTTCCACGGCAACTGGACAACTTGGAACAAAAAAAGTGGAGACGATGGCAGGAATCAGGATCAATACCTGGAGGAGGACACGGGCTGGCTTGAACGGGATTTCGACTTGCTTGGTGGCACTGTTCTCCCAGTCTAGGATCTTCTCAACGTCCTTCCCCGTGACCTGGAACTCGTCGCAGTTTCTGATTGCCGACTCGAGCAGAATCCTTATCGAGTAGGGTAGCCGATCTGGAAAAAAAAAGTGATGGGTCAAATCGTCGGCAATTCACATAATTCAGCGATATACAAAAAAAAAACTGACTACAAAACAACGCATCCAGAGGCCAATTCCACCGTCAGAATTCACAATTCGCCCCATGGGAACACGTGGAGCAGCCAAATTTGACCAACATTACAGATTATCCAGCAAGGAGCAGATCAGAGCCTATTACGCATCGCTTTGGAGAAGCTAACAATTCATCCACCCCAACTCACAACAAGCGGTAACAGAGGGACCAAAACGTCGCCCAGGCCCCGATTAGATTCTCAATTCACCTAACACACGGCGCGGGCTAGGAACCAGACCGCATAAGACGAATACCAGGACACAATAGGGTACGAAAATGGTGGGGGACTGGGAAACAACTCACCAATCCGCGGATCGGCGAGCGCGGGCAGGCTGTAGTACTTGCCGAAGTCGGCTCCCCCTCCCGGCTTGGCGAGGCTCGTGAGGATTTCATCGTACGAGTTCTTCGTCGCTGCGAAACAAACAAACGAGCGAACAAACAGGCGGAGGCCCCGTCAGCGAGAGGATAGAGCGACGCGACGCGACGATCCGTTCCGAGGTGGCGGGGGTGCTTACCGGCGGAGGCGAATCGGCGCTCGAAGACGGCGGCGGCGGAGGACGAGGAGCGGGCGGCGGCGCGGCGGCCCCCGAAGAGGCGGCCCGCGAGGCCCGACGCGAAGGCCCCGCGCGGGCCCTGGCCGCCGCGGGCCGCGTGGAGCGGGGACGGGGCGGGGGCGGGGGCGGGCTCCGCGGCGGCGGGCCTGGAGATCGCGGCCGCGGCGGCGGCGGCGGTGGCCCGCGCGTGGCCGGGCCCCGCGGCGGAGCGGGAGAGGAGGAGGGAGCTGGCGAGGGGAGGCATGGCGGATCGGAGGGGGAGGGGGGGGAGGGGATGGTCAGAGGGGGGCGGATGGGCGTGGGTTATATAGGCCGCCGTGAATTTTGGGGCGGGGGACGCGTGGTTGGCAGGCGCGGTAGGGTTGGGTCGGGTCGCTGCCGAGGCGAGACGGGATGGGCGCCGCCGCGGGGATGGTGGAGCTGACCGCGCGCACCGGATGTTTTCCCTTTCTTTCTTGGAGCCGGGGCAAACAAATGGAACGGCCACGCGATCGCGGGAGTGTCGGGAGCCGCGGGGGCCCGCATGGCAGCGGCACGCGGGGCTGGGCCTTTCCGGAAAAGAAATGGATGGGGAGATATTTCTTTTCGGGAAAATGAGTGGGGAATCATCCGCCTGTCTCGGGTTTGATCGGGCTGGTATGTCGCTATGGCCACCCACGCTGCTTACCACACGGGAGGGTTTCTTTTTAATACTAGTAAGCTTGCACGTGCAACGCACGTCTCGACTGAAAACATGTTATACAATGAAACATACTATTTCTATGTCATAATATCATTTCAGAAATAAAATTTCTAAATCCCGAGTCATAATGACGTGTTGATTGTTTCATGAATCAACATGCCCCTTGCCCAATAGGGTGACGCCGGGCATTAGCCGGGCGATCACATTCGGCGATCGTCCCCCTTCTCGAGTTGTACGATCGAGACGTTTGCACCCCTGGATTTGCCCTAATACCCTGGCTTCTATACCCCCTCAACACCACTTGCTACACCACTCCCTAGCAGACATCGGTCCCCGTATCACTGCTCGTAGCACCCTGTTCTGCATCATCGCCATAGCCGACGCCAGCCACCCCGCGACACCGCTTGCAGCATTTGAGTGCCACTTCGCCCGACTCACAACAGCTGTCGTCGACTCGCTCACCTCCCTCACAGAACGGCATCGCTTCGCTCGCAGCAAACCATCAGGCTGCGTCGATATCATATCTTTATCACCAAAATAAGACATGAATCATACTACTCATTACCTACATGTCCTGACCAATGTAGTTCAATGGCCAGCCCTTCCCCCTGCGGTTGTACCAAGCGACGGCCCATACATACCCGTCGACCGACAATGCGGATGCCCGAGCCAGTGCAGCAAGAATAACACTTATTACGTGGAGATCCTTACCAATGTAGTTCACTTGACAACATTTAGTGTTCATTCTTCCCCTGACCAATGAAGGTATACTTAATTTTTTCAATCTATCCATTTTAAATAGCAGAAGAATGCTCATGAATGTAATCAACTGAACTAAGAATTTGCTAATATGTCTAGCAGAACACATCTCTCCTCCTCGTTCCTCCTCAGCACAATTGCATTCCATAGTATGGTTATACATATCCTCAAACATGTAGGAACAAATATTTGTCTTTCTCACGTGCATGAAGAAATACTTACATTTACATGCTAGAAAACTAATTGGATGAGAAGTACATATGTCGCTCATTGTTGTCATTGTATAAAAACAGTACAAAAGTGGGACTATAAACTCACCAATCCTTGTTGTCTCTCTTTATTTACAAAGCATTTAACCTCTGCCTCACACAACGTATATATGTCTCAGCATGCGGCATGTACCTTTTGCCAATGTCAACATACTCAAATACGACTTCTTCACCAAGTTCCAATGTAACAGGCTGTCAAGAAAAAATATGCAATACCAAAGGTGAGAATGGCAGTCTATTGCCAATATATTCTACTGTAATAATTAGTCTAAAGTAGAAAATACGCATAATATGTGATAAATTAGCAGAAACTATAATCCTTTTACCTGTTTCATAGCTCCAAATTAATGCAACCTGATAGTTTATCCATCCCTTCACCTGGTGACCTCTTGGACTTAAGTAGAGATGATTTCTGAAACAAAAAGTGAGATGTTTAATCTGGACCTCACCCAAACACACTTCTGTACTTTGTCTTGCAAAATATGTATTCAAATAGCTTGCATAGAAAATGGTGTCAAGAAAGAGAAAACTTAATCAAATGGCCTTGCTGCATATAATCGATAACCTTCAAGCTAATTGGAAGTCCATATTTCTTTTATCAAAAACCATAATAAAGTTCTTTATTTCTGAAGGCCAAATACACTCCCTGAACTCAGAATCTGCATGGAGTTCCAGTAGAAGGCAAAAGCACGAAAGCTGCCTCTAAAAGACTCCCACTTGAAGGGTCAATAAGAAAGGAATTCCTCTTGCGTCATAACAAAGAACCTGCTAGGCAGGATGCAGAACCTGAATGGCTTTTTACATCTGCATAACACACTGCAGTTTACGAGAAACCGCAAAAAAAATTATATCACCCAAGTGAGGCATGAGCTAGTGCACCTTTGCAACCGAAAATGATAGATGCGCCGGCCCAGATCACGAATCAAAGCACATCAACCAGCCTAAAAGATAGAACGGAGAATTCAACAACATGAGGGAGAGGAGTTTATCCCATTCACTACATATTGATTACCTTGATTCACCTCACATGGTGACCGCTTGGATTTTTTATCAATCACCCTTGTGGCCTTGTCGACATGGCACATAAAAGATCGTTAGAAACTACATGACAGAGACGTAGGAAGGTGAGTAGCTACTCTTCTACTGACTCATAAGAAGGTGCAGGAGCGCGTGGAGCTTATTGGTGGAAGTTCTCAGAAGAGTAGGAAGATGCCTTTGCGGCATCAAGCTTGTGAGTAGCTACTCTTCTACTGGAAATCCCACACACTACCCTGAATCCATGACATGGTAGCCGGATCACCTTCAGTTTCAGCGGATATGGGATATGATTGGAATAAATACTCACAAGAGCGACCAAAATTAGACGATGGGATTCCATGGTGTTACCTGAGAGAAGAGGAGGGTGTCCACGTGCAAGGACTCCTGCTCCTCCTGCAGCAATCGTCTGTCCTTCTCTATTTCTCCCGTCCGATCCTTGTAACACAGATGCAGATCTCCCCTCTCAGAAATTCCATTACATGTTAGTCGAAAGCAATTCCTAGTTTCCACAAGCCAAAGTATATAACGATATATGAATATATGTAAATAAAAGTATTGCTAATGTCATAGTTTGTCATACTTCAAAAACATCCTATCATGTCAAATGGCCACAAATAATTGTGTAAACATCTTATCATGTCAAATCATTGGTGACCATCCTCCTTGTGATGCATTTAAAAAAAATGGAACTTCCTATCTGCACTTACATTACGGATAACATACAGCAAAATATAATTGAAATTCAATAGACTTCTATCAGATGACATGATTGTGAAGATCAGTGCAGATTTCAAAGCCCACTTTCTAACATATATTGGTATGTGATACTTGTAATCATATATAAGCAACAGTGCGATGTTACCAAGCCCAGTTTCTAACATCTACTGGTATGTGACGTGAGGGGAGGAGGACATATATTTGGAAATATATGATTCTGTCAGAAAAAAATGCACACACAAAAACAATACTTGCTCAATTTTTCCTCCGTACAAGCATGGTTGGTTCTCAACTGAACATGGTAAAACTGACTTGGAAGTAGTGGAAAAATAAAATGCACTTATTAGGCATGTAGAAATCTGACTTGGAAATCTTCAGTTGGTTACCTCTCGAATCATATTTCCTTCTACAAAAGCCAATTCTCTGTTGAAGTTGGTAAATCTGACTTGGAAATCTTCAATTGCTGTGTTTAAGTTGCTTATTTCTCGAATCTTATTTCCTTATATAAAAGCTAACTCTACATCTGCGTAGTAAAATATAAATTTTCACCTGCAAAGAGATCAGGTCAAAGGATTTTGGTTCTGCGGACTACCAAAGTTATGTATTAGTACTAACTTCGATCAGCATAAAATAGCATCCTATTGAGGATAATAGGAATCAAAAGATGATTTGTGAATACAACTACTTGTATGCGTACAACAATAGTGGATGCTTTACAATAACCATGGAACTGAAAGGTACAAGGGTAAATGCAATATCATATGTAGGTATAAACTGGGACTGAGTGCAGTCCATGTGATAAAAGAACCTGAGACAAAAGTTTGGCGCAATAAACCAGATGAAACATTAGCTAAGCTGCAACTGAAAAATAAATACAGCTCTAGCTTTCTAACATCCCTTCTTTATTTTGCTCATACCGGGCATTTTCCCTTTGCCTTTTTGGTGCTTCTTTATCTATAGGATAAATAAAAATTACCGTTGGCACAATATGAGTGAGATGTGAGTAGCAGTTGCTTATCATTACCCAAGGAGCGGCTGCAATTTAAGGCTTTAAGTTGTGTTCGTGACACGCTTACGTGAGGAGACTCGACACCGGAATCATACCAGGTGATATTGTCTAGAAGTGTGGTAGATGGAGTCATTCCTCGATAAATAATTCCTAGCTAGATGACACCTTAGCACACAAACAATTTAGAAACAAAAGCACCTCGAGCTTGAAGCTGGATTGGTTCCCTGCTTTGTTGACTGTTGTAATGTCGACAGAAGCTTAAAATAAATTTAGCAATCAAGGAAAGTGGGCAGTGGCACAAAGCCTGTTACCAATCTCTTTTGACCTTCTCCTGAATCCCTATGCTGTATCAAGCCAATGTAGATTGGAGAATCAGGACTTCAGGAGTACAGGAGCATCCGGCTGGGGAGGCGGCGACCCGTGGCGGGGGCGGGCTCCGCGGCTGGGGGGTGGGGGGGGGGGGGGGTGGGGGCGGCGACCCGCGGCAGGGGCGGGCTCCCGCGGCTGGGGGGCGGCGACCCGCAGCAGGGCGGGCTCCCGCGGCTGGGGAGGCGGCGACCCACGGCGGGGGCGGGCTCCCGGCGACCCGCAGAGGCTTCCCGTGGCTCCGGCGACGCGACGCGGCGGTGAAGGGCTGCGGCGAAGGGCGCGGCTGCGGGAGGCGAACGGCGCGGGAGGAGAAGGAGGTCGTGCGGGAGGAGAATGAGGAGGTCGTGCGGGCGGTTTTCTTTTTTTTTACTGCGGGGCAGATTAGCGATCGATCGATTGTGGCTTATTGTGTGGTTGGTAGCGTTAAACACAGAATGATTAAGGGCCATTAGATTTTGATGATGAATGGATGTGATTGTTTGGATCTGCCCCTCTCTTCCTTTTATAGTGGTAGTAGACTAGTATATGGGAACTTCCCCAGGGTTTTTGATGGAGTATATAGGACAATATTTGGTGTGTTTGATTTATTGTCTTTCTTTGCATCCATCAGACTGTTGCATGTGTGTTTGATTGTCTTTCTTTGCTTCCATCAATGTTGCATTTGTTGTCCAAAGTCTATAATTGTGCCCACCTATCATACAAGATTGTTATTCTCCTGCATCTCTGGTATTTTGTGGGCAGTTGATTTTATCTTGGAGCCTATCATCCTTGATTTTACCATGCACGTTGGTTTTTCGAGCGCACCTAAACCTGGCTTGGATCGTCCATATAATTTTATTTTATTTTCGACTGTTGTCGCTCATATAATTAAGGCAAAGTGTGACAATCATGAGCGAACAATTACAAGTACAATTTATTAAAAGATGCAAGTATATAGTACAATTTATTACAGATACAATTTATTAAAAAAGATAAAGAAATGCCTCGTGAATAGTTAGAATGAAGCATCAGAAATTGTCTTTTTTACACAAACCACAAAAAACGTCGTTTCTCACCGAAACCTTGTGTACGCACATAAAATGTCCGGATATACACGTGAGATTTTTGTTTCGAATTTTTCAACTTTTCAAAATGTGTATTTCGACAATAGGTGCATGTGCACCTAGGAGCCAAAGGCAATTACCGGAGTAAGAAATGTTACATTCTTCTTTACCCGTAAAAAGAAGACCAACAAGCACAAAAGATCTAAATGGAAGAAAAAGGAGGAACATTAGTTTATTAGAGAAAAAGACCCCATGTGTTTGATCTATCTTGGTGCAATAAAAAGGTGTGTGCAGTGTAGGCAGATCACTTTGTCGTCCCACACGTAGCACGCTTCGTGGCAGCCAGCTCTCCTCTTTGTACGTACTGTTCTGCTTGGAATGTCCAATCATGTACTACTTGAACTCGTGGGTAGTAAACTATTGCATGATTTTTATGGAGGTAATAGCACCCCTGGTATCCTAACTTGCACACAATGTGATGATCTAGTCCCAAAGTTGCAAAACTAGACCAACTCATACCCCAACTTGCATCCAATGTGATGATTTAGTCCCAGGCCAATCAGAGCTCGCCAATTGGCTGCCAAGTGGCTGGGCCGATCAGCGCTGGCAGTTTTGCACAAAACCCCCTGCCGTTTCCCTGATTCAACGCGCAGTTACCCCCCACCTGAATTAAATCTGTCACACGCTCAGCGTTGGCCGGAACCGCACCCGGCGCCGGCGAGAGTTTCCAGCTGCAACCCGGATGAAAAGTCGGCGTGACGAGGGGCACAAAAAAGATGCGCCCTTTGTTGTGTTGTTTCCGTAGGTTACAAGTGGGGAAGAAGGAGCGGCGAGCGTTAAATCGACGGGACGGCACGGCACGGCTGTGTGGGCGGGTCCGGTGGAATTGGTGCGAGGAACGGAGGAGAAGGCTATGGCTTGGGTCGAAATCGACGGAGACGAGTCCTCCAAGGTTCCAACTGAGCGGAGCGGGAGGAGAGGAGCTGGATTTGGTTGCCGTAGAGGCGATGGGGATGGCCGGCGAAGAACAAGCCCCACCTCCAAGCGCGAGCGCTTGCACCCACGCATGGTGCTCTGCTCCTTGTACTCCGAAGGCGAGAGAGGGCACCTCCGAAGGCGAAGGCTGCGACGAGATGGAGGGGAGCGCACGACACCCGGCACCGGCAGGCACCATTGTTGAAGGAGCGCTTAATGCATCGTGAGGAAGAGAAAAGAAACAGAGAGCAGAGAGCAGAGCTTGGTCGTCTCTTATCCCCTTGCCATCTCTGCTGGATCCCCGCCCCACCCAGCCAGCGTCGTCCGTCGGCCAGCGGAAGATGATTTCTTATGCACCAGACGTCGTGGATGGCCGGCCGGCCGACCGGGGTCAAGTAAAGTGGCCTATGTTGGCACCGGAGACGGGAGGGAGAGGAGGATGGCGCGTCGGTTGGTGTTGAGATTCGGCCTGAGCACAAGAGCGGCGGCGAGGGATTTCTGCAGGGAGCGGAGGATGGCGCGTCGGTTGGTGTTGAGATTCGGCCTGAGCACAAGAGCGGCGGCGAGGGATTTCTGCAGGGAGCGGAGGATGGTGGTCGTGCGCGCGAGATTGGGGTAGCCGGAACCGCGATGCCCTGGATGCCGACGGTGGCGCACTTGGAGGTGGCGTCGCTGTAGTCCATCACGGTGAGGATGGTGACGTAGAGGAAGAGGAAGGTGGCCATGAACTCGGCGATGCCGGCGCGGTAGAAGGACCAGGACTTGAGCTCGCCGGGCTCGAACAGCGGCGCCGGCGGGGGCTCCTTGTAGTCCTTGTCCTCGGACCCCTGCGCCGTCGTGCCGATGGGCTGACGCTCCGAGTACTTGTTCGCCCCGAGCCGCACGTCCTCCTCCTTGCCCTCCATCGCTGCTGCAGGACCGGACGTGAAGTGGATTCCTCCGACAGATTTAATTCGGGTGGGGGTAACTGCGAGTTGAATCAAGGAAACGGCAGGGGGTTTTGTGCAAAACTGCCAGCGCTGACCGGCCCAGCCACTTGGCAGCCAATTGGCGAGCTCTGATTGGCCTGGGACTAAATCATCACATTGGATGCAAGTTGGGGTATGGGCTGGTCTAGTTTTGTAACTTTGGGACTAGATCATCACATTGTGTGCAAGTTTATTAGAGAAAAAGACCCCATGTGTTTGATCTATCTTGGTGCAATAAAAAGGTGTGTGCAGTGTAGGCAGATCACTTTGTCGTCCCACACGTAGCACGCTTCGTGGCAGCCAGCTCTCCTCTTTGTACGTACTGTTCTGCTTGGAATGTCCAATCATGTACTACTTGAACTCGTGGGTAGTAAACTATTGCATGATTTTTATTTACTGGCCAGTAGGAACACCGCCACGAATTGTGTATCACTAGATCTGTTGCAAAGTGACATCAAGCAAAACGAAGCACAACAGCAAAGGGGAGTTGAAACTTGGAATGGTACATAAATAAAATATGACCAAGAAAACATGTACTACTTGCATGACGTATATTAGTTATATATACATATCTTTTTATTCATTTTGATGACAAGTATTTTCGGACGGAGGGAGTATTTTCTATCTTGCATTATTTGTCCTTGGAGGCAAATGAGAAACGGCTTTTGGACTCAATTCCATAACAACAAAAAACAGGGAGGAGAGCAAAGCTCGGTTGGCTTCTCCCACGTCCCAATTTCTTGGTGAGTTGTCTTTGTCCTTTCGTTTCTTCGATGGCCTACGTTGGCATAGTCAACACCCATGCGTCGCAATCTCCAATCCAAACCAGGTCATGTGCACTCTCCAAATTTGCGTGCAAAGCACACTCTAAAACCTTCTAAAAAAAGTGCACTCCAAAATGATGCTCTTCTATATTCTAAAAGTTGGTGCTTTTACGACATCACCGTCCTCAAAGAAAGATGAATCTGATGCCCGGACACGGACGTTTGGTTCCTGGGCATACACCCTATATGCAAAAATAAATAGTAATACAAAAAAGTGAAAAATCTGACAATGTTTTTGAAATAAAGTTGACCATCTATTGTACTTGTAAAAAAAATTTAAAACGTCAAATGGGTGTGAATAGTGACTTGTATATAGCAACTAGTAAGCATGCACGTAGCAACTAGTAAGCATGCACGTGCAACGCACGTCTCGACTAATATTACATTCGCGTTACTCTAGTCGGGTGACATGGGAAAAACCCTACTTGCACCGCAAGACCACCCCCTCCTCCCTCGCTTCACCGCCGTCGAAGGGGGCGCCGACAAAGCCCACCTGTGCCCCAGGGAAGGTGGAGGCAGGGCATCCTTTTCCGTAGGATGTTATTTTGGCATAGGTCTCAGGTGATCGGTGGAGCGTGGCGGTCCGATGGTGTGTGCCGCGTGCTGCTCATAGGGAGGCGTCCTTCTCAGCAACAGTGCCACCCCTAGACAATGATGGGTGGCGGTGGTGGTCGCGCGGCTCTATGTGGGAGGGTCGTGGCAGCACCTATGTTGTCTGTGGGGGCGTAGTCCCAGGAAGGCCTAGCCCCAGTGGTGCCCGTCAGGACGCCCATTGGCGGCTGTCTGCTTCTTCTCGCGTAGGTTGGATCCGCGTCTGGTGGGTGAGGCGACATTGGTGTGTCTGGAAGTGAAGGTTTGGCGGAGGTAGGCAGGCGTTGGTCAGGCTTAGATCTCCACTCTGGTCAACGATGATGCTTGATTGTTTCACCTTCTGTTTCTAAAATAAATGGTAATGAAAATAATACAGGTCCGCTTTTGCCCACCTTGGTCACCGACAAAAATAAGAACTCCCATAGAAAAGATATTCTAATACTAATAAAGATATTACAAATCGACCTATCATTTAAAGGAATCATCGTATGCAGAGAGCATTGGCACCTAATTATCTTAGTTTTTTTATATGTTTAATCAATTGTTATAAAGCGGTAGGCATCTTCAGTCTCGATGTAGTTGAGAAGGTGAACAAAAAAAGGACTTCATTCAATTTATTTATTTTTTGCGAAAAGGCCTAGGATTATTGAGTATTAAGTAACACATGTCCTTACAAACCCAAGTTGTAAAAACAGGAATGCTTGTAAGGAAGTAGAAGAAAGAACCGTGAAAATGTTTGGCATTGTTTGGAGAGGAGCGATACTCTGGATGGTATTACGAGCAAGGTATGGCAGATCCCAATGACGGTTCTTCTTCTCTGCAGAGAACCGGCTCAGGCGCCCACTAAGTCGCCGCGCTCGCTTCGTCCTTATTTCTCTGACGATGAAATTGAACATGTCGTCGCCGCCGCGCTTGCTTCGTCCACAGAAAATGATTCCATGCACGTGAAAAGGTCGTTAGGTCTCATGTTGCATGTCCCTATAGAAAATTGAAGGAAAAAAAACTCGCTCCATCCATACAATCAATGCATGTGTGTGCGCGCAGGAGACATCCACGAAGAGAAGAGGTTATACCGTCAATGCATCAAAGTTGTGTGCATCCTCCTGTTTCTGTCCGATGTACTCGCCGCCGGCAGCACCTTAGGAATGGGCGTGTCGGCGCCTGCTGCACGCTGACGCAGGTGGAGAGGGACCCAAAGCCCATGGACAACGTCAGCGAGTGCAGGAGCGCACCAGGGTTGCCGTGGCTGGCCGGCACGATGGCTCCTTCGTCGTCCTCGCCTTTGCCGGTGTCCACGTCGTACACGTCTCCTGCAGGCGCCATCTATGGCCTCCTGCCGCCGCGACAATCGCCGTGGCCTCCTGCCGTCGTGCACTCTCGTCATGGTCTCCTGCCGCCGATCATCGTCGCCACTTGTCGGTCCGCTCGTTCCGCTCGGTCCGGCCCAGTCTGGAGCGCATCCGTTCTAGTCACAGAATACAGGACTGCCAGGCTGGTCAGACCGGGACGGGCCGTCTCCACCCTGATCTGGTAGCGCGTCGAATAGGAGGTCGCGGCAACTCTGGTGTCCCAGACGGCGGCGACAGAGGTGGTGTGTGTAGCATTGCAGAGGCAATGGCGGATAGTGCGAGGGATCAGAGAAGATATGTTTTCAGCCGAGGTATAACAGGAAGGGACGATGGCATAGATAGGGAGGGCACAGGGAGGGATGAAGGGGCATGTTTCGACGCCGATAGCATCAGACGCGGGGTAGGAAGAGATCAATTAGGTTGAGTGGTTTCGTCTTTTAGTTGATACTAATAATTAGATGCTCCGACAACAAAAAAGGCTAATAATAATAGTAATTGCTAAATGCACCCTTTGATATCTCGTCAGATTAGTCTGATCTGTTAGATTTCATTAATTTAGATGATCAAACGATGATAATTAATCGATGTACACTTAACGGGGTATCTTTAAGAAAGAAAATGTTTGCTTGTTTAATAGTAGTAGAGAAGAGATATGTATGTGTACAACATAGATAGGGGTTGGAGCAAGGAGGTCGACGGCGGCATGAGGAGGGCTGCCTTAGAAATTCGGATCGAGAGGTTTGAGCGAGGACCGGACGGCCCAAGGTGGAGGTCTCCAGTCGGAGCGAGATCGTGGTAATTATTGCGTAATTATTAGATCATGGCAATTATTGCTAATTGATTATGATTAAAATAGCCTCAGGTTGGTAAGTTTTGCGTAATTATGATGGCGTAGATCATGGCAATTATTGGTAATTGATTTTGGTAAATGTTATTGGTAATTGATTTTGGTAAATGATGTGATACAACATTGAGACAATCCGGTCCATTGAGAGATGGCGGATGTATGGCTGAGATGTAATGTTTCTGCCACAACTCGGTTGTTTAATAGTAGTAGTAGATAAATTTTGTTTTTCTTTTGCCCTCAAGTCAACGGGGGTTCTCCTCTGTGAAACTTCACATAGTGCTGCAGAAAAGAAGTTTTGGATTTTTTTGACTCTTTTGTAGTTATTTTTTCTATATAGGGTGTATATATACCCAAGAATGAAAGGGCATTTCCCTCTTGTGCCCCTCCATTGTTATATTTAGGGCCAATTCTTTTGGGCGGCTTAAAAAAATAAGTTATCTCTTCCCAATTTAAAAATATGACTTCCTCTAAATTTGTTGAAACTTCTAAATCAGTCATCTCATAACTAGTTTAGAAGGCCGAAAAAACAAGAGAGGCGGCTTATTGAAAAAGCTAGGGAAATGGCGACTTATTTTTAAAGTTGCCAAAAGAATTGGCCTTTAAATACAAATAGTACATCGTGCGACCCGATGATCATTTGAATATCCGTCTTGCAGGTAGTCGCCGAAAAGGTGCTTCCGGTGCATCATGTGTATTGACAGGGACATATTTGTCTTTGTCATATTCTTTTACCAGAGTCGTTGGCACATTTTCTTCTCTGGCCTTTGACTTTTTTCGGCGGGAAATCATGGAACAATCGTTCTACGTATTTTTTTGTATATATAAAAACCAAGTATTGTACAATATTTACAAGAAGGGGAAGAAACGAGAAATACAAAACTAGCCAATTCCTTCTCTTGGCAAATGCTGGTCTTCACAAAAGGAAGGATGACACAAACTGAAAAGTGACCAAGGAAGGGGTAACCCATAATTGATCACGAGCACCGATGCTCCTAGGTGAACAATAAAAGTGAAACAAATAGTAAAAAGCTAAAAAGAAAATGAAACTTTTACATTTCAAAGATAAACAAGTTTTTTAAGGGCGTGCAAAATTTCATGGCAATTTGACATCGTGGAGCTTAGGAAGAAAAAAAAAATCATCGCTCCAAAATTGGAAAAAATTTACCTTTCTTAAAAACACCGGTTTTTTTTTCAGAGTTCCTTCTGCCCATTTGCCAAGAAATTGTTGCAGTCCCTTAGAAACCCATTCATCTTTAATGCAAAAAACACAACAAATTTTAATTTTGTGTATTTATTTTAATTTTACATCTCCCTAGTATCGAAACACCATCCTCCCAAGAGAGACTATATAGGATGATGAATAAGCCAGTGATTAAACAAGTGTGTTGTTAATCCAGTTGCTTGGCTGAACAGCCACATACTGCTTGGCTATGAATTCCACAATCATGAGGCTCTCTTTGAGTTGATATCTTATATATGTTGTTAGTTCAGTTTTTGAGTTTTTTGTCATTCCTTGTCACCCATATATTCCAGCAACCCAAAATAATAAACTCAGATCAAGCGAATTAGATGTATTGTTGAGTTTATGGCTAGGCAAGGAGGCAAAGTGAAGTTGACCATCACCACTCCCCACCACCACATTTTTTCGATAAAGGACATTTAATTCGGTCAGTATATCGCTAATTTTTTTTAAATAATACATTTTTTATTAATTTTCATAAATATTACGCTGGGTAATTTTTTTTCAAAAATAATACACCGTCGGCCCGCTGCAGGCCGACTGGGCCTAGTCGGCCCACAGCAGGCCGATTGGATTCCAGTCGGCCTACAGCTGGCCGACTGGCCCCTGTCGGCCCACTGTGGGCTGATTGGGTCCTGTCGGCCCACTGTGGGCCAGTCGCTAATTGGCTCGCTGTGGGCTAATTGCTTTTGCAAAAAAAGTAGGCATAAAAAATATATGTTTAGAAAAGTGTTAATTAGGTTAAACGTGTATAAAAAACGTTCCTGATGTATAAAAAATGTACAATAAATATGCAAAAATTTGACTAAAAATGTTTTAAAAAGTGTTAATCATGTATTTAAAAATTGTTAAATGTGTGTATAAAAAATGTTCCTTATCTATACAAAAAATATAGAATGTGTATGAAAAAAAGTTGACACCATAAAAATATGTTTGAAAAAAATGTTCCAGTTCCATACTTTTTTTCCATACACATTCTATATTTTTTGTATAGATAAGGAACATTTTTTATACATACATTTAAAAAAATTTAATCATGTATTTGAAAAAATGGCTGATTTTCAAACATATTTTTCAAACATAATTTATTGGTGTCAACTTTTTCTATACACATTCTATAATTTTTGTATAAATAAGGAACATTTTTATACACATATTTAACAATTTTTAAATACATGCTTAACACTTTTTAAAACATATTTTTATGTCAATTTTTTTGCATATATATTGTACATTTTTTGTATACACCAGGAACATTTTTTATACAATGATTAACATTTTTTTAAACATATATTTTTTATACCTACTTTTTCTTTGCAAAAACAATTAGCCCACAGCGAGCCAATTAGCTCGAGTCGGCCCACAGTAGGCCGACAAGATGCAATTAGCCCACAGTGGGCCGACAGGGGCCAGTCGGCCAGCTGTAGGCCGACTGGAATCCAATCAGCCTGCTGTGGGCCGACTAGTCCCAGTCGGCCTGCAGCAGGCCGACGGTGTATTATTTTTGAATTTTTTTATCTAGCGTAATATTTATGAAAATTAATAAAAAACGTACTCCCTCCATTCCAAAATATAGTGCGCCCGCGCTTTTCGAGGTCCAACTTTGACCATAAATTTAACCAACGAGACCAACTGCGGCGGGAGAAAAAATTATATAATTGAAAACTTCTTTCGAATACGAATTCACTGATATAATTTTTGTTCCCGCCGCAATCGGTCTTGGTAGTTAAATTTACGGTCAAAGTTGAAGCACGTGGATAGAGGAAGCACTACATTGTGGAATGGAGGGAGTATTATTTTTTTAAAAATAGCCAATATATCAAAGTGATACAATGAAAATGAGCAAATGCCCAGCCTCTGCATAGCACGATGCACATGACCAACACGACCAACACAACAAAAAAGAAAACAATATTATTTTGCAACTATAGTAGTCCAGCCCAAAATTTGGTGGGCGCCGAATAGGATTTTTTTTGGGTTAATTTGATAAATGCCATTCGAATTCTGGCGATTCTAAGAAACGCCACTGCAATTTCTAAACTTTGAAAGATGCCATTTCCAGTGGCATTTTTAAAAGTTTGCAGTGGCGTTTTTTAAAGTTTGCAAAATCTGCAGTGGCACTTTTCAAAGTTTGGAAATTGCAGCGGCGTTTCTCGGAATCGTCATAATTCGAGTGCCATTTATCCAATTAACCCCCCTTTTTGTAGGCTGGGCGGCGAATAGGAATTTGCCATTGTAATTATATTCGATATGGGCCGTGTAGTTGGGCCCTGTAGGAGTGTACATGGGATTTCGGTGACATCATGGTGCAGGAGGCCCTCCGCGGCCTCGACGGCGGCGGCGGCGGCGCCTCATGGCTGGCCGGTGGTCGGTGCGGCGAGGCGTTCGTGCGCGCTCTTCGATTGTTTCACTCTCTTCTCCTCCTTTCTTCCCTGGCACAGCGGTAGTCGTGGCTCCGCCCGTTGTTAGCAACAGACTGCAGCAGCGCCGCCGCCGGTCAGCACCGTGATAACCACCGCTGCTCCGCGCACAACCCGGGCTTCCCTCCCTAGGTATGTAAGAGAACCCTTACATTTTTTTCCTTTGAACTAGGCAGCCTTGTTTGCTTCTTGCTGCTGAATAGTTCTTGTCTCTGAAGTCTGAACTTTACAGAGCTGGTAGCAGATCGAGATTTACTGTCATGTCTGATGCGTTGACATCGCTGCATTTATGCACGCTTACAAGTGCAGAGGATGATTAGGCGAGTGAAAGGTGAACTTTTTGGCATATGCTAGGAATTAAGTTTTCAGTGCTCGTTTCCCTGGCGAATCCTAATTCGTGCCAGTTGACCAAGGCTATTAGAATGTGCAGTTCTGTTGCCATGTGTGTAACCCATTGTTCCTCGTGCCACAGTCAGCATGATCGATGATGCTTCGATATGTACCTTGCGCAGAGCTTTGTGTTTGGTTTGAAGCTTTGATTCAGCATGGTCTTCATGATCTGTAGATAGGCCATGGTAATCCTTTTGCACCGCTTTCGTCTTGTTTATCTCTTTAGATATTTGGAGCAGGAATTGCAAGTTTCTATTACATTGGAATACACATGACCTGATTAGTTGCCTGTCTACATGACCCTCTTGTGATTGTGAGATATACGTATGCTGACGCGTCCAATCGAATATGATGTGTGAGCCTCGAACATTACGAGTTTATGACTACTCGTCGAGGTGTCCACTGAAGACGACTAGTGGCACCTACGCAATCAAAAATTAGCGCAGAACAAAAATCGCAGCAATGACGGATAAGGCAATTTGTAGGTCCTCATTTTTGAACTGTTTCATTGCAAATCAGATCCAATATGATACATGGAAATTCAAAACGGCGCTCAGGCACATATGCTCCCGCTTGAAGAATAAAATTGTAAAGAAACAGTGCAAGACCTGAATTGACTATATCCCTCAAATGCGTAGTATTGGTACACTATGGTGATATGATCTTCATGGCTTCTATGGCATTCAGCGTTTTTCAGATGTGACAAAGGGCTTAGGGGACACCTGCAGATTCTGGAAACTCCCAAGTAACATGCTTACCTCCTTTGCCATTGATGTCTGGTTCCTTGGGTTCCACTGAATGTTCTGCAGCATTCCTGGTTAGCTGTGTAAAAAACTTCAAATCCTTCTCTTTTTTTTAGCATGGCAGAATAAGCACTTCTTCATGTACAAGAAGGACCGTGATGATGTGAGCAACTTCATATCAAGTGGTGATATGGATGAACTTCAGTCATCTTATAATAATCAGGTAAGTTACACAACCCCCTCTGTTTTTTTTTTCGAAAAGGGGGAATTCCCCGGCCTCTGCATCAGATCGATGCATACAGCCTCTATTATTAAAAAGTAAACAAGGTCTCAACAAGGTCTTACAGTTATGGAACAAAAGCAGCAGCTAGCTCACAAAGAGCGTCAACTGCAAAGCAGAAACTCCAAAAGCCACAACCGGCTGGCATAAAAACAGATAGGTAAACTAAATGCCTATCCTATTACATGATCGCCATCCAAACCGGTTGAAGATATCCCGCGCTACCGTCTCCCACCGGACAGATCCAGTAACCAAACGCTCACTGGCCTCCGTCGGAGTGAGTAAGGACCACGTACGGATCAGTGCTGTAGCTCGGAATAACACCTGCAAAAAATGAGTATTTGTTGTTCTGTTAAAAACCAAATCATTTCTGCAATTCCAAATTGCCCATAATAACGCACATACTCCTACACGAATGTGTCTGGCTGTTTCGGACTCAATCCCAATGAGCCACGCCCCAAATAACGTGTTGATCGATCTCGGAGGAGTAATATTAAAGGCAATTTGCACGGAGCGCCACAACCCTCGTGCCAACGGACAGTCAAAAAATAAATGCTTGATAGTCTCATCCCGATCACAGAAACTACACCTAGTAGATCCTGTCCAGTTGCGCTTAACTAGATTGTCCTTTGTAAGAATAACTTGTTTATGCACAAACCACATAAACACTTTAATCTTCAAAGGTACCTTAACTTTCCAGACCTCTTTGGAACTAGGTATCACAGTAGAATTAATGATATCAATGTACATCGATTTAACCGTGAACACCCCAGATCTAGTTAGCTTCCAACATAACTGGTCGGGCTGAGGATTTAGCTGAACTTCCATCAGCCTACGGACCAAGTGAAGCCATGCTTCCCATCGAGGCCCGACAAGCACCCTCCTGAACTGAATGTTTAGAGGGATAGACTGCAAAACCGTGGCAACGAGAGCGTCCCTACGCTGAACAATACGATAAAGTGTCGGATATTGTGTAGCCAAAGGTGCGTCACCAAGCCACGTATCCTCCCAGAATCGCGTATTATCACCATTACCGACAATACATCTCGTTCTGTTAAAGAAAGCGGCTTTGACCCTCATAAGCCCTTTCCAGAACGGCGAATCTGTAGGTCTCAGAGTAACCTGGGATAAAGTCTTTGAGTGCAGATATTTACTACGTAGAATCTGCGCCCAAGTTGCCTCTGTCTCAGAAGACAACTTAAACAACCACTTACTAAGCAGGCATCTGTTCTTGACTTCCAGATTTTCAATACCAAGTCCCCCTTGGTCCTTTGGTCGACAAATAATATCCCATTTGGCCAATCTGTACTTCCTCTTAGACTCATCACTCTGCCAAAATAAGCGAGAACGATAGAAGTCTAGCCTTTTCCTAACCCCAACTGGGACCTCGAAGAAAGATAAGAGAAACATAGGTAAACTCGTGAGCACCGAGTTAATAAGAATCAACCAGCCTCCATAAGACATGAGTTTTCCTTTCCAGCAACTTAGTTTCTTCTCAAACCGATCCTCGATGCACTTCCACTCACCATTTGTTAGCTTACGATGGTGTATGGGAATACCAAGATAAGTGAAAGGTAAAGCCCCAACTTCACAACCAAACAATTGTGTATATGCTTCTTGTTCGTCTTTGGCTCTACCAAAGCAGAACAACTCGCTTTTATTGAAATTAATCTTCAGCCCCGACAATTGTTCAAAAAGGCATAACACTAACTTCATGTTCCTCGCTTTTGCCAAATCGTGTTCCATGAAAATGATTGTATCATCAGCGTATTACAGGATGGACAGACCACCATCAACCAGATGAGGCACCAATCCCTCGACCTGACCGGCCTCCTTGGCCCTCCCAATCAGGATCGCTAACATATCAACCACAATATTGAACAGAATAGGCGACATAGGGTCACCCTGTCTCAAACCCTTGTGAGTTTGGAAGTAATGACCTATGTCGTCATTAACTTTAATGCCAACACTACCTTTTTGCGTGAATGTTTCCACCTGACGTCGCCAGGTCTCATCAAAGCCCTTCATCCGTAAAGCCTGCTGGAGGAACGGCCATTTGACTTTATCATAAGCCTTCTCGAAATCCACTTTGAAAATAACACCATCGAGTTTTTTCGTATGAATTTCATGAAGCGTTTCATGAAGGACCACAACCCCTTCAAGGATGTTCCTATCCAGCATGAAAGCCGTTTGAGAAGGTTGCACTACTGCGTGCGCAATCCCCCTCTGTATTTATCTTAGTTATTCATTTGGTTTTGATGTCTCAGTTGCTTGAGCTGGTCAACTTCAATGTGCTTTTGAGCCAGTTAGCCAACAGTATATACTCATTCCACTAAAATTTGCAATTTGTGTTCTCTGTATTCAGGTGGATTTAGGCAGAATCTTGAATAAGGCCCTTAATTGTACTCCAGAACATGCACGAGACAAGAAGTTTCAGAACATCCATCTACTTTTTCTTTTCGATTATAACATTCACATACAGTTCTTGTATCTGGAACATTCTTGTCAAGGAATTACGTTAGAACACGGAATCAGAGGAAGAGATCTGGTTAGTCACATAAATGGTAAACTTCTCTGTTTTCTTCTTAATGAAAAGGTAGCGGTTCTGCTGTTTGCTCGGAAAAAGGAAACATAAATGGTTGACAAACTCAGAAAGTAAAGATGGTTTTCCCTAGAAGGCTGGAACTACTGTTTTTGTTGAAATAGAAGGGGGGGATGCCTAATCATTTGACATTTGTACAAATCGCTTCCATTCTACTTCCAGCTGAAACTTCTGAGGGCCATTTTCAGGTTTTTCACGAGCTCAACTGCGGACAAAAACCCCTCTTCGATCTGGAGAAAAGTGAACATGTTAATCTTCTGAACATATACACATTAGAATTATACTATCCGATCACAGTTAAGTAAGTTATAACCACATTTGCACAATGTATATATGACCAGGGCAGAAGGGCCCATGCCTTTGCTGTGATGGTGATGTTGAGGCAGGAGTCCGTAAACGGTATGACGTTGGTGTTTATGATAGACAGGCCCTGGTTTTCGAGCTCGGACAGGATCATCACCAGCACCCCTCTCCTCTCCTTGCAGCAGATATTCAGGAGTGCCATGTTCCCACGGATGCTGGCCTCAATGTCCGGGCTCGAGTACCCGGACCCGGAGCCGCTCCCGCTGGGGCATGCTGCATCGTTGTCGTCAGCGGATATGCAGTATTTGCTGTCGAACACCATGGACTCTGATGACCTCCCTGAGCCTTGCTCCAGGGCCTTCACCTTCTCTTCCAGGTTCTTCACGTAGTCGATGGTACTCCCCAGCTGAGAGAGCTTGTCAGTCTGAATAATATGGCAATGGCCAACTATTTAAGCTGCAGCCTGCAGGTACCTGGTGATCACATAAATGCAGCCAAGTTGTTTTGCCACGCACCTTCTTAATGCCAGGGATGATGGTGGCCAAGGCCACGAACTGCTGCTGCAGCTTCTCCCGCCGCTTGCGCTCGGCGATGACGTGCTCTTGCGGCGCCCTGCCCCGCCTCTCGGGCGCCTGCAGCTGCTGCATCGTCCCTTGGACTCCATCTCGCTGCCAGCCGGAGAAGCTCAGGGTGCTAGCCAGCTGGCCAGCGCCAAAGGAGAGGATGTTGGATGATGGCGGCGGAGACGGTTGGCCCAGCTCGTTCTTCACCATTGCCGATCCGAATGGTAAGTTCGGCAATGACGACGAGCCCCCAAAGCTTGGGAAATTGGAGCTGCGAGATGGATTGAATGTCGGGATTGGCATCGGTGGTGTGTAGCACTGCTCTTCGCAGCCAGGTAGCGGTGGCTCCGCGAACTGCTGCTCCCTACCGGGTACAGGTGCTGGACCCCCTTCTTGCTGATACATGCAAGCTAGTTCCTCCTGTTCCTGCCATGACCATTGCAATAAGATGTCACAAGTTTATGCAATAGCTACCTTCAACTCGCAGCATCTTATCCGCAAAAAGAAAAATTAACTCGCCGCATCTGAACTTTTACATGTTACAAGTGATTACAATTTACGACCAGATTAATGTGCTCACCGTCGGCGTAAGCCATTGGTTTGGTTGCTCCATCATATCACTGCGTACACAAGAAAAGCTTGATGGTTAAGACACATACAAGCGCAGAGGAACACCAATCTTGACAGGTAGAATTTCTGGTGAACGCATACCTGAAACCTCTGTCCTTTGCGTTTCTTGTGTTCTCTTCTTTCTTGACTTCCTTCCTTCCTGTCTTGCTTACAGAGGCATGCACTTATAACGCAAACAGTATGTACTTGCAGGTTTGGCTTCGCTGTCCGCACACTCCGTGCGAGTTTCAGAATTTCTTTCTCAAGTCTCAACACCTTTTCTGCCCAGTGCTTGGCCTGAGTGCCTGATATCACAGCTCTGATCTCTGAAGATCTCCCTCATGCAATCTTTAATACTCCCTCCGTTCCTAAATGTAAGTCTTTTTAGAGATTTCACTACAAACTACATACGGACGTATATAGACATATTTTAGAGTGTAGATTCATTCATTTTGCTCCGTATGTAGTCCATAGTGAAATCTTTAAAAAGACTTATATTTAGGAACGGAGGGAGTACATTCGAGAGATCCGTGATCTGAATCTGGTTTACAAAGAAACTCCTGTCGCGTACCTCCTCAACTCAACCTGTCTGAAGGTTCAGTAGTCCGATGAAAGTGGCACTTGGATATATAGAAAACTAGTGTGCACGCACGCATGGTTGCCAGACGAGGTCTGCTTCACTCGCAAAGTCGCAAGTGCGACAGTTGTGAGTTGTTGGAGTGTCGAATGCGACACTTTGTGAAGGATGAGTCACTCTAGTGTACATTTTCCGGATAAGTTTGGTGTTGGAGGGCAAGTACAGTGGTTATGAACTCCACTAGTATGCATATACCAATACCATACTATCATTCTGTCAATTGTTTAGGAGACCCATGCGATTATGGCGCTGCATTCTTTATGCTGAGCCTGCAAGCTTTAGGTTAATTGCACAAGCAAATCCCAGGAAAGCGGCTCCAAATCAAAGTGCAAATACAAGACAACTGTCTGGAAGAAAGTACAAACCCGACGAGGGCACAAGAAGAGGACAAATGGCTTATATATTCGTTTGCTTCAATCCCATCAACGAGGTTAGGACTTTAAGGTACTAGATTAGATACTCATCATGCTGTCGCATTGTTCTAGGTGCATGTGCAACTTGGAATATTTGATGACACCTTTCGGCTGCCACGAACAACTTTGCTGCATATAAGATTGGTATGCAAAATTTTGCCTAGATTTAGTTGCTTCTTGTCGTTCTGAATTTACTGCTATTACTCCCTTCGTTCCAAAATACTTGACCCCCACTTGTCTAGATATGTATGTATCTATACTTGTTTAGTGTCTAAATACATCCATGTCTAGACAAATGGGAGTCAACTAATTTGGAACGGAGGGAGTAGTTATTAGGCCATATCGTTTTGAGAGAAATACTCAACAATACTCCCTCAAAAAATATTCCCTCAAAATTTTGAGAGAGGTACTACATTTATGGGTAATTAACATGGCCCACTTGATCAACAATACTCCCTCAAAAACTAAAACTTGACCAACAATGCAACCTAAAACTCTGTACTACGTCATTTTTCATGGCATGTTTAGCATGTCAAGTACACCACTGGGGATTGCCAGCATCGATAGATCACTACACTGGACATCTCAGATTAGCTACCCACACTACAATCACATGCAAATGCTATGATTAAGTACATTTTCAGGTTAGTTAGACGAAGTTAGTAAACTTTGAGGAGTTTGCTTGTGCCAACCTGTGCCGCTAACTAAACATCTACATCTAGCAGAACCATCTTGTTGGCATGTTGCATCTGGATTGCATCTGAATATTTTGTTTGCAAAGTATACAGCTAATCCAAAAGGCACCAATGGAAGTAAACAATCGAGATGACTGATCTTTAGAGTTGTCACTTGTCAGGGTATCATAAGTTAATCTTGGAAAGGATGCTGTTATCATGGATATACAAAAGTAAGACCTGTGAGTTTACAATTAGTTTTACTAGAAGGGGATACTCACTGGCGACATCAAGAGATTTGTGTTTGGAACTACTCCCTCCGTTCCAAAATAGATGACTCAACTTTATACTAACTTTAGTACAAAGTTAGTATAAAGTTTGGTCATTTATTTTGGAACGGAGGGAGTAGTTTCCAAAGAAAACTCTGTCGGGTAACTCGACAGGAGCTGTCTGAAGATCGAGTAGGTTCGATGACAGTGGCACTTGGATAGAGAGTGTGCATGTATGGTTGCCTGACTAAGTCTGTTTCGCTGGGAAGCACGTACGACGGCTGCAGGTTGCAACCAAGTTGAGCAGACTGCGAGACTTTGTGAAGGGTGTGTACACTGTACATGCAGTAGGTTGAAGTGGTGGTGACATCTCTGTATATTTGGTTCTGGTGTTGGGGGTCATCAAGTAGAGTGCATATGAACTCCACTAGTGTGCATAAGATTATATATGTGCTAATATCATACTCCCTCCGTTCCGAAATAAGTGTCTCAACTTTGTACTAGAGCTAGTACAAAGTCGTACTAAGCTTAAGACATTTGTTTTGGGACGGAGGGAGTATCATTTTGTCAACCGCTCACGAGATCCATTCGATAATGGCGCTGCATTGTTTACCCTGAACCTGCAAGCTTCTAGACTACGGAAGCGGCCCAGATCCCAGGAAAGTGCCTTCGAATCAAAGTCCAAATACTGTTCCGGACAAACTGGTTGGAAAAGTCCAAGCCTGAAGAGGGCACAAGAAGAGGACAAATGAATTGTAAGTATATATGTATTTTTTGCTTTGATCCCATCAACGAGGTTAGGGCGATAAGCAACTATAGATTTTATCTGCTGTTGCATTCGTTAGATGTGTATAGTTCCTTTCCGGTATATCCCCGTTTTATAAGGGGTTTTCTGCACTTTGATACATGTAATGGCCTTTGCCCCTTAGGAAATACTAGTTGCCATTCATTCAACATGGTATCAGATGCTAGGTTAGCCTCTCGTCCCCGCACGATGCAACTCCGTGCGTCCTCTCGATTTTACTCATCGCCGGTCGTTTCCGCCCGAATCTGACGCTCGTTGACGAGCTCCTCGCGCAGCTGGCTCCTGCAGGCTGGTCGCCTTGTCCCAGCTGCCCGCGCTCGTTGCTGGCGAGCCGAGCGTCCGCCTCCTGCTGCTGCCCGCCTCTGCCCGGCCGGCCGGCCCCAGGCTGTCTCGTCTCCGCCCACCCCCACTAGCCCCGCTAGCTTCTCCGCTCGGCGCCTCCTCGGCCCGCACGCCCTCCACACCAGTCGGCCCCAGGCCCCCCTCCCGCTAGCTCCACACCCCCGCTCGCTCCTCCGCTCGGCGGGTCCCCAGCCGGCCCCTGGCTCCTCCGCTCGATCTCCTTGGCCCCAGGCTGTCTCCACTCGATCTCCTGCAGCTGAGCGCTTGCTCGTGCGGGCTACCTTTTCTCGATCCAGATCGGGTTTCCCGATCCAGATAAGGTTGACCAAAAAAAAAACAAAGAGAGAGAGGGACAACAATTCCCCATGTCTTCTTCGGGTTATATTGCTGTTCCTCGATGCTCACTGATCTTTGATGGCACCAACTATGCTGAGTTTGTGGGTTTCATGCGCATCCATATGCGGGGTCTTCTTCTGTGGGGCGTCATCTCTGGCGAGGTTCCCTGTCCGCCCAGCCCTGTTGCTCCGGTGGCCCCTGTTCCACCGGTTCCGCCGGTGCTTGCTGATGATGCTTCTCAGGCTGATCGGGATGCAGCCAAGGCTCTTGACGATGCTGCAGTTGATGCTTATGATCAGCAGGTATCCGCATATTCTGATGCTCTTTCTGTCTACCAGGATGATCTGTCTGCTTACACTCAGTGGTGCAATGATGATACTCGAGCTGCTGCTGTTCTTACAGCGAGTGTACTACCTCAGTTTGCTTCGGAGTTCATGGGCCTCGGCACTGTTGCAGCATGTGGTCCTATCTTTGTCAGCGCTATCAGCCATCTGGCGATGCTCTATACCTCTCTGTGGTGCGTCAGGAGCATGCTCTTCAGCAGGGTGACTCGTCTGTTGATGAGTTCTATTCACAGTGCTCTGCCATCTGGCGTCAGCTTGACTCACTGCGGGACAGTTGTTTGTGGCACTTGCCGTTGTTGCCAGACTACGAGGTCTGACTTGGAGTTTCAGAGAGTCCATGAGTTCTTATCTCGTCTCCCCTCTGAGTTTGAACCTCGCCGTGCTCACTTGCTTGCTCGTGGTCGTGTTCCTATCTCAGAGATACTTGCCGAGCTTCGTGCCGAGGAGACCCGCCTTCGCTCTGCTGGCTTGCTTCTGGTTCCGTCAGTATTGGCTGCCCGGGCTCCGGTGTCGTCTGCTCGCCTCACTGCTCCGCCGCTCCTGCCTACTCCTCCAGGGGGGTGAGCCGTCCTCCTTATGCTGAGAAGGGCACGTCGCGCCGTGACACCATCTGTGGTTACTGCTCCCGGCCAGGTCACCCAGAGCCTGATTGTCGCCAAAAGAAGCGAGACCAGAGGCGCTCCAGTGGGCCTCCTGTGTCTTCCTTGACTCCGTCACTCACTGATCAGGACATTGTTCGCCTCAAGCGTCTTCTTGCTTCCTCAGGCTCCTCGTCGACTGGCTCTGCTGCTGCTGTGACTGCATCCTCCCCCTCATCATCACAGGCATCTACACAGTCAGGTACATCTTCGTGGGTTCTAGATTCTGGAGCCTCCTTTCATATGTCTTCTGATTCTTCTTTGTTGTCTTCTCTCCGACCTCTTGATTCGCCTGTTAATGTTCTTACTGCCGATGGCACATCTCTTCCTGTTGCTAGTCGTGGTATTCTTTCCACTCCTTCTTTTTCTGTTCCAAGTGTTTCACATGTTCCTCGTTTTACCATGAACCTTTTTTCCGCTGCCCAACTTACTGATTCTGGTTGTCGTGTTATTCTTGATATCGACTCTTGCTCCATTCAGGATCGTCGCACCAAGGCTTTGGTTGGTGCTGGCCCCCGGCGCCGTGAGTCAGAGGACCTTTGGGAGATTGACTGGCTTTGTGTTCCTTCCGCTGCCACCACGTCTGCCAGCTCTCATGATCTTCCTGTCTCTTCGTCTGCATCCTTCCAGCAGTGGCATCATCGACTTGGTCACATCTGTGGCTCTTGCTTGTCTTCCTTAGTTTGTCAAGGCCTCTTAGGGTCTGTATCTGGAGATGTCTCCTTAAATTGTAATGGTTGCAGACTCGGCAAACAGACTTAGTTACCTTATCCTACTAGTGAGTCTGTATCTCAGCGTCCTTTTGACTTAGTTCATTCTAATGTCTGGGGTCCTACTCCCTTTGATTCAAAAGGTGGTCATCGCTACTATGTTTTGTTTATTACTGATTTCTCTCGCTACACTTGGCTCTACTTCATGAAATCTCGTAGCGAGGTTCTCCCTATATACAAACGTTTTGCTGCCATGGTTCACACCCAATTTGCCACGCCCATTCGTACTTTTCGTGCTGACTCCGCTGGAGAGTATATCTCTCAGCTGTTGCGTGGTTTTCTCGTGGAACAGGGTACTCTTGCCCAGTTCTCCTGTCCTGGTGCTCATGCTCAGAATGGCGTTGCCGAGCGAAAGCATCGTCATTTGCTTGAGACGGCTCGTGCACTGATGATTGCGGCTTCCCTTCCACCCCACTTTTGGGCTGAGGCTGTTTCCGCTTCCACCTATCTTATTAACATTCAGCCATCGACTGCTCTGCAGGGTGGCATCCCTATGGAGTGTCTCACTGGTCGCTCTCCTGACTACTCAGCTCTTCGTATGTTTGGATGCGTCTGCTATGTTCTTCTTGCCCCCTGCGAACGCACCAAACTGACTGCTCAGTCGGTCGAGTGTGTTTTCCTTGGCTACAGTGCTGAGCACAAGGGCTATCGGTGTTGGGATCCAGTGGGTCGTCGCTTGCGCGTGATGTGACTTTTGACGAGTCTCGCTCTTACTACCCATGTTCTTCTTCCTCGAGCTTCTCTGTGGACGACCTTTCTTTCCTTCTTCTCCCCGATACACCCTACTATGTGCCTCATGTGTCACCTCTTCCTCCGGCACCTCTCCTTCCTTCTCATTCACCTCTGACCCCGTCTTCTCCCTCCTCCTCCTCCTCCACCTCTCCCCCATCCTCTCCAGTCCGTCGCCCTCTCTCACCGTTTCCTCTCCACTATACTCGACGTTCTCGTACTAAGGATGTTGCCTCTGATGAGCCCTCCACCTCTGGTGCACCTCCTCTCACACCCCCTCCGGTTCATAACCTTCGTGCTCGGCCTCGCCCTCCGCCTGATCGCTACTCCCCTGATCGGTATGGTCTCTCTGTTTTGACTGAGCCCACTTCCTATCGCACTGCCATGACTCAGTCTGAATGGCAGCTTGCGATGGCCGAGGAGCTTGTTGCCCTTGAGCGCTCTGGCACATGGGATCTCGTTCCCCTCCCTTCTGGTGTTCGTCCCATCACCTGCAAGTGGGTCTACAAGCTTAAGACTCGCTCCGATGGTTCTCTTGAGCGCTACAAAGCTCGTCTTGTGGCCCGTGGTTTTCAGCAGGAGCAGGGGCGCGATTATGATGAGACTTTCGCTCCTGTGGCCCACATGACCACTGTCCGCACTCTTCTTGCTGTGGCTTCTGTTCGTCAGTGGTCTATCTCTCAACTTGATGTTCAGAATGCTTTTCTCAATGGCGAGTTGCGTGAGGAGGTTTATATGCAGCCACCACAGGAGTACTATGCTCCGGATGGTATGGTCTGTAGACTTCGCCGCTCTCTATATGGTCTCAAACAGGCCCCTCGCGCCTGGTTTGAGCGCTTCGCATCTGTGGTGACCGCGGCTGGTTTCTTGCCCAGTGACCATGATCCCGCGCTGTTTGTTCACACGTCTCCTCGTGGTCGGACTCTTCTCCTTCTCTATGTTGATGACATGATCATCACTGGTGACGACACTGATTACATCGCCTTTGTTAAGGCCCGCCTTCACGAGCAGTTCCTTATGACTGATCTCGGCCCTCTTCGCTATTTTCTTGGGATTGAGATCTCCTCCACCTCTGATGGCTTCTACATCTCTCAAGAGAAATACATTCAGGATCTTCTTGCTCGAGCTGCTCTCAGTGATGACCGCACTGTTGTGACTCCTATGGAGCTCAACGTTCAGCTTCATGCCTCTGATGGTGACCCTCTCCCTAATCCCACTCGCTATCGTCACCTCGTCGGTAGCCTTGTCTATCTTGCTGTTACGCGTCCTGACATCTCCTATCCCGTTCACATCATGAGTCAGTTTGTTTCAGCCCCCACCTCTGTCCACTATAGTCACCTCCTCCGTGTTCTATGATATCTTCGTGGCACGATCTCTCAGCGCCTTTTCTTTCCTCGCTCCAGTTCTCTTGAGCTCCAGGCTTACTCTGATGCTACCTGGGCTAGTGATCCCTCTGATCGACGCTCGTTGTCTGCTTACTGTGTCTTTCTTGGTGGCTCTCTGATTGCCTGAAAGACAAAGAAACAGACTGCAGTTTCTCGCTCGAGTACAGAGGCTGAGTTGCGAGCCATGGCTATGTTGACGGCCGAGGTGATCTGGTTGCGATAGTTACTTGAGAATTTTGGTGTGTCGGCTCCTACCTCGACTCCCTTACTGTCAGACAGTACTGGTGCTATCAGTATTGCGCGTGACCCGGTGAAGCATGAGCTCACCAAGCACATCGGTGTGGATGCCCACTTTGTGCGTGCTGCTGTGCAGGATCAGATTCTCGCTCTTCACTATGTGCCCTCAAAGTTACAGTTGGCTGACTTCTTCACGAAGGCACAGACTCGAGCGCAGCATACCTTTTTCCTCTCCAAACTCAGTGTTGTTGATCCACCATGAGTTTGAGGGGGGGTGTTAGATGTGTATAGTCCCTTTCCGGTATATCCCCGTTCTATAAGGGGTTTTCTGCACTTTGACACACATGTATATGTAATGGCCTTTGGCCCTCAGGAAATACTAGTTGCCATTCATCCAACAGCATTGTTCTAGGTGCATGTGTAACTTTGCTTGGAGTATTTGATGGCACCTTTGGGCTGTCAGGAGCAACTTTGCTGCATACTGTGATGCAAATTCTTGCCTAGTTTTAGTGGTTTCTTGTAATTCTAGACTGACTATTATCTCTCAAAAGTCAAAACCACATGGCCTAATCAGTATTACTGACAAGCCACACAGTTAACTTTATTTATAGACCAATTAACATGGCCAACTTGATCAAGTACAACCTAATACTCTGCCCTGTAACTACTCCATCATTTTCCATGGCCTTGCTAACATGTCAGGGTGTGCACCACTGGATTGCCACTTTTCCAGGGTTAGCAAGTTACTCCACTGGGCCACTTGGGTTAGTAACCCAAAATACAACCACATGCAAATGCTATGGTTAAGTACATTTTCAGCTTAATTAGAAAAAACTTTGTAAATTTTGAGTACACATTCTGATTTATTATCACACATCTGGATACATTTATTAGCTCACATTCGTATATATTGCTCAATTAACCATGCACAAATGTTTCGGGCCTATATACTTTATTATAGCAACTACGGCTGTTGAAATTTCTGCTCAAGTTTCTGCTCTTGTAGACTCAGACGCTAAGCATTGCATAGTCCTTGGTTTTCTTGCCGTCAAGTTTGCTCGAGAAAACAACCTTAGCAACCTCGTCCACCCTCAGGGTCTTGTACTTCTTGAGCTCGGCTCCAACTATTTCAGATAGTGGGCCCACGCTCATATCAAACTTTGGGAGGTGAAAAGCCGAAATGGACATCCTCTCCTTGTGAGGATTAACGGTGACCCTGTGCTCAATGCTTTGGTACTTTCCATTTGTCAATATCTACAAATAAAGAGTGCTCAAGTTAATAGTTGGGGACTTATTTATTACAGTGAGTATATGGCATTTTAGTCTTCATGATCTCGCAAAATACTAATACAATGTTAGAGATATCTTAATAAGAAAAGGAGAACACATTAACATATCAACAGTTGCATAGATATACCTCAAGAAAGTCACCAACATTCACCACCAATGCCTTGGGCTGGGGTTTTACTGGCACCCATGCATCTTGTCTCTTGATCTGGAGCCCTCCCACCAGATTCAGCTCCCACACCAGCGTTAGCATGGAAATGTCGGAATGTGGTGAAATCCCCAAAACCTTATCATGAGCCACGGGGCATGCAGGGTAGTAGGTCATCCTCAATGCCTGACTCACGTACGTATCTCTGGGGAGATCAACGCCTAGGTTTCTGGCGATGATTGCCATGAGCGAGCCAGTCACCCTCATCAGCTCAGCGGAGTACGACCCAATGGATTCCCTGTTGCATTGAAAAAAATCCATATCAGAGACGACGCTTCTTATGGTTTCAAGGTTTAGCTAGTTTATGGTATATGTACATGCTTGAATCTCGACGGCAATTGGCCAAGATAATTACCTGAAGCTGACAGGAGTTGTAGGCCATGGTCTCATTTCACGATCGTGAGGTGGCTGGGTCACTAGGTAAAGCCTGTCACACCAGTCGAGCGTTTGATGTTCGGACTCAACAAATGCTTGGCCATAGCCTTGGAGGTCTCCAGGCAACTGGCCAAATCTGTTCTTCTCATCAAGGGGAAGCCTGAAGAAGTGCTCGAGGTCGTTCCTCATGTTTTCAAGAACTGTGTCAGGAATTCCATGGTTTTTCACCTGTAAATTGTATGTATTATATGTAATTGGCTCCTTGGAGAAAAACTGCAGTATTTCTGTCTGAAAGGATATATAAAAGGTGATAAACTTGGAATAGAAATATATGATAGCTTAACTTTTTTAATTAGCAGAGTGACTTGCGCATTTACGCAGCAAAATTTTCTTTACTCTAGAGACCTTTTCATTTGCTCAGTAAGGCAACAACATAGTTATTGACATATATTTGCTGATGGTAATGAATTATTACTTGATATGATTTGTTCCTTCTAGTTCTTTTTGCCAAATCACTATTGTTTTCCTGACTGTGCACTTTTTTATTTTGCATTGACTTGACATGTAGTGGTTCTAACTTATTGCATACTCCCTCCGTCCGGAAATACTTGTCATCAAAATGGATAAAAGGGGATGTACCTAGATGTATTTTAGTTGTAGATACATCTCTTTTTATCCATTTTGATGACAAGTATTTTTGGACGGAGGGAGTACTAAGCATCTGTTTGGTGGTTACAACCATTACGGTTTTAGCCACGACAACATTTGTTCTCCGTACAATTAATACGTTGTAGGCATGCTATGTGATATTTATGCTCCATCATTGTATACATAAGTTTTAGTCTGAACTTTATATCTAAATATCTTTTTTTGCGAAAATATCTAAAATGATTGTCTATTTTTTATTTATTAAATTCATTCTTGAAATTAAGTATTTGTCTGTACTTCTATCTTTTAAGTTCTTTTTGGTCACCGCTTGCACTCCGTGCAGAATATAGCTGAGAGTATCTCTTGCTTTATTGGCCATTCGATTCTGTTGCATGTCCATGTCCATATATATCGAACCCCCTCTGAAATAAAAATTATTTTCTAACGTTTAATAATACACAGATCCAAGAGGAGATGGTAACAGGCTAACACCTACACTTAGCCTACTAGTAGAACGCCCGTGCGTTGCCACGGGCTTTTAATTTGTCTTTTCCGATTGCACCATTGAATACAAAGCATATCAAATTTTGCGCACATAGATTTTTCTGATTGCGCATATAATGTATATCATATTTCACATATATACAAAAGATGGTGTACGTGCATAATTGAAAAATAATTGAAATTCAATTCACCCATAATGTAACTCAATAATGTATACATTGACAACAATAATATAAATAAGCATATGTTATAAACTAAGATCTAATTGATGCGTTTAAGATATTACCATTAAATATCAGAAATATTGTCTTTAGCTTCATTTGCACGATATTTTAGCAAGTATAATAAAAAATTATTTCTCAACTCATAAGCATCCTGCACAAGCAATTTTTATATATAATTAACATGAAAATGTAATCGAGTAAATATATACCTACAGATTTCTCATGCACTTCTGTAGTATACTTTTTTTATATAAATAAATCACTCAACATCTTATTCTTTCACCACCAACTATCTCCGCAACCCCAGTCCATGTTCACCACCCCACCTCAATTAGTGACATATCTAGCTCCCACTCCCCCCCCTCCATCAACACACACTTTTAATATCTGACACAAAACGATGCACTTGTGCTAAATTTCTTACTAAAGCTCTCTATCTCTCCTCTCTCTCTCTGATTTTAATATGCCAGTTTCCCTCTCCTTAATCCTCTCTTTCACACCCTGCATATGTCCCTCCCTCCCCCACTCTATCCACCACCTTCCATCTCTCTCTCTCTCTCTCTCACACACACACACACACACACACACACACACACACACACACACACTTCTCCCTTCCCTTTCCCTCTCTCACAACTCAAAACTTAATTTTGCTCAGCATAACATTCGGCGGCTATAGAATATCCTAGAAGCTTAAATATTAAAGGGAAATCTTAGCCTTTGTAGGGGCTAAGACAACCTTTTGAACTTAATCCTGGCTCATTTACTCCACCACTGTAGAGCACACAAATTTATGGTTATACTCCATACAACAACAAATAAAGATTCAGAGGGTAAACTTTTTAATCCACTACTACACTTGACATGAGCACCATGGCAACAGTTCTATAACACAACTTGTGCTTGCAAGTAAATAACTGTTAGCACTGGTTGCTCTTTGGCCAATTATAAACGTCAAGGTTCCCATTCCGTTCGTCCTCCCGTCCCACCTCCCTATGTAACATGCCTCCTGGTACCTCATCTTCTTTGGATACTCCCATTTCGGTATTTTCCACTCTCCCATTTTTCCTTTTAGTGTACGTTGCGCACCCCACTGCCACTGGATGGCACCCCCTTCCAAGAGTACACCTTGTTGCCACCAGGCGACATCGCCATCCAGGAGTACACCAGCCGGTCCACGCCAGCCATTGGCAAATAACAGATAGCATTTGCTGCTCTTCCACCAATTATTATCTTCAAGGTTCCCATTCTGTTCATCCTCCTGTCCTGCATCATGGACACTCCCATTTCGGTATATTCCACCCTCCCACTTTTCCTTTTCTTGTATGTTGCCGCACCCTGCTGCCACCGGACAACACCCCCATCCAGGAGTACACCCTGTTGCCACCAGGTGACATCGCCACCAATTGGTCCATGCCAGCCAAGATCAAATCCTCGGCATCATTGCAGAAGAACTTCACCATGAGGCTCGCTGACAATCTCCCGCAAATCCTACAAGAGGTTAGGTACAGTTCACACATCCTTTTTCACATGTGCAATTGAGATCAGATATATTATCCATACAAGGTCCTCAGAGTTATTATATTTTTCATGGTGCATAATGGATCAACCGCAGTCTGGACGTTGAGATCTCATCTCATTCCATCGTGTAGCAATATATTCTGGTGGTTCAATATTAACATTAACTATGTTAAACATGTACCTATGGAAGAATCAAGCACATCAGATAACATATTTTAATGAAACATTGCCAACATTTTTGTACCACAAAATCACTCTTCTTCCTCCATCCATTATTTTCTCCTCCTGAATCCAAGCAATTATATATATACAGTATGCAAGAAACCAAAATCCCAAGAGAAATAAATCTTTTTGGTTCATGTGTTCTAGTCTAGAAAGAATGCACATATAAAAAAACCACAAAGCTAGAGGGATAAAAAAAATACGAGGCCAAGTAAAATAGCTCAAGTATGGTACAACATGCAATTTATGACATCATGTTCTATGCCTCAATCCTCATATCACTCTTATCAAATGAAGACAAGGGCAAGGTACATACCTTTTCTTATGTTGAAGAGGAAAAATATATGACTCAATGTGCTTAGCTGCATAAAATTAATTTTTGTTGTCAAGTAATGTCATCCAAATAATTATCTATACCAACAGATGATCATGGTAGCTAACAAACTTACGAGAGAAGTGAGCAGTCTTATACAATAATAGCCACTAAGTTATAAAATAAAATTGCCAAAATGCAGCTTCGGATCAATTATGGTCAAAGACTCTGCAAAATGCGACTCTGCGATGATAAGCTTGTTTGATCTTACATGCATTCTCTTTTACACCACACATGATAAGCTGCAAGGTACATTCCACCTCAATAGAATGGATATAAATTATATAAATTCAAAAGGATTGTGCACTTCCGCATTGGCAAAAATCTTGCAAGGCATAAGCCACAAAACCATGAAATATATTACAGAAAAATATTCATAATTTCACATCTTAGAATTTAGAGACATGTAGGAGATAGGAACACATGCTTGTAGTGATTTAGCAAGAAATTTGAAAGTGAAAGCAAGATAAACAACTTACCGATGCACACAGAATACCGTGGAATTGAAATTTGGGTTGCCGCATTGCAATGGTTTGCTATGGTCCTGCAGTAATATGTGTAAGAAAGCAAAATTAGAGTGTCTCTTGGCATAGTATACTGAAATTAAATCTACCTTTCCTCCAATCTGATAAATAACTGCACGTAGGAAGAGAAGAATATCATGCAAGATATTTCTCAAGTATTTAGCACCATACCATATCAGCAATACAAGAGTCACAAAAATTCAGTGAAAATGTTAAGAACAGAAAAGTAGGTAGCTTGGCTGGACAACTTTGCTTTGGAATGAACACATGGAGTATTGAGAAAGGGTAGTAATACAAATATATTCTTGGACGATTGAACAATTAAAAAGATAAATGGTTACAGAAAAAACTGAAACATAAACACCAGATTTGCTTTGGACAACACATAGGAAGTAGCTGAACTCAAAGCTTAACATGGCATATATGTAGGCTCACTTTTCATTTCAATATCAAGAATTTGGAGTTCTGTTGATGGTTAGCGATGAAAAGAATCATGATTTGTCTCCATATTCGGAGCTGGCTCTGCCATGCTTACTTTGTCATTGCCCATTGGATAAATTTGAGTAATTTTCCTGGGAGTCACTCTGCAACTAATGTGTAAATTTTAAAATTCTGAATTCGACTGCACACATGCGACACACAATTGAACGGAATCAAATAGCTAAGGTGAGGCCAGAAAAAGTAAATAGAGTTCACTGACCTGTTCCTCAGCGGCTGTGACGAACTACTCGACCAATTGGATGCATGACGAGAGGGCCACCGGGAGAACAGGGACGACAACCGATGCCTTGGGTGCGTCGGGCACCAAGTAGCAGCGGCGTCGCAAGAACCTTTTCCGCCATGACTTCACCAGTAGCCATTACAGCCTTGTACACAAGACCAAATGATCCATGGCCCAGAATCGTTGTGACCTTTTTGGTAGCCTTCTGCAGATCCCAGAACAACCAACACAGTAACATGGAGCAATCAGAAAAATGTTACTTTGCTTCTGGCTACTCACACCAACACTAACATTCACAATAAGATCATGGTATAAGTTGCATGCATGCATTTCTGGAGCTGCCATGAACGTACGAATACTAATTGACGCACGGAGAAACGACTATGACCTGGCTTGCGTATCTTATCCTATCCTTAGATCAAATGCATTAGACAGTCAAGCTGATATATTTCAAAATTACAATTCACTGATCATGTGATCTTAATACTACAACCAGGATTGCAATGGAGGAGTAGTTGCCATACTTGTAATGGTACTTCGGGATCCCAAAGACGGACAGGGGCTGGTCCCTGACGTTGTTACCCCGCCCGCCCCAGAAGGCGACTTGCTTCCCCGCCGGCAGCAGGTTGTTGCCCCAGCAGCTTTACAATTTTAGAATGCCGTTTTCCACGTGTAGGTGTAGCAGCTAACAACTTTGAACCAAACTGAAAAAATAGTCAAAATGGAATCCTTTCTAACCTCACGATGCCTATGAATTTCAAGTAGCCATCATTTAAACATCAGACACATTGTCCATGCAAAAAGAGGTGAAAAAAAAATCAAATCTGAACTGAACTTGACAGAATTCAGAAGTTGTATAGTTGACAATGGACCATCATATACAACAAGATCTAGTAAGCAATGCAAGAGCACACACGTACAAAGTGGTGAACATGCCTGATTGGTACTTTAATTTAACACATCGAATCTTGGAGTTAGCTAGGTCTAGTTATGCATACAAAGTTTAACATCAAGTGGCTGAGTTAGCAATGTCTAGCACGAAGTTAGGCATGTGACCTTCATGGGAAGAACTGGACATACCAATTCATTTGTGAAGTCGGTATTTTCCACTCTCCCACTTTTCCTTTTAGTGTATGTTACGCACCCCACTGCCACTGGATGGCACCCCCTTCCAAGAGTACACCTTGTTGCCACCGGGCGACATCGCCATCCAGGAGTACACCAGCCGGTCCATGCCAGCCGTTGGCAAATAACAGATAGCATTTGCTGCTCTTCCACCAATTATTATCTTCAAGGTTCCCATTCTGTTCGTCCTCCTGTCCTGCATCATGGACACTCCCATTTCGGTATATTCCACCCTCCCACTTTTCCTTTTCTTGTATGTTGCCGCACCCTGCTGCCACCGGACAACACCCCCATCCAGGAGTACACCCTGTTGCCACCAGGTGACATCGCCACCAATTGGTCCATGCCAGCCAAGATCAAATCCTCGGCATCATTGCAGAAGAACTTCACCATGAGGCTCGCTGACAATCTCCCGCAAATCCTACAAGAGGTTAGGTACAGTTCACACATCCTTTTTCACATGTGCAATTGAGATCAGATATATTATCCATACAAGGTCCTCAGAGTTATTATATTTTTCATGGTGCATAATGGATCAACCGCAGTCTGGACGTTGAGATCTCATCTCATTCCATCGTGTAGCAATATATTCTGGTGGTTCAATATTAACATTAACTATGTCAAACATGTACCTATGGAAGAATCAAGCACATCAGATAACATATTTTAATGAAACATTGCCAACATTTTTGTACCACAAAATCACTCTTCTTCCTCCATCCATTATTTTCTCCTCCTGAATCCAAGCAATTATATATATATACACTATGCAAGAAACCAAAATCCCAAGAGAAATAAATCTTTTTGGTTCATGTGTTCTAGTCTAGAAAGAATGCACATATAAAAAACCCACAAAGCTAGAGGGATCAAAAAAATACGAGGCCATAGTATACTGAAATGGTTTGCTATGGTCCTGCAGTAATATGTGTAAGAAAGCAAAATTAGAGTGTCTCTTGGCATAGTATACTGAAATTAAATCTACCTTTCCTCCAATCTGATAAATAAATGCACGTAGGAAGAGAAGAATATCATGCAAGATATTTCTCAAGTATTTAGCACCATACCATATCAGCAATACAAGAGTCACAAAAATTCAGTGAAAATGTTAAGAACAGAAAAGCAGGTAGCTTGGCTGGACAACTTTGCTTTGGAATGAACACATGGAGTATTGAGAAAGGGTAGTAATACAAATATATTCTTGGACGATTGAACAATTAAAAAGATAAATGGTTACAGAAAAAACTGAAACATAAACATCAGATTTGCTTTGGACAACACATAGGAAGTAGCTGAACTCAAAGCTTAACATGGCATATATGTAGGCTCACTTTTCATTTCAATATCAAGAATTTGGAGTTCTGTTGATGGTTAGCAATGAAAAGAATCATGATTTGTCTCCATATTCAGAGCTGGCTAGCAGTGGACCTGCCATGCTTACTTTGTCATTGCCCATTGGACAAATTTGAGTAATTTTCCTGGGAGTCACTCTGCAACTAACATGTAAATTTTAAAATTCTGAATTCGACTGCGTGCGTCCGTCCACACCGAGGGAGAGGGAGAGAGGGAGATGGGGATAGTACCAAATCCGAAGCAACATGTAGCCAACCTGCAAGAAATCCATCGACGGCGGCTCAGATCCCGGCCAACCCCAGCAAGCCCTCAACAGGAGTGCGACACGGGCCCCGCCGCTTGGTCCCCAGTCCTCACGGCCGTGCAGGACTCCCGCACCGGCGGCAGCCCCGAGGGGCCTCCAAGCCGATGCGCGACCCGACACGGGGGAGGGGCTGGCCCCGAGGAGCGGTAACCCGGCGACTCCGTCGGTCAGGAGCTGGGCGGCGCCTTCCGTCATCGCCGCCGTTTGGGGAGGGATGCGGTCCCGGTCGATGCGATCATTGGCCACGGCGAGCGGGACAGACTCGACGGCGGGATTCAGACGGCGGAGCATGGATACAGGAGATGGTGGCGCATCGATGGGAGATGGGTGCGGGCGCGGCTGCGGTGGGCGGAGCGTCGGCGGCGGGCGGCGTGCGGTGAGGCTGGGCGGGGCGGGGCAGGAGGTGGCGGCGGGACGGAGGTCAAGATGGGATCGAGGAGGAAGGTCGTGCGAGCTGGGCTTTTTTTTTCTCTTTTCTCCTCCCGACGAAAAAAAACCTGGAAGGTGGGAGTTGTCCCGGGTTAACCTACGAAATTTCGTAGATTTTTTTAGGACGAAAAAAAACCAGGGGAGGTGGGACGAAAATTGACCGGCGGAGACTACCAACCGTTTCATTAGGAGTAGAGATACGTGTTTCTGTTTGCAGCTAGTACTAATCAATCCGAGCCCTCCCTGACAAAAAATATATTCTCAAAATTATAGAGCGGACACAGGTCTTTATGTCTTTAATTTGACCAACAAAACGTGTGCACACAGCGATGCAAATGGGCACCCTCTGAACCTTATTTAGTTCAACCAAATTAATTGAGTTTCCAAAATCACAACCGTCAGAATTTTGGTTTATCTGGTGGAACTAAAATCAATTTGTATCTCTTATATGTACATATTCTGCAATGCTGATTTAAGAGTTGTTATGATTTTATACGTGTTACAAAAAATATACATCACGGTCTACGAAAGCAAATACCGGGAAATATGTTCAAACATGGGATTTTTTGACTTGGAACAAAACCATATACCTGGAAGAAGCCCCACTCCTCACAAGCAGACTTGAGCCTGGCCGCCTCCAGTTGATAGCTCTGGGGATCGAGGAGCATACCGAGGTCGATTACAGGAATGCTCTGGCTGCTATCATCGCCATGAGCAGCAACGGCGACATCATCAGCCCTCGCCGGCCTGATGTACCGCTTGATGGCCTCCTCCGTCAGCTCCGCCGCGTCCGCGGCCAGCGCCTGGACGTTCTTCACCGGCATGGTCTTCCCGTGCGACCATTTCCCTTCCGCGCTCTGCTTGGTCTCCATATTGTGCCTGCGTGTAGTACCAAGGTAGGAGTACTTGGGATTTATAGCCGTGGAGAGCCGTGGCAGTGAACGCAAGCATTATAAAACCTCTATCATTGATTTGGATCACAATTTCAAATCAAACAACTCGGGTTCCACGAGGCACCCAATCAGCATTGTTGTCTGTGCCTAGAAAGCGCAAGCAGCTAGTTGCCACCGACTACTACTGTTGGCAGCATGGAGAAATTTTGGCCTGGTGCTTTCAATCATGCATTATGGTTATCATTGAGAGGAGTTCACAAGGATGGCAGGCACTCTGATGACCAGCTGTCAATCAAGAAGATCAAGGCAAGCAACAATAATGGCATTCGACATAAGTGTTTCCACCCTTAAACGCTCCCAACTTTCAAAATTTAATTTTGAATATTTCAAAAACTTCAAAAACTTTTTTGCGAATCTTCACAAGACATATGTCTACAGTGTATGAAAATGCAAATCCGAATTTGAAATACATGGAGAAACAAAAAAGGAAATAAAAAAGATAGATTGTGTTTTTTTTTCCGAACGTGCAAAAGATTTGCGTGTCGATAGGAAAATGTAATCCCATAGTTAGATTCACGTCTGAACATGGGGCTTCTCAGCGATTTCAACTTTCTGGCCGTTGGATCTTGAGCTTGATGCGTTCTGGACCTTTGGATCTGCCCCTGTGATGAGCTGGGCCGTTGGATAAAATTCGAAGTTGGAGCAATGAATAGTGAACTTCTTTTTTCACTTCAGGCTACTGGTTATCTCTCGCTGAATAGTGGGTGTCAAGACACTTGCGGGCCACGCCTGTCGGCGGCTGTGGCTAGGAGAGTACCCGGCGGGCTTCTTCTGCGGTAGAAATCGCGTGCCACCGCGTGTAAATTTGATGCCCCACCAAGGGTATTACCGGAATTTGCTCTCTTGTGTTTTGGAGATTGTTGACAGAAACAGGCTTGGACTGATTTGTTTGCTAGTGCGCACAGAGAGAAATAGTCCATGCAGAACCGAAAATAATACTGTCTCTAGTGCCAAGTTCGAGGAACTTCACCAAAGAATATCTGCTTTGCAGAGAAGAATGAGCTACATCCGTTGAAGACATGTAGGAGAGAAGATCAATGAGAAGGAGTTAACCCCTCAAAGATTTATTGCCGATGTGAAGCAATTGGTTCGGAGTTTCTGTCCGAAGAAAATTGACTGCATCCAATGAAAGTCGAAGACAAAGTGAAGCCGTAGTATTCATTCGTTGTTCTTCTTTCATTTATTTGAGTCATAGGATCTCCGTACTATTAAGAGTGGTATAGGTTCTCGTAGCTTAGATCCGCTGTGATGATTAGCCCAAAACCTATGCGAGACTGAGATAAATCTCTTTATGTTTTGAATGATTACCTGCCAGCAGTAGAAGTTGCTCTTCATGCTGCAGAAGATATCTTTCGATCAGAGGAGTTAGCATTACTTGCTCCGCAAATAATGTTACCGTTGTGCTCAATTTTCGACCGTTGGACTCATGTCGTTCGTCCATTGGCTGCTCCACATGTCCAATTTGGTCATTTCCCTTCAAGGAAGGCTGCGGCTATAAATAGCCACCCCGCTCCAATGTTGTCCGTTGGCTGCTCCAGTTAAGATTTTTGAGAAGATTGTTTGAGCATCCCCTCTCCGAGTGATTTGAGTTTAAGATCCACCAAGAAAAAAAATCAAGAGCCCAAAACTTAGACAGTGGTTAAGCATCAAAGTAGTTCTGAGTTAGAGTTCTTGTGCCTATTACTCTTGAGAGTTGCGCACTCTCTAGACGGATAGGTGTCGGCTCGAGTGATTGAAGAGTCATTGTCTTCACCGAGCAAGATCTTCAACAACCAAGAGTTATTGTGGTTCGCGAAGGTCGATCGAAGGTTTGGTGATCGACCTTCGCGAACAACCAAAATGTCTGAAGCTCCGAGTTGAAGAAGAATAGGGTGAATAGAGTTATATTTTGTGTTAAATCACAACCCCTCCAGCCAGACGTAGTCCTTGGGTAGAAGGGCGAACTAGTCTACCAAACACATTTGTCGGCCATTAAGCACCACTAGTTCATTCCACCTTACTGCATTTCCTTCAGTAGTTTACTTTTGTGTTCTGTGTCGATAGTTTACCTGATTAATCATTGTTTGTTGCATAGCCTTCGTCTCCATCTCGCTTATTGTTCCCATCCATTGTGTTCGTTGCTCGTCATTCGATTATCTCATCCTTTTCTTCTGTCGTTCCGGTCACATATTGCTCGTTGCTCTTGTCGTGTGTTTTTCTTTCATAGTACCAACTCTGTCTTCATTCATGTTACTATCTGTTCGCATATTGCATCACTATCATTGTTGTCAAACCAGTGATACCCTATGCTCGAATTGCTATTATTACTTTCCTCGATAGATATGTTCCTATCTAGTGTGCTTGATTGAGTTCTTGTCTATCGAACTTTTTTCCCGCTGCTGTGATTGGGAATTGTTCAAAACATTCGCAAGAATTTTTGAATCTCCCATTCACCCCCTGGTCGATATACTCTCGGTCCTAACAAGGAGTATGTGCTGGATTAGCCCCTAGAAGGCAATTTGGGCCACCAGGGCCCAATAGGGAAGGCTCCCCACTTTTCCAAGTGGGAAGGCCAAATTGGAGGGGGGGGGGGGGGGGGGGGAGGAGTCCTACTCCCCCCTTGGCCGGCGAACCAAGGAGGCATTCCCTCCTTTGTGGCAGCCCCTCATCTCCCCTCTAACCTATATATACATGAGGTGTTGGCCCTTTTATATACACAAGTTTTGGAGCCTCCTCTTGTTCAAAAGTTGATCCTACTTGTTCAATTGGAGCTTGACCTAGATCCTCTAATCCTTATAATTATAAACCCAATGTGTTTCTAATCTCCTCCCCCTAATTCTCCGGTGACGATTAGCTCTGGACGGACGCATGAAGTGTACACCCTCTCCCGCAAGCTGGGCCGGCCCATGTATCTTTTTTTCTTCTAATTTTGACCCACAAAAACAAAACTGTGAGCGTGGTGGGGGATTCAAACCAGGGACTTCCTAATTGAAAGCATGCCGCAATAACCACCCGGGCACAACATTTTGATGTAATTAATTACCTCTTTTCAATCTTTTTATTTAGTATTTTTTTTCTTTTTCTTTTTTGCTAAATGTGTGAATTTTTCAATTTCACAAAGTTTTTCAAATTTGATGAACTTTTTTCAAAATAGATGATTTTTTTGAATTTGATGAACTTTTTTGAAATTCATAGGACTTTGTTTTTCAAAAAACGATGAACTTTTTCAAATCCTTTGACTGTTTCAAAATCGATGACCATTTTTCAAATTCGATGAATTTTTTAAAATCCAATGATTTAAAAAAAAACAATGATTTTTTTTTGAAAATGATGAAGCTTTTCAAATTCAAAAAACATTTCCCAATTTGATGATGGTTTTTCAAAATCCATAAAAAAATCAAATTCATAAACTTTTTCATTTTTATTCTATTTCATATCCTTTTTTATTACCATTTGTAGGTACTATAAGAGAAAGCAGGGAGCAGAAAAGATCGAACGGAAGAAAAACTGTAGGGAACGTACAAAATGAGTGTACATGAGAACAAGCAAAGGATTAGTTGTGGGCCCAAGGATCGCTAGGGTCCCCAAGTTAGTTTCCTGGCGCATACCGCTCCACACAAGAGCTCCTCATCTCATTTGCACCAAATCAAAACAAGTGAATTTGGACGATCACGTCACATGATCAATTCATACACAAAAGTACAATCAACAATATTTTTTGTTCTTCGATGATTTTGTTACTAAACGCAACTTGCAAGTCGCATTTTCTATCCACTAGAAGTTCCTACGAATATGGCTGCAACTAAAAACCATTATTAGTTTTTTTTAATGTGTATATGATTTAGAAATCTCTACCCTGATATTCAGTAATATTAAAGATATATATTGACACATGCATATATATGAAAATATATGGTTATGCACTATAAGTTTATGCGATATTACAAATTAAATTCGAAAGATTTTTTTAACAATAGAGAAAAAATTATACATCATACAATTTAAGTTTTGCATAATTGAATTTTTAAAATGATATACAATATAGTTGTGTAACACTGAATAATATAATTATTATTTGGAAATATTGTTATGTGGCTAAGTAATATAAAATCATATTAACTACAATTTTAATATGGTACACTTAGTTTAAAATAAGTATAAGAGGTTAGTATGAAAGACAATAGTTTTATATCTCCTCGGGTTTAAAACTTGTTTGGACTGGCTTTGGTTGTAGACCCATTAAATTATTTTCTAATAGTTTTTTTCTGGCTGGCTAAATTCATTCTGCTTGTTATAGGCCGCGTCTGTACCTCGCTTCTAGGGAGGTAACCTTACAAATCGCTGAAGAGCCTAGCAGCCACGCAAGCATATGGGCTGGCCTAGTGCGCGAGATGCCATTGTCTTATTTTTTATTCATAATTTTTGTTTTAATTTTTTTCAATTTTGATTATACTTCCAATTTTTGTAAATACATATTTAACAAAACACACAATACATAGGACATATAAAAATGTTAATAAAGTATTTTAGAATTGTAAATGTATATATAGAAAATGACTCTCATGTGTACGAAAAAATATATGACAAATATATAATTTGTGTGAAAAAAGTTGATCATGTATTAAAAAATGTTAATCCAAGCATTAGAATAAATCTTTAGCTAGTATTTTAAAAAATCAATTATTTGAATAATGCTAAATGTGTATAGGAAAAAATGTTGACAATGCATTTGAAAAAAAATTAAACTTGTACTTTCAAAATGGTTAATCAAGCATTTGAAATATGTTAAATATGTATAGAAAAAAAATGTTGACCATGCATTAAAAATATATTTAATCTAGTATTTGGAAAATCTTAATAAAGAATTTGAAAAAAGTAAAATTTGTATAAAAAACGGTGACCATGTATTGAATTTTTTAATCTTGTATTTGAAATATATTAACTATGGATTTGGAAAAAATATAAAATATGTATATAAAAAAACGTTGACCATGTATTATAAAATCTTAATCTAGAATTTAAAAAATGTTAATCAAGTATTTGAAAAATGTTAAGTGCGTATATTAAAAATGTTGAAAATTTATTCAATAAATGTTAACATTGTATTTGAAAAAATTAAACGTGTATTATAAAAATGTACTACATATCTACCAAAAATGTGAATAGAAAAACAATGTAAACCTGAGAGAAAACAGATGAAAACCAGTGGAAAAAGTGGGAAAAAAAACAAAACCGAAGAAAAATGATGAAAAACAAACAAAAGAAAAAAAGGCTTGCGCATGTTGTAGACCACTCTGTTTTTTTTTGTAAGTATGCTCGAATTTGCCGGCCTGTAACTGTAGACGCTTCAGTCGAGACCGAAGGAACACTCGCTATGAGCGAGATATAGCCTTTGCGCATGTTTTAGATCAGTTGTATGTGCGTTGATTTTTCTTCTATATCGATGTGCATCCATATGTTTATGTCCTTTGTGTTTTTTTTGTGTTGGTATTTTGTCTTATTTCCGTCTTCCTTTCCATCCCTTTTTTATTTTTATTTTTATATTTTTTATGTTTTACTCTCAATTTTTCTTCCTTCTTCTATCTTTTGGCTTTATTCTGTTTTACATATTATTGGCCATTTTCCTTTTCTGCCGGTTCTTAATTCCATGTTAATCATGCATATAAAATATGTTGATAATTTTGTAAATGTCCGTTGTGTTGTTAAAAAAAGGCTCACATCGTATTAATGTTCACCGTGTATTGAAAAAAACTTGTGATGTGTACTTCTAAAAGTTTGATCACGTGTTGTTCATCATGTATTAAGAGCTATTAATTTTTTCATAAATTTTTCATAGGATATTAAATTTCTCCGGCATGTATCTAGACACTAATAGTTGCATATTAAATCACCGTGTATTTGAAAATATCTTATTAAACAAATTTAAACTAATATGTTTATATAATTTTGAAATAGACGATGAACAACTATTTGATACATGGTAAACATTTTTTCAGTAGACAATGTTCGGTCTATTTAATACATGATGAACATTTTCTTAGTGCCAGTGAACATAAGGTTTTAAACTATGTTTTTTAATACGCAATGACTATTTCAAAAAAAATATTGTGTATTTTAAAACATGCAATTTTTCGAAATTGTATGAATTTTGTTAATATAAATTTTGTAAATACATGATAAAGAATTTTTAATACATGTGATGTTTTTAAAATTGATGTTGAACTGTTTTTTAATACACGGTGGACATTTCCTTAATACACGATGACCATTCTTTTTAGTCATGAACACCCTTTTGAATCACATGAAGATTTTTTTAAATAGACGGTGGGCAACCTTTTAATATACTATAAACATTCTTGTAAAATACTAGCTGAACAGGATATTGCTAAAATACGGACCACTTTTTTGAAGATGCGTGGTTTTTATTTAAGAAAAGTACATGAAAACATTTTTAAGACATGCAACACCTTAAAAAAAATACACACGCACTTAACAGAAATTAGCTTTTCATGCGTCTCTAAAAATAGGTTCTCATATATCTCTCAAATATGCATGACCATATGTGGTTTTAAGAGAAAAAACTTGAGAGGGAGAAATGAAGGCAACGAAAAAAAAAGAGGAAAGAAGCGAACGGGACGAAGCTGGGCGTACGCGCTGCGGTGAGCACGTACGCGGCAGTCAGCCACAGTGCGGGCAGTCCTGGTGAGTGACGCGCCCGCATCTTGTGCTGCTTGACCCGTACGATTGCTCCCGCAGCCACAGAGGCGGCCCCCACCCACCATTGGCCCGTCACTCCACCTCCACTGCACCTGCTCTGTTTCTGCGTAGCCAAGCCGCCACCTACTCCCGTCCGAGCGCAAAACAAAAACATTCCCTCCCACCTCTCCCCGCTCCTCCCGCTCGCTCTATAAATGTTGCAGCTTCTGCTCTGCTCCTAGCTACCATTAGTGTTAGCACCATAGCACTTTCTCAGCTTGAAGGCCGCAAGCAGAGCAGAGCTCGCTCACCCCGTCCGTCACTGACCGCACCGCTGCGATGAAGGTAATCTGATCGATCGACGATGCCATGGATCTATGCATCTGTGGCGGCCTGTCTATATCTCTTTTCGCATTTTGGTTCTCTTCTTAGCATGCTGCTGATGTGCTTATACCATGCAGAAGGTGCGGGCGAGGCCGCGGCGGATCCCGGCGTTCGGGGAGTGGAACTACTACGACGACGGCGGGTACGGGTACGGCGACGGCGCCGGCGACTGGCCGGTCACCCAGTGCTTGGACTCCGCCATGCAGGCCGGCCTGTTCGTCTCACTGCCGGCTTCACCGAAGCCACTCAAAAAGGTGAGTACGTACTGCATGGACTCTTCATCCTTTTCGAAAAAACGCATGGATTCTTCACGAGCAAGCACACGGATTCTTGCCTTACGAGTTTTGTTACTGATATTGTAAACAACGGAGTAGAGGAGTCCTGCTGATTGCAGCACACAGTCACATAGATTACTACTAAACGAGTGTTGTAGTACATGCATAGAACGAGCTATTTTTTTTAGAGAAGTTCGGAGCATCGTAGAAATGAAGGACCGCAAACGTTTGCGGCAGCCGCCCTAGCAGAAGGACTAGCAAAACACATGGAGTAGTACGACATACAGTCACTCTCCCGGTGTCGAAGTAAAAATGTCATTGTCCTGAAAAACAGCGAGCCCTATAGCTACACAGCTGCTCGCAGTGGAAATGCTGTTACTTTTTGCTGTAACCTCTGTGCTCGCTGTTACTAGGTGGTGAAGTGGAGCGACAGCGGCACGCTGGAGGTGGACGTGGAGCAGCGGCAGAGGCAGAAGGTGGTGGTGGGCCTGCGCGAAGAGCACGGGCCGAAGAAGAAGGAGGGGAGGGGGAAGCCCATAGAAATTTACGTGAAGGTCCCTCACGCCGCCGACGGCCACCTGAGCACCGCCGCATGCTACAACAAAGGTCACAAGGTGCGGGCGGTCAAGGCACGTACAAAATGAGTGTACATGAGAACAAGCAAAGGATTAGTTGTGGGCCCAAGGATCGCTAGGGTCCCCAAGTTAGTTTCCTGGCGCATACCGCTCCACACAAGAGCTCCTCATCTCATTTGCACCAAATCAAAACAAGTGAATTTGGACGATCACGTCACATGATCAATTCATACACAAAAGTACAATCAACAATATTTTTTGTTCTTCGATGATTTTGTTACTAAACGCAACTTGCAAGTCGCATTTTCTATCCACTAGAAGTTCCTACGAATATGGCTGCAACTAAAAACCATTATTAGTTTTTTTTAATGTGTATATGATTTAGAAATCTCTACCCTGATATTCAGTAATATTAAAGATATATATTGACACATGCATATATATGAAAATATATGGTTATGCACTATAAGTTTATGCGATATTACAAATTAAATTCGAAAGATTTTTTTAACAATAGAGAAAAAATTATACATCATACAATTTAAGTTTTGCATAATTGAATTTTTAAAATGATATACAATATAGTTGTGTAACACTGAATAATATAATTATTATTTGGAAATATTGTTATGTGGCTAAGTAATATAAAATCATATTAACTACAATTTTAATATGGTACACTTAGTTTAAAATAAGTATAAGAGGTTAGTATGAAAGACAATAGTTTTATATCTCCTCGGGTTTAAAACTTGTTTGGACTGGCTTTGGTTGTAGACCCATTAAATTATTTTCTAATAGTTTTTTTCTGGCTGGCTAAATTCATTCTGCTTGTTATAGGCCGCGTCTGTACCTCGCTTCTAGGGAGGTAACCTTACAAATCGCTGAAGAGCCTAGCAGCCACGCAAGCATATGGGCTGGCCTAGTGCGCGAGATGCCATTGTCTTATTTTTTATTCATAATTTTTGTTTTAATTTTTTTCAATTTTGATTATACTTCCAATTTTTGTAAATACATATTTAACAAAACACACAATACATAGGACATATAAAAATGTTAATAAAGTATTTTAGAATTGTAAATGTATATATAGAAAATGACTCTCATGTGTACGAAAAAATATATGACAAATATATAATTTGTGTGAAAAAAGTTGATCATGTATTAAAAAATGTTAATCCAAGCATTAGAATAAATCTTTAGCTAGTATTTTAAAAAATCAATTATTTGAATAATGCTAAATGTGTATAGGAAAAAATGTTGACAATGCATTTGAAAAAAAATTAAACTTGTACTTTCAAAATGGTTAATCAAGCATTTGAAATATGTTAAATATGTATAGAAAAAAAATGTTGACCATGCATTAAAAATATATTTAATCTAGTATTTGGAAAATCTTAATAAAGAATTTGAAAAAAGTAAAATTTGTATAAAAAACGGTGACCATGTATTGAATTTTTTAATCTTGTATTTGAAATATATTAACTATGGATTTGGAAAAAATATAAAATATGTATATAAAAAAACGTTGACCATGTATTATAAAATCTTAATCTAGAATTTAAAAAATGTTAATCAAGTATTTGAAAAATGTTAAGTGCGTATATTAAAAATGTTGAAAATGTATTCAATAAATGTTAACATTGTATTTGAAAAAATTAAACGTGTATTATAAAAATGTACTACATATCTACCAAAAATGTGAATAGAAAAACAATGTAAACCTGAGAGAAAACAGATGAAAACCAGTGGAAAAAGTGGAAAAAAAAACAAAACCGAAGAAAAATGATGAAAAACAAACAAAAGAAAAAAAGGCTTGCGCATGTTGTAGACCACTCTGTTTTTTTTTGTAAGTATGCTCGAATTTGCCGGCCTGTAACTGTAGACGCTTCAGTCGAGACCGAAGGAACACTCGCTATGAGCGAGATATAGCCTTTGCGCATGTTTTAGATCAGTTGTATGTGCGTTGATTTTTCTTCTATATCGATGTGCATCCATATGTTTATGTCCTTTGTGTTTTTTTTGTGTTGGTATTTTGTCTTATTTCCGTCTTCCTTTCCATCCCTTTTTTATTTTTATTTTTATATTTTTTATGTTTTACTCTCAATTTTTCTTCCTTCTTCTATCTTTTGGCTTTATTCTGTTTTACATATTATTGGCCATTTTCCTTTTCTGCCGGTTCTTAATTCCATGTTAATCATGCATATAAAATATGTTGATAATTTTGTAAATGTCCGTTGTGTTGTTAAAAAAAGGCTCACATCGTATTAATGTTCACCGTGTATTGAAAAAAACTTGTGATGTGTACTTCTAAAAGTTTGATCACGTGTTGTTCATCATGTATTAAGAGCTATTAATTTTTTCATAAATTTTTCATAGGATATTAAATTTCTCCGGCATGTATCTAGACACTAATAGTTGCATATTAAATCACCGTGTATTTGAAAATATCTTATTAAACAAATTTAAACTAATATGTTTATATAATTTTGAAATAGACGATGAACAACTATTTGATACATGGTAAACATTTTTTCAGTAGACAATGTTCGGTCTATTTAATACATGATGAACATTTTCTTAGTGCCAGTGAACATAAGGTTTTAAACTATGTTTTTTAATACGCAATGACTATTTCAAAAAAAATATTGTGTATTTTAAAACATGCAATTTTTCGAAATTGTATGAATTTTGTTAATATAAATTTTGTAAATACATGATAAAGAATTTTTAATACATGTGATGTTTTTAAAATTGATGTTGAACTGTTTTTTAATACACGGTGGACATTTCCTTAATACACGATGACCATTCTTTTTAGTCATGAACACCCTTTTGAATCACATGAAGATTTTTTTAAATAGACGGTGGGCAACCTTTTAATATACTATAAACATTCTTGTAAAATACTAGCTGAACAGGATATTGCTAAAATACGGACCACTTTTTTGAAGATGCGTGGTTTTTATTTAAGAAAAGTACATGAAAACATTTTTAAGACATGCAACACCTTAAAAAAAATACACACGCACTTAACAGAAATTAGCTTTTCATGCGTCTCTAAAAATAGGTTCTCATATATCTCTCAAATATGCATGACCATATGTGGTTTTAAGAGAAAAAACTTGAGAGGGAGAAATGAAGGCAACGAAAAAAAAAAGAGGAAAGAAGCGAACGGGACGAAGCTGGGCGTACGCGCTGCGGTGAGCACGTACGCGGCAGTCAGCCACAGTGCGGGCAGTCCTGGTGAGTGACGCGCCCGCATCTTGTGCTGCTTGACCCGTACGATTGCTCCCGCAGCCACAGAGGCGGCCCCCACCCACCATTGGCCCGTCACTCCACCTCCACTGCACCTGCTCTGTTTCTGCGTAGCCAAGCCGCCACCTACTCCCGTCCGAGCGCAAAACAAAAACATTCCCTCCCACCTCTCCCCGCTCCTCCCGCTCGCTCTATAAATGTTGCAGCTTCTGCTCTGCTCCTAGCTACCATTAGTGTTAGCACCATAGCACTTTCTCAGCTTGAAGGCCGCAAGCAGAGCAGAGCTCGCTCACCCCGTCCGTCACTGACCGCACCGCTGCGATGAAGGTAATCTGATCGATCGACGATGCCATGGATCTATGCATCTGTGGCGGCCTGTCTATATCTCTTTTCGCATTTTGGTTCTCTTCTTAGCATGCTGCTGATGTGCTTATACCATGCAGAAGGTGCGGGCGAGGCCGCGGCGGATCCCGGCGTTCGGGGAGTGGAACTACTACGACGACGGCGGGTACGGGTACGGCGACGGCGCCGGCGACTGGCCGGTCACCCAGTGCTTGGACTCCGCCATGCAGGCCGGCCTGTTCGTCTCACTGCCGGCTTCACCGAAGCCACTCAAAAAGGTGAGTACGTACTGCATGGACTCTTCATCCTTTTCGAAAAAACGCATGGATTCTTCACGAGCAAGCACACGGATTCTTGCCTTACGAGTTTTGTTACTGATATTGTAAACAACGGAGGAGAGGAGTCCTGCTGATTGCAGCACACAGTCACATAGATTACTACTAAACGAGTGTTGTAGTACATGCATAGAACGAGCTATTTTTTTTAGAGAAGTTCGGAGCATCGTAGAAATGAAGGACCGCAAACGTTTGCGGCAGCCGCCCTAGCAGAAGGACTAGCAAAACACATGGAGTAGTACGACATACAGTCACTCTCCCGGTGTCGAAGTAAAAATGTCATTGTCCTGAAAAACAGCGAGCCCTATAGCTACACAGCTGCTCGCAGTGGAAATGCTGTTACTTTTTGCTGTAACCTCTGTGCTCGCTGTTACTAGGTGGTGAAGTGGAGCGACAGCGGCACGCTGGAGGTGGACGTGGAGCAGCGGCAGAGGCAGAAGGTGGTGGTGGGCCTGCGCGAAGAGCACGGGCCGAAGAAGAAGGAGGGGAGGGGGAAGCCCATAGAAATTTACGTGAAGGTCCCTCACGCCGCCGACGGCCACCTGAGCACCGCCGCATGCTACAACAAAGGTCACAAGGTGCGGGCGGTCAAGGCACGTACAAAATGAGTGTACATGAGAACAAGCAAAGGATTAGTTGTGGGCCCAAGGATCGCTAGGGTCCCCAAGTTAGTTTCCTGGCGCATACCGCTCCACACAAGAGCTCCTCATCTCATTTGCACCAAATCAAAACAAGTGAATTTGGACGATCACGTCACATGATCAATTCATACACAAAAGTACAATCAACAATATTTTTTGTTCTTCGATGATTTTGTTACTAAACGCAACTTGCAAGTCGCATTTTCTATCCACTAGAAGTTCCTACGAATATGGCTGCAACTAAAAACCATTATTAGTTTTTTTTAATGTGTATATGATTTAGAAATCTCTACCCTGATATTCAGTAATATTAAAGATATATATTGACACATGCATATATATGAAAATATATGGTTATGCACTATAAGTTTATGCGATATTACAAATTAAATTCGAAAGATTTTTTTAACAATAGAGAAAAAATTATACATCATACAATTTAAGTTTTGCATAATTGAATTTTTAAAATGATATACAATATAGTTGTGTAACACTGAATAATATAATTATTATTTGGAAATATTGTTATGTGGCTAAGTAATATAAAATCATATTAACTACAATTTTAATATGGTACACTTAGTTTAAAATAAGTATAAGAGGTTAGTATGAAAGACAATAGTTTTATATCTCCTCGGGTTTAAAACTTGTTTGGACTGGCTTTGGTTGTAGACCCATTAAATTATTTTCTAATAGTTTTTTTCTGGCTGGCTAAATTCATTCTGCTTGTTATAGGCCGCGTCTGTACCTCGCTTCTAGGGAGGTAACCTTACAAATCGCTGAAGAGCCTAGCAGCCACGCAAGCATATGGGCTGGCCTAGTGCGCGAGATGCCATTGTCTTATTTTTTATTCATAATTTTTGTTTTAATTTTTTTCAATTTTGATTATACTTCCAATTTTTGTAAATACATATTTAACAAAACACACAATACATAGGACATATAAAAATGTTAATAAAGTATTTTAGAATTGTAAATGTATATATAGAAAATGACTCTCATGTGTACGAAAAAATATATGACAAATATATAATTTGTGTGAAAAAAGTTGATCATGTATTAAAAAATGTTAATCCAAGCATTAGAATAAATCTTTAGCTAGTATTTTAAAAAATCAATTATTTGAATAATGCTAAATGTGTATAGGAAAAAATGTTGACAATGCATTTGAAAAAAAATTAAACTTGTACTTTCAAAATGGTTAATCAAGCATTTGAAATATGTTAAATATGTATAGAAAAAAAATGTTGACCATGCATTAAAAATATATTTAATCTAGTATTTGGAAAATCTTAATAAAGAATTTGAAAAAAGTAAAATTTGTATAAAAAACGGTGACCATGTATTGAATTTTTTAATCTTGTATTTGAAATATATTAACTATGGATTTGGAAAAAATATAAAATATGTATATAAAAAAACGTTGACCATGTATTATAAAATCTTAATCTAGAATTTAAAAAATGTTAATCAAGTATTTGAAAAATGTTAAGTGCGTATATTAAAAATGTTGAAAATGTATTCAATAAATGTTAACATTGTATTTGAAAAAATTAAACGTGTATTATAAAAATGTACTACATATCTACCAAAAATGTGAATAGAAAAACAATGTAAACCTGAGAGAAAACAGATGAAAACCAGTGGAAAAAGTGGGAAAAAAAACAAAACCGAAGAAAAATGATGAAAAACAAACAAAAGAAAAAAAGGCTTGCGCATGTTGTAGACCACTCTGTTTTTTTTTGTAAGTATGCTCGAATTTGCCGGCCTGTAACTGTAGACGCTTCAGTCGAGACCGAAGGAACACTCGCTATGAGCGAGATATAGCCTTTGCGCATGTTTTAGATCAGTTGTATGTGCGTTGATTTTTCTTCTATATCGATGTGCATCCATATGTTTATGTCCTTTGTGTTTTTTTTGTGTTGGTATTTTGTCTTATTTCCGTCTTCCTTTCCATCCCTTTTTTATTTTTATTTTTATATTTTTTATGTTTTACTCTCAATTTTTCTTCCTTCTTCTATCTTTTGGCTTTATTCTGTTTTACATATTATTGGCCATTTTCCTTTTCTGCCGGTTCTTAATTCCATGTTAATCATGCATATAAAATATGTTGATAATTTTGTAAATGTCCGTTGTGTTGTTAAAAAAAGGCTCACATCGTATTAATGTTCACCGTGTATTGAAAAAAACTTGTGATGTGTACTTCTAAAAGTTTGATCACGTGTTGTTCATCATGTATTAAGAGCTATTAATTTTTTCATAAATTTTTCATAGGATATTAAATTTCTCCGGCATGTATCTAGACACTAATAGTTGCATATTAAATCACCGTGTATTTGAAAATATCTTATTAAACAAATTTAAACTAATATGTTTATATAATTTTGAAATAGACGATGAACAACTATTTGATACATGGTAAACATTTTTTCAGTAGACAATGTTCGGTCTATTTAATACATGATGAACATTTTCTTAGTGCCAGTGAACATAAGGTTTTAAACTATGTTTTTTAATACGCAATGACTATTTCAAAAAAAATATTGTGTATTTTAAAACATGCAATTTTTCGAAATTGTATGAATTTTGTTAATATAAATTTTGTAAATACATGATAAAGAATTTTTAATACATGTGATGTTTTTAAAATTGATGTTGAACTGTTTTTTAATACACGGTGGACATTTCCTTAATACACGATGACCATTCTTTTTAGTCATGAACACCCTTTTGAATCACATGAAGATTTTTTTAAATAGACGGTGGGCAACCTTTTAATATACTATAAACATTCTTGTAAAATACTAGCTGAACAGGATATTGCTAAAATACGGACCACTTTTTTGAAGATGCGTGGTTTTTATTTAAGAAAAGTACATGAAAACATTTTTAAGACATGCAACACCTTAAAAAAAATACACACGCACTTAACAGAAATTAGCTTTTCATGCGTCTCTAAAAATAGGTTCTCATATATCTCTCAAATATGCATGACCATATGTGGTTTTAAGAGAAAAAACTTGAGAGGGAGAAATGAAGGCAACGAAAAAAAAAGAGGAAAGAAGCGAACGGGACGAAGCTGGGCGTACGCGCTGCGGTGAGCACGTACGCGGCAGTCAGCCACAGTGCGGGCAGTCCTGGTGAGTGACGCGCCCGCATCTTGTGCTGCTTGACCCGTACGATTGCTCCCGCAGCCACAGAGGCGGCCCCCACCCACCATTGGCCCGTCACTCCACCTCCACTGCACCTGCTCTGTTTCTGCGTAGCCAAGCCGCCACCTACTCCCGTCCGAGCGCAAAACAAAAACATTCCCTCCCACCTCTCCCCGCTCCTCCCGCTCGCTCTATAAATGTTGCAGCTTCTGCTCTGCTCCTAGCTACCATTAGTGTTAGCACCATAGCACTTTCTCAGCTTGAAGGCCGCAAGCAGAGCAGAGCTCGCTCACCCCGTCCGTCACTGACCGCACCGCTGCGATGAAGGTAATCTGATCGATCGACGATGCCATGGATCTATGCATCTGTGGCGGCCTGTCTATATCTCTTTTCGCATTTTGGTTCTCTTCTTAGCATGCTGCTGATGTGCTTATACCATGCAGAAGGTGCGGGCGAGGCCGCGGCGGATCCCGGCGTTCGGGGAGTGGAACTACTACGACGACGGCGGGTACGGGTACGGCGACGGCGCCGGCGACTGGCCGGTCACCCAGTGCTTGGACTCCGCCATGCAGGCCGGCCTGTTCGTCTCACTGCCGGCTTCACCGAAGCCACTCAAAAAGGTGAGTACGTACTGCATGGACTCTTCATCCTTTTCGAAAAAACGCATGGATTCTTCACGAGCAAGCACACGGATTCTTGCCTTACGAGTTTTGTTACTGATATTGTAAACAACGGAGTAGAGGAGTCCTGCTGATTGCAGCACACAGTCACATAGATTACTACTAAACGAGTGTTGTAGTACATGCATAGAACGAGCTATTTTTTTTAGAGAAGTTCGGAGCATCGTAGAAATGAAGGACCGCAAACGTTTGCGGCAGCCGCCCTAGCAGAAGGACTAGCAAAACACATGGAGTAGTACGACATACAGTCACTCTCCCGGTGTCGAAGTAAAAATGTCATTGTCCTGAAAAACAGCGAGCCCTATAGCTACACAGCTGCTCGCAGTGGAAATGCTGTTACTTTTTGCTGTAACCTCTGTGCTCGCTGTTACTAGGTGGTGAAGTGGAGCGACAGCGGCACGCTGGAGGTGGACGTGGAGCAGCGGCAGAGGCAGAAGGTGGTGGTGGGCCTGCGCGAAGAGCACGGGCCGAAGAAGAAGGAGGGGAGGGGGAAGCCCATAGAAATTTACGTGAAGGTCCCTCACGCCGCCGACGGCCACCTGAGCACCGCCGCATGCTACAACAAAGGTCACAAGGTGCGGGCGGTCAAGGCACGTACAAAATGAGTGTACATGAGAACAAGCAAAGGATTAGTTGTGGGCCCAAGGATCGCTAGGGTCCCCAAGTTAGTTTCCTGGCGCATACCGCTCCACACAAGAGCTCCTCATCTCATTTGCACCAAATCAAAACAAGTGAATTTGGACGATCACGTCACATGATCAATTCATACACAAAAGTACAATCAACAATATTTTTTGTTCTTCGATGATTTTGTTACTAAACGCAACTTGCAAGTCGCATTTTCTATCCACTAGAAGTTCCTACGAATATGGCTGCAACTAAAAACCATTATTAGTTTTTTTTAATGTGTATATGATTTAGAAATCTCTACCCTGATATTCAGTAATATTAAAGATATATATTGACACATGCATATATATGAAAATATATGGTTATGCACTATAAGTTTATGCGATATTACAAATTAAATTCGAAAGATTTTTTTAACAATAGAGAAAAAATTATACATCATACAATTTAAGTTTTGCATAATTGAATTTTTAAAATGATATACAATATAGTTGTGTAACACTGAATAATATAATTATTATTTGGAAATATTGTTATGTGGCTAAGTAATATAAAATCATATTAACTACAATTTTAATATGGTACACTTAGTTTAAAATAAGTATAAGAGGTTAGTATGAAAGACAATAGTTTTATATCTCCTCGGGTTTAAAACTTGTTTGGACTGGCTTTGGTTGTAGACCCATTAAATTATTTTCTAATAGTTTTTTTCTGGCTGGCTAAATTCATTCTGCTTGTTATAGGCCGCGTCTGTACCTCGCTTCTAGGGAGGTAACCTTACAAATCGCTGAAGAGCCTAGCAGCCACGCAAGCATATGGGCTGGCCTAGTGCGCGAGATGCCATTGTCTTATTTTTTATTCATAATTTTTGTTTTAATTTTTTTCAATTTTGATTATACTTCCAATTTTTGTAAATACATATTTAACAAAACACACAATACATAGGACATATAAAAATGTTAATAAAGTATTTTAGAATTGTAAATGTATATATAGAAAATGACTCTCATGTGTACGAAAAAATATATGACAAATATATAATTTGTGTGAAAAAAGTTGATCATGTATTAAAAAATGTTAATCCAAGCATTAGAATAAATCTTTAGCTAGTATTTTAAAAAATCAATTATTTGAATAATGCTAAATGTGTATAGGAAAAAATGTTGACAATGCATTTGAAAAAAAATTAAACTTGTACTTTCAAAATGGTTAATCAAGCATTTGAAATATGTTAAATATGTATAGAAAAAAAATGTTGACCATGCATTAAAAATATATTTAATCTAGTATTTGGAAAATCTTAATAAAGAATTTGAAAAAAGTAAAATTTGTATAAAAAACGGTGACCATGTATTGAATTTTTTAATCTTGTATTTGAAATATATTAACTATGGATTTGGAAAAAATATAAAATATGTATATAAAAAAACGTTGACCATGTATTATAAAATCTTAATCTAGAATTTAAAAAATGTTAATCAAGTATTTGAAAAATGTTAAGTGCGTATATTAAAAATGTTGAAAATGTATTCAATAAATGTTAACATTGTATTTGAAAAAATTAAACGTGTATTATAAAAATGTACTACATATCTACCAAAAATGTGAATAGAAAAACAATGTAAACCTGAGAGAAAACAGATGAAAACCAGTGGAAAAAGTGGAAAAAAAAACAAAACCGAAGAAAAATGATGAAAAACAAACAAAAGAAAAAAAGGCTTGCGCATGTTGTAGACCACTCTGTTTTTTTTTGTAAGTATGCTCGAATTTGCCGGCCTGTAACTGTAGACGCTTCAGTCGAGACCGAAGGAACACTCGCTATGAGCGAGATATAGCCTTTGCGCATGTTTTAGATCAGTTGTATGTGCGTTGATTTTTCTTCTATATCGATGTGCATCCATATGTTTATGTCCTTTGTGTTTTTTTTGTGTTGGTATTTTGTCTTATTTCCGTCTTCCTTTCCATCCCTTTTTTATTTTTATTTTTATATTTTTTATGTTTTACTCTCAATTTTTCTTCCTTCTTCTATCTTTTGGCTTTATTCTGTTTTACATATTATTGGCCATTTTCCTTTTCTGCCGGTTCTTAATTCCATGTTAATCATGCATATAAAATATGTTGATAATTTTGTAAATGTCCGTTGTGTTGTTAAAAAAAGGCTCACATCGTATTAATGTTCACCGTGTATTGAAAAAAACTTGTGATGTGTACTTCTAAAAGTTTGATCACGTGTTGTTCATCATGTATTAAGAGCTATTAATTTTTTCATAAATTTTTCATAGGATATTAAATTTCTCCGGCATGTATCTAGACACTAATAGTTGCATATTAAATCACCGTGTATTTGAAAATATCTTATTAAACAAATTTAAACTAATATGTTTATATAATTTTGAAATAGACGATGAACAACTATTTGATACATGGTAAACATTTTTTCAGTAGACAATGTTCGGTCTATTTAATACATGATGAACATTTTCTTAGTGCCAGTGAACATAAGGTTTTAAACTATGTTTTTTAATACGCAATGACTATTTCAAAAAAAATATTGTGTATTTTAAAACATGCAATTTTTCGAAATTGTATGAATTTTGTTAATATAAATTTTGTAAATACATGATAAAGAATTTTTAATACATGTGATGTTTTTAAAATTGATGTTGAACTGTTTTTTAATACACGGTGGACATTTCCTTAATACACGATGACCATTCTTTTTAGTCATGAACACCCTTTTGAATCACATGAAGATTTTTTTAAATAGACGGTGGGCAACCTTTTAATATACTATAAACATTCTTGTAAAATACTAGCTGAACAGGATATTGCTAAAATACGGACCACTTTTTTGAAGATGCGTGGTTTTTATTTAAGAAAAGTACATGAAAACATTTTTAAGACATGCAACACCTTAAAAAAAATACACACGCACTTAACAGAAATTAGCTTTTCATGCGTCTCTAAAAATAGGTTCTCATATATCTCTCAAATATGCATGACCATATGTGGTTTTAAGAGAAAAAACTTGAGAGGGAGAAATGAAGGCAACGAAAAAAAAAGAGGAAAGAAGCGAACGGGACGAAGCTGGGCGTACGCGCTGCGGTGAGCACGTACGCGGCAGTCAGCCACAGTGCGGGCAGTCCTGGTGAGTGACGCGCCCGCATCTTGTGCTGCTTGACCCGTACGATTGCTCCCGCAGCCACAGAGGCGGCCCCCACCCACCATTGGCCCGTCACTCCACCTCCACTGCACCTGCTCTGTTTCTGCGTAGCCAAGCCGCCACCTACTCCCGTCCGAGCGCAAAACAAAAACATTCCCTCCCACCTCTCCCCGCTCCTCCCGCTCGCTCTATAAATGTTGCAGCTTCTGCTCTGCTCCTAGCTACCATTAGTGTTAGCACCATAGCACTTTCTCAGCTTGAAGGCCGCAAGCAGAGCAGAGCTCGCTCACCCCGTCCGTCACTGACCGCACCGCTGCGATGAAGGTAATCTGATCGATCGACGATGCCATGGATCTATGCATCTGTGGCGGCCTGTCTATATCTCTTTTCGCATTTTGGTTCTCTTCTTAGCATGCTGCTGATGTGCTTATACCATGCAGAAGGTGCGGGCGAGGCCGCGGCGGATCCCGGCGTTCGGGGAGTGGAACTACTACGACGACGGCGGGTACGGGTACGGCGACGGCGCCGGCGACTGGCCGGTCACCCAGTGCTTGGACTCCGCCATGCAGGCCGGCCTGTTCGTCTCACTGCCGGCTTCACCGAAGCCACTCAAAAAGGTGAGTACGTACTGCATGGACTCTTCATCCTTTTCGAAAAAACGCATGGATTCTTCACGAGCAAGCACACGGATTCTTGCCTTACGAGTTTTGTTACTGATATTGTAAACAACGGAGTAGAGGAGTCCTGCTGATTGCAGCACACAGTCACATAGATTACTACTAAACGAGTGTTGTAGTACATGCATAGAACGAGCTATTTTTTTTAGAGAAGTTCGGAGCATCGTAGAAATGAAGGACCGCAAACGTTTGCGGCAGCCGCCCTAGCAGAAGGACTAGCAAAACACATGGAGTAGTACGACATACAGTCACTCTCCCGGTGTCGAAGTAAAAATGTCATTGTCCTGAAAAACAGCGAGCCCTATAGCTACACAGCTGCTCGCAGTGGAAATGCTGTTACTTTTTGCTGTAACCTCTGTGCTCGCTGTTACTAGGTGGTGAAGTGGAGCGACAGCGGCACGCTGGAGGTGGACGTGGAGCAGCGGCAGAGGCAGAAGGTGGTGGTGGGCCTGCGCGAAGAGCACGGGCCGAAGAAGAAGGAGGGGAGGGGGAAGCCCATAGAAATTTACGTGAAGGTCCCTCACGCCGCCGACGGCCACCTGAGCACCGCCGCATGCTACAACAAAGGTCACAAGGTGCGGGCGGTCAAGGCACGTACAAAATGAGTGTACATGAAGTATGTGAGAGAGCGCTGCCACAATAATAACCCACGCGTAAGTGACTGGCCCATGGGCCCGAAACCTGAAAGATTTTGCTTAATTATGGTCTTTTCTTGCCGACAGAAGAATCATGCACTCCACTACTCGTCCACTGTTTAGCTGTGGTCTTATCTTATGTACTGTACTGACGATTGTTTATTGGTTCCTGCGGCTGCAGAAGAGGCTGACACGAGTGTTTAGTGGCAGTGTTTAATTGGGGTCTTATCTTACTGACAGTGTTTTATTCCTTGGTGCAGAAGAGGCTGACGAAAAGGCTGTGGATCGGGTGCCTCGGCTGCGTCTCCGCCTAGGGATCACAAACCATCTGGCCTTGGCGTGCGTGCGTGCGTGTTGTAAAGAGAGAGAGAAAGAAATAAAGAGGAGCGGAAAGCCATGGGCCATGATGCTGTCACGCCATGTCAAACATCCTCTCTCTCTCTACTGTAGCCCTAGTATTATGCGTTTTATTAGGATGGATGGATGGATGGATGGACGGACGGACGGACGGAGACCGCGGCGACGTGATGCGCGGCAGGCAGGCAGCGTCATTTCCCCGTGCCAAACGCCCACTCGAGTGCTGCTTTCTCCTTCAACCGTCGCGTTGCGTGCATCTTTCCCGATGGGCTTGCCGCTACTCGATGTGTCCATGTGGTTGGAGACTACTAGCACTACTACTTCTGGGCCTGTCGAGCTCGAGCATGCATGAAAAGGAAGGAAGAAAGCTCGTGTTAGCTTACGACCTAGGGTGTCTTGTTCTGTACGACTCCATTGTGATCTCTTTCACTTAATCCATTGCTACCCTTTCGATATCTCGTGTTAGCTTACGACCTAGGGTGTGATTGCGCGCTGATTCTTTCCGGACTTGCCGATTCATCACACGATCGCCTCTTTGTGCGAACGCGACGCGTGAAGGGCTGCATGCACGAAGCCAAAAGCGTACCAATCCTCGTTACTTTAATAGTCGTGCTAGTTCTAATTATGCCCTAGACACGCGTGTGCACGGAAACAAAGGTAGGAGGTGACAACCTTCACACATTATGCGTTTCAAGACAGAATATTTTTATCTATCAAAATATTCCAAAAAAATTGCATAAAGAAATTTGTTAGTAACTCACTCTTAAAATAATAGTACTATGATAATCGGCCTGCATTGAAATAGAAAACATGACGAGAAAGGGTTTCCCGTCGCTTCAGATTATAAATCAACTTTTTTTTTGAGGAAAGGATCGTGAAGCAATTTAAAATAGCCGGGACTTGAACTCTGATGGGCTGGGGATACCACAGTCCCTCTAACCATTCAACCACAGGTTTGTTCGTCTGCATGTTGATATGTATATATTGATCTCAATTCAAAAGAAATTGAGCCGGTTTTACGTCGTACATGTAGGTTTTAAGAGGCTGTTTGGTTCTAGACCTAGGAATGCCACATTTTGCCATACATTTTTTGTCACACTTGTCTAAGATTAGTTTTTCAAAATGAGAGTCACAAGGGGCTGTTTGGTTTGTGACTATGGTTGCCACATGTTGCCACACATAAGATTAGGCAACTTTGACCAACTTAGGAGGGTGTTTGGTTCAACCCTACCTTAGGCAATATACTTTTTGCCACACTAGGATCCCACATGACATACACTTAAAAAGTATGGTAAGATTCCTTTAGGCTTGCCAATTTGTGGCTCTCATTTTAAAAACTCCCCTTACATTGCGGCGTTGAAATTTGAAAGATCCCGCATTGACACATGTCACACATCCCTTATGTGTATGAAATTCCGGAAGGTGTGATGAATAGTCAAAAACGATGACATCATGACATGCCCAGGAGGTGACTACTTGAGTGATGTATGAAATTTTGGAAGAAGCTCTGACTGAATAGCAAGAGAATGATGGCGCGCCCAAGGTGTGCCACTGATGTGGTGACTACTTGAGTGCCGCCTCTCTCTTTTGGTGTCTTCTTTCAGATGCATCCTTTTGATCTTTCCCGATGTATGAAATTACGGTGCGTGACTGACTGGCTGGCTGGCCGGGGAAAGGCAATGAGTACTCCTAGAACCGGTACTCAGTCATACGACTTGGCGCCAGCCCAGGGGAAAGGAGGAAGTGAACCTAATTAGTATCTGGTTTTGGTGGGTGCCACTAATTATCATCCAATCTCTTGGACTATTTAGCAGCTTGACCCCTTCATGACAGACTCATTGGGCGATTATCCCTTTCAACGAGCTTAATTATTGCTGAATCACAAGGACACTGCGCTACCATTTGGATTTTTTTCTACTGGTTCAGAAACCTGAACTTTTGAAAACCAACAAGAACTTTTTTGCAATGTGGATGAACATGAAGCCCGAAAATATTGTGGCCGACTTGGGGTGCAACTTTTCTCCGGCAGCTCTCCGCAGAAGAAGCGCTGTTGGTCTGGTCTGCGGCAGCGCCATGTTCCAAACAGATCATCGCCTTCACAGTGCCATCGTCCATGTTGCCGGCCTGTGTGTCTTGGGGTCCTCCGGCCTAGGGTGCAGCAATCATGAGAGCGTGTGCGGCGTACGCCCAAGCCAGGTGCAAAGAGTGACCTTGGGGTGCCAAACTCTTCTTAGCCTAAACGCTGCAGTCCGAGGCCAGCTAAAAGCATGGTACTAGGATCGACATGAATCTGCTCGTTGGCTGCAGTGAGTCAGGACAGGTTCTATATAGGGATAACAGTTGGTGTTGCACGGGCAAAACACATCTTGTTCAGGTCAGATCAGAGTGGTGTAAGATTGGATGACCAATGTAAACACTTGGAAGTATCCATGCGTTATGCCATGAGTCCTTCATACACACATTTTCCTTTACAAAACATTTGTACTTGAACAATCTGTTAAACACACTACAGCCCCAGGTTTGTAAGGTATGTACAAAGGGAGCATCACCTCTTCCACCTAGATAAATTTGATTGGAGCTATGGTGTGTGCCACAATCACTCAACGGAGGCTATTTTCTTAATGTCATCCTCGTATTTTTTTCTCTCTCACCCACTTTTCAACACATGCAACCTCCAAGCTGTGGTCCTGAACTAAGGAGAGCTACAAAGCTCAGGCCGAAATCACTATTCTGACCCTTTTAGCAAACTTTGTCACAAAGTGAACTCGACATGAAAGTATTTCACGATCTGACCTTTTTAGCCGCCATAGCCAGCGGCGTTTCTGCTCAAACTGAAAACGCCGAGCTAGCTAGCGTTCCTGTCCAAATAAGAAACGCCGAGGTAGCTCGCGTTGCAGACCAGGTAAGAAACGCCATAGGGCTTGGCGTTTCTTCACTGGCACCCAGCCCACCCGCTGCCCCGTCGGGGTCTTTCTCCTCAGCCGCTAGAGACGCCAGGCTAGAAACGCCAAGGTCGGCGACGTTTCCAGCCTTCTTAGAAACGCCAACTTAAAAAACTGCTTCATAACCAGGGTCTAAACGCCAAGCCTTATGGTGTTTCTTACTTGGTGACAAACGCCATGAACTTTGGCGTTGCTTACCTGGTGAGAAACGCCGAGCCACTTCGATGTTTCTTCTTTGGTCAAAAACGCTGGCTAGCTCGGCGTTTTTATGTTGGGTAGAAACGCCGCAGGCTATGGCGTTGCTAAAAGGTTCAGATCGTGAAATACTTTCACGTCGAGTTCATTTTGTGACAAAGTTCGTTCAAAGGGTCAGAATAGTGAAAAAGGCCCAAAGCTCACACCGCCTCGCCTGAGCAGCTGCCTCGCTGCTTTTGCAGGGAGGAGGCTAGCTCCTCTGGAGGAGTCCGTCTCTCTCTGCAAGCATCACGTTTGGCGGAGGTGGCGTTCAGCAGGTTGATGTGGCGCCTAGGGCACCCGTCCAGCGTGGCCCATTGGCCATGCCCTAATAGAAACGTGTTAGTTGCGGGCCCATTTGCAAAAGAGGAATGAACATATGCCATATGCACCTGTTGGAAATATGCCCTAGAGGCAATAATAAAAGTGTTATTATTATATTTCTTTGTTCATGATGATTGTCTTTTATTCATGCTATAACTGTATTATCCGGAAATCGTAATACACGTGTGAATACATAGACCATAACATGTCCCTTGTGAGCCTCTAGTTGACTAGCTCGTTGATCAACTGATAGTCATGGTTTCCTGGCTATGGACATTGGATGTCGTTGATAACGGGATCACATCATTAGGAGAATGATGTGATGGACAAGACCCAATCCTAAGCATAGCACAAGATCGTGTAGTTCGTTTGCTAGAGCTTTTTCAATGTCAAGTATCTCTTCCTTAGACCATGAGATCGTGTAACTCCCGGATACCGTAAGAGTGCTTTGGGTGTACCAAACATCACAACGTAACTGGGTGATTATAAAGGTGCACTACAGGTATCTCCGAAAGTGTCTGTTGAGTTGACACGGATCGAGACTGGGATTTGTCACTCCGTATGACGGAGAGGTATCTCTGGGCCCACTCGGTAATGCATCATCATAATGAGCTCAAAGTGACCAAGTGGTTGGTGACGGGATCATGCATTACGGTACGAGTAAAGTGACTTGCCGGTAACGAGACTGAACAAGGTATTGGGATGCCGACGATCGAGTCTCGGGCAAGTAACGTACCGATTGACAAAGGGAACTGTATACGGGGTTTGATCGAATCCTCGACATCGTGGTTCATCCGATGACATCATCGAGGAGCATGTGGGAGCCAACAAGGGTATCCAGATCCCGCTGTTGGTTATTGACCGGAGAGTCGTCTCGGTCATGTCTACATGTCTCCCGAACCCGTAGGGTCTACACACTTAAGGTTCGGTGACGCTAGCATTATTAGGAAGACTTGTATGTGATTACCGAAAGTTGTTCGGAGTCCCGGATGAGATCCCGGACGTCACGAGGAGTTCCGGAATGGTCCGGAGGTGAAGTTTTATATATGGGAAGTTGTCATGCGGACACCGGAAAGTTTTGGGGGCATATCGGTATTGTACCGGGGCCACCGGAGGGGTTCCGGGGGTCCACCGGGAGGGGACACCCCTCTCGGAGGGCCACATGGGCCGCAAGGGGCAGGGAGCCAGCCCCTGGAGGGCTGGGCGCGCCCCCCACCTTGGGCCCATGCGCCTAGGGTTGGGGGGGAAACCCTAAAGGGGGCGCCCCCCTTGCTTGGGGGGCAAGTCCCCCCTCCCTGGCCGCCGCCCCCCCTCTAGATCCTAGCTAGAGGGGCCGGCCCCCCTTGCCCCTTCCCCTATAAATAGAGGGGTGAGGGGAGGGCTGCTGGACACAACTCAAGGCGCAGCCCCTCCCCTCCCCAACACCTCTCCTCCTCCGTACGTGCTTGGCGAAGCCCTGTCGGAGTACTGCTGCACCAACAACACCACGCCATCGTGCTGCCGTTGGAGCTGCCTTCCTCAACCTCTCCTTCCTCCTTGTTGGATCAAGACGGAGGAGATGTCGTCCGTCCCGTACGTGTGTTGAACGCGGAGGTGTTGTGCGTTCAGCACTTGGTCATCGGTGATCTGAATCACGGCGAGTACGACTCCATCATCACCATCCCCTTGAACGCTTCCGCACTCGATCTACAAGTGGTATGTAGATGCAAACTCACTCCCTTGACTCGTTGCTTAGATGAACTCATAGATGGATCTTGGTGAAACCGTAGGAAAATTTTTAATTTTCTGCAACGTTCCCCAACAGTGGCATCATGAGCTAGGTCTATGCGTAGTTCTCTATTGCACGAGTAGAACACAATTTTGTTGTGGGCGTAGATCTTGTCAACTTGCTTGCCGCTACTAGTCTTATCTTGCTTCAGCGGTATTGTGGGATGAAGCGGCCCGGACCAACCTTACACGTACGCTTACGTGAGACCGGTTCCACCGACTGACATGCACTAGTTGCATAAGGTGGCTGGCGGGTGTCTATCTCTCCCACTTTAGTTGGAGCGGATTCGATGAAAAGGGTCCTTATGAAGGGTAAATAGAAGTTGACAAAATCACGTTGTGGTTATTCGTAGGTAAGAAAGCGTTCTTGCTAGAACCCCAATTGCAGCCACGTAAAAGATGCAACAACAATTAGAGGACGTCTAACTTGTTTTTGCAGCAATTGTCATGTGATGTGATATGGCCAGAAGTTGTGATGAATGATGAATGATATATTGTGATGTATGAGATCATGTTCTTGTAATAGGAATCACGACTTGAATGTCGATGAGTATGACAACCGGCAGGAGCCATAGGAGTTGTCTTTATTTTTGTATGACCTGCGTGTCATTGAAGAACGCCATGTAACTTACTTTACTTTATTGCTAAACGCGTTAGCCATAGAAGTAGAAGTAGTCGTTGGCGTGACAACTTCATGAAGACACGATGATGGAGATCATGGTGTCATGCCGGTGACAAGATGATCATGGAGCCCCGAAGATGGAGATCAATGGAGCTATATGATATTGACCATATCATGTCACTACTATATAATTGCATGTGATGTTTATTATGTTTATGCATCTTGTTTACATAGAACGACGGTAGTAAACAAGATGATCCCTTATAACAATTTCAAGAAGTGTTCTCCCCTAACTATGCACCGTTGCTAAAGTTCGTCGTTTCGAAGCACCACGTGATGATCGGGTGTGATAGATCCTTACATTCACATACAACGGGTGTAAGACAGTTTTACACATGCAAAACACTTAGGGTTAACTTGACGAGCCTAGCATGTACAGACATGGCCTCGGAACACGGAGACCGAAAGGTCGAACACGAGTCGTATGGAAGATACGATCAACATGAAGATGTTCACCGACGATGACTAGTCTGTCTCACGTGATGATCGAACACGGCCTAGTCGACTCGGATCGTGTAACACTTAGATGACTAGAGGGATGTCTAATCTGAGTGGGAGTTCATTCAATAATTTGATTAGATGAACTTAATTGTTATGAACTTAGTCTAAAACTTTTGCAAAATATGTCTTGTAGATCAAATGGCCAACGCTCATGTCAACATGAACTTCAATGCGTTCCTAGAGAAAACCAAGCTGAAAGACGATAGCAGCAAATATACGGACTGGGTCCGGAACCTGAGGATCATCCTCATAGCTGCCAGGAAACAATATGTCCTAGAAGGACCGCTAGGTGATGCACCCGTCCCACAGAACCAAGACATTATGAATGCTTGGCAGTCTCGTGCTGATGATTACTCCCTCGTTCAGTGCGGCATGCTTTACAGCTTAGAACCGGGGCTCCAAAAGCGTTTTGAGCAACACGGAGCATATGAGATGTTCGAAGAGCTGAAACTAGTTTTCCAAGCTCATGCCCGGGTCGAGAGATATGATGTCTCCGAAAAGTTCTATAGTTGTAAGATGGAGGAAAATAGTTTTGTCAGTGAGCACATACTCACAATGTCTGGGTTGCACAACCGTATGACCCAGCTGAATATTAACCTCCCTAATGAGGCAGTCATTGACAGAATCCTTCAGTCGCTCCCACCAAGCTACAAGAGCTTTGTGATGAACTACAATATGCAGGGGATGGTAAAGACCATTCCTAAAGTATTTTCTATGCTGAAGTCAGCAGAGGTTGAAATCAAGAAAGAACATCAAGTGTTGATGGTCAATAAGACCACTAAGTTCAAGAAGGGCAAGGGCAAGAAGAACTTCAAGAAGGACGGCAAGGAGGTTGCCCCGCCTGGTAAGCCAGTTACCGGGAAGAAGTCAAAGAATGGACCCAAGCCTGAGACTGAGTATTTTTATTGCAAGGGGAAGGGTCACTGGAAGCGGAACTGCCCCAAATATTTAGCGGATAAGAAGGCCGGCAACACCAAAGGTATATTTGATATACATGTAATTGATGTGTACCTTACCAGTACTCGTAGTAACTCCTGGGTATTTGATACCGGTGCCGTTGCTCATATTTGTAACTCACAGCAGGAGCTGCGGAATAAGCGGAGACTGGCGAAGGACGAGGTGACGATGCGCGTCGGGAATGGTTCCAGAGTCGATGTGATCGCCGTCGGCACGCTACCTCTACATTTACCTACGGGATTAGTTTTGAACCTTAATAATTGTTATTTGGTGCCAAGTTTGAGCATGAACATTGTATCTGGATCTCGTTTAATACGAGATGGCTACTCATTTAAATCCGAGAATAATGGTTGTTCTATTTATATGAGAGATATGTTTTATGGTCATGCTCCGATGGTCAATGGTTTATTCTTAATGAATCTCGAGCGTAATGTTACACATATTCATAGCGTGAATAACAAAAGATGTAAAGTTGATAACGATAGTCCCACATACTTGTGGCACTGCCGCCTTGGTCACATTGGTGTCAAGCGCATGAAGAAGCTCCATGCTGATGGACTTTTGGAGTCTCTAGATTATGAATTATTTGACACATGCGAACCATGCCTCATGGGCAAGATGACCAAGACTCCGTTCTCCAGAATAATGGAGCGAGCAACCAACTTGTTGGAAATCATACATACCGATGTGTGCGGTCCAATGAGCGTTGAGGCTCGCGGAGGATATCGTTATGTTCTCACTCTCACTGATGACTTGAGTAGATATGGGTATGTCTACTTAATGAAACACAAGTCTGAGACTTTTGAAAAGTTCAAGGAATTTCAGAATGAGGTAGAGAATCAACGTGACCGAAAGATAAAATTCCTACGATCAGATCGTGGAGGAGAATACTTAAGCCACGAATTTGGTACACACTTAAGGAAATGTGGAATTGTTTCACAACTCACGCCGCCTGGAACACCTCAGCGTAACGGTGTATCCGAACGTCGTAATCGCACTCTATTGGATATGGTGCGGTCTATGATGTCTCTTACCGATTTACCGCTATCATTTTGGGGATACGCTCTAGAGACAGCTACATTCACTTTAAATAGGGCACCGTCTAAATCCATTTAGACGACACCGTATGAATTATGGTTTGGGAAGAAACCTAAGCTGTCGTTTCTAAAAGTTTGGGGATGCGATGCTTATGTCAAGAAACTTCAACCTGAAAAGCTCGAACCCAAGTCGGAAAAATGTGTCTTCATAGGATATCCTAAGGAAACCGTTGGGTATACCTTCTACTTAAGATCCGAGGGCAAGATCTTTGTTGCCAAGAACGGATCCTTTCTGGAAAAAGAGTTTCTCTCGAAAGAAGTAAGTGGGAGGAAAGTAGAACTCGATGAAGTACTACCTCTTGAACGGAATAGTAGTGCAGCTCAGGAAAATGTTCCTGTGATGCCTACACCTACTGAAGAGGAAAATAATGATGATGATCAAGGTACTTCGGATCAAGTTGCTATTGAACTTCGTAGGTCCACAAGGACACGTTCCGCACCAGAGTGGTACGGCAACCCCGTCCTGGAAATCATGTTGTTAGACAATGGTGAACCTTCGAACTATGAAGAAGCGATGGCGGGCCCAGATTCCAACAAATGGCTTGAAGCCATGAAATCCGAGATAGAATCCATGTATGAAAACAAAGTATGGACTTTGACAGACTTGCCCGATGATCGGCGAGCGATAGAAAACAAATGGATCTTTAAGAAGAAGACGGACGCGGATGGAAATGTTACCATCTATAAAGCTCGACTTGTCGCTAAGGGTTATCGACAAGTTCAAGGGGTTGACTACGACGAGACATTCTCTCCCGTAGTGAAGCTAAAGTCCGTCCGAATCATGTTAGCAATTGCTGCATACTATGATTATGAGATATGGCAGATGGACGTCAAAACGGCATTCCTTAACGGACATCTTAAGGAAGAGCTGTATATGATGCAGCCGGAAGGTTTTGTCGATCCTAAGAACGCTAACAAAGCATGCAAGCTCCAGCGATCCATTTATGGGCTGGTGCAAGCATCTCGGAGTTGGAACATTCGCTTTGATGAGATGATCAAAGCGTTTGGGTTTATGCAGACTTATGGAGAAGCCTGCGTTTACAAGAAAGTGAGTGGGAGCTCTGTAGCATTTCTCATATTATATGTAGATGACATACTCTTGATGGGAAATGATATAGAACTTTTGGACAGCATTAAGTCCTACTTGAATAAGTGTTTTTCAATGAAGGACCTTGGAGAAGCTGCTTAAATATTAGGCATTAAGATCTATAGAGATAGATCGAGACGCCTCATAGGTCTTTCACAAAGCACATACCTTGATAAGATTTTGAAGAAGTTCAAAATGGATCAGTCCAAGAAGGGGTTCTTTCCTGTATTGCAAGGTGTGAGATTGAGCTCGGCTCAATGCCCGACCATGGCAAAAGATAAAGAAGAGATGAGTGTCATCCCCTATGCTTCAGCCATAGGATCTATTATGTATGCCATGCTGTGTACCAGACCTGATGTAAACCTTGCCGTAAGTTTGGTAGGAAGGTACCAAAGTAACCCCGGCAAGGAACACTGGACAGCGGTCAAGAATATCCTGAAGTACCTGAAAAGGACAAAGGACATGTTTCTCGTTTATGGAGGTGACGAAGAGCTCGTCGTAAAGGGTTACATCGACGCAAGCTTCGACACAGATCTGGATGACTCTAAGTCACAAACCGGATACGTGTATATGTTGAATGGTGGAGCAGTAAGCTGGTGCAGCTGCAAGTAGAGCGTAGTGGCGGGATCTACATGTGAAGCGGAGTACATGGCAGCCTCGGAGGCAGCGCATGAAGCTATTTGGGTGAAGGAGTTCATCACCGACCTAGGACTCATACCCAATGCGTCCGGGCCGATCAAACTCTTCTGTGACAACACTGGAGCTATTGCCCTTGCTAAGGAGCCCAGGTTTCACAAGAAGACCAGGCACATCAAGCGTCGTTTCAACTCCATCCGTGAAAATGTTCAAGATGGAGACATAGATATTTGCAAAGTACATACGGATCTGAATGTCGCAGATCCGTTGACTAAACCTCTCTCGCGAGCAAAAAATGATCAACACCAGAACTCTATGGGTGTTCGATTCATCACAATGTAACTAGATTATTGACTCTAGTGCAAGTGGGAGACTGTTGGAAATATGCCCTAGAGGCAATAATAATAGTGTTATTATTATATTTATTTGTTCATGATGATTGTCTTTTATTCATGCTATAACTGTATTATCCGGAAATCATAATACACGTGTGAATACATAGACCATAACATGTCCCTAGTAAGCCTCTAGTTGACTAGCTCGTTGATCAACTGATAGTCATGGTTTCCTGGCTATGGACATTGGATGTCGTTGATAATGGGATCACATCATTAGGAGAATGATGTGATGGACAAGACCCAATCCTAAGCATAGCACAAGATCGTGTAGTTCGTTTGCTAGAGCTTTTTCAATGTCAAGTATCTCTTCCTTAGACCATGAGATCGTGTAACTCCCGGATACCGTAAGAGTGCTTTGGGTGTACCAAACGTCACAACGTAACTGGGTGATTATAAAGGTGCACTACAGGTATCTCCGAAAGTGTCTGTTGGGTTGACATGGATCGAAACTGGGATTTGTCACTCCGTATGACGGAGAGGTATCTCTGGGCCCACTCGGTAATGCATCATCATAATGAGCTCAAAGTGACCAAGTGGTTGGTGACGGGATCATGCATTACGGTACGAGTAAAGTGACTTGCCGGTAACGAGACTGAACAAGGTATTGGGATGCCGACGATCGAGTCTCGGGCAAGTAACGTACCGATTGACAAAGGGAATTGTATACGGGGTTTGATCGAATCCTCGACATCGTGGTTCATCCGATGACATCATCGAGGAGCATGTGGGAGCCAACATGGGTATCCAAATCCCGCTGTTGGTTATTGACCGGAGAGTCGTCTCGGTCATGTCTACATGTCTCCCGAACCCGTAGGGTCTACACACTTAAGGTTCGGTGACGCTAGGGTTATTACGAAGACTTGTATGTGATTACCGAAAGTTGTTCGGAGTCCCGGATGAGATCCCGGACATCACGAGGAGTTCCGGAATGGTCCGAAGGTGAAGTTTTATATATGGGAAGTTGTCATGCGGACACCGGAAAGTTTCGGGGGCATATCGGTATTGTACCGGGGCCACCGGAGGGGTTCCGGGGGTCCACCGGGAGGGGACACCCCTCTCGGAGGGCCACATGGGCCGCAAGGTGTTGGGGAACGTTGCAGAAAACAAAAATTTTCCAACGGTTTCACCAAGATCCATCTATGAGTTCATCTAGCAACGAGTGATTAGATGCATCTACGTACCTTGTAGATCGCGAGCGGAAGCGTTCAAAGAACGGGGATGATGTAGTCGAACACGATGTGATCCAAATCACCGGAGATCCTAGCACCGAACGGACGGCACCTCCGCGTTCAACACACGTACGGAACAGCCACGTCTCCTCCTTCTTGATCCAGCAAGGGGAGAGGAGAGGTTGAGGGAGATGGTACCAGCAGCAGCACGACGGTGTGGTGTTGATGGAGTTGTAGTACTCCGGCAGGGCTTCGCCAAGCGCTATGGAGGAGGAGGAGGTGTTGGAGAGGGAGAAGGAGGCAACCAAAGGCGTGGGATGAAATCCCTCCTTCCCCCACTATATATAGGAGGGCCAAGGCGGGGGCGCCGGCCCTAGGATATCCAATCTCTTAGGGGGGTGCGGCCAAGGGGGAGGAATCCCTCCTCCCCAAGGCACCTAGGAGGTGCCTTCCCCTCCTAGGACTCTTCCTCCCTTGAAACCCTAGGCGCATGGGCCTCTTGGGGCTGGTGCCCTTGGCCCATGTAGGCCAAGGCGCACCCCCTACAGCCCATGTGGCCCCCCGGGACAGGTGGCCCCACCCGGTGGACCCCCGGGACCCTTCCGGTGGTCTCGGTACAATACCGATAGCCTCGAAACTTGTCCCGATGCCCGAAACAGGACTTCCCATATATAAATCTTTACCTCCGGACCATTCCGGAACTCCTCGTGACATCCGGGATCTCATCCGGGACTCCGAACAACATTCGGGATTACTGCATATACATATCCCTACAACCCTAGCGTCACCGAACCTTAAGTGTGTAGACCCTACGGGTTCGGGAGACATGTAGACATGACCGAGATCGCTCTCCAGTCAATAACCAACAGCGGGATCTGAATACCCATGTTGGCTCCCACATGCTCCACGATGATCTCATCGGATGAACCACGATGTCGAGGATTCAAGCAACCCCGTATACAATTCCCTTTGTCAATCGGTATGTTACTTGCCCGAGATCCAATCGTCGGTATCCCAATACCTCGTTCAACCTCGTTACCGACAAGTCACTTTACTTGTACCATAATGCATGATCCCGTGACCAGACACTTGATCACTCTGAGCTCATTATGATGATGCATTACCGAGTGGGCCCAGTGATACCTCTCCATCATGCGGAGTGACAAATCCCAGTCTTGATCCATGTCAACCCAACAGACACTTTTGGAGATACCCGTAGTATACCTTTATAGTCACCCAGTTACGTTGTGACGTTTGGTATACCCAAAGCACTCCTACGGTATCCGGGAGTTACACGATCTCATGGTCTAAGGAAAAGATACTTGACATTGGAAAACTCTAGCAAACGAACTATACGATCTCATGCTATGTTTAGGATTGGGCCTTGTCCATCACATCATTCTCCTAATGATGTGATCTCGTCATCAATGACATCCAATGTCCATAGTCAGGAAACCATGACTATCTGTTGATCAACGAGCTAGTCAACTAGAGGCTTACTAGGGACATGTTGGTGTCTATTATTCACACATGTATTACGATTTCCGGATAATACAATTATAGCATGAATAAAGACAATTATCATGAACAAGGAAATATAATAATAATGCTTTTATTATTGCCTCTAGGGCATATTTCCAACAGTCTCCCACTTGCACTAGAGTCAATAATCTAGTTACATTGTGATGAATCAAACACCCATGGAATTCTGGTGTTGATCATGTTTTGCTCTAGGGAGAGGTTTAGTCAACGGATCCGCTACATTCAGGTCCGTATGTACTTTACAAATCTCTATGTCTCCATCTTGAACATTTTCACGAATGGAGTTGAAGCGACGCTTGATGTGCCTTGTCTTCTTGTGAAACCTGGGCTCCTTGGCAAGAGCAATAGCTCCAGTGTTGTCACAGAAGAGCTTGATCGGCCCCGACGCATTGGGTATGACTCCTAGGTCGGTGATGAACTCCTTCACCCATATTGCTTCATGTGATGCCTCCGAGGCTGCCATGTACTCCGCTTCACATGTAGATCCCGCCACGACGCTCTGCTTGCAACTGCACCAGCTTACTGCCCCACCATTCAAAATATACACGTATCCGGTCTGTGACTTAGAGTCATCCAGATCTGTGTCGAAGCTAGCGTCGACGTAACCCTTTACGATGAGCTCTTTGTCACCTCCATAAACGATAAACATTTCCTTAGTCCTTTTCAGGTACTTCAGGATATTCTTGACCGCTGTCCAGTGTTCCTTGCCGGGATTACTTTGGTACCTTCCTACCAAACTTACGGCAAGGTTTACATCAGGTCTGGTACACAGCATGGCATACATAATAGATCCTATGGCTGAGGCATAGGGGATGACACTCATCTCTTCTTTATCTTTTGCCGTGGTCGGGCATTGAGCTGAGCTCAATTTCACACCTTGCAAAACAGGCAAGAACCCTTTCTTGGACTGATCCATTTTGAACTTCTTCAAAATCTTATCAAGGTATGTGCTTTGTGAAAGACCTATGAGGCGTCTCGATCTATCTCTATAGATCTTGATGCCTAATATATAAGCAGCTTCTCCAAGGTCCTTCATTGAAAAACTTTTATTCAAGTAGGCCTTAATGCTGTCCAAGAGTTCTATATCATTTCCCATCAAAAGTATGTCATCTACATATAATATGAGAAATGCTACAGAGCTCCCACTCACTTTCTTGTAAACGCAGGCTTCTCCATAAGTCTGTGTAAACCCAAACGCTTTGATCATCTCATCAAAGCGAATGTTCCAACTCTGAGATGCTTGCACCAGCCCATAAATCGAGCGTTGGAGCTTGCACACCTTGTTAGCATTCTTAGGATTGACAAAACCTTCCGGCTGCATCATATACAATTCTTCCTTAATGAAACCATTAAGGAATGCCGTTTTGACGTCCATTTAATCATAGAATGCGGCAATCGCTAACATGATTCAGACGGACTTCAGCTTCGCTACCGGTGAGAAAGTCTCATCGTAGTCAACCCCTTGAACTTGTCGATAACCCTTAGCGACAAGCCGAGCTTTATAGATGGTCACATTACCATCCGCGTTTGTCTTCCTCTTAAAGATCCATTTATTTTCTATGGCTCGCCGCTCAACGGGCAAGTCAGTCAAAGTCCATACTTCGTTTTCATACATGGATCCTATCTCGGATTTCATGGCTTCTAGCCACTTTTCGGAATCCGGGCCCGCCATTGCTTCTTCATAGTTCGAAGGTTCACCGTTGTCTAACAACATGATTTCCAAGACAGGGTTGCCGTACCACTCTGGTGCGGAACGTGTCCTTGTGGACCTTCGAATTTCAGTAGGATCTTGATCAGAAGTATCTTGATTATCATCATTAACCTCCTCTCTAGTCGGTGCTGGCACCTCAGGAACATTTTCTTGAGTTGCGTCATTTTCCGGTTCAAGAGGTAATACTTCATCAAGTTCTACTTTCCTTCCACTTACTTCTTTCGAGAGAAACTCTTTCTCTAGAAAGGACCCATTCTTGGCAACAAAGATCTTGCCTTCGGATCTGAGGTAGAAGGTATACCCAGTAGTTTCTTTAGGGTATCCTATGAAGATGCATTTTTCCGACTTGGGTTCGAGCTTTTCAGGTTGAAGTTTCCTGACATAAGCATCGCATCCCCAAACTTTCAGAAACGACAACTTAGGTTTCTTACCAAACCATAATTCAAACGGTGTCGTCTCAACGGATTTCGACGGAGCCCTATTTAAAGTGAATGCGGTAGTCTCTAAAGCATACCCCCAAAAGGATAGCGGTAAATCGGTAAGAGACATCATAGATCGCACCATATCTAATAGAGTGCGATTACGACGTTCGGACACACCATTACGCTGAGGTGTTCTAGGCGGCGTGAGTTGTGAAACTATTCCACATTTTCTTAAGTGTGTGCCAAACTCGTGACTCAAGTATTCTCCTCCTCGATCTGATCGTAGGAACTTGATTTTCCTGTCACGTTGATTCTCAACCTCACTCTGAAATTCCTTGAACTTTTCAAAGGTTTCAGACTTGTGTTTCATTAAGTAGACATACCCATATCTACTCAAGTCATCAGTGAGGGTGAGAACATAACGATAGCCACCGCGAGCCTCAACACTCATTGGACCGCACACATCAGTATGTATGATTTCCAATAAGTTGGTTGCTTGCTCCATTGTTCCTGAGAATGGAGTCTTGGTCATTTTACCCATGAGGCATGGTTCGCACGTGTCAAATGATTCATAATCAAGAGACTCTAAAAGTCCATCTGCATGGAGCTTCTTCATGCGTTTGACACCTATGTGACCAAGGCGGCAGTGCCACAAGTATGTGGGACTATCATTATCAACCTTACATCTTTTGGTACTCACACTATGAATATGTGTAGCAATACGCTCGAGATTCATTAAGAATAAACCATTTACCATAGGAGCATGACCATAAAACATCTCTCATATAAATGGAATAACCATTATTCTCAGATTTAAATGAGTATCCATCTCGAATTAAATGAGATCCTGATACAATGTTCATGCTCAAAGCTGGCACTAAATAACAATTATTGAGGTTTAAAACTAATCCCGTAGGTAAATGTAGAGGCAGCATGCCGACGGCGATCACATCGACCTTGGAACCATTCCCGACGCGCATTGTCACCTCGTCCTTCGCCAGTCTCCGCTTATTCCGCAGCTCCTGCTTTGAGTTACAAATGTGAGCAACAGCACCGGTATCAAATACCCAGGAGCTACTACGAGTGCTGGTAAGGTACACATCAATTACATGTATATCACATATACCTTTCGTTTTGCCAGCCTTCTTGTCCGCTAAGTATTTGGGGCAGTTCCGCTTCCAGTGACCACTTTCCTTGCAATAAAAGCACTCAGTCTCGGGCTTGGGTCCATTCTTTGGTTTCTTCCCGGCAGCTTGCTTGCTGGGCGCGGCAACTCCCTTGCCGTCCTTCTTGGAGTTCTTTTTACCCTTTCCCTTCTTGAACTTAGTGGTTTTATTGACCATCAACACTTGATGTTCCTTCTTGACTTCTACCTTTGCTGATTTCAGCATAGCAAATACTTCAGGAATGGTCTTCTCCATCCCCTGCATATTGAAGTTCATCACAAAGCTCTTGTAGCTCGATGGAAGCGACTGGAGGATTCTGTCAATGACCGCATCATCCGGGAGATTAACTCCCAGCCGAGTCAAGCGGTTATGTAACCTAGACATAGTGAGTATGTGCTCACAGACAGAACTATTTTCCTCCATCTTACAGCTGAAGAATTTGTCGGAGACTTCATATCTCTCGACCCGGGCATGAGCTTGGAAAACCATTTTCAGCTCTTCGAACATCTCATATGCTCCATGTCTCTCAAGACGCTTTTGGAGCCCCGGCTCTAGGCTGTAAAGCATGCCGCACTGAACGAGGGAGTAGTCATCGGTACGTGCCTGCCAAGCGTTCATAACGTCTTGTTCTGCAGGGAGAACAGGTGCGTCACCCAGCGGTGCTTGTAGGACATAATCTTTCTTGGCAGCTATGAGGGTGATCCTTAGGTTCCGGACCCAGTCCGTATAGTTGCTGCCATCGTCTTTCAACTTTGTTTTCTCTAGGAACGCGTTGAAGTTGAGGACTACATTGGCCATTTGATCTACAAGACATATTGTAAAGATTTTAGACTAAGTTCATGATAATTAAGTTCATCTAATCAAATTATTCAATGAACTCCCACTTAGATAGACATCCCTCTTCTAGTCATCTAAGTATAACATGATCCGAGTCAACTAGGCCGTGTCCGATCATCACGTGAGACGGACTAGTCAACGTCGGTGAACATCTTCATGTTGATCGTATCTTCTATACGACTCATGCTCGACCTTTCGGTCTTCTGTGTTCCGAGGCCATGTCTATACACATGCTAGGCTCGTCAAGTTAACCCTAAGTGTTTTGCATGTGTAAAACTGTCTTACACCCGTTGTATGTGAACGTAAGGATCTATCACACCCGATCATCACGTGGTGCTTCGAAATGACGAACTTTAGCAACGGTGCACAGTTAGGGGAGAACACTTCTTGAAATTGTTGTGAGGGATCATCTTATTTACTACCGTCGTTCTAAGCAAACAAGATGAAAAACATGATAAACATCACATGCAATCAAATAATAATAGTGACATGATATGGCCAATATCACACAGCTCCTTTGATCTCCATCTTGGGGCTCCATGATCATCTTGTCACCGGTATGACACCATGATCTCCATCATCATGATCTCCATCATTGTGTCTCCATGAAGTTGCTCACCAACTATTACTTCTACTACTATGGCTAACGCGTTTAGCAATAAAGTAAAGTAATTTACATGGCGTTTCTTAATGACACGCAGGTCATACAAAAAATAAAGACAACTCCTATGGCTCCTGCCGGTTGTCATACTCATCGACATGCAAGTCGTGATTCCTATTACAATAGCATGAACATCTCATACATCACATATATATCATTGATCATTCATCACAACTTTGGCCATATCATATCACAAAGCACTTGCTACAAAAACAAGTTATACGTCCTCTAATTGTTGTTGCATGTTTTACGTGGCGGAAGTAGGGTTCTAGCAAGAACATTTTCTTACCTACGTGAAAGCCACAACGTGATTTGTCAACTTCTATTTACCCTTCATAAGGACCCTTTTCATCGAATCCGCTCCAACTAAAGTAGGAGAGACAGACACCCGCCAGCCACCTTATGCAACTAGTGCATGTTAGTCGGTGGAACCGGTCTCACGTAAGCGTACGTGTAAGGTTGGTCCGGGCCGCTTCATCCCACAATACCGTTGAAGCATGATAAGACTAGTAGCGGCAAGAAAGTTGACAACATCAACGCCCACAACAAATTGTGTTCTACTCGTGCAAGAGAACTACGCACAGACCTAGCTCTGATACCACTGTTGGGGAACGTTGCAGAAAACAAAAATTTTCCTACGGTTTCACCAAGATCCATCTATGAGTTCATCTAGCAACGAGTGATTAGATGCATCTACGTACCTTGTAGATCGCGAGCGGAAGCGTTCAAAGAACGGGGATGATGTAGTCGAACACGACGTGATCCAAATCACCGGAGATCCTAGCACCGAACGGACGGCACCTCCGCGTTCAACACACGTACGGAACAGCCACGTCTCCTCCTTCTTGATCCAGCAAGGAGAGAGGAGAGGTTGAGGGAGATGGCACCAGCAGCAGCACGACGGCGTGGTGTTGATGGAGTTGCAGTACTCCGGCAGGGCTTCGCCAAACGCTATGGAGGAGGAGGAGGTGTTGGAGAGGGAGAAGGAGGCAACCAAAGGCGTGGGATGAAAGACCTCCTTCCCCCACTATATATAGGAGGGCCAAGGGGGGGGGGGGGCGCCGGCCCTAGGAGATCCAATCTCCTAGGGGGGTGCGGCCAAGGGGGAGGAATCCCTCCTCCCCAAGGCACCTAGGAGGTGCCTTCCCCTCCTAGGACTCTTCCTCCCTTGAAACCCTAGGCGCATGGGCCTCTTGGGGCTGGTGCCCTTGGCCCATGTAGGCCAAGGCGCACCCCCTACAGCGCATGTGGCCCCCCGGGACAGGTGGCCCCACCCGGTGGACCCCCGGGACCCTTCCGGTGGTCCCGGTACAATACCGATAACCCCGAAACTTGTCCCGATGCCCGAAACAGGACTTCCCATATATAAATCTTTACCTCCGGACCATTCCGGAACTCCTCGTGACGTCCGGGATCTCATCCGGGACTCCGAACAACATTTGGGGTTACTGCATATACATATCCCTACAACCCTAGCGTCACCGAACCTTAAGTGTGTAGACCCTACGGGTTCGGGAGACATGTAGACATGACCGAGATCGCTCTCCGGTCAATAACCAACAGCGGGATCTGGATACCCATGTTGGCTCCCACATGCTCCACGATGAACTCATCGGATGAACCACGATGTCGAGGATTCAAGCAACCCCGTATACAATTCCCTTTGTCAATCGGTATGTTACTTGCCCGAGATCCGATCGTCGGTATCCCAACACCTCGTTCAACCTCGTTACCGGCAAGTCACTTTACTCGTACCGTAATGCATGATCCCGTGACCAGACACTTGATCACTCTGAGCTCATTATGATGATGCATTACCGAGTGGGCCCAGTGATACCTCTCCGTCATGCGGAGTGACAAATCCTAGTCTTGATCCATGTCAACCCAACAGACACTTTTGGAGATACCCGCAGTATACCTTTATAGTCACCCAGTTACGTTGTGACGTTTGGTATACCCAAAGCACTCCTACGGTATCCGGGAGTTACACGATCTCATGGTCTAAGGAAAAGATACTTGACATTGGAAAACTCTAGCAAACGAACTATACGATCTCATGCTATGTTTAGGATTGGGCCTTGTCCATCACATCATTCTCCTAATGATGTGATCTCGTCATCAATGACATCCAATGTCCATAGTCAGGAAACCATGACTATCTGTTGATCAACGAGCTAGTCAACTAGAGGCTTACTAGGGACATGTTGGTGTCTATTATTCACACATGTATTACGATTTCCGGATAATACAATTATAGCATGAATAAAGACAATTATCATGAACAAGGAAATATAATAATAATGCTTTTATTATTGCCTCTAGGGCATATTTCCAACACAAGGGGCAGGGAGCCAGCCCCTGGCGGGCTGGGCGCGCCCCCCACCTTGGGCCCATGCGCCTAGGGTTGGGGGGGAAACCCTAAAGGGGGCGCCCCCCTTGCTTGGGGGGCAAGTCCCCCCTCCCTGGCCGCCGCCCCCCCTCTAGATCCCAGCTAGAGGGGCCGGCCCCCCTTGACCCTTCCCCTATAAATAGAGGGGTGAGGGGAGGGCTGCTGGACACAACTCAAGGCGCAGCCCCTCCCCTCCCCAACTCCTCTCCTCCTCCGTACGTGCTTGGCGAAGCCCTGTCGGAGTACTGCTGCACCAACAACACCACGCCGTCGTGCTGCCGTTGGAGCTGCCTTCCTCAACCTCTCCTTTCTCCTTGCTGGATCAAGACGGAGGAGACGTCGTCCGTCTCGTACGTGTTTTGAACGCGGAGGTGCTGTCCGTTCAGCACTTGGTCATCGGTGATCCGAATCACGGCGAGTACGACTCCATCATCACCATCCCCTTGAACGCTTCCGCACTCGATCTACAAGTGGTATGTAGATGCAAACTCACTCCCTTGACTCGTTGCTTAGATGAACTCATAGATGGATCTTGGTGAAACCGTAGGACAAATTTTAATTTTCTGCAACGTTCCCCAACAGTGGCATCATGAGCTAGGTCTATGCGTAGTTCTCTATTGCACGAGTAGAACACAATTTTGTTGTGGGCGTAGATCTTGTCAACTTGCTTGCCGCTACTAGTCTTGTCTTGCTTCAGCGGTATTGTGGGATGAAGCGGCCCGGACCAACCTTACACGTACACTTACGTGAGACTGGTTTCACCGACTGACATGCACTAGTTGCATAAGGTGGCTGGCGGGTGTCTGTCTCTCCCACTTTAGTTGGAGCGGATTCGATGAAAAGGGTCCTTATGAAGGGTAAATAGAAGTTGACAAAATCAGTTGTGGTTATTCGTAGGTAAGAAAGCGTTCTTGCTAGAACCCCAATTGCAGCCACGTAAAAGATGCAACAACAATTAGAGGACGTCTAACTTGTTTTTGCAGCAATTGTCATGTGATGTGATATGGCCAGAAGTTGTGATGAATGATGAATGATATATTGTGATGTATGAGATCATGTTCTTGTAATAGGAATCACGACTTGCATGTCGATGAGTATGACAACTGGCAGGAGCCATAGGAGTTGTCTTTATTTTTGTATGACCTGCGTGTCATTGAAGAACGCCATGTAACTTACTTTACTTTATTGCTAAACGCATTAGCCATAGAAGTAGAAGTAGTCGTTGGCGTGACAACTTCATGAAGACACGAAGATGGAGATCATGATGATGGAGATCATGGTGTCATGCCGGTGACAAGATGATCATGGAGCCCCGAAGATGGAGATCAATGGAGCTATATGATATTGGCCATATCATGTCACTACTATATAATTGCATGTGATGTTTATTATGTTTATGCATCTTGTTTACATAGAACGACGGTAGTAAATAAGATGATCCCTTATAACAATTTCAAGAAGTGTTCTCCTCTAACTGCGCACCGTTGCTAAAGTTCATCGTTTCGAAGCACCACGTGATGATCGGGTGTGATAGATCCTTACGTTCACATACAACGGGTGTAAGACAGTTTTACACATGCAAAACACTTAGGGTTAATTTGACGAGCCTAGCATGTACAGACATGGCCTCGGAACACGGAGACCGAAAGGTCGAACACGAGTCGTATGGAAGATACGATCAACATGAAGATGTTCACCGACGATGACTAGTCCGTCTCACGTGATGATCGGACACGGCCTAGTCGACTCGGATCGTGTAACACTTAGATGACTAGAGGGAAGTCTAATCTGAGTGGGAGTTCATTCAATAATTTGATTAGATGAACTTAATTATCATGAACTTAGTCTAAAACTTTTGCAAAATATGTCTTGTATATCAAATGGCCAACGCTCATGTCAACATGAACTTCAACGCGTTCCTAGAGAAAACAAAGCTGAAAGACGATGGCAGCAACTATACGGACTGGGTCCGGAACCTGAGGATCATCCTCATAGCTGCCAGGAAACAATATGTCCTAGAAGGACCGCTAGGTGATGCACCCGTCCCACAGAACCAAGACATTATGAATGCTTGGCAGTCTCGTGCTCATGATTACTCCCTCGTTCAGTGCGGCATGCTTTACAGCTTAGAACCGGAGCTCCAAAAGCGTTTTGAGCAACACGGAGCATATGAGATGTTCGAAGAGCTGAAACTAGTTTTCCAAGCTCATGCCCGGGTCGAGAGATATGATGTCTCCGAAAAGTTCTATAGTTGTAAGATGGAGGAAAATAGTTTTGTCAGTGAGCACATACTCACAATGTCTAGGTTGCACAACCGTATGACCCAGCTGAATATTAACCTCCCTGATGAGGCAGTCATTGACAGAATCCTTCAGTCGCTCCCACCAAGCTACAAGAGCTTTGTGATGAACTACAATATGCAGGGGATGGTAAAGACCATTCCTGAAGTATTTTCTATGCTGAAGTCAGCAGAGGTTGAAATCAAGAAAGAACATCAAGTGTTGATGGTCAATAAGACCACTAAGTTCAAGAAGGGCAAGGGCAAGAAGAACTTCAAGAAGGACGGCAAGGAGGTTGCAACGCCTGGTAAGCTAGTTACCGGGAAGAAGTCAAAGAATGGACCCAAGCCTGAGACTGAGTGTTTTTATTGCAAGGGGAAGGGTCACTGGAAGCGGAACTGCCCTAAATACGTAACGGACAAGAAGGCCGGCAACACCAAAGGTATATTTGATATACATGTAATTGATGTGTACCTTACCAGTACTCGTAGTAACTCCTGGGTATTTGATACCGGTGCCGTTGCTCATATTTGTAACTCACAGCAGGAGCTGCGGAATAAGCGGAGACTGGCGAAGGACGAGGTGACGATGCGCGTCGGGAATGGTTCCAGAGTCGATGTGTTCGCCGTCGGCACGCTACCTCTACATTTACCTACGGGATTAGTTTTGAACCTTAATAATTGTTATTTGGTGCCAAGTTTGAGCATGAACATTGTATCTGGATCTCGTTTAATACGAGATGGCTACTCATTTAAATCCGAGAATAATGGTTGTTCTATTTATATGAGAGATATGTTTTATGGTCATGCTCCGATGGTCAATGGTTTATTCTTAATAAATCTCGAGCGTAATGTTACACATATTCATAGCGTGAATACGAAAAGATGTAAAGTTGATAACGATAGTCCCACATACTTGTGGCACTTCCGCCTTGGTCACATTGGTGTCAAGCGCATGAAGAAGCTCCATGCTGATGAACTTTTGGAGTCTCTAGATTATGAATCATTTGACAAATGCGAACCATGCCTCATGGGCAAGATGACCAAGACTCCGTTCTCCGGAACAATGGAGCGAGCAACCAACTTGTTGGAAATCATACATACCGATGTGTGCGGTCCAATGAGCGTTGAGGCTCGCGGAGGATATCGTTATGTTCTCACTCTCACTGATGACTTGAGTAGATATGGGTATGTCTACTTAATGAAACACAAGTCTGAGACTTTTGAAAAGTTCAAGGAATTTCAGAATGAGGTAGAGAATCAACGTGACCGAAAGATCAAATTCCTACGATCAGATCGTGGAGGAGAATACTTAAGTCACGAATTTGATACACACTTAAGAAAATGTGGAATCGTTTCACAACTCACGCCGCCTGGAACACCTCAGCGTAACGGTGTGTCCGAACGTCGTAATCGCACTCTATTGGATATGGTGCGGTCTATGATGTCTCTTACCAATTTACCGCTATCATTTTGGGGATACGCTCTAGAGACAGCTACATTCACTTTAAATAGGGCACCGTCTAAATCCGTTGAGACGACACCATATGAATTATGGTTTGGGAAGAAACCTAAGCTGTCATTTCTAATAGTTTGGGGATGCGATGCTTATGTCAAGAAACTTCAACCTGAAAAGCTCGAACCCAAGTCGGAAAAATGCGTCTTCATAGGATACCCTAAGGAAACCGTTGGGTATACCTTCTACTTAAGATCCGAGGGCAAGATCTTTGTTGCCAAGAACGGATCCTTTCTGGAAAAAGAGTTTCTCTCGAAAGAAGTAAGTGGGAGGAAAGTAGAACTCGATGAAGTACTACCTCTTGAACAGAATAGTAGTGCAGCTCAGGAAAATGTTCCTGTGATGCCTACACCTACTGAAGAGGAAAATAATGATGATGATCAAGGTACTTCGGATCAAGTTGCTACTGAACTTCGTAGGTCCACAAGGACACGTTCCGCACCAGAGTGGTACGGCAACCCCGTCCTGGAAATCATGTTGTTAGACAATGGTGAACCTTCAAACTATGAAGAAGCGATGGCGGGCCCAGATTCCAACAAATGGCTTGAAGCCATGAAATCCGAGATAGAATCCATGTATGAAAACAAAGTATGGACTTTGACAGACTTGCCCGATGATCGGCGAGCGATAGAAAACAAATGGATCTTTAAGAAGAAGACGGACGCGGATGGAAATGTTACCATCTATAAAGCTCGACTTGTCGCTAAGGGTTATCGACAAGTTCAAGGGGTTGACTACGACAAGACATTCTCTCCCGTAGCGAAGCTGAAGTCCGTCCGAATCATGTTAGCAATTGCCGCATACTATGATTATGAGATATGGCAGATGGACGTCAAAACGGCATTCCTTAACGGACATCTTAAGGAAGAGCTGTATATGATGCAGCCGGAAGGTTTTGTCGATCCTAAGAACGCTAACAAAGTATGCAAGCTCCAGCGATCCATTTATGGGCTGGTGCAAGCATCTCGGAGTTGGAACATTCGCTTTGATGAGATGATCAAAGCGTTTGGGTTTATGCAGACTTATGGAGAAGCCTGCGTTTACAAGAAAGTGAGTGGGAGCTCTGTAGCATTTCTCATATTATATGTAGATGACATACTCTTGATGGAAAATGATATAGAACTTTTGGACAGCATTAAGGCCTACTTGAATAAGTGTTTTTCAATGAAGGACCTTGGAGAAGCTGCTTAAATATTAGGCATTAAGATCTATAGAGATAGATCGAGACGCCTCATAGGTCTTTCACAAAGCACATACCTTGATAAGATTTTGAAGAAGTTCAAAATGGATCAGTCCAAGAAGGGGTTCTTTCCTGTATTGCAAGGTGTGAGATTGAGCTCGGCTCAATGCCCGACCACGGCAAAAGATAAAGAAGAGATGAGTGTCATCCCCTATGCTTCAGCCATAGGATCTATTATGTATGCCATGCTGTGTACCAGACCTGATGTAAACCTTGCCGTAAGTTTGGTAGGAAGGTACCAAAGTAACCCCGGCAAGGAACACTGGACAGTGGTCAAGAATATCCTGAAGTACCTGAAAAGGACAAAGGACATGTTTCTCGTTTATGGAGGTGACGAAGAGCTCGTCGTAAAGGGTTACGTCGACGCAAGCTTCGACACAGATCTGGATGACTCTAAGTCACAAACCGGATACGTGTATATGTTGAATGGTGGAGCAGTAAGCTGGTGCAGCTGCAAGTAGAGCGTAGTGGCGGGATCTACATGTGAAGCGGAGTACATGGCAGCCTCGGAGGCAGCGCATGAAGCTATTTGGGTGAAGGAGTTCATCACCGACCTAGGAGTCATACCCAATGCGTCGGGGCCGATCAAACTCTTCTGTGACAACACTGGAGCTATTGCCCTTGCCAAGGAGCCCAGGTTTCACAAGAAGACCAGGCACATCAAGCGTCGTTTCAACTCCATCCGTGAAAATGTTCAATATGGAGACATAGATATTTGCAAAGTACATACGGATCTGAATGTTGCAGATCCGTTGACTAAACCTCTCTCGCGAGCAAAACATGATCAACACCAGAACTCTATGGGTGTTCGATTCATCACAATGTAACTAGATTATCGACTCTAGTGCAAGTGGGAGACTGTTGGAAATATGCCCTAGAGGCAATAATAAAAGTGTTATTATTATATTTATTTGTTCATGATGATTGTCTTTTATTCATGCTATAACTGTATTATCCGGAAATCGTAATACACGTGTGAATACATAGACCATAACATGTCCCTAGTGAGCCTCTAGTTGACTAGCTCGTTGATCAACTGATAGTCATGGTTTCCTGGCTATGGACATTAGATGTCGTTGATAATGGGATCACATCATTAGGAGAATGATGTGATGGACAAGACCCAATCCTAAGCATAGCACAAGATCATGTAGTTCGTTTGCTAGAGCTTTTTCAATGTCAAGTATCTCTTCCTTAGACCATGAGATCGTGTAACTCCCGGATACCGTAAGAGTGCTTTGGGTGTACCAAACGTCACAACGTAACTGGGTGATTATAAAGGTGCACTACATGTATCTCCGAAAGTGTCTGTTGGGTTGACACGGATCGAGACTGGGATTTGTCACTCCGTATGACGGAGAGGTATCTCTGGGCCCACTCGGTAATGCCTCATCATAATGAGCTCAAAGTGACCAAGTGGTTGGTGACGGGATCATGCATTACGGTACGAGTAAAGTGACTTGCCGGTAACGAGACTGAACAAGGTATTGGGATGCCGACGATCGAGTCTCGGGCAAGTAACGTACCGATTGACAAAGGGAATTGTATACGGGGTTTGATCGAATCCTCGACATCGTGGTTCATCCGATGACATCATCGAGGAGCATGTGGGAGCCAACATGGGTATCCAGATCCCGCTGTTGGTTATTGACCGGAGAGTCGTCTCGATCATGTCTACATGTCTCCCGAACCCGTAGGGTCTACACACTTAAGGTTCGGTGACGCTAGCGTTATTAGGAAGACTTGTATGTGATTACCGAAAGTTGTTCAGAGTCCCGAATGAGATCCCGGACGTCACGAGGAGTTCCGGAATGGTCTGGAGGTGAAGTTTTATATATGAGAAGTTGTCATGCGGACACCGGAAAGTTTCGGGGGCATATCGGTATTGTACCGGGGCCACCGGAGGGGTTCTGGGGGTCCATCAGGAGGGGACACCCCTCTCGGAGGGCCACATGGGCCGCAAGGGGCAGGGAGCCAGCCCCTGGAGGGCTGGGCGCGCCCCCCACCTTGGGCCCATGCGCCTAGGGTTGAGGGGGAAACCCTAAAGGGGGCGCCCCCCTTGCTTGGGGGGCAAGTCCCCCCTCCCTGGCCGCCGCCCCCCCTCTAGATCCCATCTAGAGGGGCCGGCCCCCCCTTGCCCCTTCCCCTAGAAATAGAGGGGTGAGGGGAGGGCTGCTGGACACAACTCAAGGCGCAGCCCCTCCCCTCCCCAACACCTCTCCTCCTCCGTACGTGCTTGGCGAAGCCCTGTCGGAGTACTGCTGCACCAACAACACCACGCCGTTGGAGCTGCCTTCCTCAACCTCTCCTTCCTCCTTGCTGGATCAAGACGGAGGAGACGTCGTCCGTCCCGTACGTGTGTTGAACGCGGAGGTGCTGTCCGTTCAGCACTTGGTCATCGGTGATCCGAATCACGGCGAGTACGACTCCATCATCACCATCCCCTTGAACGCTTCCGCACTCGATCTACAAGTGGTATGTAGATGCAAACTCACTCCCTTGACTCGTTGCTTAGATGAACTCATAGATGGATCTTGGTGAAACCGTAGGAAAAATTTTAATTTTCTGCAACGTTCCCCAACAGTATCTTGGTTTAGTCTTTTTTTTTTGCGAAAAGTACCATGGTTTAGAGCATCTCTAGCCGATCCCGTAAACACTCGTCCCTCAAAAGTTGTTTAGAGGATCCCAAAAAACAGTTTTCCTCCTTTTTTTACAGTATGGCATGCGCTCGCACAGAATAGATCTTGTAAAAATCGTTAATGTCAGACATGGAGTCCATTTGTCAGTAGTTGCATTTACAATTGGATCCATACCCCTCCAATGCAACGGCGCATGCTCCGGCCGCCGTTGTCGCGCACCTCGTTGGACACGGCCGAGCTCCTGCTCGCGCCTCAGTCGCGCTAGCTAGCAAGTACGCGGCTAGGCGGTTGAGCTCCTGCTCGCGCCCCGCTGACGCTAGCTAGCTAGCTTGCGTGTTGCTGCTATGCCGGTGGCCAGCGGCAAGTTCGTTTACGGCGAGCGTGTACGGCAGGGCAGCTCGAGTGCGGCGGCGAGATTTGGCCAGAATCGAGCTCGGAAGGCCATGGCGCCGGCTGCGAGGGGGTTGAGGCTGAAATCTCCCTCCCGTCAAGAATAGAGGATACTGTAAAAGAAGGGCCAAATCCCATAGATATAGAGGAAATAGACTCGTGGATTCAGTATCCCACAAAAAAAATTCAGGATAGACGATTTTGGAAGATCTATTCTGGCCGGGTTTACGGGATATATCCCGCAAACCGGTGGTTATTTTAGCGGATGCCCGGTTTGTGGGATCTGCTAAAGATGCTCTTATATATATATATATATATATATATATATATATATATATATAATATTATATATTATAGTTTTGAAAGTTTTGAAAGTTTGAATCCAAGCAACAGAATGCAATTTCTGCCGTTGATTGGACCCATCCGACGGCCCATGATGCTTGGATTCGTGGCTACAGTACAAATCACACTTCTCTACGTTGTTCTAGAAACAACCGTGAATCAGCACCGACCTCTTTCTATTTTTAAAAAGAACGCACTAGCCCCTCACATCCCTCTTCCTATCATCAGCCGATAGCCCGATAGATACGAACAACCATGTGTGGCGAGCAGTTGGAATCGCATCCACGGCAAGTTCCGTTACCTAGCATGAGGCTACTGTTGATGAGTAGGAAGCGAAATGTACTACATAGTATATAAGAGGAGAACTTGTGTAGTTTGGTCTACCGTATATAATTCAGTCAAGCGTGCGTTTACATGTGTGCAAACATGCGAAGCATGTGAAACTAACTAGTAGTTATAAGAATGTGAATTTTAGTTACTACAGTACCAAACAAATGAGGGCTGGAGCTGCTAATCAGGTGAAGACAAACTTGTATACCTGTTAATCTTAGTTTTCCACAGTGGGAGCTTTTTATCAACTTCAAACTGTGTTTGGGCGGTGCTCGGCATCGGCCAGCCGATTCTAGCCTAGGATCGGTCACCCACCGAACCGTACAATCCATATGTGCACAACCGTACGACGTCTCAACTCCACCCCTCTCGCCCCGGCTACACATTCCCTCATCTCATGCCTCTCTTCCCATCATGCGTAAATTGCACCCCTCCCCTACTAGCCACAACTTTGGGCCTCTAGACTTAGTTTTTTTCTTTGCGAGAACAAGCCTTTCATTTCTTAACCATCGGGCATCCGGTCGTTCTAGTACACAACATTAAGCTCATTAGTCCCAGACCGTAACTACACGGCAGTACATATGCTTTGAAGCCCTAACTGAGCGAGGCGATGCGCCAGGTAGGTCCTCGAATGAATCATTTTTTTAAACAACGATCAACGGATCATGGAGATGACATGATGATTATCGATTATCTTGTTGGATTAGGCGTTTAATCTCCTCAATAATCTTCAGACATAATTGCATGCGGGAACGACTACAATAGAAAAAGGTCCACAGGTGCAAAAATAGAAAAGACAAGTCTGGGCCTTTTGATCCTGGATGAACGGTCCAGATTCTAGTGGACGGATCTGAGTGCACAGGTACTTGGTTCTTTGCAGAAAACTTCCTTGCTTCTACTCGTTTTGCAGGAACGTGGTTGGGCCTTCTCTTCTTCCTAAGATCACAGCAACGCGAACCCAATCCCCAACGCATAGCCGCCAGCTCTAGCTTGCCGACGGTGGTGGCGGGCCAGATCCGGTGCCTAGCTGGGCGATTGCGCCCGGTGAAGGTCCAGATCCATCCATGACCGTCTTCTCGCCGGTGTTCTGGCTGCCCCGGCGGACCTCCTCTGTCCGAAGCTGAGACCTTGTGCGGGCAAGTTCTCCAAGGTACTCTGCTGCGACCTCCATAGAAAACTCTCATTCCATTCTTTCTCCTACCCCAATGAGCCCATTCTTCACACGTTGCCTGCATCTAACTCCGCCATTTGGGAACATCGTAGAAGAAATCTCCAGTCTTCATGTATGCTTGTCTGAAAGGTTGATACTAATTTTTATACTTGATTCTGTAGCATTTATTTAGGAAATCGCTTTTGTTCAACTTTTACTGCAAACTGTGTATGTCATCTACTCCTCACAAACAAGAACATAATATTATGGACAAAATTTTACACTGTAAAGAGACTTGTGCTTGGAGTTCAGACTGAAGGTGCCAAGTATTCTGCAAATATTATGTACCAAATTTCAGACCTGTGCTTGGACAGTCTGAAAGTACTCTACGGAGTAAAATTTCATACTTCCGGACTTGTGCTTTGACGGTCTGGAAGTTCTTCTGCTTGTACCAAACTTCATACTTTCAGACTGACAGTCTGAAAGATAACATTCGCAAAGATGACAATCTAAAATTACTTGTGCTTGTACCAAAATTCAAACTTTCAGACTTGTGCTTGGACAGCCTGAAAGTGCCAAATTTTAGACTAACTTGGACAGTGTGAAAGCCTAAAAGTGCCGAATACTTGTGCTTCGACATGTCATCTACGACATACATATTATTAGTACTTCAAACTTCTTTGGCGTAAAGAGTAAGCGCAGTACATAATATTATTTAGAAATCATTTTGGTTCAACTCTTACTGCAAACTTCAAGCACAATTCTGTATCATATCAACTTTATTTAGGAGGACATAATATTTTGACATAGATATCTGAAAGTACTCTTGCTTTAAAATAGTGCTTGGAGCATATGTTGTATCCTCTATGATAATATTAAAAAATTCTGGATCTTTGGAAATGATATGAACGACAAGCATATGAACATTTTGTGAAGGTATATATTTTAATCGTGAGTAACAGTATCTTGGAAGCTTACAGAGATTTTTATGTTTTGAGGTGATTAAGAAGTCAGATATTTGGATTTTGGAGTGAAATGCAATTTCTACTCTGCATATGATGGATAGATCAAAGCTCGTCGACTAGTGTTACCTTCATCCTCCACTGTTTTGTTGCTGCATCTTGAACTCAAAATGGAGGGAAGTAGTGGGACGTCGCCTTTAGGAGAGCCCACCGTTCCAGTAATCCCAAACTGTGTACCAACACTATCAGGTGAGAAGACACAATCTAAAAAAGCAGTAATATCTTGTCATTACCTAATTTTTTCGTTAATCCCTTCTTTGATGTTTTTTTGCTGAATATTTGTTTGCAGTTGTGGAATCGGCCAATAGTGTCCAAAATCAAGATTTGAGTGATGCTACCTCATTTGCAGAAATAAATTCCCCAATGCTTCTCATTGATGATGCGAGTACACCAAAAAAGAAACAAGCCTTCTCTCAAGAGGTACTAATGCCGGTCACAGCTTGTTATACCTACTCCCCCTGTAAACTAATATAAGAGTGTTTAGTTCACTAAAATAGTAATCTAAACACTCTTATATTAGTTTACAGAGGGAGTACTAAATAAGCATTGCATTTGGCAAATAGTAGTTGAATTTTTAGGTTGTTTGGAAATATTTTTTTTTTGCTTCTGACAAAAATGAGATCCCATAAGTTCATAGCATTGTCGTGTGAGGTTAATGTTACTAAACTCTTAATTGATGTTGCAGGGTTCTTTGTATAAACCCCAGTGTGATGACGAATTGAAGCCAAAAGTGGGGATGCTATTTGATGACATTGGCTCAGTAATGGAATTTTACAAGACATATGCACACCATGCCAGATTTGGTGTACGTCTTGGGCAGCAAAAGATCGTAGATAATGTGCTTCTGTGGAAGCGCTTCTTGTGTGCAAAAGAAGGATTTCGGCCCGAGAAAGGTATGGTTGTTGTTGATCATTCCAAGAAAAGGCGACAGGTGAAATTGATTAGATGTGGATGTCAAGCTTTTATCTATGTCACTCGGGAAAGTGATGGAAAATATGAGATAGCTTCACTCACTGAATATCACAATCACCCTTTTGTGCCACCTAGCCACCAACACTTGATTAGATCTAATCGTCAAATTAGCGAGAGGGTGAAGACAACACTCCATGATTGCCAGAAAGCTAGCATCGGGACCGCCTTAGCATGTAGGTTTCTTCATGTTGGCGCAGGGGGTTTTCAGCATGTTGGCTGCACCCAGAAGGACCTACAGAATCACTATGGTGGATTGAAAAATAAAATTAAAAATTGCGACGCTCAAATGCTAGTGGACCAATTTGGTAGATTGAAAGGCTCTCAATCCTGCTTTTTTCTTTGACTATGAAGTTGATGAGGTTGGTACATTAGTTCGTTTGTTCCGGACCACTAGTAGAAAACAGGGCTACCGTTCGGCCCTGGCCAGCCCATTAGTCTCGGTTCTTCAAGAACCGGGACCAATGGGGGGTATTAGACCTGGTTCGTGAGCCCAGGGGGCTGACCGGGGCCTCGTGGGCATTGGTCCTGGTTCGTGTGGAACCATTTGTCCCGGTTCGAGCCACGAACCGGGACCAATGGTCCTCGCTGCTGGCCCATAACCATTGGTCCCGGTTCGTGGATTGAACCGGGACAGAAGGGGTGGCTTTAGTCCTGGTTCATGCCACAAACCGGGACCAATAACTTGCCTATATATACCCCATCACCGCGGCAGAGCACTCCACAGTGCTCTGTTTCGTCAAGCCGGCGAGGGGAGGGCATTTGGGTGCTCTAGTTCACCTCCTATGCACATGAGGTGTTCGATGAAATGCCCGAGCCACACTAGTTGAGCTTTCTCCTCTCAAAACTCGACCTCCGAGCTCCATTTTCAATGAGATTTGTCTAGATTTAGTGGTCCGTCATGCCCCGTCCCGGCCCCGTCTTCACCGCGGTCAATCGCCCGCGCCGATCTCGTCGCCGGCACCACCGTGGTGAGCCTCTTGTTCTTATCTTCTTTCTGAAAGAAAAAAATTCTGACTTCAGATAGATACTTGTCTAATTTTCTTACTTTTATTATTCCTTGTTATTATATAGTGCGATGGTTTTGGTATCCGCCCCCGTCGGCCCTCGTCCTGTCTATGATTCAGATGTGGTATATATTATCTTTTCATTACTATTTGGTTCATTTATTGTTTATGACAATTATGCCGACCAATGTGACATAGATTTTATTTATCTAGGAGGTTGTTGAACCGGAAATTCCAACCGACCCTATTGTCGAGAGGTTAAATTTAGTTGAAGAAGAAACAATTACTTGAAGGAAAAAATAAGAAAAATTGAGGAGGAGAAGATGATATTGGAGTTGCATGTTGCGGATGTCATTGATGATCACAAGATCAAGATGAATGCAATGCGGTTGAAGATTAAAAAGATTAGAAAATATGCTATTCATACCGAGGCTTGGTATCATTATGCAGTTCGATCAGTTGTTACCTTGGTTGCGGTTATGATCGCATTTGTTTTTGCATTGAAATGTTTTACATAATTTCAATGTGTGGTTTAATTAGATGCTCTGGAGAGCTATATGTTGTTCAATGAGAACTATGTATGTACTTTCATTTTAATGCTCTGGAGAACTATGTATGTACTTTGGTTTCAGAGTTCATTTCAAATACTTTTCAACTTCATGGTCTTATAGCTCAAAATAATCAGTAAATGCATGAAAAATAACAAATGAAGTCAGAAAGGGTTGTAAATTGATGATGTGGCTTTGAATGGTGCATTTTGAACACAGAAAAACAAGGGGGTTCAAATAAGTTCAAAAAAATGAAATCCCTTTGTAACAGACGAGTTTCCGTATGAAACCCTGATACTTCGAAGGAGATTGTCTGTTTTGTACACGAACTGCATCCAGTTTTTGCGTAAGCCTCTCTACTTTTTTGCACATGCTATGTGGGTGAAATGATGATATCATGCCAACTTGGAACCTTTTCAGAGTTCATTTTAAATGTTTTTCAATTTCATGGTTTTATAGCTCAAAATAATCAGTAAATGCATGAAAAATAACAAATGAAGTGAGAAACAAAATAAAATAAAATAAATAAGTAATTTGAAACAAAATGATATAAACTTTAATAAAATAGATAAGTGGAAACAAAAAAAAACTTTAATAACATAAATAAAATTTATGAAATTAAAATTATCAAAGTATTTTCTGTTCAAAACATTATAAGCAACTTCTAGTATTATTGAAACTAAAATTATATAAAATTAATGCAACTAAAATTATCAAAGTATTTTCTCTACAAAATCATTAAAAGCAAAAAGAATATTCATAAAGAACTTTTTTTGTTAGAAACTTTAATAGCAAAAAGAATTATCATAAAATAAAATAAATTAGTAATTATAAAAAAATAAGTATTTTGTTATAAGTAGAAAAAAAACTTTAATAACATAAATAAAATTTATGAAACTAAAATTCTCAAAGTATTTTCTATTCAAAAGATTATAAGCAACTTCTAGTATTATTGAAACTAAAATTATATAAAACTGATGCAACTAAAATTATCAAAGTATTTTCTGTTCGAAATCATTAAAAGCAAAAAAATATTCATAAAGAACTTTTTTTGTTAGAAACTTTAATAGCAAAAAGAATTATCATAAAATAAAATAAATAAGTAATTATAAACAAAATAAAATAAAATAAATAAGTATTTTGTTGTAAGTAGAAACAAAAGAAAATAAATAAAGCATAAAAGAAAACAAAAAAACTAGGAAAAAATAAAAAAATTGCCACCAACTAGGCCACCACGGCCTGAATATGACTAGAAACTCATCCATGGGCCAAGATTCAGGCCCGCAGTAGGCCCAGAAGGCCCATCAGGCAAAGCAGTAGCAAGTAGGTCCGTAAGCTTGCAGCGGAGAGGAGCTCGAGAGGGGTGCCGTGCGGCAGTGGGGCTTATAAACCACTGCGCGCCCCTCTCAACTAGCGAGGTGGGACTAAACTTTGGCTGTGACGCGGGCAGCACATGGGCCTTTGGTCCCGGTTGGTGGCACCAACCGGGACTAAAGGGGGTCATTGGTACCGGTCCATAGCATCAACCGGTACCAATGCCCACCCTTTAGTACCGGTTGGTACCACCAACTGGGACCAAAGGCCGCCGCTTTCCGCTCTTTGGGCTGCTGAAAAGAGACCTTAGGTCTCGGTTGGTGGCACCAACCGGGATTAATGCACCCTTTAGTCCGGGTTCGTGCCACCAACCGGGACTAAAGGCCTCGCTATATAAGTTCACACTTAGGATTTTTTCACTCCCATCTCGCAGTTGCCGCCCCCGACCGCCCCCGACGACGCCGACGACATCGACGCCGCCAGGCTGCCCCGATGCCGCCTGCCGTCGCCGTCGCCGTCGCCCGCAACCTCGCCGTTGCCCGCGCCCTCGATCGCCGTATCCCGCTCCCCTGCCCCGACGCGCGCCGCCCTGGCCCGCCCCCGTCGTCTCCGTCGCCGTCGCCCCCCACCCCGTCTCCGTCGTCGTCGTCCTCCTCCTCCTCACTTGCGGTCCGGCCGATGCAGCATTATATATATATATATATATGCTTATTTTTTTCATATATATGTATATGCTTGTTTTTCATATATATGATGATATATATGCTTGTTATCATAATTGTTTTTGTTCATATATATATATGATGATTTTTTTATAGAATGTGATGTTTTTTTTCATAGATCACATATATATATATATGATGTATGCGTGGATGTGGATGAAATATATGATATTTTTTTGTTCATAGAACATGATGTTTTTTTATTCATAAATTTTTTTGTTCATGAAAGAGGCGGGGACGTCGAGGGATCGTAGATATGATGTAATTTTTTCAGAATTTTCTATCGTGCATAGACCGATTTTAGACCACGGGATAGGAAAAAAGAAAATAAGAAGAGGAGAAATAAATAAGAAGAGGAAAAAGAAGAAAAAGAAGAGGGGAAGAAGAAAGGAATGGAGGAGAAACAAGAAAAAATAGAATTTTTCTATTTTTTTTCTTCTTTCTCCTCTATTCCTTTCTTCTTCTCCTTTTTTTTTATTTGATTGCTTCTCTTCTATTCCTTTCTTATTCTTCTCCTTTTATTTCGTCTTTTGTCTTCTTATTTTTTATCGGGTATGTCGTTGTCGATATACCTCCTCCCGAGAACTTCAACACGAGGGGGGGGGGGGTACCGATATACCCCCTCCCCGATAACATTATTTTCCCATGTATATGTATGTCGCGTCGTTGTCGATATAACCCCCTCCCGGATAACTTCGACATGAGGGGCGGTCGATATATATACCCCCTCTCGACCGTGATAACTTATACCACGGCAGCACCCCCCTCGGCCCTCTCGCTCGACCGAAACTCTCGAGGACACCCAAACCATAGAGAAAAAATGATGTTGGTCTCCTACCCCTTCCCGCCGCGCCCCTACCCGACAAACTCTCTCGAGGCCACCCAAATTTAGCAAGTTAAAAGAGCGTTGTCGTCGAGGCCACCCCAAACCCTTGAAGCGTGTGTCGAGGCCACCCCAAACCCTTGAAGCGTTGTCTAGGACACCCCAAACCCTAGAGAAGCAGCGTCGAGGCCACTAACATGATTCCTTATTGTGATTAGCTAGCTAGTTCTACATTTGCCACTAATATATATCCATTTGTACCATGTTTGAATAATAATTGACATGTTGTAAATATTTGCAGAAACTATGGAGCACTCCCGAGACGAAGCAACAGAAGCGATGTTGGGGGACATAATCGCACAAGGAAGTGATGTTGTTACGTCATTTCTCAACGACACCGATGGTCGGGAAGGACTGGGTGAAGAAGAGGTCTATGTTCATGATGGCTCCGGCCCATTAATGCCGGTACAAGAAGAGGGCTATGTTCATGATGGCTCCGGTGACCCAATGGAGGTACAAGAAGGAGACCGTGCTGACTGCTCCGGTGACCGAACCGAGTCCGGCCAGGTATATATATATTAGTTAAGCCCGTGCTAACTAGTTAATTGATGCATTCATTGTTTTCATATGTACACATATTAATTAACTCTCGTCTTTCTTCTTTTTTCTCTAGCCCTCCGGATCGAGCTCAACTTCGGTAAAGAAATGAGGCCCGAAGAAAAAGTTGCGCTCAGATGAAAGGTTTGAGATCACAGCAATCGCACGCGATGGCAAGACGATTGAACCCATACGGACAAGGGATGCATTTCGTGCTCAGTGTGGGGTTCTTGTTAGGGACAAGATCCCGATCAGTATCCAGCAATGGTTAAAGCCAAAGAAGGAAGACCCTTAGGTGCCGACGTCTTATGTCTCTGATATGCAGAAAGAAGATCTTTGGACAACGCTTAAGGCAAATTTCACCCTACCGCCAGAGAAGGATCCAGAGAAGCCAGTTAAAGAGGAATTGATCAAGTCTCATGCTCTTAAGAAGATGGCAGAACTATTCAGGAGGTGGAAGAATGAGCTGAAAACGTTTGTTGACAAAGAAGAGACACCAGAATTCACCGGCCGGTTTGAGAAGATCGGAGATCAATGGCCCGCATTTGTGGCCCACAAGACATCGGAAAAGAGTAAGAAGATGTCAGCGACAAACAAGATTAATGCTGCGAAGAAGAAGCATCATCATCGCACGGGGTCAGGTGGTTACCTCAAAGCCTGACCTTTGTGGGACAAGGCTGAGAATGACCTGATTGCTAAAGGGGTCGAACCAGAGACATTGAGATGGCCAGACCGTTGCCGGACTTGGTTCTTCGGGGTTGGCGGAACCTTGGACCCTGTATCAGGGAAGTGCGTTTGGATGGAAGAGCAACTGTGAATACCCATCAGGAAGCTTCGGGAGTATATCGAGAAAGCACAGGAAGGGACGTTCGTTCCAGACAGAAAGAAGGACGAGCTCACAATGGCCCTCGGGAATCCTAAGCACCCTGGACGGACACGAGGCACGCCAGGCTCCCTTCCGTGGAAGGCTGGGTTTTCGGACACAGTGGGTTACAAAACCCAGGAGAGGAGGAAGAAAGTGGAGCATAGCCAACTGCAGGCGCTGCATGAAAGGGTACAAGGGCTAGAGGAACGAGAAGCAGATCGCAGCAAACGACCTGCCGAAGCTTCCCCTGAAGCTACCCCGCCATCTCAGTGCAGAAGCAGCGTGGCTTCCACCGAGCAGACTCAGCAGCTAGAGCCTATCTTCACGGGCTACCCCGTGGATGCTATCACAGAGTCTCAACATTGCCACCTTATGACGCGATGGATGACATTGAAAGTCAAGGCGGTTGTTGGCTCTGTTATACCTAATGCACCTGGCTCAACCTACCACAGCCAGCTGGTTACAGAAGGATATACTAGGGTGATGGTGGATCAAATAACAGACGGATTTGAGGAACTTGAGCTTGACCACCCTATGGGTGAAGGGGAGATTCGGCTAGGTTCTTCTCTGAAGACTCCATGCCTATGGCGGAAGGAGCTCATCAACCTTCCGAACTGGACGCCTCCGCCTCCTCCTCCTCTGATGATGAGTCAGGGCACTCCGCCTCCTCCTCCACCTCCTCCGGCGAGTGATCAGGGCACTCCGCCTCCTCCTCCGCCTCCTCCGGCGAGTGATCAGGGCACTCAGCCTCCTTCTTCGGCGCATGGCGGCACTCCGCCTCCTTCTTCGCCTACGCCGGCGCGCCCGAGCAGCCAGCTGCGTCCTCCTTCTCTGCCTCGCCAGCAAGGGCAGAAGAGACCCGCCGCCGCCCCGGCTGCTCCGCGCGTCGTAGTTCTTCTCCTCCGCCTTGTAAGCAAGCATGAAAGAAGACAGCTGCAGCCACTCCGTCTGCTCCGGCGTCTAGCAGCACAGCCAGAGGCGGGAGGCAATACAGATACGGTCCATCTCTCAAGCCTCTAGAGAAGTTACCGTACGAGAGGACCGAGGAGGAAAGCGCGAAGATCGTGCGGACCGAAGTGAAGGACTTCTTTGAAGGGTTGAAAGCAAAGAGACATCCACCTCCGGAGGAGAAGGTAGATCTGGTGAAAGCAAAGCGCACTATCGATGCCCTGAGGAAACCACCAAAGTCTCCGCCGAGAACCAATTATGAGCGCATTACTGAACAGGGATATCTCCAAGCGGAGCGGTCGGGAAGTACTGTCAGTGATCAAAGGTTAAAAGAACGAGCAGCTGGGAAAAAAATTGCCCAGCTTGGCGAACAAGGAAAGCAATCGTGCCCCCCGCTCAATGTGTCTAGCGACATCGTCGCTAATTCTCCGGGGACGGTGCCCGGTTATAACAATCTTAGAGATTACCTGCCTGACAATGTACATTTTGATTTCTTGGAGGTGAACGAACACAGATACGAGTATGGGAAGCCTCTCATCAAAGATGAAAAATCTCTAACAACGATGATGCGAAGATTCCATAATTGGTACATGAAAACCCGCAGAGAGTCTGGGGGACGAATACTTTGTATCTGAGAATTTCAGAGGAGCACGACCTCGTTGGAACTGATCTGTTGCTTGTTCCATTTGAGGAATTCTTCGAGTTCTTCAATCAAAAGGCCTTCGATAAATTAACGGTCTTTTGCTACTGTCTGTAAGTACTATTTCTGTCATTAAATCCCTATATATAGCTCGGCTCTTTCATCGCATGTATTTATAATTAATTATCCTCACTATATTATGCAGATTGAAGATCGTCGAGTGCAAAAAACAAGAAATGTATGATATTGGATTCATTAACACAAATATCATAGATGAATTTCAGGTTAAAAAGAAGGCCGCAGAGGCCGAGGACAACTTGCTACAATCATTGATCAAAAATCAAAACAAAGATTTAATACTCTTTCCTTACAACTTCGAGTGAGTGTTACTGTCGTGTGCATATTCAGTTTCCGTTATTACTCGAGCGAGGTTATAGTAATGTAATTGATGAGTTATGCATGCGTGCGCAACTTCCACTATGTTCTTCCGGAGATTAATCTTGAACTGGGATTAGTAACCGTCTTAGACTCGAGACGAAAAGATCCCGAAACCTATGCGGACATGACTAAAATGCTCAACAAGTAAGTTCAATCGATCATTATCGCACCATATCGGCAACTTTTTGTTCATTTCCTGTTGTCTCAGGTAATAATAATTATTTTGTTTGTCTTGCAGGGTTTGGAAACAGTTCACAGCAGAAGCTCCGGGACTGCCGAAGGAGCTGCGATATACATACCCAAAAGTAAGTACTACTAGCTAGCTCGTTGCGGGCATCTCCCGTTGATTCTATAGCTATACTTTCATCAATGTCATTTATAATGCTTCATTATCAGTTTGATTGACCTCTATTTCTCGTAAAGTGCTTGTGGCAGGAACCCGGGAATGATTTCTATGGATACTACGTGTGCGAGTTCATCTACAACGCGACTTTGAAAAATAAGCGGGGCTACTCTAAAAGACAATATGAAGTGCGTAAGTAATAATATTCACAATTTCAGTTTATTACACCATCATTTCTGTTGAGTTTCATTCATATATATGTATTAACCCCCTTCTTCAAATTAGATGTGGCAGATGCGGAATGAACTCCTACCACAAGATCGCATGAAAGCAATTCAAGAGGAATTGGCGGGATTCTTTCTTGACCACGTCATCAATAAAGCCGGAGAATACCATGTGGAAGTTGATTTCAAATGCTAGGGGATTGTAAGAGATCTTACATATTGTATATATGTATGTAGCCAGTACCATCGGATAGATAATACGAAAACTTGTTGTTCGACCAATCTCTCGGAGAAGGAGAGGTCGATCGATCACTTCTCTCGGTATGCATGACGAACTTCTGTACTTAATGGTTTCCTTTATTTTCTTACTAGCTAGCGTGTCGAGGGTCTCTCTATGTACAGTACGTAGCGTTGACCAAGCACGGACATAAGAGATGACACTTTTCTCTCTTAATTAGCTAGCTAGCTAAAACAATATATGAAACACCTAAATTAACCCCCCAACCCCCCCCCCCCCTCCCCCTTTCAAAAAAAAACAAAAACCCCAGCCCCTGAAATGCTGACGCGTGGATGCCTTTTGGTCCCGTTTGGTGCCACGAACCGGGACCAAAGGGCTTCCTGCCTGGGCTCGCCGCACCGGCCACGTGGAGGCCCATCTGTCCCGGTTTATGCAAGAACCGGGATTAAAGGTATAGGGCATTAGTACCGACACTTTAGTCCCGGTTCAAAAACCGGGACTAATGGCCCCTACGAACTGGGACTATAGGTCCTTTTTCTACTAGTGGACGGATGCGACAAGTAGGAAAAACTATGGTCACTTCAATGATGTGGTATCTTTTGATTCAACATACAACACTAACCAATATGAATACACGTTTGCGCCCTTCACTAGAGTAAACCATCATATGCATAGTGTCTTTTTTGGGGTTGGGTTTCTACTTCATGAGACAGTAGACTCCTATATTTGGTTGTTCAGGGCGTTTCTTACAGCAATGAGTGGGATTGCGCCTAGACCGATCATAACAGACGAATGTAGTAAGATGAGGAACGCAATTAAAGAAACTCTGCCAAACACCGCACATCGATTGTGTATGTGGCACGTTATGGAGAAGGTTCCTGGGAAGGTATGTCCTGAGTTGAAAAATGACCTTGTATTCTATGATAGGCTAAAACATTGTGTGTGGAATTCTAAAACCCCTGCTGAATTTGAGGATAAATGGAAGTCTTTCATCATAGAGTTTAAGTTGGAGGACCATGAGTGGTTCACGAAAAGGTATGAACTTCGTGCAACATGGATACCAACTTTATGGAAATTCCCCTAGTTGGTCTTCTCAGGACAACTTCAATTTCAGAGAGCGCAAACTCATTTTTAAGCGTTTCATTTGTCGCAAGCTTACCTTTGTTGAGTTTTGGCTAAGGTTTGACACTGCTTTGAAGTGTCAGAGGCAGAATGAGTTAATTGCTGATAACACAAGTGAATACACAACAAGTGAGTTGGTGACACCATGGGAAATAGAGAGACAAGGCAGGCGGTATTCACCCACGAGATTTTTGAATTATTTCAGGCCCAGGTGCTTGCTGCCAGAGATGATTGTGATGTTCAGGACACGGAAAATCGTGAGGGGATTAAAATCATGTTTGTGAGTGATCAATAAAAAAAGATTAGAGAAGTGTCTTATGACACAATATCCATGACTGCTAAATGTTCTTGCAAGCTTTTTGAGTCCAATGGAATCGTGTGCCGCCATATTATCCGAGTGTTGAGGGGTGCGAAAATAAATGAATTGCCAAGAATTTATGTTCTTAAGCGGTGGGAGAGAAATTGCAAAAGGTATATTTCTCTTCAAATAGATATTGAAGCATTTATACTTATCTGCCTTGACACACATCATATGTAATATTTTTCATATTGCTAGGGACATTATCTTCGACGGGGAAGGGAACATGCTTGAAGAGAATTTAATTGACCCGGTTGACATGGCTATGAAAAGGAAGATAGCTCTCGTTAGGAACAAGCTAGAAGATCTCATTCGGAAGTCTAAAGGTTCAATGGAAGGAATTGTATTCTTGCACACTAGTCTGTGCAATGCTGAGATGGCTTTAGCCCATCTCGTACCGGCTGTAGCATGCAACACACACAAAAATGAGGAGTCATTTATCGGGAGCATCATTCCAAAGCACGTTACATCCACACACCTACTGATATCAATTCAAGGGGCACTTGCTCTAGAATAAAGGGACACAGGGATGCCATGAGGAGTGGGTCGAGTGAGAAGAAAAGAAGGTCTGGAATCCATCAAAAAGTCGCACGCAAATGTAGCATTTGCAAGGAAGTGGTGTTCCATGATGCAAGGACATGCTCTAAGAAACAAATGACACAACAATAGATGTTTGTACTTCTTGCTTTTGAAGACTACCTGTTCTTTTAGTTGCTGAAATTCGTCACTTTCCTTCATCAACAGAGGTAGATGAAAGTTATGTGAGAGCATATCATCATGTGAAACAAATTGCGCAACTGAAGAATCTTCATCTTTTCAAAAGAAAAAAACCATTTTGTGGTTCACTGGTTATAGGTAATATTGTTCTTCTCGAACTTATGACTGCTCCTGAGTGATTAAACTGTCTAGTGGCTTTCTCTATCTAGCATAGTCGCATTTAGGTTGCGTTTTGCAATGAATTTGTCTCTAATTTTCCTTCCATGTGGTTTGTGCAGCAAACAATCAAATGGTATTGTTGATGCATATTCATTTCATTAGATAACGATGATTAAAAAAATCGTGAACCACATGCATGACACTTGCATGGACCTGTGCTAACGGAATGTCGTTTGCTAGGTCTGACTTCTCCCAGCACAAGAAGATTGATAAGCAAGAGGCACTAGTACAGCTGTACAGGAGGCAAAAGGCAGTAGCTTTTCTGTTGTGTACCAAACAGAGCAAACTTGATGCAAATTCTGACAGCAAGCTTGTTCAGCAGACAGCGGTGCTTACTTTAGTCCTGATACTTTGTGTTGTCTGTGATGTACCAAAAATGGTCCTCTCCATGTTATGTAACACTTTATATGTATGTGTGTCGTCTCTATTCTGTTCTGTTCTGTCTGGGATCGTGCAATTTAAAATGTATGTGTAGTTATGGTTTAAAGTGGATGGATTAATTTTCTCATGTCTCAGAAATTTGTGATGTTCTCATACATTTTAGTGACGAACATGTTTGGATTTCTTGCATGATTCTGAATGTAGCAGAAGCTACTAATGAAATCACATATATATCAAATTTCGTACAGTACATATGCAATTTTTTCTGGACCGATACGGATTTGAGAAATTGTCTTATTTATGAGGGACGGGATGTTTGATATATCAGAAATTTAGGGTGGTTATTGCAAAAGTTACCTTCCATATGTAAATACTAGTAGGGGGTTTTGAAAAAATGTACACTTACAACCCTCCTACTCAATCTGTACCAATCATCTTCGATCCGATGGCCATGGTTCGTTTTTCGATTCTTTCACCGTACACCCTTTTTCCATTGTAGTCGCTCCTGAAGCATGTTGAGAGAATTAGAGTAGTGAAGATAAACTATTTAGGTTATAAGGATAAGTGCATTTCCATGCCTGGTTTGTTGGTCTATGATTCACCTCTACATCTATTAAGCTTCATTAACAACTTTAACTACATCCCTTAACTTGTGGATGATATGTACCTCAAAATTTGTCATCTAAATTTAGACTTGGTGTATATATGTAGTCCTCTTAATAGTTGAAGAGTTGTCTAATTTCTCAAAACTGTATCACCGATTAATGGTACTACACTCCTACGTTGGATCAATCGTAAAGAAAATAGGTATCTTCGGCCTGGATCTTTGAAACTTATGATGGGCCGTTTCATTACAGGGCTTTCCCGTTACGGTTGACCGACACCTTCTCTTGTTCAATGCCTGTGGATGTCGAAGAACGTCGGGGATATATCTTTCTTATAGCGAGATGTAGCCTGGCCTTGCCTAAACCCTCCTCGGATCGCTACAATACAGGGCCAACCCAGTACTTTAGTGTTGTGTTTTTCATTGCGTTGCACTATTTTCTATAGTTTCTATAGTTTCTTTGGTTCTTCGTCTTTTCTTTCCATTTTTCTTTGGTTTTCTTTGTTTATTTATATTTTTTGTTTCTTTTCGTTTTTTTGTTTCTTCATGGGTTTCTTCGAGTATTTTGTTTTTACTCTAGTTTTTAACCGATTTTCTTTGTTTTATTCCTGGTTTATACTAGTTTTTTCTTTTCTTTCTCTTTTCTTTTTTTCTTTCTCAATTTTGGGTTGTTTTTTTGCCTTTCTTTCCTATTTCCTTTGATTTTCTTTGTTTCTTTCTTGGTTTTCATCAGTTTTTTTGTTTTTCATTGTTTCTTTCTCGGTTTTCATTGCTTCCATTCTTTGCAATTTGTTTCTTCGGCTTTCATTTTCTTTTTTGGTTTTCACTGTTTTTTATTCGGTTACTTTGTTTTCCTATTTCTTGTCGATTTTCATTTGTTTATATAGTTTAAATACATTCTAACAGGTTTCTGTGCACATTCTACATTTTTTGTATATATTATAATTTAGAAACATATTTTGTATACGCGTTAACATTATTGAAATACATTATTAATATGTTCTGGAACCTAACATTTTTTATGACTAATACTTTTTGTACACATTGTACATTTATGTTATACTTCAAATAAAATTTTATATAAACATTTAACATTTTGCAAATACAATATTAATTTTTTTAATACGCATTTAACATTTTTCACACACAATGTACAATTTTTTGTATACTCCAGGAACATTTTTAATACGCATGTAGAATTTTTTTAAAACATGATCATGTTTTTCCTACACATTGTATTTGTTTAGTATATATTTTCATACACATGACAAATATTTTTCTATATACATTTGATAATTTTCAAGTGCTTGGATAACATTTTCAAATACTTGATTAACCTTTTTTCAAATGTCTGATTAACCATTTCTCAATACATGATGAACATTTTTCGTAACATTGTATATTTGTTGTATACAATCTCTGTATACATGAGAATAATTTTCTGTATACATATTTAACATTTTTGAAACACATGATCAATATTTTTACATATTCTATTATATATATATATATATATATATATATATATATATATATATATATATATATATATATATATAGGGAAAATCCATCCTACCACCCGTGGTAGTTACCCCACATGTTTCATATACTAGCATGTGGTACTATATATACTATTTTATTATTTTAAATATGTTCATATACTATATCTAAGATATTTCAAAACAAGTTACATGAAAAAATTGCATATGAGCCCATAGTTTTCATATATATTCTTTTTTTTTCTTTTTTTTTGTATACATGACAAACATTTTTTATTTATACATTTAACATTTCCAAATGCTTGATTAACATCTTTCAAATAATTTATTAACATTGTTTCAAATGCTTGAGTTTTGTTTAAAAAAACATGTGATCAACCTTTTTCGTATACATTGTAATTTTTTTGTGTAAATCAACCTTCAGCGCTGGGCCATTGAGTGAGGCGCCTGACGAGAACACAACCTACATCTCGCTATAAGGAGACATAGGCGCGCCCGTCGACTAGTGCAGGCGGCGCTAAAGAGAGCGCCAATGGGCGGCCCAACTCTGGCTCAAGCTTTGTTTCGGTCACTTTTTTCTTTGGTTCATTTTTCATTTTTAAAATGTTCCAAATATCAAAGAAATTCATAAATTTTAGAAAATGTCATAAGCTTCAGACAATTGTTCTGCAATTAATGAAAAATGTTCACAAATAAAAACAAGTTTTTAGTGTAGATAAAAAATATGTTCATGGTAAATTGTACAATTTTAACTATATATTAGAAAATATTAAATGTGTATAAAATAGGGTTAACATATATTTAAAAATGTTTAATCTGTATTCGAAAACATTTCAACGTATATATAATAATTATTCACCGTGTATATAAAATAAAATGTTCACCACGTTTTTTCAAAAAGAGTAAATATCCAAATATTTTTTGAAATTTGGAATATTTTCAGAAAACGATTTTTTTCGGAAATGCATTTATTTTGAAAATTTGTAATACAGGAAAAATTCTTGAAATTATGTTTATTAAAACACGATCATTTTAGGAATTTGGGAACATTTTGAAAATGGGTTTTTTATATTCTGAACAATCGTTGAAAATGTCCATACATTTTCAGAAGAACCAAAGCAAACACCGAACACAGAAGCCATGAGAAAAAAAGGAAAAAAATTGAAAACTGGCAGGAGAAAACCAAAATAATACCAAAAAACAAAAGGAACCAACAAACAACTCTAAAAAACAAAAAGAAAACTTTCTGCAGCAAACTGTAGACTGGGTTGGCCCAAGTCACTACTACTGCCGAACACGTGACATCCGCTATTAGTAACCCGCCGGAGGTGAATAAAATCTTCCTGAATGACCTGTTACAAAGCCGAGCTGCCCGCTTTCTCTTATAGTGGTCCATTTAGCCCATCAATTCACTTATGTTTAGGCCTGGAGAATGTGACCTACATCAAAGCAGGCGTAAAATGAAACTTTGTTTGCTTCCTCAGTTTCAGGATTGCTCCTCCCTTCAGCGCTCCTCAGTTGTCTAGGTTCTCAAAATACATCACTAGTTAAATGGTAGTACACTCCAATGTTGAATCAACTGGAATAAAGGGTATCTTCTGCCTCGGTCTTTGAAACCTATGGTGGGGCTTCTCATGACTGGGCTGCTGAAATGTGAAAACCATCAGTTTGTGTTGGAGCTCCTAACGGACGCATTAAGCATCAAACAGGGTGTCGACGCCCAGCTTAGCACAATTTAACGTGCATTATGGCGATCGACACGTTGTAGCAACCCAAAGTGCAAACTGTAGCGACTTGGTACTTTAGCAACCAGTTTTTAGTCGGTTGTTTCTATTTTAGTTTCTGAAAATATGAATATTATTTTAAAAAATCAATTACTTTTTGAAAGCGCAAACAACACTTGAAATTTTGGAACATTTTTCAAAAAACAGGAACACTTTTTGAAAAATATTGATTTTTTAAACAATATAATTTTTTTGAAAAAAAACTTAAGCGAAGTTTGGAAATGACTTTTTAAATGCCAACCAATATTTAAAATGAACATTTTTTGAATTTGTGAAAAAATTAAAACACAAGCACACTTTTTGAATTTCCAAAGCATTTTTGGAATTTGTGATCAAATTTTCAAAACAAGATTTTGTTTTGGAATTTTTGAACATAACTTAAAAATCTCAAACAATTTACGAAAAAAATTCTGTTTTTAAGGAATATTTAGGAAAAATAAAGAATAGAAAAGAAACCAAAGAAAACCATCAAAAGAAACAAAATAGGAAAAGAATAAAGAAAAAAGAAGAAGAAAAAACCCTGACCTAACCTATCAAGAACCATCTACAAGCTTCCCAAAAACGGATGCGCTGTAGTCCAAATGGGCCGGCCCATTTGCATCGCTACCTCCGCCCGGTATGTGCGTTTTGTCGACCGTTTGACACTTAATGCGTCATATAGGATTCACATGCACAGTGAATCCTGCGAAGCCATGCCACCTGCTCTCTCTTATGGAGATCCATTTTAGCCCATAAATCTACTCTTTTTAGTTTTGGTGAAAGTGACCAACACCAAGGCCGGCGTCAAATTGAACACCGCTTGCTTTTCTAGTTTCAGTTCGCTGCTGAATTTGAGGATAAATGGAAGTCTTTCATCATAGAGTTTAAGTTGGAGGACCATGAGTGGTTCACGAAAAGGTATGAACTTCGTGCAACATGGATACCAACTTTATGGAAATTCCCCTAGTTGGTCTTCTCAGGACAACTTCAATTTCAGAGAGCGCAAACTCATTTTTAAGCGTTTCATTTGTCGCAAGCTTACCTTTGTTGAGTTTTGGCTAAGGTTTGACACTGCTTTGAAGTGTCAGAGACAGAATGAGTTAATTGCTGATAACACAAGTGAATACACAACAAGTGAGTTGGTGACACCATGGGAAATAGAGAGACAAGGCAGGGCGGTATTCACCCACGAGATTTTTGAATTATTTCAGGCCCAGGTGCTTGCTGCCAGAGATGATTGTGATGTTCAGGACACGGAAAATCGTGAGGGGATTAAAATCATGTTTGTGAGTGATCAATACAAAAAGATTAGAGAAGTGTCTTATGACACAATATCCATGACTGCTAAATGTTCTTGCAAGCTTTTTGAGTCCAATGGAATCGTGTGCCGCCATATTATCCGAGTGTTGAGGGGTGCGAAAATAAATGAATTGCCAAGAATTTATGTTCTTAGGCGGTGGGAGAGAAATTGCAAAAGGTATATTTCTCTTCAAATAGATATTGAAGCATTTATACTTATCTGCCTTGACACACATCATATGTAATATTTTTCATATTGCTAGGGACATTATCTTCGACGGGGAAGGGAACATGCTTGAAGAGAATTTAATTGACCCGGTTGACATGGCTATGAAAAGGAAGATAGCTCTCGTTAGGAACAAGCTAGAAGATCTCATTCGGAAGTCTAAAGGTTCAATGGAAGGAATTGAATTCTTGCACACTAGTCTGTGCAATGCTGAGATGGCTTTAGCCCATCTCGTACCGGCTGTAGCATGCAACACACACAAAAATGAGGAGTCATTTATCGGGAGCATCATTCCAAAGCACGTTACATCCACACACCTACTGATATCAATTCAAGGGGCACTTGCTCTAGAATAAAGGGACACAGGGATGCCATGAGGAGTGGGTCGAGTGAGAAGAAAAGAAGGTCTGGAATCCATCAAAAAGTCGCACGCAAATGTAGCATTTGCAAGGAAGTGGTGTTCCATGATGCAAGGACATGCTCTAAGAAACAAATGACACAACAATAGATGTTTGTACTTCTTGCTTTTGAAGACTACCTGTTCTTTTAGTTGCTGAAATTCGTCACTTTCCTTCATCAACAGAGGTAGATGAAAGTTATGTGAGAGCATATCATCATGTGAAACAAATTGCGCAACTGAAGAATCTTCATCTTTTCAAAAGAAAAAAACCATTTTGTGGTTCACTGGTTATAGGTAATATTGTTCTTCTCGAACTTATGACTGCTCCTGAGTGATTAAACTGTCTAGTGGCTTTCTCTATCTAGCATAGTCGCATTTAGGTTGCGTTTTGCAATGAATTTGTCTCTAATTTTCCTTCCATGTGGTTTGTGCAGCAAACAATCAAATGGTGTTGTTGATGCATATTCATTTCATTAGATAACGATGATTAAAAAAATCGTGAACCACATGCATGACACTTGCATGGACCTGTGCTAACGGAATGTCGTTTGCTAGGTCTGACTTCTCCCAGCACAAGAAGATTGATAAGCAAGAGGCACTAGTACAGCTGTACAGGAGGCAAAAGGCAGTAGCTTTTCTGTTGTGTACCAAACAGAGCAAACTTGATGCAAATTCTGACAGCAAGCTTGTTCAGCAGACAGCGGTGCTTACTTTAGTCCTGATACTTTGTGTTGTCTGTGATGTACCAAAAATGGTCCTCTCCATGTTATGTAACACTTTATATGTATGTGTGTCGTCTCTATTCTGTTCTGTTCTGTCTGGGATCGTGCAATTTAAAATGTATGTGTAGTTATGGTTTAAAGTGGATGGATTAATTTTCTCATGTCTCAGAAATTTGTGATGTTCTCATACATTTTAGTGACGAACATGTTTGGATTTCTTGCATGATTCTGAATGTAGCAGAAGCTACTAATGAAATCACATATATATCAAATTTCGTACAGTACATATGCAATTTTTTCTGGACCGATACGGATTTGAGAAATTGTCTTATTTATGAGGGACGGGATGTTTGATATATCAGAAATTTAGGGTGGTTATTGCAAAAGTTACCTTCCATATGTAAATACTAGTAGGGGGTTTTGAAAAAATGTACACTTACAACCCTCCTACTCAATCTGTACCAATCATCTTCGATCCGATGGCCATGGTTCGTTTTTCGATTCTTTCACCGTACACCCTTTTTCCATTGTAGTCGCTCCTGAAGCATGTTGAGAGAATTAGAGTAGTGAAGATAAACTATTTAGGTTATAAGGATAAGTGCATTTCCATGCCTGGTTTGTTGGTCTATGATTCACCTCTACATCTATTAAGCTTCATTAACAACTTTAACTACATCCCTTAACTTGTGGATGATATGTACCTCAAAATTTGTCATCTAAATTTAGACTTGGTGTATATATGTAGTCCTCTTAATAGTTGAAGAGTTGTCTAATTTCTCAAAACTCTATCACCGATTAATGGTACTACACTCCTACGTTGGATCAATCGTAAAGAAAATAGGTATCTTCGGCCTGGATCTTTGAAACTTATGATGGGCCGTTTCATTACAGGGCTTTCCCGTTACGGTTGACCGACACCTTCTCTTGTTCAATGCCTGTGGATGTCGAAGAACGTCGGGGATATATCTTTCTTATAGCGAGATGTAGCCTGGCCTTGCCTAAACCCTCCTCGGATCGCTACAATACAGGGCCAACCCAGTACTTTAGTGTTGTGTTTTTCATTGCGTTGCACTATTTTCTATAGTTTCTATAGTTTCTTTGGTTCTTCGTCTTTTCTTTCCATTTTTCTTTGGTTTTCTTTGTTTATTTATATTTTTTGTTTCTTTTCGTTTTTTTGTTTCTTCATGGGTTTCTTCGAGTATTTTGTTTTTACTCTAGTTTTTAACCGATTTTCTTTGTTTTATTCCTGGTTTATACTAGTTTTTTCTTTTCTTTCTCTTTTCTTTTTTTCTTTCTCAATTTTGGGTTGTTTTTTTGCCTTTCTTTCCTATTTCCTTTGATTTTCTTTGTTTCTTTCTTGGTTTTCATCAGTTTTTTTGTTTTTCATTGTTTCTTTCTCGGTTTTCATTGCTTCCATTCTTTGCAATTTGTTTCTTCGGCTTTCATTTTCTTTTTTGGTTTTCACTGTTTTTTATTCGGTTACTTTGTTTTCCTATTTCTTGTCGATTTTCATTTGTTTATATAGTTTAAATACATTCTAACAGGTTTCTGTGCACATTCTACATTTTTTGTATATATTATAATTTAGAAACATATTTTGTATACGCGTTAACATTATTGAAATACATTATTAATATGTTCTGGAACCTAACATTTTTTATGACTAATACTTTTTGTACACATTGTACATTTATGTTATACTACAAATAAAATTTTATATAAACATTTAACATTTTGCAAATACAATATTAATTTTTTTAATACGCATTTAACATTTTTCACACACAATGTACAATTTTTTGTATACTCCAGGAACATTTTTAATACGCATGTAGAATTTTTTTAAAACATGATCATGTTTTTCCTACACATTGTATTTGTTTAGTATATATTTTCATACACATGACAAATATTTTTCTATATACATTTGATAATTTTCAAGTGCTTGGATAACATTTTCAAATACTTGATTAACCTTTTTTCAAATGTCTGATTAACCATTTCTCAATACATGATGAACATTTTTCGTAACATTGTATATTTGTTGTATACAATCTCTGTATACATGAGAATAATTTTCTGTATACATATTTAACATTTTTGAAACACATGATCAATATTTTTACATATTCTATTATATATATATATATATATATATATATATATATATATATATATATATATATATATATATATATATATATATATATATATATATAGGGTAACGCTATTCTAAGCGTGAGTGTAGAATAGCTTATTCTACACCCCCTAGTAACGCTATATACAAAATCTAGTAAAACGGTGTACGAAATGTAGTAATTCGGAAAATAAAATTTTTATCACCGAAGTTTGGAATTTACTACATTTTTACAAAAATTACTATATTTTACATAGTGCGTTACTATATTTTGTATGTACCATTACTGGGGTGTAGAATAAGCTATTCTACACTCACGCTTAGTTTAGCGTTACTATATATATATATATATATATATATATATATATATATATATATATATATATATATATAGGGAAAATCCATCCTACCACCCGTGGTAGTTACCCCACATGTTTCATATACTAGCATGTGGTACTATATATACTATTTTATTATTTTAAATATGTTCATATACTATATCTAAGATATTTCAAAACAAGTTACATGAAAAAATTGCATATGAGCCCATAGTTTTCATATATATTCTTTTTTTTTTCTTTTTTTTTGTATACATGACAAACATTTTTTATTTATACATTTAACATTTCCAAATGCTTGATTAACATCTTTCAAATAATTTATTAACATTGTTTCAAATGCTTGAGTTTTGTTTAAAAAAACATGTGATCAACCTTTTTCGTATACATTGTAATTTTTTTGTGTAAATCAACCTTTAGCGCTGGGCCATTGAGTGAGGCGCCTGACGAGAACACAACCTACATCTCGCTATAAGGAGACATAGGCGCGCCCGTCGACTAGTGCAGGCGGCGCTAAAGAGAGCGCCAATGGGCGGCCCAACTCTGGCTCAAGCTTTGTTTCGGTCACTTTTTTCTTTGGTTCATTTTTCATTTTTAAAATGTTCCAAATATCAAAGAAATTCATAAATTTTAGAAAATGTCATAAGCTTCAGACAATTGTTCTGCAATTAATGAAAAATGTTCACAAATAAAAACAAGTTTTTAGTGTAGATAAAAAATATGTTCATGGTAAATTGTACAATTTTAACTATATATTAGAAAATATTAAATGTGTATAAAATAGGGTTAACATATATTTAAAAATGTTTAATCTGTATTCGAAAACATTTCAACGTATATATAATAATTATTCACCGTGTATATAAAATAAAATGTTCACCACGTTTTTTCAAAAAGAGTAAATATCCAAATATTTTTTGAAATTTGGAATATTTTCAGAAAACGATTTTTTTCGGAAATGCATTTATTTTGAAAATTTGTAATACAGGAAAAATTCTTGAAATTATGTTTATTAAAACACGATCATTTTAGGAATTTGGGAACATTTTGAAAATGGGTTTTTTATATTCTGAACAATCGTTGAAAATGTCCATACATTTTCAGAAGAACCAAAGAAAACACCGAACACAGAAGCCATGAGAAAAAAAGGAAAAAAATTGAAAACTGGCAGGAGAAAACCAAAATAATACCAAAAAACAAAAGGAACCAACAAACAACTCTAAAAAACAAAAAGAAAACTTTCTGCAGCAAACTGTAGACTGGGTTGGCCCAAGTCACTACTACTGCCGAACACGTGACATCCGCTATTAGTAACCCGCCGGAGGTGAATAAAATCTTCCTGAATGACCTGTTACAAAGCCGAGCTGCCCGCTTTCTCTTATAGTGGTCCATTTAGCCCATCAATTCACTTATGTTTAGGCCTGGAGAATGTGACCTACATCAAAGCAGGCGTAAAATGAAACTTTGTTTGCTTCCTCAGTTTCAGGATTGCTCCTCCCTTCAGCGCTCCTCAGTTGTCTAGGTTCTCAAAATACATCACTAGTTAAATGGTAGTACACTCCAATGTTGAATCAACTGGAATAAAGGGTATCTTCTGCCTCGGTCTTTGAAACCTATGGTGGGGCTTCTCATGACTGGGCTGCTGAAATGTGAAAACCATCAGTTTGTGTTGGAGCTCCTAACGGACGCATTAAGCATCAAACAGGGTGTCGACGCCCAGCTTAGCACAATTTAACGTGCATTATGGCGATCGACACGTTGTAGCAACCCAAAGTGCAAACTGTAGCGACTTGGTACTTTAGCAACCAGTTTTTAGTCGGTTGTTTCTATTTTAGTTTCTGAAAATATGAATATTATTTTAAAAAATCAATTACTTTTTGAAAGCGCAAACAACACTTGAAATTTTGGAACATTTTTCAAAAAACAGGAACACTTTTTGAAAAATATTGATTTTTTAAACAATATAATTTTTTTGAAAAAAAACTTAAGCGAAGTTTGGAAATGACTTTTTAAATGCCAACCAATATTTAAAATGAACATTTTTTGAATTTGTGAAAAAATTAAAACACAAGCACACTTTTTGAATTTCCAAAGCATTTTTGGAATTTGTGATCAAATTTTCAAAACAAGATTTTGTTTTGGAATTTTTGAACATAACTTAAAAATCTCAAACAATTTACGAAAAAAATTCTGTTTTTAAGGAATATTTAGGAAAAATAAAGAATAGAAAAGAAACCAAAGAAAACCATCAAAAGAAACAAAATAGGAAAAGAATAAAGAAAAAAAAAGAAGAAAAAACCCTGACCTAACCTATCAAGAACCATCTACAAGCTTCCCAAAAACGGATGCGCTGTAGTCCAAATGGGCCGGCCCATTTGCATCGCTACCTCCGCCCGGTATGTGCGTTTTGTCGACCGTTTGACACTTAATGCGTCATATAGGATTCACATGCACAGTGAATCCTGCGAAGCCATGCCACCTGCTCTCTCTTATGGAGATCCATTTTAGCCCATAAATCTACTCTTTTTAGTTTTGGTGAAAGTGACCAACACCAAGGCCGGCGTCAAATTGAACACCGCTTGCTTTTCTAGTTTCAGTTCGCTGCTCACTTAGGGCATGTTTGGTTGCCTGCATGAGGCCCAACCAGGCCCGCGCGGGAAGAAAACAGCCTGTTTGGTTGGCTGCATACACTGTTGGGCATGCATGACATGATGTTTAAAGCACTCCTGGGCCTGGCTCCTTAGGAATGCTCGAATCAGCAGTTTCTCCAGAGCCAGGCCCGAGCGGTGAATGTGGGCGGCGGCGGCTGCACGCGCGCGGCCACGCTCGAGAAGCCGTGTTACTTCCCTAAGCGCCGGCAGTTATTAGCCTCACTGCCCCTCACAGCTCCCTCTCCTCACTCTCCCCCACTCTCCCAACTCTCACCGGCGGCGGCGGATCAGAAGAGAGCAAGAAGACCACTGGACTCCATCACTGCGAGCAGATCATCACCTTGTTGGAAATATGCCCTAGAGGCAATAATAAATTAGTTATTATTATATTTCCTTGTTCATGATAATCGTTTATTATCCATGCTATAATTGTATTGATAGGAAACTCAGATACATGTGTGGGTACATAGACAACACCATGTCCCTAGTAAGCCTCTAGTTGACTAGCTCGTTGATCAGTAGATGGACATTGGATGTCGTTGATATCGGGATCACATCATTAGGAGAATGATGTGATGGACAAGACCCAATCCTAAGCCTAGCACAAAGATCATGTAGTTCATATGCTAAAGCTTTTCTAATGGTAAGTATCTTTTCCTTAGACCATGAGATTGTGCAACTCCCGGATACCGTAGGAATGCTTTGGGTGTACCAAATGTCACAACGTAACTGGGTGACTATAAAGGTACACTACGGGTATCTCCGAAAGTGTCTGTTGGGTTGGCACGAATCGAGACTAGGATTTGTCACTCCGTGTGACAGAGAGGTATCTCTGGGCCCACTCGGTAGGACATCATCATAATGTGCACAATGTGACCAAGGGGTTGATCACAGGATGATGTGTTACGGAACGAGTAAAGAGACTTGCCGGTAACGAGATTGAACAAGGTATCGGGATACCAACGATCGAATCTCGGGCAAGTACAATAGCGCTAGACAAAGGGAAATGAATACGAGATCGATTGAGTCCTTGACATCGTGGTTCATCCAATGAGATCATCGTGGAACATGTGGGAGCCAACATGGGTATCGAGATCCCGCTGTTGGTTATTGACCGGAGAACGCCTCGGTCATGTCTGCATGGTTCCCGAACCCGTAGGGTCTACACACTTAAGGTTCGATGACGCTAGGGTTATAAAGGAAGTTTGTATGTGGTTACCAAATGTTGATCGGAGTCCCGGATGAGATCTCAGACGTCACTAGGAGTTCCGGAATGGTCTGGAGGTAAAGATTTATATATGGGAAGTCTTGTTTTGGTCACCGGAAAAGTTTCGGGTTTTACCGGTAACGTACCGGGACCACCGGGAGGGTCCCGAGGGTCCACCAAGTGGGGCCACCATCCCCGGAGGGCAGCATGGGCCAAGTGTGGGAGGGGACCAGCCCCAGGTGGGCTGGTCCGTCCCCCACAAGGGCCCAAGGCGCCTAGGGTTTGGAGAGGGGGCGCCTCCACCTTTCTTGGGGGGCAAGTTTCCCCTGTCCCCCTTTGGCCGCCCCCTAGATGGGATCTAGGGCTGGCCGCCGCCCCTAGGGGTGGAAACCTAGGTGGGGGCGCAGACCCCTCTACCCCTATATATAGTGGAGGCAAAGGAGCAGCCCAACACATGAAGTTCTTCTCCTGTTGGCGCAGCCCTACCTCTCTTTCTCCTCATATCTCGCGGTGCTTGGCGAATCCCTGCTGGATTACCATGCTCCTCCATCACCACCACGCCGTTGTGCTGCTGCTGGATGGAGTGTTCCCCAACCTCTCCCTCTCTCCTTGCTGGATCAAGGCATGGGAGACGTCACCGGGCTGTACGTGTGTTGAACGCGGAGGTGCCGTCCGTTCGGCACTAGGATCTCCGGTGATTTGGATCACGACGAGTACGACTCCTTCAACCCCGTTCTCTTGAACGCTTCCGCTTAGAGATCTACAAGGGTATGTAGATGCACTCTCCTTCCCCTCGTTGCTAGTCTCTCCATAGATAGATCTTGATGATTCGTAGGAAATTTTTTGAATTTCTGCTACGTTACCCAACAGTAGTATCACAGCTAGGTCTATTGCGTAGATTCTTTGCACGAGTAGAACACAAAGTAGTTGTGGGCGTTGATTTTGTTCAATATGCTTACCGTTACTAGTCCAATCTTGATTCGGCGGCATCGTGGGATGAAGCGGCCCGGACCGACCTTACACGTACTCTTACGTGAGACAGGTTCCACCGACTGACATGCACTTGTTGCATAAGGTGGCTAGCGGGTTCCAGTCTCTCCCACTTTAGTCGGATCAGATTCGATGAAAAGGGTCCTTATGAAGGGTAAATAGCAATTGGCATATCACGTTGTGGCTTTTGCGTAGGTAAGAAACGTTCTTGCTAGAAACCCATAGCAGCCACGTAAAACATGCAAACAACAATTAGAGGACGTCTAACTTGTTTTTGCAGGGTATGCTATGTGATGTGATATGGCCAAGAAGAATGTGATGAATGATATGTGATGTATGAGATTGATCACGTTCTTGTAATAGGAATCACGACTTGCATGTCGATGAGTATGACAACCGGCAGGAGCCATAGGAGTTGTCTTTATTTATTGTATGACCGGTGTGTCATTGAACAATGCCATGTAATTACTTTACTTTATTGCTAACCAGTAGCCATAGTAGTAGAAGTAAAAAGTTGGCGAGACAACTTCATGGAGACACGATGATGGAGATCATGGTGTCATGCCGGTGACGATGATGATCATGGAGCCCCGAAGATGGAGATCAAAAGGAGCAAAATGATATTGGCCATATCATGTCACTATTTGATTGCATGTGATGTTTATCATGTTTATACATCTTATTTGCTTAGAACGACGGTAGTAAATAAGATGATCCCTCATTAAAATTTCAAGAAAGTGTTCCCCCTAACTGTGCACCATTGCGAAAGTTCGTCGTTTCGAAGCACCACGTGATGATCGGGTGTGATAGATTCTAACGTTCACATACAACGGGTGTAAGCCAGATTTACACAGGCGAAACACTTAGGTTGACTTGACGAGCCTAGCATGTACAAACATGGCCTCGGAACACAAGAGACCGAAAGGTCGAGCATGAGTCGTATAGTAGATACGATCAACATGAAGATGTTCACCGATGATGACTAGTCCGTCTCACGTGATGATCGGACACGGCCTAGTTGACTCGGATCATGTAATCACTTAGATGACTAGAGGGATGTCTATCTGAGTGGGAGTTCATAAGATGAACTTAATTATCCTGAACATAGTCAAAAGATCTTTGCAAATTATGTTGTAAGCTCGCGCTTTAGTTCCACTGTTTAGATATGTTCCTAGAGAAAATATAGTTGAAAGTTGATAGTAGCAATTATGCAGACTGGGTCCGTGAACTGAGGATTGTCCTCGTTGCTTCGTAGAAGGCTTATGTCCTTAATGCACCGCTCGGTGTGCTGGACCTCGAACGTAGTCTGTGGATGTTGCGAACATCTGACATACACGTTTTGATAAATACATGATAGTTCAGTTAAATGGTTTAGAGTAGAGGCACCAAAGACATTTTCGAAACATCGCGGAACATATGAGATGTTTCAAGGGCTGAAATTGGGATTTCAGGCTCGTGCCCACGTCAAAAGGTATAAGACCTCCGACGATTTTCTTGGCCAGCAAACTACGGGAGAAAAGCTCAATCGTTGAGCTTGTGCTCAGATTGTCTGAGTACAACAATCACTTTAATCGAGCGGGAGTTGATCTTCCAGACGAGATAGTGATGTTTCTCCAAAGTCATTGCCACCAAGCTACTAGAGCTTCATGATGAACTATAACATATCAGGGATAGATATGATGATCCTTGAGGTATTTGCGATGTTTGACACCGCGAAAGTAGAAATCAAGAAGGAGCATCAATTGTTGATGGTTGATGAAACCACTAGTTTCAAGAAGGGCAAGAGCAAGAAGGGATACTTCATGAAACGACAAATCAGCTGCTGCTCTAGTGAAGAAACCCAAGGTTGAACCCAAACCCGAGACTAAGTGCTTCTGTAATAAGGGGAACAACCACTGGAGCAGAATCACCCTAGATACTTGGTAGATGAGAAGGCTGACAAGGTCGATAGAAGTATATTGGATATACATTATGTTAATGTGTACTTTACTAGTACTCCTAGTAGCACCAGGGTATTAAGATACCGGTTCGGTTGCTAAGTGTTAGTAACTCGAAATAAAAGAGCTACGGAATAAACAAGACTAGCTAAAGGTGAGCTGACGATATGTGTTGGAAGTGTTTACAAGTTTGATGTGATCAAACATCGCACGCTCCCTCTACCATCAAGATTAGTATTAAACCTGAATAATTGTCATTCGGTGTTTGCGTTGAGCATAGACATGATTGGATTATGTCTATCGCAATACGGTTATTCATTTAAGGAGAATAATGGTTACTCTAATTATTTGAATAATACCTTCAATGGTCTTGCATCTAAAAGAATGGTTTATTGAATCTCGATCGTAGTGATACACATTTTCATGCCAAAAATATAAAGATAGTAATGATAGTACCACTTACTTGTGGCACTGCCATGTAAGTCATATTGGTATAAAACGCATGAAGAAGCTCCAAGTTGATGGATCTTTGGACTCACTCGTTTTTGAAAAGTTTGAGACATGCGAACCATGTCTATTGGTGTATATGCATGAAGAAACTCCATGCAAATGGACCGTTTTGGACTCACTTGATTTTGAATCACTTGAGACATGCAAATCATACCACATGGGCAAGATGACTGAAAGCCTCGTTTTCAGTAAAATGGAAGAAGAAAGCAACTTGTTGGAAGTAATACATTTTGATGTGTGCAGTCCAATGAGTGCTGAGGCACGCAATGGATATCGTTATGTTCTTACTTCACAGATGATTTGAGTAGATACTGAGTATATTTACTTGATGAAACACAAGTCTGAATTATTGAATGGTTCAAGTAATTTCAGAGAGAAGTTGAAGATCGTTGAGACAAGAGGATAAAATGTCTATGATATGATCACAGAGATGAGTATCTGAGTTACGAGTTTTTGGCACGCAATTAAGACATTGTGGAAATTGTTTCACAATTAATACCGCCTGGAACACCATAGTGTGTTGGTGTGTCCGAACATCATAGTTGCACCCTATTGGATATGGTGCATACCATGATGTCTCTTATCGAATTACCACTATCGTTCATGGGTTAGGCATTAGAGACAACCGCACTCACTTTGATAGGGCACCACGTAATTCCGTTGAGACGACACTGTTTGAACTATGGTTTGGAGAAACCTAAGTTGTCGTTTCTTCAAAGTTTGGGGCTGCGACGCTTATGTGAAAAAGTTTCAGGTTGATAAGCTCGAACCCAAAGCGGATAAAATGCATCTTCACAGGACACCCAAAATAGTTGGGTATACCTCCAAATTTAGATCCGAAAGCAATAGGGATTGTTTCTTGAATCGGGTCCTTTCTTGAGGAAAAGTTTGTCTCCAAGAATTGAGTGGGAGGATGGTGGAGACTTGATAAGGTTATTGAACCATCACTTCAACTAGTGTGTAGCTTGGCACAGGAAGTTGTTCCTGTGGCGCCTACACCAATTGAAGTAGAAATTTATGATAGTGATCATGAAGTTTCGGATCAAGTCACTACCGTACGTCATAGGGTGGCAAGGATGCGTACTACTTCAGAGTGGTACAGTAATCCTGTCTTGAAAGTCATGTTGCTAGACAACAATGAACCTATGAGCTATGGAGAAGCGATGGTGGGCCCAAATTCCGACAAATGGTTAGAAGCCATGAAATCCGAGATAGGATCCATGTATCAGAACAAAGCATGGACTTTGGTGGACTTGCCCGATGATCGGCAAGCCATTAAGATAAATGGATCTTTAAGAAGAAGACAGACGTGGACGGTAATGCCACTGTCTATGAAGCTCGACTTGTGGCGAAGAGTTTTTCACAAGTTCAAGGGAGTTGACTACGATGAGATTTTCTCATCCGTAGCGATGCTTAAGTCCGTCGGAATCATGTTAGCATTAGCTGCATTTATGAAATCTAGCAGATGGATGTCAAAACGAGTTTCCTTACCAGTTTTCGTAAGGAAAGGTTGTATGTGATACAATCAGAAAGGTTTTGTCGATCCTAAGGATGCTAAAAGGTATGCTAGCTCCAGCGATCCTTCCATGGACTGGAGTAAGCATCTCGGAGTTGGAATATACACTTTGATAAGATGATCAAAGATTTTGGGTTTATACAAAGTTTATGAGAAACTTGTACTTCCAAAGAAGTGAGTGGGAGCACTATAGAATTTCTGATGAGTATATGTTGTTGACATATTGTTGATCAGAAATGATGTAGAATTTCTGGAAAGCATATAGGGTTATTTGAAAAGTGTTTTTCAATGGAAAACCTGGATTAAGCTACTTGAACATTGAGCATCAAGATCTATGAGGATAGATCAAAAACGCTAAATGGTACTTTCAAATGAGCACATACCTTGACATGATCTTGAAGGTGTTCAAGATGGATCAGTCAAAGAAGGAGTTCTTGCCTGAGTTGTAAGGTATGAAGTTAAGAGTTAAAGCTCGACCATGGCAGAGGAGAGAGAAAGGACGAATGTCGTCCCCTATGCTTCAGACGTAGACTCTATAGTATGCTATGTTGTGTACTGCACCGGAAGTGTGCCTTGCCATGAGTCAGTCAAGGGATACAAGAATGATCCAGGAATGGATCATTGGACAGCGGTCAAAATTGTCCTTGGAGTAAATACGGACATGTTTCTCGATTATGGAGGTGATAAAGAGTTCAGCGTAAAGGGTTACGTCGATGCAAGCTTTAACACCTATCCGAGTGACTTTGAGTAGCAAACCGGATACGTATAGTGGAGCAACCATTTGGAATAGCTCCAAGTGGAGCGTGGAAGCAGTATTTACAATATGACCTAGAGATTTGCGAAGTACATACGGATCTGAATATTGCAGACCCGTTGACTAAAACCTCTCTCACAAGCAAAACATGATCAAACCCCAGAACTCATTGAGTCTTAATCACATGATGATGTGAACTAGTTTAAGGACACTAGTAAACTCTTTGGATGTTGGTCACGTGGCGATGTGACCTGTGAGTGTTAATCACATGGCGATGTGAACTAGATTATTGACTCTAGTGCAAGTGGGAGACTGTTGGAAATATGCCCTAAAGGCAATAATAAATTAGTTATTATTATATTTCCTTGTTCATGATAATCTTTTATTATCCATGCTATAATTGTATTGATAGGAAACTCAGATACATGTGTGGGTACATAGACAGCACCATGTCCCTAGTAAGCCTCTAGTTGACTAGCACGTTGATCAATATATGGTTACGGTTTCCTGACCATGGACATTGGATGTCGTTGATATCGGGATCACATCATTAGGAGAATGATGTGATGGACAAGACCCAATCCTAAGCCTAGCACAAAGATCATGTAGTTCTTATGCTAAAGCTTTTCTAATGTCAAGTATCTTTTCCTTAGACCATGAGATTGTGCAACTCCCGGATACCGTAGGAATGCTTTGGGTGTACCAAATGTCACAACGTAACTGGGTGGCTATAAAGGTACACTACGGGTATCTCCGAAAGCGTCTGTTGGGTTGGCATGAATCGAGACTGGGATTTGTCACTCCGTGTGACGGAGAGGTATCTCTAGGCCCACTCGGTAGGACATCATCATAATGTGCACAATGTGACCAAGGGGTTGATCACAGGATGATGTGTTACAGAACGAGTAAAGAGACTTGCCGGTAACAAGATTGAACAAGGTGTCGGGATACCGACGATCGAATCTCGGGCAAGTACAATAGCGCTAGACAAAGGGAATTGAATACGGGATCGATTGAGTCCTTGACATCATGGTTCATCCGATGATATCATCGTGGAACATGTGGGAGCCAACATGGGTATCCAGATCCCGCTGTTGTTTATTGACCGGAGAACGTCTCGGTCATGTCTGCATGGTTCCCGAACCCGTAGGGTCTACACACTTAAGGTTCGATGACGCTAGGGTTATAAAGGAAGTTTGTATGTGGTTAACGAATGTTGTTCGGAGTCCCGGATGAGATCCCGGATGTCACGAGGAGTTCCGGAATGGTCCGGAGGTAAAGATTTATATATGGGAAGTCCTGTTTTGGTCACCGGAAAAGTTTTGGGTTTTACCGGTAATACCGGGACCACCGGGAGGGTCCCGGGGGTCCACCAAGTGGGGCCACCATCCCCGGAGGGCAGAATGGGCCAAGTGTGGAAGGGGACCAGCCCCAGGTGGGCTGGTGCGCCCCCCACAAGGGCCCAAGGCGCCTAGGGTTTGGGGAGGGGGCGCCTCCACCTTTCTTGTGGGGCAAGTTTCCCCTCTCCCCCCCTTGGCCGCCCCCCTAGATGGGATCTAGGGCTGGCCGCCGCCCCTAGGGGTGGAAACCTAGGTGGGGGCGCAGCCCCCTCCCCCCTATATATAGTGGAGGCAAAGGAGCAGCCCAACACACGAAGTTCTTCTCCTGTTGGCGCAGCCCTACCTCTCTTTCTCCTCATATCTCGCGGTGCTTGGCGAAGCCCTGCTGGATTACCATGCTCCTCCATCACCACCATGCCGTTGTGCTACTGCTGGATGGAGTCTTCCCCAACCTCTCCCTCTCTCCTTGCTGGATCAAGGCATGGGAGACGTCACCGGGCTGTACGTGTGTTGAACGCGGAGGTGTCATCCGTTCAACACTAGGATCTCCGGTGATTTGGATCACGATGAGTACGACTCCTTCAACCCCGTTCTCTTGAACGCTTCCGCTTAGCGATCTACAAGGGTATGTAGATGCATTCTCCTTCTCCTCGTTGCTAGTTTCTCCATAGATAGATCTTGATGACTCGTAGGAATTTTTTTGAATTTCTACTACGTTACCCAACACACCTGGCCCGCGGCAATGGTGGTAAGCACTTTTCTGTTTGCCATGCACCACTTTTTCGCATTCGTTCCGGCGGTAGATTCGATCCATGGCGGAGAGGAGAATGGGGAATAGAGGTAGATAAGCATGGCAGTTCATACTAGTTCATACGAGTTCATGCAAGATCGGAATAGAGGTAGATGCGGATGGAGTAGAAGGGGGATTGGGGGATTGGGGGGTACACAACAGACACTGGTTAACCACGGCGGCCTTCACCAACGTGCGGAGCTGCGGGTCGAGTGGCTGGCCTTCATCTTCTTGTCCATCGCCGTGCGGGGCAGCGGGTCGTCATCGCTCTTGGAGGAGTCGAGGTCGATCTGCCAGGTGCGACGGCCTAGCTCCGGCGCCCTCACTGGCATCTGCACTGATTCTTCCTCCTCTTTAGGCTCCCCACCGATGGCCGCCGGCGGCACGATTGCCGTCTCCCAGTACACTGCGGCACGGTGGTCATTAGGAGCCTAGTAGTTCTTGTACTTGGACACCTCTTCCTCTGTTTAGCGTCGTCAGAGACGGCCTGATTCATGGCCCAGTGAATGATGTCGACTGCCATCACGCCCTTCGTTGGGTTAGGAATCATCGTCTTCACCTCTTGTGCAGTGGCCCTCATGAGAGCTGCATCAGATTACTTCTACATGTCAGGCATGGAGCCAAAGTTTGAGCACACCTCCATGCTGTTCTCAAACTTTGTGCGGTCACCAGCCAAGAGCTGTCCACCCGAGGAAGAAGGCCCTCCAGCCAATACCCCAAGGGAAGGGGTTGGCGTTGGAGCTGGAGCTGGAGCTCATGGCAATGGGGAGGAGGAAGGTTGATAGTGAGAAAGAGAGGGGGTGGGTAAGTAGTGGTGGTCAGGGTGAGTAAATATAGGCGCGATGGAGAGGAGGAAGAGTGACAGTCATGCCATTTTAACAACATGATCTTCAATAAGCCATGAACTCTGTGATGTGCCTGACTCCATGAATTGTGTGCACATCGAGGAGAGCAATGAGATGGGCATGGAGGTGCTCCCATCCGTTGACAACAAGGGCAAGGAGCCGGTTCATCCAATGCCCGAGGTGGTGCTGCCGCCCACCGCCGAGGAAGAACCGAAGACGCCAACGGTTGGTGACGACGAGCGCATGGAGGAGCCCCCCGGCAGCAAGAGACACAACTACGACCACTACCATGAGGAGGGTGGCCCAACTCACTTTTGCAAGGTCATCCTTGCACCGAAGCTTGAGTGCGTCCCCATGCCCCTGGACTTCACCAAGCACTTCGTCGCGGTGCCGACGGAGTTCAAGCTGAGGAACAACACCGACTAGTCCTGGAGGGTGGCGGTGAAGCTGATGAATGGCAGGGTGACCCTGGATCAGGGTTGGGCCACCTACGCCGCCGTTCAAGCTCACTCAATGGTCCAGGCCGGTCCAACCCATTAGTCCCGGTTCAATCCAAAACCGGGACCAATGGGGGCATTGGACCCGGTTCTTGAGCCCCGGGGGCCGACCGAGCCACGTGGGCCATTGGTCCCGGTTCGTCTGGACCTCTTGGTCCCGGTTGGTGGGACGAACCGGGACCAATGTGCCTTGCTCCTGGCCCACCACCATTGGTCCCGGTTGGGGGAATGAACCAGGACCAAAGGCTTCCCTTTAGTCCCGGTTCATGCCACGAACCGGGACCAATTAATTGCCTATATATACCCCGCGAGCAGAGCACTCTCACTGCTCTGTTTTTCGTGGCCGGCGAGGAGAGAGCTTTGTGGTGCTCTAGCTCACCTCCTATGCACACGAGGTGTTTGATGGAATGCCCGAGCCACACTACTTTAGCTTTCTCCTCTCCAAGCTCCACCTCCAAGCTCCATTTTTCTCAATATTTGTCTAGGTTTAGCGGTCCGTCACGTCCCGTCCCCATCTTCACCGTCGTCGATCGCCCGCGCCGATCTCGTCGCCGGCACCACCGTGGTGAGCCTCTTGTTCTTATCTTCTTTCTGAAAGGAAAAAAACTCTTACTTGTATGTTTATATAGATAATTGTATAATTTTCTTACTTTTATTATTGCATCTTATATAGTGCGATGGTTTTGGTATCCGCCCCCGTCGGCCCTCGTCCTGTCTATGATTTAGATGTGGTATATATTATATTTTCATAACTATTGGTTCATTTATTGTTTATGAGAATTATGCCGACCAACGTGACATAGATTTTATTTATCTAGGAGGTTGTTGAACCGGAAATTCCAACCGACCCTATTGTCGAGAGCTTAAATTTAGTTGAAGAAGAAAACAATTTGTTGAAGGAAAAAATTAGAAAAATTGAGGAGGAGAAGATGATATTGGAGTTGCATGTTGCGAATGTCGTCGATGATCACAAGATCAAGATGGATGCAATGCGCTTGAAGATTAGAAAGATTAGAAAATATGCCATTCATACCGAGGCTTGGTATCATTATGCCGTTGGATCAGTTGTTACATTGGTTGCGATTATGATCGCATTTGTTTTCGCATTGAAATGTTTTACATAGTTTCAGTGTATGGTTTAATTAATTTAGATGCTCTGCAGAGCTTTATGTTGTTATATGAGAACTATGTATGTACTTTGGTTTTAATGTGATGATGAACTTCTATTAATTTGGTCACTTAATTATATAATGCACGCAGATGAACCGGCAATGGATGTACGGTTCAAGACACACCTCCGAGTACATTAAGGGCGTGCATGATTTTCTCGAAGTGGCTGAGGCAAACAAGCAGAATGGTTTTATGTGTTGTCCATGCCCTGTATGTGGGAATACGAAGTCTTACTCTGACCGGAAAATCCTCCACACCCACCTGCTTTACAAGGGTTTCATGCCACACTATAATGTTTGGACGAGGCACGGAGAAATAGGGGTTATGATGGAAGATGGCGAAGAAGAAGAGTACGATGACAACTATGTGCCCCCTGAATACGGTGATGCTCCTGAAGATCAAGAGGAACCAGACGATGTGCACGATGATGCTGCAACGGGTGAAGCTGCTGAAGATCAAGAGGAACCAGACGATGTGCCCGATGATGATGATCTCCGCTGGGTCATTGTCGATGCAAGGATGCAATGCGAAAGTCAAAAGGAGAAGCTGAAGTTCGATCGCATGCTAGAGGACCACAAAAAAGGGTTGTACCCCTATTGCGAAGATGGCAACACAAAGCTGGGTACCGTACTGGAATTGCTGCAGTGGAAGGCAGAGAATGCTGTGCCTGACAAAGGATTTGAGAAGCTACTTAAAATATTGAAGAAGAAGCTTCCAAAGGATAACGAATTGCCCGACAGTACATACGCAACAAAGAAGGTCGTATGCCCTCTAGGATTGGAGGTGCAGAAGATACATGCATGCCCTAATGACTGCATCCTCTACCGCGGTGCGTACAAGGATCTGAACGCATGCCCGGTATGCGGTGCATTACGGTATAAGATCAGACGAGATGACCCTGGTGATGTTGACGGCGAGCCCCCCAGGAAGAGGGTTCCTGCGAAGGTGATGTGGTATGCTCCTATAATACCATGGTTGAAATGCCTGTTTAGAAACGGAGAGCATGCCAAGTTGATGCGATGGCACAGTGAGGACCGTAAGAAAGACGGGAAGTTGAGAGCACCCGCTGACGGGTCGCAGTGGAGAAAAATTGAGAGAAAGTACTGGGATGAGTTTGCAAGTGAGCCAAGGAACATATGGTTTGCTTTAAACGCGGATGGCATTAATCCTTTCGGGGAGCAGAGCAGCAATCACAGCACCTGGCCCGTCACTCTATGTATGTATAACCTTCCTCCTTGGATGTGCATGAAGCGGAAGTTCATTATGATGCCAGTTCTCATCCAAGGCCCTAAGCAACCCGGCAATGACATTGATGTGTACCTAAGGCCATTAGTTGAAGAAATTTTAGAGCTGTGGAAAGGAAACGGTGTACGTACGTGGGATGAGCACAAACAGGAGGAATTTAACCTAAAGGCGTTGCTGTTCGTGACCATCAACGATTGGCCCGCTCTCAGTAACCTTTCAGGACAGACAAACAAGGGATACCCCACATGCACGCACTGTTTACTTGACACCGATAGTATATACCTGGCAAGCTGCAGGAAGAATGTGTACCTGGGCCATCGTCGATTTCTTCCGACCAACCATCAATGTCGAAAGAAAGGCAAGCATTTCAAAGGCGAGGCAGATCACCGGAAGAAGCCCGCCATGCGTACCGGTGATCACGTACTTGCTATGGTCAATGATTTACACGTAATCTTTGGAAAGGGTCCCGGCGGACTAGCTGTTCCGAGTGACGCTGGGAGACACGCACCCATGTGGAAGAAGAAATCTATATATTGGGACCTACCCTACTGGAAAGACCTAGAGGTCCGCTCTTCAATCGACGTGATGCACGTGACGAAGAACCTTTGCGTGAACCTGCTAGGCTTCTTGGGCGTGTATGGGAAGACAAAAGATACAGCTGAGGCACGGGAGGACCTGCAACGTTTGCACGAAAAAGACGGCATGCCTCCAAAGCAGTATGAAGGTCCTGCCAGCTATGCTCTTACCAAAGAAGAGAAGGAAATGTTCTTTGAATGCCTGCTTAGTATGAAGGTCCCGACTGGCTTCTCGTCGAATATAAAAGGAATAATAAATATGGCAGATAAAAAGTTTCAGAACCTAAAGTCTCATGACTGCCACGTGATTATGACGCAACTGCTTCCGGTTGCATTGAGGGGGCTTCTACCGGAAGACGTCCGATTAGCCATTGTGAAGCTATGTGCATTCCTCAATGCAATATCTCAGAAGGCGATCGATCCTGAAATCATACCAAGGCTAAGGAGTGATGTGGTGCAATGTCTTGTCAGTTTCGAGCTGGTGTTCCCACCATCCTTCTTCAATATCATGACGCACGTCCTAGTTCATCTAGTTGACGAGATTGTCATTCTGGGCCCCGTATTTCTACACAATATGTACCCCTTTGAGAGGTTCATGGGAGTCCTAAAGAAATATGTCCGTAACCGCGCTAGGCCAGAAGGAAGCATCTCCATGGGCCATCAAACAGAGGATGTCATCAGGTTTTGTGTTGACTTCATTCCTGGCCTTAAATCGCGGTATGAGGGGAGACTGACTGGAAAAGGCACGCTTGGAAGGGACTCAATAATATGCAGGGACGGATATTCTTAGTCTCAAGCACACTACACAGTTCTACAGAACTCTACCTTGGTGACCCCGTATGTCGATGAACACAAGAACAGTCTGCGCTCCAAACACCCGGAGCAGTGCGATGACTGGATTACATGTGAACACATCAGGACTTTCAGCAGTTGGTTGGAAGCACGTATCAGAGGTGACAACACTGTTTGTGATGAGCTGTACTTGTTATCCAGGGGACCATCTTTGACTGTATTGATTTGGAAAGGATACGAGATAAATGGGAATACATTTTACATGATTGACCAAGATCAAAAGAGCACCAACCAAAACAGCGGTGTCCGCTTTGATGCAACAACCGAGAGGGGAAATGACACATATTATGGTTACATAGTGGACATATGGGAACTTGACTACGGACATGATTTTAAGGTCCCTTTGTTTAAGTGCAAATGGGTCAATGTGTCAGGAGGCGGGGTACAGGTAGACCCACAGTACGGAATGACAACAGTGGATCTGAAAAATCTTGGGTACACTGACGAACCGTTCGTCCTAGCCAATGATGTGGCACAGGTTATCTATGTGAAGGACATGTCTACCAGACCGAGAAATAAAAAAGATAAGGAAGCGAATACATCATACGATGAGCCAAAGCGCCACATAGTTCTTTCAGGAAAAAGGGACATCGTGGGAGTGGAGGACAAGACAGACATGTCTGAAGATTATGAAAAGTTTCATGAAATTCCTCCCTTTAAAGTCAAGGCTGACCCCAGCATCCTGATAAACGATGAAGATTATCCATGGTTACGGCGCAATAAGCAAATGACACAAGCGAAGAAAAAGTGAAGACTTTCTCCCGCAACTATTATGATGATACCATGCCAACTTTGTAACTGACGAGTATGATACCATTGTCCGTTTTGTACATGCACGTGCTATGTGTGGGTCAATTTATGATACCATGCCAACTTTCAACTTTTTCAGAGTTCATTTGAAATGCTTTAATATCTTATGGTTCAGCCCTCGTAATAATTAAAAATAGCAACAATAAGTATTTTGTTGTAAGTAGAAACAAAATAAAATAAATAAAGCAAGAAAGAAAACAAAAAAACAAAAAAAGTGGAAAGTTTATAATTTTCCTAAAACTAAAAGAAAAAAGAATTAAAAAATAAAGCAAAAAACAAAAGAAAATAAATAATGCAGAAAACAAAACAAAAAAACAACAATAAGTATTTTGTTGTAAGTAGAAACAAAAATAAAATAAATAAAGCAAGAAATAAAACAAAAAAACAAAAAAAGTGGAAAGTTTATAATTTTCCTAAAACTAAAAGCAAAAAGAATTAAAAAATAAAGCGAAAAACAAAAGAAAATAAATAATGCAGAAAACAAAACAAAAAAACTGGAAAAAATTAAAAATAACAACAATAAGTAAAGAAAAAAACAAAAAAAATACCCCTACTGGGCCCCCACGGCCTGAATACGACTTGAATCCCTACTTTGGGCCAGGATTCAGGCCCGCAGTAGGCCCAGAAGGCCCATCAGGCAAAGCAGTAGCAAGTAGGCCCATAAGCCTGCAGTAGAGAGGAGTTCGAGAGGGGTGCGGCAGTGGGGCTTATAAACCACTGCGCGCCCCTCTCAACTAGCGAGGTGGGACTAAACTTTGGCCCCGATGCGGGCAGCACAGGGGCCTTTGGTCCCGGTTGGTGGCTCCAACCGGGACTAAAGGGGGGGGGGGGGCATTGGTCCCGGTTGGTGCCACCAACCGGGACTAAAGGCCGCAGCTTCCCGCCCTTTGGGCTGCCGAAAAAGAGGCCTTTGGTCCTTGTTGGTGGCACCAACCGGGACTAAAGGGGGCATTAGTCCCGGTTTGTGCCACCAACCGGGACCAATGCTCCTTGTATATAAGTAGCACTTCGCAGTTTTGCAGAGTTCATCGCCACCAGTTGCCCCCCGACGACGCCGAGCACATCGACGCCGCCAGGCTGCCCCGACGCCGCCCGCCGCCCCCGCCGTCGCCCGCGCCCATCGTCGTCGCCGGCCTCCCCGAGCCCGCGCCGGCCTCCCCGAGCCCGCGCCGTCCTCCCCGAGCCCGCGCCCGCCGTCGTCGCCGCCAGGCTGCCCCGTCGCCGTCGCCCGCCCCCGCGCGCCGCGCCCCGAGCCCCTGCCCCGTCGCCGTCGCCCGCCCCCGCGCGCCGCCACCGCTGTGAGCCGCCGCGCCGCACCGGCTCTGTTTTTTTTCATTTTTATTAGTTTAATTTTTTTGTTCAATGTATATATATGTGTATGTATGTGGCTATATATATGCGGCTCTGTTTTTTTTTCATTTTTATTAGTTTATTTTTTTTGTTCATATATATATATATATATATATATATATATATATATTGTATATGTGTATGTATGTGGCTATGTGTATGTAATGTTCAAAAATTGTTCAGAGCATGTTTTTGTTCATATATGTATTTATTGTTCGTATGTGTATTTATTGTTCATGTTTTTTTTTCTGTTCATAGATTTTTTGTATCTATTGGCTCTTCGTCGCTCTGTATTTATTGTATCTATTGGTGATATTAATTATTGTATAATATGCAAATGTTTATATATTCATATGAACAATGCATTAGGCAAAACCTTTGTTTTTTTCGAAATTTTCTATTTGAACATTTTTTTTAAAACAAGCAATACTAGAAGAATGAGAGGAAAAAGGAAAATAAGAAGAGGAAGAAAGGAGAAAAACAGGAGAGGAAGAAGAGGAGAAATAAATAAGAAGAGGAAAAAAGAAGAAAAAGAAGAGGAGAAGAAGAAAGGAATAGAGGAGAAAGAAGAAATTGTATTCTTCTTTCTCCTCTATTCCTTTCTTCTTCTCATCTTTTTTTTTCTTCTTCTTCTTCCTTCTTCCTTTTTCTCTTTTCTTCCTTTTCCTTAATTATTTTCCTTTCTCGAGGGAGAAGAAGAAAAAGAAGAGGAGAAGAAGAAAGAAAGGAATAGAGGAGAAAGAAGAAACTTCAACACGAGCTAGGGGGTGGTACCGATACCCCCTCCCCGATAACATTATTTTCCCATGTATATGTATGTCGCATCGTTGTCGATATAACCCCCTCTAGATAACTTCGACATGAGGGGCGGTCGATATATATATATACCCCCTCTCGACCGTGATAAATTATACAACTGCAGCACCCCCCTCGGCCCTCTCGCTCGACCAAAACTCTCGAGGACACCCAAACCCTAGAGAGAAAACGATGTTGGTCTCCTACCCCTCCCGCCGCGCCCCTACCTGACAAATTAACTCTCTCGAGGCCACCCAAATTTATCAAGTTAAAAGAGCGTTATCGTCGAGGCCACCCCAAACCCTTGAAGCGTTGTGTCGAGGCCACTAACATGATTCCTTATTGTGATTAGCTAGCTAGTTCTACGTTTGCCACTAATATATATATATATATATATATATATATATATATATATATATATATATATATATATATATATCCATCTGTACCATGTTTGAATAATAATTGACATGTTGTAAATATTTGCAGAAACTATGGAGCACGCCCGAGACGAAGAAACAGAAGCGATGTTGGGGGACATAATCGCAAATGGATCAAGTGATGATGTTGCGTCATTTCTCCTCGACACCGTTGGTCAGCTAGATGAAGAAGAGGGCTATGTTTATGATGGTGGCTTCGACCCATTAATGCCGGTACAAGAGGAGGACTATGTTCATGATGGCTCCGGTGACACAATGGAGGTACAAGACGAAGGAGACCGTGCTGACTGCTCCAGTCACCGAACCGAGTCCGGCCAGGTATATATATTAGTTAAGCCCGTGCTGACTAGTTAATTGATGCATCCATTGTTTTGGTATATGTACACATATTAATTACTATCGTCTTTCTTCCTTATAATTTCTAGCCCTCCGGATCGAGCACAACTTCGGTAAGGAGATGAGGCCCGAAGAAAAAGTTGAGCTCGGATGAAAAGTTTGAGATCATAGAAATCGCGCCCGACGGCGAACCGATTGAACCCATCCGAACAAGGAAGGCATTTTCTGCTAAGTGCGGGGTTCTTGTTAGGGACAGGATCCCGATCAGCATCCAGCAATGGTATAAGCCTGCTAAGGATGAAGACGCTGAGGTGTCTTATGTCAATGATATGCAGAAAGAAGATCTTTGGACTGAGCTGAAGGCAAATTTCACCCTACCGCCAGAGGAGGATCCGGAGAAGCCAGTTAAAGAGCAATTAATCAAGTCTTGTGCTCTTAAGAAGATGGCAGGCCTAATGAGGAGGTGGAGGAAAGAGCTGAACCAGTTTGTCAAGGAAAAAAAGACACCAGAATTCATCGGCAAATATGAGAAGATCAAAGATCACTGGCCCGCATTTGTGGCCCACAAGACATCGGAAAAGAGTAAGAAGATGTCGGAGACAAACAAGAAAAATGCTGCGAAGAAGAAGCTTCACCATCGCACGGGGTCAGGTGGCTACCTCAAAGCCCGGCCTAAGTGGTCCAAGGCTGAGCATGATCTGCTTGAAAAAGGGATCGAACCAGAGATAATGCGCTGGCCAGACCGTTGTCGGACTTGGTTCTTCGGGGCTGGCGAAACCTTGGACCCTGTAACAGGGAAGTGTCAGTGGACGGACGAGCAACTGCAAACACCAGTCAAGAACCTTTGACACTATATCGATGCAGCGCAGCGAGGGACGTTCCTTCCAAACAGGGAGAAGGACGAGCTCACAATGGCCCTTGGGAATCCCGAGCACCCTGGACGGACACGAGGCACGCCAGGCTCCATTCCGTGGAAGGTTGGTTTTCCGGACGCAGGGGGTTACAAAACCCACGAGAGGAGGAAGAAACTGGAGCAGGACCAAATGCAGGCGCTGCTTGGAAGGGTAATGGGGCTAGAGGATCGAGAAGAGGAACGAGAAGCAGCAGATCGCAACAAACGACATGCCGAAGCTTCCCCCGAAGCTACCCCGCCATCTCAGCGGAGAAGCAGCGTGGCTTCCACCGAGCTGCTTCAGCCGGAGCATGTCTTGACATCTCCTGCCAGCTATCCCGTGGATGGTATCACGGAGTCTCAAAATTGCCACATGATGGCGCGATGGATGAATTTGAAGGTCAAGGCGGCTGTTGGCCAAGTTTATCCTAGTGGACCCAGCACAACTTATCACTGCCAGCCGATTCCAAAAGGATATGCTAAGGTGATGGTGGATGAAATAACGGAGGGATTTGAGGACCTCATGCTTGACCACCCTACCGGTGAAGGGGAGACTAGGCTGGGTTCTGCTCTGAAGACTCCATGCCTATGGAAGAAGGAGCTTATCAACCTTCTGAACTGGACACCTCCGCCTCCTCCTCCTGCTCCGGCGAGTCAGGGCACTCCGCCTCCTCCACCGCATCCTCCTCCGGCGAGTGACGATCAGGGCACGCGTGGCGGCACTCCGCCTCCTTCTCCGGCGCATGGCGGCACTCCGCCTCCTTCTCCGCCTGCGCCGGCGCTCCCGAGCAGCCAGCAGCATCCTCCTTCTCCGCCTCGCCAGCAAGGGCGGAAGAGACCCGCCGCCGCCCCGGCTGCTCCGGCGCGTCGTACTCCTTCTCCTCCGCCTCGTAAGCAAGCACGAAAGAAGACAGACGCCGCAGCCGCTCAGTCTGCTCCGGCGTCTAGCAGCACAACCAGAGGCGGGAGGCAATAAAAATATGGTCCATCATCTCTCAAGCCTCTAGAGAAGTTACCGTACGAGAGGTCCGAGGAGGAAAACGATACGATTGTGCAGGCCCACGTGAAGGAGTTCTTTGAAGGGGTGAAAGCAAAGAGACATCCACCTCCAGAGGAGAAGGTAGATCCGTTGAAAGCAAAGTGCACTATCGATGCCCTGAGGAAACCACCAAAGTCTCCGCCGAGAACCAACTATGAGCGCATTACTGAACAGACATATCTCCAAGCCCAGCGGTCGGGAACTACTGTCAGTGCTAAAAGGTCAAAACAACGAGCAAAGGGGAAAAAAATTGCCCAGCTCGGCGAACAAGCACAACAATCGTGCCCCCCGCTCAATGTGTCTAATGCTCCGGGGACGGTGGCCGGTTATGGCAATCTTGACGATTACCTGCCTGACGATGCACTTCCTGATTTCTTGAAGGTGGACGGACACAGATACGAGTACGGGAAGCCTCTCGTCAAAGATGAAAAATCTCTGACAACAATGATGCGAAGATTCCATAATTGGTACATGGAAACATGCAGAGAGTCTGATGGTAAGAATGCTTTGTATCTGCATATTAAAGAGGAGCACGATCTCGTTGCAAATGATCTGCTGACTGTTCCTTTTGAGGAGTTCTTCGAGTTCTTCAATCAAAAGGCCCTCGATAAATTAATGGTCTTTTGCTACTGCCTGTAAGTACTATTTCTGTCATTAAGTCTCTATATATAGCTCGGCTCTTTCATTGCATGCATGTATTTATAATTAATTATCCTCAATATATTATGCAGATTGAAGATCGTCGAGTGCAAAAAACAAGAAATTTATGATATTGGGTTCATTAAAACAAATATCATAGATGTATTTCTAGTTGAAAAGAATGTCAAAGAGGCCGAGGACAACTTGCTATGATCGTTGATAAAAAATCAAAACAAAGATACCATACTCTTTCCTTACAACGGCCCGTGAGTGTTACTGTCGTGTGCATATTCGGTTTCCCTTATTACTCAAGCGAGATTATAGTAATGTAATTGATGAGTTATGCATGCGTGCGCAGGTACCACTATATTCTTCTGGAGATTAAGCTTGAGCGTGGACTAGTAACCGTCTTAGACTCAAGACGGAAAGATCCCAAAACCTATGCGGACATGACTGAAATGCTCAGCAAGTAAGTTCAATCGATCATAATTATCGCACCATATCGGTAACTTTTTGTTCATTTCCTGATATCTCAAGTAATAATAATTATTTTCTTTGTCTTGCAGGGTTTGGAAACAGTTCACCGCAGAAGCTCCGGGACTGCCGAAGGAGCTGCGATATACATACCCGAAAGTAAGTACTACTGGCTAGCTAGTTGCGCGCATCTCCCGTTGATTCTATATATAGCTATACTTTCATCAATGCCATTTATATATAATGCTTCATTATCAGTTTGATTGACCTCTATTTCTCGTAAAGTGCTTGTGGCAGGAGGAAGGGAATGATTTCTGTGGATACTACGTGTGCGAGTTCATCCACACCACGACTTTGAAAAACAAGCGGGGCTACTCTCAAAGACAATATGAAGTGCGTAAGCAATAATATTCACAATTTCATTTTATTACACCATCATTTCTGTTGAGTTTCATTCATATATATGTATTAATTAACCCCCTTCTTCAAATTAGACGTGGCAGATGCGGAATGAACTCCTAGAACCAGATCGCATGAAAGAAATTCAAGAGGAATTGGCGGGATTCTTTCTTGACCACGTCATCAGTAAAACCGGAGAATACCATGTGGAAATTGATTTCAAATGCTAGCTAGGGGTTTGTAATTAAGAGATCTTATACATATTGTACATGTATGTAGCCAGTAGCGTTAGATACATGATACGAAAACTTGTTGTTCGACCAACCTCTCGGAGAAGGAGAGGTCGATCGATCACTTCTCTCGGTATGCATGACGAACTTTTGTACTGAATAGTTCTCTCGATCACTTATGTATATATAGTACGTAGCGTCCAAGCACAGACATAAGAGAGGACACTTCTCTCTATTAATTAGCTAGCTAACACAATATATGAAACACCTAATTAAATTAACCCCCCAAAACCCCCAACCTTCCCTCCTTTCAAAACAAAAAACACAAAAACCCCAGACAAGGACTGCTGACGCGTGGATGCATTTTGGTCCCGGTTGGTGCCACCAACCGGGACCAAAGGCCCCCTGACTGGGGTGGGTGCACAGAGCCACGTGGAGGCACATTGATCCCGGTTCTGGATTGAACCGGGACTAATGGGTGGAGGTATTAGTAACGACCCATTAGTCCCGGTTCATGAACCGGGACTAAAGGCCCTTACGAACCGGAACTAATGGGTGGTTTTCTACTAGTGGCTCCTGACTCCCGACAGGTACATGCTCCTGACTCCCGACACCCTCAAGGTCATCATCTTTGATGACGATGGCATTGAGGTGGTCAACAAGTGCGGGAAACATGACGAAGCCTTCGCTGCCAGTGACTAGGGTCGGGGCACCTCCTTCCTAAGTACTATCGAGTCTGCTTTATGGTTTATGCGTTGAACTATTTGAACTATCGTTATGATGTGTGGTACTATTGTTATGTTATCTGAACCATGTCGTTGAGTGGTTGATGCTCTGTTTATGCTCTTCTCTGCTTATGATGTGTGGTACCTAGTTATGCCAAAGTGTGCTGGTAACCTCACCAACTAGCCAAAGAGGTTACCACACACCAGGCATTGCAATCAACCAAACACCATGCCTTGGGTTTGTCCACTAACATGCAGGCAACCAAACACCAGATAGTGTAGTTCAACCCATGTAGGCAAGAGGGCATGCAGGCAACCAAACAACTTGCAGATGGTGCATTTGAGGCTGCATTGCATAGCCAGGCTGAGTTGAGAAGGCTATGCAATGCAGCTACTGTAGACTACGACAACCAAACACGCCCTTAGAGCATCTCTAGCATACCCCGTATAATGCCGGCCCGCAAAACGCGTTTACAGTTCACGAAAAAATGACTTTGCGGGCCGGCGTGGGCGGTGGTAGAGTCAGACTCCACATAACGGACCCGTAAAAAAGATATTCGCAAAAGATGCTCTTTCAAGATCATGTAGTTCTTCGATCTCACGTTTTTTGCTTGCGCTTGCTCATACGCCCCCTCATCTACCTCCTCCACTTCATCTTCACCACCATGATCATCCATGCCACCCTACATTTCATTGTAATCGAAATCTACAAACGGGGTTTGATCGATGTCGACAGTGGTGGTGTCCAACAAGCACGAACTCGGCAGTGGCATTGTTCGAACCACCGCTACATTGAGTGACATCAACTCACGACCTACCGCAATGGCGAAAAGCGAAGCAAGAACAAGGGATCTAAGATGCATACCTTCTGGCCATTTCACCGAAGGAACATCTTGCCGGGGCGGAGGGAGTGGACGAAGGCACCGGCCTTTTCTTAGGCACCTTCTTACGCTTCACGCCCGAAACCTTGCTCACCTTCTCTGCGGGCGGCCGGGCAGATCGCGCAACGGCGGCGGCGCCCTGCCGCGTGCCTTTTCAGCGAGGCCAGCAGGATTTCCGCCCTACACGACAACGTTGCCCTGCCGCTTGCGGGCAAGCGCGGTGGTGCCTTGGGCGACGGCGGGGCGACATGGCCGGCAATGAGATTCGTCGGAGGGGATTGCGCGTGCGCGACCTCCGCGATGACGGGGACGGCTAGGAGGCTTCCATGGCAGCAAAGAATGGCCGGGGAAGATGGACCGGAGCGTGCGGTGGCGGGGCAATGACGGCCGAGGAGGGAGGGGGAGCGACTACGGCCACGCAGAAATTCCCTCGCGCCAAATCTCGCTGCGGATAGGGGGCGAGCTCGGGTCGGACTCCCACCCCTTGAATCTAAAGGTTGAGGGCGTATTTTTGCCGCGCCCCGCCAAAAAATTTATAGGTCGGACGCGTTTGCGGTGTCTGCTTGGGGAGTGCCATGCACGACCGTAAACCCTAAGAACAAAGTAGCTTTTATCTCTCAAGGGGGGGGTCCCCAAAGGGGCTCTCTAAGCATGCGGCACCCGTGGTTCTCCATAGCTCGAAGCTGTCTTGGATGCGCTTGATGATTGCCGGCACACACGACGGTTGCTGCCTGAAGGTGCTGTTGTTTCTCTCCTGCCAGATCTCCCAGCAAGCGAGCCAGCACAGAGTTCGCACACCCTTTCGCCATTGGTGCGGTGTTCGCTCCAGGATGCCTTGCACGACAGTTGTGGAACTGTCATGGAGCCAGCTCTTGGCTGGAGTGATAGCCGAGCAGCCATGCCACAACCCCAGCTCGGCCCACACCCGTCCAGTTTCCTGGCAGCTCCAGAAGAGGTGGCGCGACGACTCTAGGTTTCTGACGCAGAGCTGGCAGAAGTAAGCATTTGGCCAGCTCCGCTGTTGGAGTCTGTCGTTGCACCAAAGCCGGTCCTAGAGAAGCAACCAGGCAAAAATTTTGATTTTGCCCGGCGCCCAGGCCTTCCAGATCAGCCGGTCGAAATTGGTCGCTGTTCTCCCTTGGAACTGCGTCAGGTAGGCCGACCATGCCGTGTACTTTCCAGAGCTTGCTCTACTCCACTTCAAATCATCCGGCACGCCTAGCTGCAGCTGCGCGTCCATCCCCTGAAGCAGGCGATGAAGGGCGAGGACGTCTGGCAGGAGATGACGGTTGTTACCATGAGCTAGGTCACGGATCCATGTGTCGTCGTCGAGGGCCTCCCGCACCGATCTGTTCTTGCGCCTTGAGTAGCTAAACATCGTTGGAAACTGTTGCGAAAGGCAGCCCTACCCGAGCCATGGAGAGAGCCAGAAAGATGCCCGGGCCCCGTCGCCGATCGCCACCCTGGTCGATGCCGCGAAGAGCGCCTTGTCCGCGCCATCACAGGGCAGCTCGGTGCCCACCCAAGGTCGCTCCGGGTGGTGCCAAGCAGCCCAGAGCCATCGCAGCCGCAGCGCCCTGCCAAAGCGCTATAGATCGGGGATGCCCAGGCCACCTTGCTCCGTCGGGGCGCAGACCGCTGGCCAGTTGACCTTACAGCTGGCGCTTGTAGCCTCGTCGTCCTGGCACCAGAGGAAGCGACGCCTACACTTGTCGATTTCTCTAAGAATTTTCTGTGGGACACAGAGGACGGTAAGGGTGAAGGTTGGCATAGCACTCAACACGCATCGAATGAGGACGCGGCGGCCGGCCATCGGTAGCAGCTTGCCCTTCTAGCCCGCAAGCCTAGCCTTGATCCTTTCGATGATAAACTGGAGATGGACCAAACACAGGCGTCCCGTGGAGACAGGCAACCCTAGGTATTTGATTGGGAATGGGGCAATGGAGCCTGCAAAGCCCTGGAGCACCTCCTACACGTTGATGTTCTTGCAACGGATCAGCGAGACCGTGGATTTGGCCGGGTTAATGCAGAGCCCCGTTGCCTCGCCGAAATCGCCAAGGATGTGCAGCAGGGAGTCTACCTCTTCTCGTCTAGGGTTTATGAAGATAACTGCGTCGTCCGCGTAGAGGCTGACACGAAGCGCCAGGTCGCGACCAGGGAGGCGATGAAGCAGCTGCTGATCCACCGCCGCCGTGATGAGATGATGCAGTGGGTCGATGGCCAAAATGAAGAGGAATGGGGAGAGCGGGTCTCCCTGGCGTAGCCCACGGTGGTGAAGAATGCTTGGGCCAACAACACTGTTGAGAGAGACCGCCAAAGAAGCCGAGACAAGCAGCCTAGCCACCCAGTCCCGCCAGCACGCACTAAACCCTAGCTGTTGAAGCAGTTCCAGCAGGTATTCCCAGGAGATGGTGTTGAACGCTTTTGCTATGTCTAATTTTACTAGCAGGCCTGGCACTTTGCGATGGTGAAGGGCGCGTACGGAGTTCTGTACAAACAGGAAGCTGTCGTGTATGCACTTGGACTTCATGAATGCCGTTTGCACCGGTGAGATGATGGAGCCGATGACTGATGCCAGTCTAATCGAGAGAACCTTGGAGATGAGCTTGGTTACTGAATGAATCAAACTGATGGGCCTGAAGTGGGTGATCTCCGTTGCACCATCCCTTTTTGGCAGAAGAACGATTGTAGCTTTGTTGATCGCCGACATGTCGCCGCCTGCGAGATTGTAGAACTGGTGGAAGACGGCCATGACGTCAGTCTTGATGATGGGCCAGTGCGAACGGAAGAAGGTACCATTGAAGCCGTCTGGCCCCGGTGCCTTCTCTTGAGGAGATTTGCAGATCGCTGCCCATACCTCGTCCTCGGTGAAGGGGTTATCGAGGCCAGCTGCCGGCAAGGATGGTAGGTGTATGGCCTCCTAGTTGATGGTGCGGCTGCGAGGTTGTTTTGTGCCCAGCGAGGATCGGAAGTGCTCGTGAATGATCCGCTCCTTGTCACCTTGGATGAAGTTTTTTTGGCGCCGCGAGTTGATCTTTGCCTGGAAAAACGCCATCTTGGCGTCTCCCGCGTGCAGCCAGGTCACGCGTAAGGCCTGTCTTTTACGCGCCCTCTCGATGGCGGCGAGCCCCAAAACTCGCATCTTTAGTTTTTTCCGCAGTTGAAGTTCATCTACTGTCAGCTGTCTACTCTCTTGAGCTATGTCGAGGCGGAGCACAATCTCGTTTGCGATATGCATCTGAAGCTTCGTCTCGCTGAAGAAGCCTTTTGCCCAAATCTTCAGGTCTCGGGCCACGCATGCGAGCTTGGTGCTGATTCTCTTGAAAGCGCAACTAGAGGCGATTGGGCGATCCCATGCCCTCTGCACCGTGATGTGGAAGCGGGGAAATCTTAGCCAGAAGGACTCGAAGCGGAAGCGGGCCACGCAGCGAGGGGCAGCCGCCTCCGACAGCAACAGCGGGCAGTGATTAGAACACGAGGTCGATGCGGCATGGAGCAGGTACGAGGGAAACATGGAGGTCCATGCCATGGTGCAGAAGAATTTATCAATGCTCACTAGGGTTGGAGACGCACGCTCGTTGCTCCACGTAAATCTTCTGTTCTTGCACTTGATCTCCTTTAGGCCTGCCGCGTCGATCGCCGCACGAAATTTCCCCATGATCCTACGGTTTATATTGGTGTTGTTCTTGTCGCACGCCTCGTAGTTCAAGTTGAAGTCACCGTTGATGAGCCAGGGGGCATTTGAGGGCGGAGCATCCCATGCCAGCTCTGCCAGGAACTCATCCTTCCTTCCGTCGTCAACTGGGCCGTAAACTGTCGTCAGCCAGAACGTGGTAGCGCTAGCAATGATGGTGATCCTGGCTGTAATGGAGAAGCAGCCGATGGCCTACGATATCACCTCTACTCGATTCTTGTCCCAGAAGATTGCGACGCCGCCCCTCGTGCCCACGGCAGGGAGGACGATGCAGTCGGCTAGCCGCGATCCTCGAGTTTCCCTAACTAGTGCCCTGGTCCATTCGTCGATCTTCGTTTCCTGAAGGCAAAGGATGGCGAGCCGATGCGTTTCTGCCGTCACTAGAACTACTTCTCGCCGAGCCGGTGAGTTCAAACCCCGCACATTCTAGCTCATTATTGGGCAGCTTGTGTCACTCATGGGGAAACGACAGGTATCTCCGGCAACTACTACTATTTGGAAATAAACACGGGTACACCAGCATCGGTCCGGGGGGTCGCCGACGGCCACCAACAGGCCCCAAATTCAGCCGGCGAACAACTACACCTCGCTCGCTAAGCAATGCAAGAGAGAACCTAACTCAACCCAGCTTAGTGCCTGGGGTCGCCGGAGACTGCTATCACTAGGGATCACTAACATGGAGAGGTGGTGGCCTGCGAGGCCTCTCCGTCTGGACCGTGCATGCCCGCGGCGATCTTGAGTGCCGCGACGTCGAGGTTGGTGAGCTTCGCGATGGCCTTGATGTTAGAGTCGGACAGGGGCTCGTCGAAACAGCGGATCAGTGCCTCCGCCACCTTGTCCGTCATGGTCTCTCTGGGCCCTAGGATGCCGAGGCCGTGGAAGATGCAGAGCGTTGCCCGCTGGCTGACCGGAAAGATGGACGGGTTTTTAGCATGACGGGCGCTCTGACGAGATGGCGCCGCGACAGGCCTGGAGCGGGAAGGTGGCTTGGCGCGGGCGGTGGGCTTGCCGAGCACGGATGGCGCGGTGTTGACAAAGAGTTGGCCCGCGTCTCCCTCCCCGCTTGCGTCCACAATCTGTAGGTGGCACACCTGGGAGGTCACCGCGCCGAGCTGCACGGAGTGGGTGGTGGCTGGCCTGGGAGTGTGGCGGGCAAGCGAGAGGGCCGGACCCATGTCGATGCCATTGTCGGCACCGCTGCCAGCGCCCGCCTGGTCGGTGAAGCTGAGCGGCTTTTCCAAGGTTGCCGCTGCCGCCCTGTCCATGCCGCTGCCCGCGAGTCCACCCTAGGCGAAGGCGGCAGCTCCGTGTCAGCTCCGGCAAAGAAGGCGCCCACCGGATTGTCGTCCTGGGCGTTGGCCGACGCCTGTGGCAGAGGCCGGGGAGGCGCGAGCAGAGGGTTGGAAGAGGCCGCAGGCACGCACGAGGAGGACGCACCATGGGAGCGGCTTGACCCAGCCCCTCCCCCAGAGCAGCGCCCCCTGTGGTCGTGGTCGGAGCGTCTTTCCTTGTAGGGGCCGTGATCGCGGCGCGAGGATGGGGTGCGGCTGCGGCGGCACTCAGGAGCAGGGGGGTGCGGCCGGCTCCTTGTCGCGACCACGCCCGAGGAGCGTGTCCTTCCAGGCCCTCCGCTGGTCTCCATTGCCGTCGCCGTCGTGGCCGCGCTGGTGGCCCACCGAAGGCATGCCCTTGCACCCTGAGGACGCGACTTGCGCGGGCGGGCGCAGGCGCGGCCCCCGGTCCAGCGCCGGCCTGCCATCCTCCACGCCAGCCACCCAGCCCCCCGCATGGGAAAAGCGTGGGTACGGGCGGTCATCGTCGTCGGAGGACGGGAGGCCACTCTGCCCGGAGTGGAGCGCGGGGACATGGGCGCCCAGTCCTCGACTCGGTCAATGTGCACCAACACATCCCAGCGCAGCAGGTTCGGCGGTGGCGCGACGGCCCAGCTAGGGGGCGAGAAGCCGAGCATCTCCTCCACCCGGCCGGCACCTCTGGCATGCTTCCACAGGGTTCGCTTGGTGGGGATGTGGTGCAGCTGCCACACCCACACCCAGACGGTGAACATCTTCGTGTCCGCGCGCTCGAACGTCCGGCTGTTGAGGCGGTCGATGATGACCTCATCGCCCAGCGCGTCTTTCGCGCCCTCCAGGGTCCAGAGCTGCATCGACAGCTTCTCCATGACGACCCGCATGTGCAGCATCCAGGTGTCGTGGATGGCGTGCGTGTCCTCCCTCCATGGCTCTAGCAGGAAGGAGACGCCATCCACCATGATCGAGCCCCGCCGAACGTCGAGGTCCTTTTGGGCCGGCATGGTGAAGTGGATGAAGAAGTCTTCTGGGTCGTGGTTGGTGACGCGGAGGAGGTGCGCAGGGATTTGGAACTCCCGCTCGATGGCGCGGCCGATGGAGAGGGGACTGGACGTGTGGAGCTTGCTCACCTCGGTGACCACCACCGCGTGTTGCTGCAGCAGGAAGATCTGCTGCTCCATCTCCGGGGTGGAGGCGATCACCTTGTGGCTGGTTCTCGGCCGGCGCCCGTGGTCGACGCAGGGGGCGCCCGGCGTGGCCATCACCGGCGGAGAAGAGCTGGCCTGGGACGGGAAAACCAGCCGATCGTGCACCGGGCGAGCCTGGAGCCTGTCCCCCCCCCCCCCCTTGTTCCTCTGGTTTTGGGGGCACTCCTTGCCGATGTGGCCCGGGCGCTTGCAGATGATGCAGTGGAGGGGGTCGTGACAATCTACGCGGCGGTGGTGTGGGCTGAGGCAACAAAAGCAGAGGCCTCTGAACTTGCTTAAGAAGGCCTCACGGCCCGGCGCATGAGGACGCCGCCCGGATCCGGACCCGCGGCGGTGCCCCGAGTGGACCGGCGGGGATTTTCTTGCCTTCTTGCTTCTGCGGGACTGGTACATCGTCCATCCATCATCAATGGTGGTAGGCCCGGAACGGGGGGGAGGGGAGGGCACAATCACAATGGATCGGAGCCGGTGCTGCTCAGCCGGGGGGGGGGGGGGGCTGGCCCAGATCCATCGGTCCGGACGGCAGGGCGCCCTCGAGGTCAGCACTCCGATGCAGGATTTGCGGAGGCGTCCCCCACTCTAGCGCGGCCGGGGAACGAGGAGATGTAGGAGCGGTGTAAGATCCAGGGGATCCATGGCCTCCCCCTGGGCCTGAGTATTGAAGGCGAGCCGGTGGGGAGGCAGGAGATCGGGATGGATCCGTCGGCAGCATGGGATGCCCCGGCATTCCGGGCGGGGCGGCGCGGAGAGAGGGGGGGAGGGCGGGGCGGCGCGGAGAGAGGGGGGGAGGGCGGTGGCCCCGCGGCCGGAGTGGCCAGCGGTGCGGAGCGGGGCAGAGCTAGGCTCTCACGCTCTCCTCTCATGTTCCTCAGAAGAGATTTCTCCCCCGGTCTAAAAATTGAATAAATAGATTATGAAAGTATATCTAATGGTCGATATATTGATATTGATTTGACATTGTTCATCCTTGTATTTTTGTATGTATACTTGGTCAAAATGTGAAAACATTGATTTTTTAACTGAATTTATATGCCGTCTATTTGGGGACGGATGTCAGATCGAACGTGACAGAGCCATATGCTTAATTGTTTAGCGCGATGCGAGCTAGAACAAACATTTTCACGCAAGGGGGAAGGCAGTCTTGGGTCGGCCCTTCGATTTATTCACAGATAGCACTTGCCTAAACGGCTCCTGCTTGTGAAAAGAAGTGTTCGCATATGTAGAGAGAGAGAGAGAGAGAGAGAGAGAGAGAGAGGTGATCAGCTTGGAGGATTTGGACAAGAGCATGTCATTGGAGTGCGAACTGTGGTGCCCTTTTTAAAATAAACAAAAAATAAAAAGCCATATTTAAAAGTTTCAGAAAAATTAAAATTAAAAATCTATGAAAACTTGCATGTGTTTACTACGGATCCATGAAATTTCATTCACTGTGGATCTATGACATTAATACTGTTCAGCTACAGATAACTGACTCCTCCTGGCGAGCTGCAGTTTCTATCGCGGTGAAGCAATCATGTGGCCACATACATTTCCGTTTCGTTCCACCCCTCACTAGTTCGATGATCTCACTCTAAAAATCAGTCAAACTCATCCGCTGACTGCACGACACCGAAGGCTCACACCAAACTTATCAACATCAAGGCAGGCATGCACTCCCCCGCATAGGCCTTCCTCTTATACTCACGTACATACACTTACTAGCCACGAGACAGTTCAATTGAATTGTGTACGTGTCAGATAAGAAATTCAGGTCAAATCAAACGTGATTGCCTTCTTAATTCCCTTGGTCTAATGTGTTGTGCCACGGCAGATTGCCAGTTCTCCACTTTGCTTGTGCAAGTACTCGCCACATGTAGAAAACAGAATACCGACAGAGATGTTGAACTTATTGTCATACAGGGCCTGCAAATGTCATCAGTTGGATGAACAGGGTTAGTTGAGATCTTGGAATCTATATATGGCGAAAGCCTTCTCTGTTCCTTTTCCTCTTTGGCCCCTAGCGGCGGCGTGTAGAATTGCTCGTCGAGATTGACTCTCCTGGTGATGGAGGGCGATGCGTTTCACGAGGCCGCCACGGCGCGGTGGTCGGCGTGGTTCGCCGCCGATCTGAAAGCGGTGACGAGGCCCAAGTACCACCGAGGCGTGGTGGTGCTGCACCCGCACACCACGACGGTGCGCCTTGTCGACGAGCGCGGGTACACGGTAGATAGGCGGTCGGGAGGCGGGTTCGTGTTGGCTCCTGGGGCCACGATTGCGTTTCCCTGCCACGTTGCACACATCGAGGAGGACATGACCGGCGGGGGCGGCGCATCAGGAGACAGTGAAGGAGAAAATGTGGCTGGTGGGAGAGCAATTAAGGCGGAGGGGGGATTGAGATCGACATCAGTTCAGGTTATTCCCCATTCCACTCTTCCTCTCCTGCTTGCCTCATCCCCTGCTCTGTCTGCTCGAGCGCACGGCGGAGATGGTGGAGATCAACAAAGAGAAGATGCAGAGGTTTGCGGGCAGGGATGCGTGCCTGCGGATCTGCCTGAGAGAAATCGGGGCCTGGTACTTGAGCAAGCGCGAGATGTACGCAGAGGCGGAGGAGATTGTGGAAAATCTGACGGAGGCGAAAGAGAGATCGCTGTTCGGGCGCGGTGGACACAAGCACCCGCTGTAGGTGCTGTTGTGGGCGGCAGATCAGGTGGATTCGCCGGTGAGGGCGGTGGCGAGGAAGTGGGTGGCCTTCACCATCTTCGCGACCGCGAATCTCGCCCCCGCCATGGGGGAATCGGCGCTTCACCCTCAAGAGGGGGTCCTGGCCCTCCTTGCTCTGGGGTCGGCCATGGCTCCGATCGAGATCTGCAAAGACCCGGTGGATCAGGCGCTGCAGGAGGCATCGGGGGCGCTGCGTCGCTCTACTCGCCTCGCCGCAATTACGTCAACATCGGAGGTTCCGGTGCCTCGCCGTTCAGCACGCCTCGCCGGGAACAGAGTCTGAATCCCTTGCTAGCTGGCAACCGCTTTTGGGTGCTAGCTAATGAGGATTTAGATGATGTTTCTGACGAGGATTTCGCCATTTCAGGTATGATTCATCGCTCTACCCCTAAGTACCTGACATATACCTGCGATGGTGAGGATAGTCAGCGAGATATTGATACTCAGCGTCGAATTAGACGCGTTAATCATAGATTGAAAAAAGGATGGATAATTATGTTCAGAGTCTTCTGCTTAAATATGAAAAAACTGGGGACGAGAAACAGGGAGGTATAAATCAAAATGAACTCATTCACATTGACTCCCCCAATTGGGGGGAGTTCCATAACCAGAAAATTGATATGGCATTGATCAGGATTAGGGATAAGATACCCAAGGTGTGGGATCTGCCCAGATTTCCTGAATATTTGTCAGATATAGATAATAATTATGAGGATAGTGAGGTTGAGAATAATAGAATTTATAAGAGAGACATGTTTATGTATGAAAAAACTTTAACTAATAGTGAGATGAGAATGAACAATATCCCAGAAAATGTCATGCTGGAAGAAGCAATGGCAGAAAGTCAGGATTATAATGCACAATACAGATCAGGAGCCAAAAAAGTGCAGATGGAAGGGGGGGTCAGTGTGGGGGAAAAAAGAAGGACCAGGTGGGCTCTGGAAGAAATTGGCCTAGCAATGGAAGGTGCAAAAGAAGCCCAACCACAGATAGTGGAGGGGTAGGCCTATATATAGGGGGGATCCATCCTGCATCCTTGATCCGATTTCCTCCACCTACCAAACCCTAGAGAGACCTTGGCGGCGACTAGTGAAGAGGAAGAGGTGGTGAGGAGGGACCTACTTTGGGGAGAAGAAGAAGCCATGGCTGGCAGACAGGAGAGTTGGAGGCCAAGGCCTGGCAGAGGAACCAATCCAGGAGGGAGAGGTAACTTCTATGGCAGATCTGAGAATTTTAGGAGAGGTTTTAACAGACAAGAAGAGAGAGAGAGTTAGATGGATATAGATGGAGGAACAAGGAGGATCTGGGACCAATAGCAGTGGCTCTGGTGGGGATGGAAATTCCACTGGGAGTGGTAGGGACGAAGACAACAAGTTTAACCGATTTGCATCACACAGAGGGGGCAATCAGCAGGAAAGATATCAGGCTGGGATGAGTGAAAACAGGCAGAAGAGTGGGTTTGGGGTTAACACAAATTTGGGGATGCAGGGAGGGCTAGTTCAATTGACAAGTGAATTCCCTATGATGAGCAGCAATAGTTTCCCTCAGCTTGTGCCAATGGGGATGGGACTTGGACAGTTTGGCTTTATGCCTTAGGAACAAATGGCACAACAGTATCAGTTCCTCTTGTCCAATATGCCAAAACAGGAAACTCTGCAGCCGCAAGTAGGTGCTAGAATGGAGGGGGTTAAAGAGACAGCTAAAAAGAAAGAAACAGGAAATCCTAAGGAACTTTTCTGTGTTAAGTGCAAAGAACAGGGACATGTGAAGAGTGACTGCAAGAATAAGGTTTTTTGTGTGGTTTGCCAAAGACCATCTCACAATACTGAAGAATGCACCATTTTAAAACAGCCCAAACCAGTTGCCAAGTATGTTGGATATGGAGCCAGGGGTTTGGGATGTCTTTTGGTGCAGAATACCAAGGAGATTGTAGCTACAGAGCACATTAACCCCATGGCCTTAGTTTCTGTGCAAGAGGGACAGTTGAGTGACACCACAGTGGCTTATGGTTTCAGCAAAATGTTTGATTGGGGGTGGACCTGGAGAGCCAAGTTTCAGAGTCCAACAACTTTCCTTATGAGATTCCCTAGCATGGACAAATTGGTGGAGCTGAAGAACTTTGGCAAATTCACTCTGCTTGGAACTAGGGCTATGGTGGAGGTTGACTTATAGAGTCCAGATGATAAGGCAAAAGTGAAACTTCATTCAGTTTGGATCAAGATGTGGGGTGTCCCTGACACCCTGAGGCATTATTTGAGAGTTTGTGAAATTGGTTCAGCTCTGGGGCCAGTGGTTGAAGTAGATGTGGAACACATTTACTCTAAGGAAGAAATTAGGGTAAAAGTGGGAGTGAGGGACTTGCACAAAATTCCTGCTGGCACTAAAATCACTACTAAGGATTTGCTGTTGTATGATATTGGTTTTGAGTTTGATTCTATAGCAGAACAGGGATGGTATAAGTTTGAAGAAGGGAATAAAAGGAAAATCTTTGATTACCTTGATTTGGAGAGCTCTGATACACAGAAGGAGAATGAGATGCAGAAAAAGAGTAAACAATCTGAACCTGGGAAGTCCTTTGTCAGTTTGGGGAGTTTGGGGTTGACACAATATGAACAAGTGGTACTGAAAGCAGGTGACATGTGTCAGAAAAATGAGTTGCTCAAGGAGAAGGCATGAATAGGGTTTGCTGGAGAGGGCCAGGGTGAAGAGGAAAGTCTGAAGGTTAGACTTCAGAAAGCAGAGGAACTTGCAGCAAGGCAGACTGCTCAACTTATGCTGGAGGAAAAAAAAGAGAAAGGAAATGGACATTATTAGGAAAACTCTAGAAAAAGAGGTCAAGAGGCAGCATGAACTACTGCAACTGAATATGAAAGCAAGTGAATAGGTGAGAGGGTCACAGTCAGGGGGAAAAATGTTGGAAGTGAAGATGAGAAAGAGGATTCTGAGGGAGGACCTGCAGCAGAAGACAGAGTAGAAGGGGAAGAGGGAATGACTGAATTGGAACTAATGGAACAGGTTGTGGGGCTAGGGTATATGGAACCTGTGGATTACACTGCTAGTCAGGAAACTGAATCTTTTGAAATTAAAATCAAGAAGGCTAGCATAGGAGAGCTGGAATCCCAAGAAGAGGATGAGTTGAGAAGATGTACTAGACTGAAAGGCAAGGAAGACAAAACATTGACTGATCTGGCTAAAGAGAGGGTAGTACAGAAGAACAATTATGGTGAGTTTACTCCTTTTGATATCATCGCTAGTCCCAGTAATATACTACAACAGATTGCTGAGGGGGTGGGGGTTAGTTTAGGTCATAAACCAGACACTATTAATCATAACTTTGAATTGATAAAAATGGCTGAACAGGCAAGGATTTATATGTGGTTAACAGACTACAATAATAAACAGAAACAAAACTCTATGCCTGAGGAGCATAACATTATTGATACTGGAGAACATTCTTTGGAAGATTTGCTACGAGATGAGGATAATGAAAAAGAAGAGGAAGAGAATGAAGAATGGGAACTAATTAAAGAGCTCTCTTCATAAAAAAAGAGAATAAAAGAGGTAAAACTACCAGAGGTTCTGGAGTTAAAATTGCCTCTGCTGTCAAAAACCTAGAATCTTCTGATAGGAAGAAAAAGAAAAAAAAGATGAGGGGTATTTTTTGGAATATGAGAGGATTTGGGGGAGATATTAAAAAAAGATTCTTGAGGGAGATGATCATGGATATGAGAGTTGACTTCTTGGGTCTGCAGGAGACCATGAGACAACAATTCTCTAGAAATGATTTACATCAAATTTGTGCAGGGAGGGATTTTCACTGGCATTTTACCCCAGCCAGGGGGAAATCTGGTGGCCTTCTGTTGGGGGTTAATTATACCACTTTAGATGTGATTTTCCAAGATGAGGGGGATTATCACATTAAAATGACAGTCCAAGATATTAAAAATAGGTTTATTTGGGATTTAATAGTGATTTATGGAGATGCACAACCAGAGAGAAAAGCTTTATTCCTGGCTGAGCTGTCCAGAGTATTTTAAAACTTTGTTAATCCAATTTTGATTGGAGTTGACTTCAATATTATTAGAAAGGCTAGTGAGAAAAATAAGCCAGGTTCTCCTGGGCATTGGAGTTTTCTTTTCAATGCTATCCTCGAACAGGCTGGAGTAAGAGAGCTTGATATGAATGGGAGACAATTCACTTGGGGTAATAATATGCACAACCCTACTTTTGAGAAACTAGATAGGATTCTGTGTAGCACTGAGTGGGAAGAGACATACCCCCTAACCCAAGTAACATCATTAACTAGAGAGAAGTCAGATCACACTCCTCTCTATTTGGACTCTGGAGATATTCAAAAAACTGAGCCAATTTTCAGATTTGAAAATGCCTGGTTTTTGAGAGAAGGGATTGATGAAATTGTGCAGAAAGTCTGGAATGATCCCATCATTAAGGGGGACAGCATAGATAGATTGTTGGGAAAATTTAAAATTGTAAGACCTAAACTTAAAGTGTGGAACAGGAATATGAATGCATGGTATTCTGATTAAAGAAAGATATCCTACTTAAACTGGATATCATTGATAAAAATAGTGAGGTCAATGGCCTTACATCTGCTGATAGAAAAGAGCAGATTGCTTTAAGAGCCCAGCTTGACAGACTGCTTAAACAAGAAGAGGCTAAATGGAAACAGAGAGCCAAAATTGATGAGATACTAGAGGGGGACAGTAATACTAAATTCTTCCATGCCAAGGCAAATGGGAGACTTAGGAGGAATAAAATCACCAGGTTGGAGCAAGCTGAGGGGATTATAGAAGGGGATAAAAACTTGATAGATTATATCACTACTTTTTACAAAAACTTATTTGGTCCACCAGATAATTCTTCTGTTTCACTGAATATTGATAATCCTATCAGGATCCCAAGGGAATATGAAAATATTTTAGTGGAGGAATTTTCTTTGGAAAGAATTAAGAAGGTTGTCTTCAAAATGGCACACAATAAATCCCCTGGACCAGATGGCTTCAGTGCTGAATTTTACCAGCATTATTGGGAACTGGTGAAATTTGATCTGAAAGCTATGTTAGATGACTTTGCTAATAGGAAAATTGATATTAGTAGACTAAACTATGGTATTATAACCCTAGTCCCAAAAGGGACAAATGCTAATCAAATTCAGAAATTCAGACCAATTTGCTTACTGAATGTCTGCTTTAAAATCATCACAAAGGTATTAATGAATAGACTAAATTTGGTAGCTGTTGATGTCATCTCCCCTGTTCAAACTGCCTTTGTTAAGGGCATGTATATTATGGAGGGGGTTATGATCCTTCATGAGGCTTTGAATAGCATTAAAAAGAAAAAACAAAGTGCTATGCTTCTAAAAATTGATTTTGAAAAGGCTATGACAAAATCAAATGGTCCTTCCTTTTTCCAATGCTCAAATTGAAAGGATTTCTAGATAAATGGATTGACTGGGTCATGGAGACGGTTAGAGGGGGGAAAGTTTGTGTCAAAGTAAATGAAAATCTAGAAAAATATTTTATCTCTCATAAGGGCCCGAGACAGGGGGATTCTTTGTCCCCTCTAAACTTTGATCTGGCTGCTGATGCTGTGGCAATTATGTTAAATAAAGCCAGAGAAAATGGGCTGGTCAAGGGGGTCTTAAATGAATACACACCAAATGGGGTTAATATGTTACAATATGCAGATAATACCATATTTTTATTACAAGATGATATAGAAAGTGCACACAATTTGAAATATATTTTATGTCTGTTTGAACAAATGTCTGGTTTGAAGATTAATTTTCATAAAAATGAACTTTTTCTATTTGGTGAGGCAGTTGATAAGAAAGATGATTATGCTAGAATCTTCACTTGCCCAGTGGGTGTCTTGCCCATGAAATACTTAGGGCTACCCATTGATAAGAATAGAATTCGTAACAAACATTGGAAGCCTCCAGAGACTAAGATGGAGAAAAAATGTGAAACTTGGCAAGGCAGATTACTAGCCAGTGCAGGGAGGGTTACTTTGATTCAGGCAGCCCTCACAGGCATACCTTATTTCATGATGTCCTTTTATGGGCTTCCGGTGGGGGTTGAAAAACATATGGATTTTTTCAGAGCCAGACTTTTATGGCAAGAAGATGATCAGAAGAGAAAATACCATTTGGTGAAGTGGTGTGAGGTGTGTAGGCCAAAAGACATGGGGGGGGGGGGGGGCCTGGGGATCCAAAATCTTGCTTGCATGAACAAAGCGTTGCTTTGTAAGTGGTGGTGGAAATTATACACAACTGAGGGGTTGTGGCAAAAAATTATTTTGGAAAAATATGTTAAGAATAGAAATCTGGGCAATGTTCAGGTCAAACAGGGGGACTCCCAATTTTGGAAGGATATATTAAAACACAAAGACCATTTTGTTTCTTTGTGCAAATTAAAATTGGAATTGGAAATAGAACTCGCTTTTGGGAAGATTGGTGGATTGGCAATGCTCCACTAAACAAGAATTTTCCTAGACTTTATGATCTTTGCTTTGGTAAAAAGAAAACAGTTAAAGAAATTTTTGACAATGGATTAGATAATGTTCAATTTAGAAGAACTTTGTTAGGGGATGCTAGAGAACTATGGGGACATATTAGAGAAGCATGTAGATTGGTGACGTTGAATGAGGATAAAAATGAAATAAAATGGTCTCTGAATAAAAAAGGAGTTTATACTATCAAATCCTTTTACAAGCACCTGATTGAAAATGATGTCAAGTATCCACATCTATACATGTGGAAGATTAAAATGCCACCTAGAATTAAGGTGTTCATGTGGTTGTCTCTTAGGAAAAGTATTCTTACAAAAGATAATCTGATTCGTAGGGGGTGGAAAGGAGATGATAAATGTCCTTTTTGTGGACGTAAAGAGAATATAAACCACCTTTTTTTGTCTTGTTCAGTTGCTAGATTAATGTGGAACATCTTAAAATGTGCTTTCAATCTAAGAGATATACCAGAAACCTTAGATGTTGTTATGAAAACCTGGGTAAATACCTTTGGAAAAGATAAAAAAAGTCTAGTCATGATAGGAGTTTCAGCGATTTGCTGGACTACTTGGAAACTTAGAAGCAGTGTTATCTTTGAAAACAATAGGGTGAATGACCCATGTGTTCCTGTTACTCTGTTTCTCAAGAACTTAAATGATTGGAATATTTTGTAGACAAATCCCGCAAGAAATAAGTTGATGGAGGCTGGAGTGAAGCAAGTAAGTGAGGTGGCAGAAGAAAACTTTAAAGCAGCTCATGGGTGGCGCCCGAAGACTGGGAGGATCCAAGGGTGACTACAGGAGGATCCCGTTGCTGCGAAGAGAGAATTTCTGTCATTGCATTCTTTCTTGCTCTATTTTGCTGGTTTCAGACAATGTGTGGTCTTGTAAGAAACTATGCTAAGACTGTAATGCTGTTGTAGGCTCTGTTCTTATAACAGAGTTGTTAACGTTCTAGGGGCTGAATTTTTCTGAATTCAGGGCTCGGACCACTCCCGTAGGTTTGTTTCTTGCCTTGAGGGTTACGGGGAGGGGAAGGGATGGCTTCTCCTTCTTCCTCAATTTGGCATAAATCATTTCGTAGGGGAGTGGAGTGTCGTGCTTGGTAGTTTCTTTATTTCTTTCTGCTTTGTAGTAAGACTTGGCGATTTCTTTTAATGGAAATCGGAGAGAATGCTATCTTTTATCAAAAAAAAAGCGACGCGTGTAGAACACACGACTAGCATCAATTATATAGGAACATCGACCAAATCAGTCCCAGTATTTACCTTATGGTAAACTTAACGGAGGGCCAACGCGCATTGACGGTACACTAGTGCTTGGGAAACCTTGGGCCCTTCCAAGCTGCTCTATGTAGCAACTTGCTTTGTGAAGGAGCTCATTTAAAGGAGTGCAGAGAAAGAAATAGAAATGAGTAAGATATAGATAGAAGTGTCGTTAAAGGCATTAACTGGCGCATGTAAGCCTGATGAGTGGCAGTCTTAGAGCAAGTACAATAGAGCTGAGTCAGCAGGCTATAAGAAATAAACTAGTATATTTCTGCTTAGTTGGAGGAAAGAGAAGAGGAGAGAAACGGTAAGCGGGCTCTTCGTGAAGAGCCAGCTCTAGCACGTGCTCCTAGGTACTTTGTGAGAATGAAAGTAGTACACTTTTTTAATCTATTACTGTACATGTTGGCTATAAGATGGACTGTAGATGACATGGCACTGGCTTATAGCCAGCAGTTGGCTATACTATTAACCACGCTCTTAGAGATTACATGCAACTAGGTAGCTTCTAGGTGATCAAAAGCCAGCGATGGCAGTATTCAAAAGCATTCCTCGCGTCATAAAGCACAGTTACAAGTTCGTAGAGTCATCGCCCGATGTCGACGGAGGCAAGGGAGATGTGAGCTTGGTCCGGAGGTCTTGATGGCAGCCCTGGACCCTTGGTCTTCTCGATGGCGAACGGCTCCGCACTGTAGGCGTCCTAGCTCATCAGTTGCGCGCGCTTCTTCTTGTACGATAGCTGCACATGCTTCCCTCCCTGCAAATGTGTTCCACATACCCCTGACTTTAGGCTCTCCTTGTGCCTTGGAAGGAATGGCTTCGGCGAAGCCTCAAGGCAACTCCAACGCGCCGACCCAAACGGATGGCGATTTTGTTCGTCTGGGTTGCCCTGGCGGACACCAACGCCCGCTTCCGCGTTTGAGTCGGTGCATGCGCCCAACGCTGGCCCAACCCATTTTGTCAGCATGCAAAAAAAAGAATGCAAACATTTCAAAAATAAAAACAAGCATTAATTAAACATTAAAGCCGGCCACGAAGGCCGGCGAGAGTCCACGCGTACACATTTACATTAATTAACCTTAAAAAAAATAAACTACGAGGCAGCGCGCTGCACTAAGCGTCCTCCTCATCGTCGTCGGGGCTGGGGAGGTAGATGAGCGTCAGCGCAGGGCCGGCCCAGGGGAATGCCGTGTTTCAGACGACGGCAATGTCGGCCGCGAGTTATGTCGCCGCGGCCTGGCACGCCTCCTCCTCGGCGTCGTGCTCGAGCGGCTTGAGGTACTCGCCATCGCGGCACTCCTTGGCCAGCCATTGCTGGCGCCATTGTTCGAGGTACGTCGCCTCCTGTGCCTCCGTCGTCCGGTACCAGGCCGACGGGGCACTGAACCACTCGCGCACCACTCCCGTCCAGGAGTAGCGCTCGACGGGGGCCGGCTCCGGCTCGGCCTTTACCGGGGACGGCGGGGCCACAAGCGGCACAACACAGTCGCCCGCCACAGACAGCGCCATGGCCTCCTAGTACGCCACCTCCTCTTCCTCCTCCTCTGCCACCCTGCGCCGCTCCTCCTCCTCGCTCTCCGGGAGGACAACCGCCATGGCCGCCTGGTAGGCGGCCTCCGCCTCCTGGTCCTCATCACGAACAATGAGGGAGGGTGGCGGCGAGCTGCGGGCAACTTCACAGACGTAACGCCGCCTGGCCTCCCAGTGCTCGAAGACAAACCAACGAGCCCAGTTGGGCGAGTCGAAGGCATACACGGCGTCGATGCGCTGCTCCGGCGTCAGCAGCGCCCGCCGGCGCCGCACCTCCTCCGCGTGTGCCGTAGCCGACCGCGGCGCCGCCGACACATGGATCCTCTCCGGATCCAGATGCCAGTCGTGCGGCAGGGTGGCACCGGGGTACGGGAGAGGGACACGGTGCTGCCAGTGCCACTCCGGCTAGTGCACTCTGAAGGAAATATGCCCTAGAGGCAATAATAAAGTTGTTATTTTATATTTACTTATTTCATGATAAGTATTTATTATTCATGCTAGAATTGTATTAACCGGAAACTTGATACATGTGTGGATACATAGACAAAACATCATGTCCCTAATATGCCTCTACTTGACTAGCTAATTAATCAAAGATGGTTATGTTTCCTAGCCATAGACATGTGTTGTAATTTGATGAACGAGATCACATCATTAGGAGAATGATGTGATGAACAAGACCCATTTGTTAGCTTTGCATAATGATCGTTCAGTTTTATTGCTACTGCTTTCTTCATGTCAAATACATATTCCTCCGACTATGAGATTATGCAACTCCCGGATACCGGAGGAATGCCTTGTGTGCTATCAAATGTCACAATGTAACTGAGTGATTATAAAGATGCTCTGCAGGTATCTCTAAAGGTGTTTATTGGGTTGGCTAGATCGAGATTAGGATTTGTCACTCCGAGTATCGGAGAGGTATCTTTGGGCCCTCTCAGTAATGCACATCATAAGAAGCCTTGCAAGCAATGTGACCAATGAGTTAGTTGCGGGATGATGCATTCCGAAATGAGTAAATAGACTTGTCGGTAACGAGATTGAACTAGGTATGAAGATACCGACGATCGAATCTCGGGCAAGTAACATACCGATGACAAAGGGAATAACGTATGTTGTCATAACAGTTCGACCGATAAAGATCTTCGTAGAATATGTGGGAACCAATATGAGCATCCAAGTTCCGCTATTGGTTATTGACCGGAGAGGTGTCTCGGTCATGTCTACATAGTTCTCGAACTCGTAGGGTCCGCACGCATAACGTTTGATGACGATTTTGTATTATACGAGTTATGTCATTTGGTGACCGAATGTTGTTTGGAGTCCCGGATGAGATCACGGACATGAAGAGGAGTCTCGAAATGGTCGAGAGGTAAATATTGATATATAGGACAACAGTATTCGGATATCGGAAGTCTTCCGGAGGTACCGGGCACGTATTGGGTCACCGGAAAGGGGTTCCGGGCAACCCCGGCGAAGATATGGGCCTTATTGGGCCAAGAGGGGAAACGCAGCGGCCAGCAGGGGCTGCTGTGCCCCCCCATATGGGCCGCACCTGAGGCAAAGGAAAGGGGAGAAAAGAGAAGGAAGGGGAGGGATTCGGCCTACCCCTTCCTTCCCTCCTCCCTCCTCTTTCCTTCCCCCTCTCGTGGATATGTAGGGGGGAGGCCGAATTGGGAGGTGCCCAAGTAGGATTCCTCCTACTTGGGGCACCCCCTTGGCTACCTCTCCTCCTCTCCAACCTATATGTGTGTGTGTGTCGGGGGGGAGGGGAGGGGGAGGGGGGCACCGCTAGAACACGCAACATGGATTCCTAGCCGTGTGCAGCGTCCCCTTCACAGTTTACACCTCTGGTCATATTCACGTAGTGCTTAGGCGAAGCCCTGCAGAGATCACTTCACCATCACCGTGACCACGCCGTCGTGCTGACGCAACTCTCCCTCAACACTTTGCTGGATCAAGAGTTGGAGGAAAGTTATCGAGCTGAACATATGTAGAACTCGGAGGTGCCGTACGTTCGGTGCTTGATCTGTCGGAACGATAGAAGTTCGACTACATCAACTGCGTTGTCAAACGCTTCCGCTTCCAGTCTACAAGGGTACGTGGACACACTCTCCCCCTCTCGTTGCTATGTATCTTCTAGATAGATCTTGCGTGAGCATAGGAATTCTTTCGACGACGAGGATGCAGGCGCTGGGAATGAACTTTTCTTGTTTGATCATGGGGCTGTCTTTTATTTGTTCACAACAATAGCAGCAATTTTTTTGTCTCAAGAGAGACATGGAAAAAGCCGACTGATGGATTTATTGGGCCGGCTGGTGCGTGCATTACATCTCTGCGTGTGACGGGTGTACTCGAGGTTAGGCCTTACATCTGCAGCTGCGCAAAGCCGCCCAGTCTTTTTCCTCTAGTGCCCCGTTTTAGCCCACCAACAACCTAGTCGAGACCCAGGCCTCTCTTTTCTTTCAAAAGTACACTCACTTTCTCCGTGTTTCTCTCTGAAGCTGCTGCTCCATTTTATGGTAAAAAGAAGTTGCTGCTCAAGTTTCTCCGATCTGTACTACGTTCAGCGCCGACTAAAAAAAACCTACCTTCAGCGCTCCGACAGACAGCACGGAAACCACTCGAGCAAGTTCTAAGCTTTATCGATCTTCTCCAGCTCACGAAACTCTAGTCTAATGCCCGCCTTTAGAAAGGACATGTTTCTTCCTGTTATTCATATCCGCTAGGGGTACGAAGGAGAAGGAGGCCGGATGCGTTAAGCTAGTTGGTAATAGTTTTTGTCATTATTGATAGTGGCCCTAGAGAAAGAGCTTATGCTGATTTTTTTTCGCGAATACGCAAAAGGCTTGCGTATCATTGCATTGATAGGTAGAAAGGTAGCAAGAGTTACATTAACATAGTGATGGGGGTGGTGGCTGTCGAGCATGTGCGCAAGGATGGCATGCAACGACCGATGTGGTGCACAGGGGGGAGGTGCGCCTACCACGACGGACCTAGGCTACGTCTCTGGTAAGATGAGCGCCAATCCTGAGGCGCCCGCGCGTGCCCAGAGTCTCGCTTCCTCGCGAATGTCATTGAAGGCGCGGCTCACAGAGGGATGGTCGCCGTTGAAGACACAACCATTGCGGTGCTTCCATAGCCACCATGCCGTGAGGATGGCGATGGAGGCGAGCCCGCGTCGAAGGCTGCGAGGAGTGGCAGCAAGGGCCGAGGTCAACCAGGCGATGAACTCCTCATCTTGGGCTGGGATGGAGGCGGTGGAGCGACACCACGAGAGCACCTCATGCCATATCTGGCGGGAGAAGGAGCAGCCCGTGAGAAGGTGCTGCATCGTTTCTGGTTCCTGATCGCAGAGACGACAAGTGGGCTCATGGGGTAGATCATGACGCACGAGGCGGTCGGCTGTCCAGCATCGCTCGAGCAGGGCCAGCCAAATGAAGAATTTGATGCGTAGCGGCGCCCACGATCGCCAAGTGATGCGCCAGTGGGGGTCGTCGATGGATCCAGAGAACAGGGCTCGGTAGCAAGTCCATGCGTTGTAGGAGCCGGAGCTAGACCATCGCCAGTATAACGTGTCCGGTGTGTCGGAGAGTGTGACCTGCCGCAGGCGCCGCCAGAGGGATACATACTGGAGCGCCATCTCAACGCCCAAGCCGCCCTGGATGTCCGTGACCCAAGCACGGTTGTGGAGGCCGTCACGCACGGAGAGTGTCTTGCGTCGTCGTTTGGGAACCTTGGCATAGACGAGTGGCGCGATCTCGACGATGGACTGACCATCAATCCAGTGGTCCTCCCAGAATTTGCAGGTCCGCCCATCGCCGATGGTCCAGGAGGTCGATGCCCTGAAGATGGCTTGGACGTCGGGGCAGTGCGGGAGATGCAGGTGCTGCCAGGGTCGTGAGGTGTCGGTCTTCTGCAGCCAAAGCCATCGGGTGCGGAGAGAGGTGCCTAGTCGCTGGAGGTCGGGGATACCTAGGCCGCCCAAGGAGATTGGCCAGCAGACCCGACGCCAACTGACGAGGCAGTGGCCGCTGCTTGCGTCCTTGCGACCATACCAGAGGAAGTTGCGGAGTAGGCAATTAACCTGATTGAGGGCGGAGCTATTGAGGGCCAGCACGAGCAGTGTGTGCACGAGCATCGTAGAGAGCACGTGTCTACACAGGGCTAACCGGTCACCACGCGACATCAGGGACGCCCACCATGGCGATAGTCTGCACTCGAGCTTGTCGAGGAGTGGTTGTAGGGTGTTAGCGCTGGTCTTGCGGATGGACAGAGGCAATCCGAGGTAAGTCGTCGGGAACTCTTTTAACGAGGAGGCAAAACCAGAGGTGATCACGGCGCGGTCGTCTGGTGAGCATCGAATGGGTGAGGCTGCACACTTGGCGAAGTTGGTATACATCCCCGAGGCCGCCCCAAAGATGTCGAGCAAACGGCAGATGGCGGATAGGTCCTGAACGTCCGGTCGGCAGAAAATGACGACGTCGTCGACATAGAGAGAGATGCTCGAAGCCATGTGTCACGAGGTGAGCCGCTGGATCATGCCATCAGCCACAGCACGGCAAAGCAGGTTGTTGAGGGTGTTGATGGCCATGACGAAAAGCATGCGGAAGCCGCATCGATGAACGATGGGGGGGCCTAGGACTCCATTGACGAGGACACGTGTGCTGGCCGTGCCGAGTAGGATGCACACCCATTCGCACCAACGTTGGCCAAAGCCGAGGTGGTGGAGTGTGTCGAGGAGGAAGGCCCATGAAACGGAGTCGAACGCGCGGGCAATGCGAGCTTGAGCATGACGCGTGGTTGCTTGAGGTTGTGGAGTTGCCGGGCGGTCTGCTGGACCACCAAAAAGTTGTCGTGGATGCATCGGCCCGTGATGAATGCGCTCTGGTTGGTGGAGATCATGTCACTGAGCTTCGGCGCAAGACGGAGAGAGAGCACCTTGGCGAATAGCTTGGCGAATAGGTGGATCAAGCTGATCGGGTGGTAGTCCGAGAGCGCGGCGGCGTCGGGCTTCCTTGGGATAAGAGCGAGCAGGGTCTCATTTAGACGTTGAAACCCGAGGCCGTTGAGGGAGTAGAGCTTGTTGAACGCCTCAACAAAATCGTCCTTGATCGTAGGCCGAGATGCACATAAGAACTCAGACGTGAATCCATCGGGCCCGGGGGCTCTTCCTTTCGGCATGCACTTGATGGCATTCCAAATTTCCTGCAAACAGGATCTCAAGGTCTTGGAGGTCGAAGGAACGCGGGTCAAGGCTGTCCAAGTCGATGGAGGAAGTTCTTTCGCGGCCAGAACCAAGGATGTCAGAGTAGTGGTTGTACGCAGCCTCGGCGATTGCTGCATGGCCGGAGACGGTGGTGCCGCCCACCTGAAGTTGATGGATCGTGTTTTTCCAGGAGCAGTGCGCGGCGTGGATGCAGAAGAATGCCGGGTTTGTGTCGCCAACTTTGAGGAAGTTGAACCACGCGCGTTGTCTTGCCAGGGACCGCTCGAGAGAGGCGAGGCCAATGTAGGAGGCCTTGAGCTGCCGCCGTAGCCAGGTATCGGCAGCGGAGAGTGGTCGGAAGTCTTGCACCGCGTCGAAGCGGGCAATCAGCTCACGGGCAACAGAAATTTGTAGCAAGACATAGCCAATCGTTTTGGCACTCCAACGTTGCAGGTGCTTGGCGGTGGTGCATAGGCGTGCATAGATGCGGCGGAATGGGCCAGGCTCGTCGGGGGGGAACTGCCCACGCCTTGGCAATCACTTCGTGGTAGGCCTGCAGCTTGGGCCAGAAGCATTCGAAGTGGAAGCGCCTGTGGCCGAGGGAGCGTGGCAAAGCATCGATGATGAGCGGCGCATGGTCCGAGGCGGCAGAGGAGAGACAACATAGCATACAGCTCGGGTGGTTAAGCTCCCAACCAACAGTGCAGAGAACTCTATCGTTGCGTTCGAGGGTGGGAGCCTCGCGTTCATTAGACCATATGTAGCGCCGGCCGGAGATATATGTCTCTAAGCTCCTCGTCGGCAATGAAATGCCGAAAACGTCGCATAGAGGCACGATGGAGGTTGCCATTATTCTTATCTTCGGGGGAAATGATCATATTGAAGTCCCTACCGCTGATTGTTCTAACTCCATTCATATTTGATTCCGCAACTGAGACCTTTTCTCACATTTGTGCAAAAGAGCAAGTGGTCAAAGCAAAAAGGGTTCTCACTTCTCCGTCTAGAAGGACACCAAATGGACCAAATCCTATCGATCTTTCCTTACGAGCTGACTTAAAAAAAAGGCCGCAGAGGGCTAAACGATCGTCGGCTCCCTTGTAACGCGCCGGATTCGATGCGTCAGGTGTCTTCCAGCTATTCGCCGTCGTTGCCATGACAGCTGCTCGCGTGTTGCATTTTGCCATGTCATTTGCTTGCGTGTTGCATTTTATCATGTCATCATGTGCATCTCATTTCGCATACGTGTTCGTCTCATGCATCCGAGCATTTTCCCCGTTGTCCGTTTTGCAATCTGACACTCCTATGTTCCCCGACGCCCCCTTTTGCCTCTTTTCATGTGTGGGTGTTAAAGTTTCTCGGAATGGCCCAAGGTTTGCCAAGCGGCCTTGGTATACCACCGGTAGACCGCCTGTCAAGTTTCGTGCCATTTGGAGTCCGTTTGATACTCCAACGATTAACCGGGGTAACGTAAAAGCCTCTTTTGTGTGCAGCCCAACACCCCTCCAAAGTGGCCCAATAACCCATCCAAACCCCCTCCATGCTCTCGGTCATTCGATCATGATCATGTGGGCGAAAACCGCTCCCCATTTGGAAACTCCTAGCTCCCTCTACCTATAAATAGGCCCCTTCCCCTCCATTTTCGCGGATGAAACCCTAGCTTCTCTCTCCTCCCGCCGCCGGACATGTCCGCGCCGTCACCGGACGCGTCCGCCACCGCGCCCGCAGCCAACCCCGTGCTGCCACGTGGCCTCCTCCGCCTCCACCGCCGCCGGCCCGCGCGAGCCCATCGCGAGCCCGCCCGAGCCCATCCGCGCCGCCCGCGCCCCGCAGGCGCCCCGAGCTTCGCCTCCGCTCTGCCCGCGCCCGGTCCCCGTCGGCTGTTGGGGAACGTAGTAATTTCAAAAAATATCCTACGCACACGCAAGATCATGGTGATGGCATAGCAACGAGAGGGGAGAGTGTTCGTCCACGTACCCTCGTAGACCTTAAGCGGAAGCGTTAGCACAACGCGGTTGATGTAGTCGTACGTCTTCACGATCCGACCGATCCAAGCACCGAACGTACGGCACCTCCGAGTTCAGCACACGTTCAGCTCGATGACGATCTCCGGGCCCCGATCCAGCAAAGCTCCGGAGATGAGTTCCGTCAGCACGACGGTGTGGTGACGATGATGATGTTCTACCGGCGCAGGGCTTCGCCTAAACTCTGCGACGATATGACCGAGGTGGAATATGGTGGAGGGGCGCACCGCACACGGCGAAGGAACGATCCGTAGATCAACTTGTGTGTCTATGGGGTGCCCCCCGCCCCAGTATATAAAGGAGCCAGGGGAAGGAGGCGGCCGGCCAAGGAGGGCGCGCCAAGGGGGAGTCCTACTCCCACCGGGAGTAGGACTCCCTTCTTTCCTAGTTGGAATAGGAGAAGGGGGGAAAGAGGAGGAAGAGTGGAAGGAAAGGGGGGCGCCGCCCCCCTTCCCTTGTCCTATTCGGACTAGGAAGGGGAGGGGCGCGCGGCCCCCTCCTGCCTCCTTCCCTCTTCTCCCTCGAGGCCCATGTAGGCCCAATAACCCCCGGGAGGGTTTCGGTAACCCCCCAGTACTCCGGTAAAATGCCGATTTCACCCGGAACACTTCCGATGTCCAAATATAGGCTTCCAATATATCAATCTTTATTTCTCGACCATTTTGAGACTCCTCGTCATGTCCGTGATCACATCCGGGACTCCGAACAAACTTCGGTACATCAGAACTTATAAACTCATAATAAAACTGTCATCGTAACGTTAAGCGTGTGGACCCTACGGGTTCGAGAACTATGTAGACATGACCTAAAACTATTCTCGGTCAATAACCAATAGCGGAACCTGGATGCCCATATTGGTTCCTACATATTCTACGAAGATCTTTATCGGTTAAACCGCATAACAACATACGTTGTTCCCTTTGTCATCGGTATGTTACTTGCCCGAGATTTGATCGTCGGTATCCAATACCTAGTTCAATATCATTACCGACAAGTCTCTTTAGTCGTTACGTAATGCAGCATCCCATAACCAACTCATTGGTCACATTGCTTGCAAGGCTTATAGTGATGTGCATTACCGAGAGGGCCCAAAGATACCTCTCCGACAATCGGAGTGACAAAACCTAATCTCGAAATACGCCAACTCAACATGTACCTTCGGAGACACCAGTAGTACTCCTTTATAATCAACCAGTTACGTTGTGACGTTTGGTAGTACCCAAAGTGTTCCTCCGGTAAACGGGAGTTGCATAATTCTCATAGTTACAGGAACATGTATAAGTCATGAAGAAAGCAATAGCAATATACTAAACGATCAAGTGCTAGGCTAACGGAATGGGTCATGTCAATCACGTCATTCTCCTAATGACGTGATCCCATTAATCAAATGACAACACATGTCTATGGTTAGGAAACATAACCATCTTTGATTAATGAGCTAGTCAAGTAGAGGCATACTAGTGACTATGTGTTTGTCTATGTATTCACACATGTATCATGTTTCTGGTTAATACAATTCTAGCATGAATAATAAACATTTATCATGATATGAGGAAATAAATAATAACTTTATTATTGCCTCTAGGGCATATTTCCTTCACCGGTGACCAGCGCCTCGCCGCCGGCGACCACCCAGGTTGGCACCGCCCGCTGCCTCCCGCATGAAGCTCGTCGCCGCCCCCGCGCCCCAGCTCCACGCCGCCGCCTGTCACCGTCCGTCGTCAACCACCACCACCCGTACCTCACCGGAGTTCCCTAACCGCCGCCGCCGCCATGGGAGGATTCGTGTCGCCGCCCCGCGGAACCCCGTTGACCGATGCCGTCGACGAATCTGGGATCCCTGCCCCCGGATCCGTCCGTTTCTGGCCTCCGCCAGCCCGCTGGACCTCGGCCAACCTTCGCCGTCGCTGCGCCCAACCTCTGCCGTCGCCATGGCACCACTCGGGAGGGAGCACACACGCTGCTCCTCCCGCTCGCCTTCATGGACCACGGCCTCCTCAGGCCCAGCTCTGGCCCAAGCCTCCTCGGCCTGCCTCCTCTGCTTCTGGGCTTGGCCCATGGTGAGCAGCCCGTCTAAACCCCGCCCCATGCGCGTTTTATTATTCGACGCCTGTTCTATTTTTTTCCGGAAAAACTGCCAAGTCCCTGAAATTTGACATATTGTGTGCATATTAATGATACCATAACTTTCTGCACGTAGCTCCATTTTGCATGTATGATATATCAAATGGTTCATCATGAGATGCTCTTCATTTTGTTACATTGTGCCATGTTTGTTTGAATCCATCTTGATGCCCTAATAATCCTTGCAAGAGTGCTACATGATGTTAACTGCTGTCTGTTAACAGAACTTGGTGATCTATCTTTTTCATTGCATTTTGGTGTGCATCCTATGGGCTTGATGTCTACATGAGTTTTGAGCTACATCATGCCATATTTACAGGGGTGCAATCCATGTATTTTTGTGAGTCTTTTAGTGAGTGCATCGAGCTCGTGAAGTAGTGTACTTGCTGTTACTATTTTGCTAGGCTGAATCTGTTATATCATGATGCTATGTAAACCTGCTGCTACAAGTCATTCTATGCATAATCTGGAGATGTTCACTTAGGATGTGTTGTTTTACATGTCATTCTCTATCCATGCATGCCCCTAGTTGCATTTATAGCCTATCGTAGCTGGTTGTAATCTTGCTTTCAAATTGCTAAATAATGTTGCTGTCAGCCTGTTAACATCAAGTTCAGTTTTGCCATGTGTTTTGCTAGTGATCCATGCACCCTATGAACTTGATCTTGCCATGCTTAGCTTCATAAACATGCATTCTTACTGTTGGTTGCCTTGCCATGCCATGTATTGCTCTGTGGTGAGTGTTTCAAGCTCACGAACATGCCTACTTATTGTTGTTCCTGCCATGTATGAATATGTCATATCAATTGCCATGTTTGCATGGATGCTACCATCTTTTCTGTTGATCTTTGGATTTAGCTCGGTAAGGGAGTTTTGTTCTTTGTCTTTAGTGTTAGTATGCCATCCCTTTGTTTGATATAATCTGTTCCTGTAACATGTTGTTTGATAGATCTAAACACTGCAACCTGATGTTATTTCTGCCATGTCCATGCCTGTTTTTATGTTTTCGTGCTGTAGCATGTTGTTTTGGTTCTTGCAAGATGCCTAGTTGCTATTATGGTCAGATTGTTGCTATATCTTGTTTGGAGTGTATGTGTTGCACCGTTGCTCCGTTTTGAGTGTGCTCTATATGAAACTTGCTTGATTTTGCATGAAGTTTCATATTATCATGTTGCATCCTTGTTTTGAGGTGTTTGCTTGATGTTTGAGTGGATTTTGCATCAATGCCATGTTTAACTTGTTTTGCTCATATCTTCTAGGCCGTAGCTCCGAATTAAATGAACTTTATATGTAACTTGACTAGATTTTCGTGTAGATCCTCTTGGTGCTCTTTAACTTGCTGTTTAACAACTTCAACTTAATGTTTGTTCAGATCTGGACCAATTTTGAAATTTGCATATCAAGACTTACCAGAATTGTTATATGTTGTTTCCGGCCTCATTTAAACTTGCTTTGTTGTGTTGCCCTTGTATGCATCATTTCTTGCCATGAGTAGCTTCATGTAGTCTTGTCTTGCATCATACTTGGTTGAGCATCATGCCATATCTATGTGTTGTGTGTTTACCTTATTGTTTGCTTCTTTCCGGTTGTGCTCCTTCTCGATAGTTCCTGTTTCGTTGCGATCGTGAGGATTCGTTCGTCTACGCTTGGTTCGTCTTCGTGGCTTCATCTTCTTCATGGACTCGTTCTTCTTCCTTGCGAGATTTCAGGCAAGATGACCGTCACCCTGGATCTCATTACTATCATTGCTTTGCTAGTTGCTTCGTTCTATCGATATACTGCGCTACCTATCTTTTGCTCTTCAAGCCTCCCAAATTGCCATGTCAGCCTTTAACCTTTTCACCCGTCCTAGCAAACCATTGCTTGGCTACGTTACTACTTTGCTCAGCCCCTCTTATAGCATTGTTAGTTGCAGGTGAAGTTGAAGATTGCCCCATGATGGACAGGATTATGTTGGGATATCACAATATCTCTTATTTAATTAATGCACATATATACTTGATAAAGGGTGGAAGACTCGGCCTTATGCCTGGTGTTTTGTTCCACTCTTGCCGCCCTAGTTTCCGTCATACCGATGTTATGTTCTCGGATTTTGCGTTCCTTACGCGGTTGGGTGATTTATGGGACCCCCTTGATAGTTCGCTTTGAATAAATTTCCTCCAGCGAAGCCCAACCTTGGTTTTACCATTTGCCTCACCTAAGCCTTTTTCCCTTGGGTTTCCAGAGCCCGAGGGTCATCTTTCTTTTACCCCCCCCCCCTCGGGCCAGTGCTCCTCCGAGTGTTGGTCCAACCCGAGCGATGTCCGGCGCCCCCTGGGCAACCAGGGTCTATGCCAACCCGACGTCTAGCTCATCTGGTGTGCCCTGAGAACGAGATACGTGCAACTCCTATCGGGATTTGTCGGCACATCGGGTGGCTTTGCTGGTCTTGTTTTACCATTGTCGAAATGTCTTGTAAACCGGGATTCCGAGACTGATCGGGTCTTCCTGGGAGAAGGAATATCCTTCGTTGATCGCGAGAGATTATCATGGGGTAAGTTGGGACACCCCTACAGGATATAAACTTTTGAGAGCCGTGCCCACGGTTATGTGGCAGATGGGAATTTGTTAATGTCCGGTTGTAGATAACTTGACACCAGATTCGAATTAAAACGCATCAACCGCGTGTGTAGCCGTGATGGTCTCTTTTTGGCGGAGTCCGGGAAGTGAACACGGTTGTTGGGTTATGTTTGACGTAAGTAGGAGCTCAGGATCACCTCTTGATCATTGCTAGCTTCATGACCGTTCCGTTTGCTTCTCTTCTCGCTCTCATTTGCATATGTTAGCCATCATATTATGCTTAGTCGCTGCTGCAACCTCACCACTTTACCCCTTCCTTTCCCCTTAAGCTTTGCTAGTCTTGATACCCATGGTAATGGGATTGCTGAGTCCTCGTGGATCATAGATTGCTACAACAACAGTTGCAGGTACAGGTTATGCAATGATCTTGATGCGAGAGCGATCTTATTTGTTTTGGAGTTCTTCTGCTTTTTCTTTGATCAGGGGATAGGTTCCAGGTTGACAGACTGGGCTAGCAGGGTGGATGTCGTTTGAGTTTCTGTTTGTGTTTCATCCATAGTCGGATGGTGCTCTTATGTAAGATGATGTTGTATTCGTGTGGCATTGTATGCCTTTTGTATGTATCCCCATCTATTATGTAATGTTGAGGTAATGATATCCACCTTGCAAAAGCATTTCAATATGCGGTTCTATCCTTGGTGGGACCTTCGAGTCTCTTTAGGATAGTATCGCATATTGGGCGTGACAAGTTGGTATCAGAGCCTCGACCGACCATAGGAGCCCCCCTTGATTGTTCGTAGTTGGCCGTTGTCGAGTCTGGAAGAAAACTGTTTTTGGAGTCTAGTTATATCGGAGAGTAGGAATTCTTTTTACTTCTCAACCCCTTCGTCGCTCTGGTGAGGAATCTGGACGTAGGTGTTTTGAGTTACTCCTCTTCCCCTTCAAATTTTTCTTTAGGTTCACGCAGTTAGTTTTCCGATCGTGGGTTCTCAGCTCTTTTCATCTGGTTCATTTCTCGTCAAGTTGACTCGAGCCTCTTCATCTTTGCCAAGTTCAATCCTCAGTTGTTTTCTTTTCCCACCCGCCCACCCTTTTCTTCTCGAAGCCGGAGTCCGTAATCGAGTATCCATCCTACTCGTGCGAAGTCTTTGCTTTCTTTCCTCAATGATTTCAACCGGTGTTTTCTCTTCAAGTTGTTCATCGGTTTTTCCCCTTACAAGTTGCCTTTGTTTTCCCACCCTCCCACCCTCTTCTTCCCAGAGTCTGAGTCTCTCTCGACCATCAATTTCATTTGTGTGGAGCCTCTTCAGTCTTCCCTCAATTACTTCAATCGGTGAATTCTCGTCTCATTTGACATTCTTCATCTCTTTTTCTTCTCCGGTTTATTCAATTCCAATTTTTGGTAGTGATTATATTATTTCCCTCGGCTCAAGTGTTTTCCCTACTTGTTCGCCTCTCGCCAGTTTATCCTTCCGGAGTGTTCAAGACATCTCAGGAGATTCGTCTGTGTTTGAATTAAATCGAGGTTGTCACCTCATTCAAATATTTCAATTGTTCCGATGCATCATCTATCTCAACATCCCTTTCCAATGGTGTTTTTCTCTTTAGTGGGCCCTAACCCACAGGGTTTTTTCCCAGGATCTTACCTGACTCTTCTAATTATTCTGGAGCCATTCATAATTCTTTTTCGAGTTTGACGTAAGAATGAATTTCATCCGTCAGATGCCATCTCCAAGATCGCTTTCAAATTCTTTGCATCTTTGGTTCAACCCTTTTTTTTTCATTCTCCCGGAGTATGTCAGTAATTTTGGTGGTGTTTCTCGTCGTCATTTGAAGATCGAAGAAGAGTTGTTCCTCTAAATCTTGTCTGTTCTCTCGAAGATTCGTGGTTCAAGCTTCAAATTATCCTCTCGAATTATTCCGTTTGTCAGAGATTCTTTTCTTACCTATCCGGAGTATATCAGAGTTGATTTCTGTTTCTTTTCACCGGAGGCCATCATTCCAGAAGAATTGTTCGTCCTCACATTTCAGCTACCATTATCCAATTATCCCGGTGCTTCATTCAAGTGCTCTTTAATCAGCTCATGATCTCTTTGTTCTTTTGCATCTAAATCCCCTCTAGCATATTGGGTTTTTTAATTCTTCCCTGTGATTCATTCTCTTTCATTAGTCATTTCCGAATTCTAACGGTGGTTCTTTCAGATTCCTTTTCTTTGATTATCATATTAATCCATTTGTTCTTTCTAATCCTACCGGTGGTTCATGAAGACTTTCTCAAGTTTTGTGCTATAACCCCCCCCCCCTTAATCCTTTTCAAGAAGAATAAGTTGCATGCCAAATCCATTGCTTGTCATCAATTTAATTTGATGAAGGATAAGCATACAATAAATCTTGTTCTTATTTCCTCAAAGTGATTAATCCCTTCCTCCGGAGTTTGTTCGTGAGGAATAAATTCTAGTTCCAAGTGTTTTCATATTTTCTTTTCTGGAGTTCAAATTTCCTCGGCCATTTCGTCGGAACCTCCATCTAAATCACCGCAAGGCTCATCTTATTCATTCTTCCTTCATTCTATCTCATCATCATTTTGTCACCGGAGTTCTTCACCGTGGTTCTTCATGATTTAATCCACTCTTCAAGTGTTCATCAAGATTCTTGTTCAAGGAGTTCTAATATTTTTTCTTATTGCATCTCGAAGTGCAATTAATTCTTCATATTCTTTTGAAATGGAGTTTTGCATTTCTTCTTTCTCCCCAGTTATATAATCTTTTCCGCTCGTGGTCGGTTATCAGCGCATAAATTTTGAGATGTAATCCATAAGTCCACGACAAGCTAATTCTTTTCTTTGTTGATTTTCTCAACAACTCCGTTTAAACCTTCCTTCTAAAGATGCTTTCAATTTTATTTGTGGGACAAGTTGTCATTTTTCTCCTCCGTTCTTTTCATTCAACTCTTTCAATTCTTTCCGGAGGTTTTGTGTCATGTCTTCATCAAGTATCATTCCATCCTCTCAAGCTCGTGTTCTATTCCACCAGGTTTTAGCCGGAGTGCTGCCTAAATCCTTTCAGTCTTAGTCATTTCTTATCTCGTTCTAACCGGAGTAGTTTCAGAGTCTATCTAATTCTGTGAGTTTTCGATTCTCGTCATTCTCGTCGTTCCTCTCTTCTTCTCGAGTGCTCTCGATTCTTTGCTTCTTCTCTTGAGTTCTTGTTTCACCTCATCCCTTTTCCCTTCCGTCTCGGTCCTAAGATCTCGGGACGAGATCTCTTGTTAGTGGAGGAGTGTTGTAGCCCCCCGGATTCGGTGCGTCAGGTGTCTTCCAGTTATTCGTCGTTGTTGCCATGACAGTTGCTTGCGTGTTGCATTTTGCCATGTCATTTGCTTGCGTATTGCATTTTATCATGTCATCATGTGCATCTCATTTCGCATACGTGTTCGTCTCATGCATCCGAGCATTTTCCCCGTTATCCGTTTTGCAATCTGACACTCCTATGTTCCCCGGCGCCCCCTTTTGCCTTTTTTCGTGTGCGGGTGTTAAACTTTCTCGGAATGGCCCGAGGTTTGCCAAGCGGCCTTGGTATACCACTGATAGACCACCTGTCAAGTTTCGTGTCATTTGGAGTCCGTTTGATACTCCAACGGTTAACCGGGGTAGCGTAAAAGCCTCTTTTGTGTGCAGCCCAACACCCCTCCAAAGTGGCCCAATAACCCATCCAAGCGCTCTCCATGCTCTCGGTCGTTCGATCACGATCGTGTGGGCAAAAACCGCTCTCCATTTGGACACTCCTAGCTCCCTCTACCTATAAATAGGCCCTTTCCCTCCATTTTCGCGGATGAAACCCTAGCTTCTCTCTCCTCCCGCCGCCGGACATGTCCGCGCCGTCACCGGACGCGTCCGCCACCGCACCCGCAACCAACACCCCGCTCCCACGTGGCCTCCTCCGCATCCACCGCCGCCAGCCCGCGCGAGCCCATCACGGGCCCGCCCGAGCCCATCCGCGTCGCCCGTGCCCTGCAGGCGCCCCGAGCTTCACCTCCGCTCTACCCGCGCCCGGTCCCCGCCGGCGACCAGTGCCTCGCCGTCGGTGACCACCCGTGTTGGCGCCACCCGCCGCCTCCCGCATGAAGCTCGTCGCCGCCCGTCACCATCCGCCGTCAACCACCACCACCCGTACCTCACCGGAGTTCCCCAACCGCCGCCGCCCCCATGGGAGGATTCGTGTCGCCGCCCCGCGGAACCCCGTTGACCGCTGCCGTCGACGGATCTGGGATCCCTACCCCCGGATCCGTCCGTTTCTGGCCTCCGCTAGCCCGCCGGACCTCGCCCAACCTCCGCCGTCGCTGCGCCCCAACCTCCGCCATCGCCATGACACCGCTCGGGAGGGAGCACAAGCGCTGCTCCTCCCGCTCGCCTTCGTGGACCATGGCCTCCTCAGGCCCAGCTCCGGCCCAAGCCTCCTCGGCCTGCCTCCTCTGCTTCTGGGCTTGGCCCATGGTGAGCAGCCCGTCTAAACCCCGCCCTGTGCGCATTTTATTATTCGACGCCTGTTCTATTTTTTTTGGAAAAACTGCTAAGTCCCTGAAATTTACATATTGTGTGCATATTAGTGATACCGTAACTTTCTGCTCGTAGCTCCATTTTGCATGTATGATATATCAAATTGTTCATCATGAGATACTCTTCATTTTGTTCCATCATGCCATGTTCGTTTGAACCCATCTTGATGCCCTAATCATCCTTGCAAGAGTGCTACATGATGTTAACTGCTGTCTGTTAACAGAACTTGGTGAACTGTCTTTTTCATTGCATTTTGTGTGTGCATCCTATGAGCTTGTTGTCTACATGAGTTTTGAGCTACATCGTGCCATCTTTACAGGGGTGCAATCCATGTATTTTTGTGAGCCTTGTAGTGAGTGCATCGAGCTCGTGAAGTAGTATACTTGCTGTTACTGTTTTGCTAGGCTGAATATGTTATATCATGATGCTATGTAAACCTGCTGCTACAAGTCATTCTATGCATAATCTGAAGATATTCACTTAGGATGTGTTGTTTTACATGTCATTCTCTATCCATGCATGCCCCTGATTGCATTTATAGCCTATTGTAGCTGGTTGTAATCTTGCTCTCAAGTTCCTAATTAATGTTGCTGTCAGCCTGTTAACATTAAGTTCAGTTTTGCCATGTGTTTTGCTAGTGATCCATGCACCCTATGACCTTGATCTTGCCATGCTTAGCTTCATAAACATGTATTCTTATTGTTGGTTGCCTTGCCATGCCATGTATTGCTCTGTGGTGAGTGTTTCAAGCTCACCAACATGCCTACTTATTGTTGTTCCTGCCATGTATGAATCTGTCATATCAATTGTCATGTTTGCATGGATGCTACCATCTTTTCTGTTGATCTTTGGATTTAGCTCAGTAAGGGAGTTTTGTTCTTTGTATTTAGTGTTAGCATGCCATCCCTTTGTTTGATATGATCTGTTCCTGTAACATTTGTTCGATAGCTCTAAACACTGCAACCTGATGTTATTTTTGCCATGTCCTGTGAATTCTGCTAAGTCTGTGAACCTGTTATTATTTCAATCTTGCCATGTCCTTTTGATCATGTTCTAGTAGTTTCTGGAGATAGCTCAGTGCTCATGTTTTGTTATGCTTTACCTGTACATCATGTACATGCCTTTTGTTTTTATGTTTTGGTCCTTTAGCATGTTGTTTTGGTGCTTGCAAGATGCCTAGTTGTTGTTATGGTCAGATTGTTGCTATATCTTGTTTGGAGTGTATGTGTTGCACCGTTGCTCCGTTTTGAGTGTGCTCTATATGAAACTTGCTTGATTTTGCATGAAGTTTCATATTATCATGTTGCATCCATGTTTTGAGGTGTTTGCTTGATGTTTGAGTGGATTTTGCATCAATGCCATGTTTAACTTGTTTTGCTCATATCTTCTAGGCCGTAGCTCCGAATTAAATGAACTTTATATGTAACTTGACTAGATTTTCTTGTAGATCCTCTTGGTGCTCTTTAACTTGCTATTTAACAACTTCAACTTAATGTTTGTTCAGATCTGGACCAATTTCGAAATTTGCATATCAGGACTTACCAGAATTGTTATATGTTGTTTCCGGCCTCATTTAAACTTGCTTTGTTGTGTTGCCCTTGTATGCATCATTTCTTGCCATGAGTAGCTTCATGTAGTCTTGTCTTGCATCATACTTGGTTGAGCATCATGCCATATCTATGTGTTGTGTGTTTACCTTATTGTTTGCTTCTTTCCGGTTGTGCTCCTTCTCGATAGTTCCCGTTTCGTTGCGATCGTGAGGATTCGTTCGTCTACGCTTGGTTCGTCTTCGTGGCTTCATCTTCTTCATGGACTCGTTCTTCTTCCTTGCGAGATTTCAGGCAAGATGACCGTCACCCTGGATCTCATTACTATCATTGCTTTGCTAGTTGCTTCGTTCTATCGCTATACTGCGCTACCTACCTTTTGCTCTTCAAGCCTCTCAAATTGCCATGTCAGCTTTTAACCTTTTCACACGTCCTAGCAAACCATTGCTTGGCTATGTTACTACTTTGCTCAGCCCCTCTTATAGCGTTGTTAGTTGCAAGTGAAGTTGAAGATTGCCCCATAATGGACAGGATTATGTTGGGATATCACAATATCTCTTATTTATTTAATGCATCTATATACTTGATAAAGGGTGGAAGACTCGGCCTTATGCTTGGTGTTTTATTCCACTCTTGCCGCCCTAGTTTCCGTCATACCGGTGTTATGTTCCCGGATTTTGCGTTCCTTACGCGGTTGGGTGATTTATGGGACCCCATTGACAGTTCGCTTTGAATAAACTCCTCCAACAAAGTCCAACCTTGGTTTACCATTTGCCTCACCTAAGCCTTTTTCCCTTGGGTTTCCGGAGCCCGAGGGTCATCTTTCTTTTACCCCCCCCCCCCCCCCCCCCCCGGGCCAGTGCTCCTCCGAGTGTTGGTCCAACCTGAGCGATGTCCGGCGCCCCCTGGGCAACCAGGGTCTATGCCAACCCGACGTCTGGCTCATCCGGTGTGACCTGAGAACGAGATACGTGCGACTCCTATCGGGATTTGTCGGCAGATTGGGCGGCTTTGCTGGTCTTGTTTTACCATTGTCAAAATGTCTTGTAAACCGGGATTCCGAGACTGATCGGGTCTTCCTGGGAGAAGGAATATCCTTCGTTGATCGCGAGAGCTTATCATGGGCTAAGTTGGGACACCCCTGCAGGGTATAAACTTTCGAGAGCCGTGCCCGCGGTTATGTGGCAGATGGGAATTTGTTAATGTCTGGTTATAGATAACTTGATACCAGATTCGAATTAAAACTCATCAACCGCGTGTGTAGCCGTGATGGTCTCTTTTCGGCGGAGTCCGGAAAGTGAACAGGGTTGTTGGGTTATGTTTGACGTAAGTAGGAGTTCAGGATCACCTCTTGATCATTGCTAGCTTCACGACCGTTCCGTTTGCTTCTCTTCTCGCTCTCATTTGCGTATGTTAGCCATCATATTATGCTTAGTCGCTGCTGCAACCTCACCACTTTACCCCTTCCTTTCCCATTAAGCTTTGCTAGTCTTGATACCCATGGTACTGGGATTGCTGAGTCCTCGTGGCTCACAATTGCTACAACAACAGTTGCAGGTACAGGTTATGTGATGATCTTGATACGAGAGCGATGTTATTTGTTTTAGAGTTCTTCTTCTACTTCTTCTTCGATCAGGGGATAGGTTCCAGGTCGGCAGCCTGGGCTAGCAGGGTGGATGTCGTTTGAGTTTCTGTTTGTGTTTCATCCGTAGTCGGTTGGTGCTCTTATGTAAGATGATGTTGTATTCGTGTGGCATTGTATGCCTTTTATATATATCCCCATCTATTATGTAATGTTGAGGTAATGATATCCACCTTGTAAAAGCGTTTCAATATGTGGTTCTATCCTTGGTGGGACCTTCTAGTCTCTTTAGGATAGTATCGCATATTGGTTATGACATCCCTGGTCCAACACAGACCTATCAATGGATGGAACCAGTCGTCTGGAGCGCTAACGCTCGGAGATAATCGCCTCGGCTGTCGGGGACGCTCCACTGTAGTGTTCAGCTACAGATAAAAACTGACTCCTCCCGGCGAGCTGCAGTATCTATCACCCGGTGCAGGGACGAGCGGGAAAACAATCATGTGGCCACATTTCGGTTCCCCGCATTTAAAATCATCACAGTTCCGTGGACTGTCACGACACCGAAAGCTCACACCAAACTTATCAACATCACGCGTCACTCATCATATCAGAAGCAGCCATGCCCATGCAGTCCCCCGCATAGTCCTTCCTCTAATAGTCACGTACGTATACACTTTACTAAGCGATGGCCACCGGATAGCCTCGCGTGACAGATAAGAAATTGATACTAGTCACTAGTCAGGTTGAAGCAAACGTGAAAGTGTCATGCTCAATTGTTTACCGCGCTGCCATCCGTTTCTAAATATTTGCCTTTTTAGAGAATTTAACAAATGACTACATACAGAGCAAAATGAATGAATCTACACTCTAAAATATGTATATATACATCTGTATGTGATAGTCCATTTAAAATCTCTAAAAAACAAATATTTAAAAAATGGGGGAGTACAAAACTATATATTCAGACGGGTCGTCGAGCAAGGGGGAGGCGGTCTTGGGCTGGCCCGTTGAATCGTCCCCACATAGCACTCCCCCCCTATACGGCTAACTAAGTCTAAAAAAAGGCTAACGTATTATTGGCAGTCGCCTCTGGAGAAAAATGCGCGCGACGATCAGCAGAGATCGAGACTGTTTGGCTTCTTAATTCTTCGGTCTTGTATGGAGATCGAGATGTTTAACTTATTACTAGTATTAATCAAGGCCTGCCATTGCCATCAGTTGGATGAGTGGGGTTAGCTGAGATCTTGGAATCTATATATCGCCAAAGCCGAAAGCTCGTGTCTGTCCATTTTCCTCTTTGGCCCTTGGCGGCGGCGCGTAGAACACACGGCCACCACCAATTATGTAAGCACATCGATCACATCAGCTCCAATATTTATCTTTGCAAAGTTTTTTTTTTTTTTGAACAGAATCTTTGCAAAGTTAATGGAGGGCAAACGCGCATGGACGGTACATACATTGCATCTGCCCATTACAAGTGCTGCATGTACGCCTCTGCATAAGTATTACCAGTAGATTCTAAATAGAGAGTGATCTAAACATTCTTATACTATTTCATTACAGAGAGAGTACATAGTTTAATCCGAAAACTAGTAATTAGGTTCACTGTTGAAATTTAAGGCAGAGAAGAATGGGACCTTGAGCCGCCCATATATACTACTCCCTATGTTTTATATTAGTTGTCGTTGATTTAGTACAAGAGTACAAGATTAGCTACACATTTGTTTCCTCGATTCGATCTCACAATTTTTACAGCATATAGGGAGGGAATAAATACGCATGCAAATATGCAATGCATTGCATTGCACGTTCGACTTAGCCATACTTGGCAAGTATCCAACCAAGATCAATCGATCAGTTTACTAATTAGGCTGCGGCGAGCGACCGAGCCGCTGGCGGACGCGTAGATTAATTATCTGCGCCGCGACACTAGAAAAAGCAAGGAGTTGGTATTGTCAACTTGATACTAGTTAAAGTACTCATGCATGCAAACGCAAATAGTACTCCCTCCGTTTCTAAATATAACCACGTACGAAACAAAATAAGTGAATACATTCTATATTATGTCTATATACATTTATATGTAGTCTATAGTGGAATATCTAAAACGACTTTATATTTAGAAACGGAGGGAGTATATGCAACCCTTGTTATCTAGTGGATCGAGTCACTGCCGACACATGCATGAACCGATAAGCACGCAACTGCGCGCATCGATCGATCAAACCGTTATAGTATTTCTATACTGCCATGGCCACTTGCTCACAGTTGATAGTATTGCACACTCCTACAGTGATGTTCGAATCAATGGCCGGTACGGAGATGTGAGCGTTGCCGGAACGGGCGCCGGGAGTGCGACGGACTGAAAACGGTACGAATCGTGTCGTTTTCGCGCCGTGGTGGATCGACGGATCGATCTGGGCAACGGGGCAGCAGGTGTACGTACTTGCGAGGTGAGTACATATCTCCGCGCCGGCAAATGTACCGTCCAGGCGCCCGGCCGGCCACCGTGTGGGTTGGTCACGAGCGGAGTTCCGTTTCCGCTGACTACGAGTAGGGTTTAGTTACAGTGCAGGGACCTAGGCGGTGCAATTCTGAGGAGGTAGGTACGTACAAGGCCTGTGATTAGTTGGTCGATGCATGCATACATGAATTAAGATGAGACTGCAGGACACGAAAACACGTCCACGTGAAGAGGTCGTTCTTTGCTGAATAGTTCCACAACGGTGCATGTCGGCCATGGCCTCTCACTCTCAGTTGTTACGTAACTACGGACCGGGCCCCATCCGCCAAGTCAAGCCGATTCGTCGTGTACGTTCGTGGCTACTGGCGGCCTACGTACGTGGCACCGCCGGATTACGCCTCGTCACCTGCAAAATCGGCCAGTGGGATGCCAGGATACAGTATATATCGATGTTACCACGCTGTGCACGATGTAGTAGGATCGTCGCGACGTCCGGTGTGTCACGTTCTGGCGCCCTCCCGCCGGCATGACAGCAGCCGAGCACTGAGCGCAAAGCAGCCAGGACCACGGCCGGCGGTAGCACACTGCTGGCTGTCGTCGTTCCGGCAGCTAGCTGGCGGGGTGGGGACGGGACGGACGGAGGAGCACACATGGGAAGGATTCGGCCGGATTTCTCCGTGCATGCATGTCCCGCGCACGTAAACCACGTCGCCGTCCGCCCTCCCTCGACCGGTCCATCAGCAGGTGGAGTGGGTGCAAGCGCCAGCAGGGGTGCATGCTGTGTTGTCACTGCCCAGATTTCCAAGCTGGCCGGAGCGTTGGTGCGGCCGGCGGTCGAGCCAGGCGACAGCGGCAGGCATGCAGATGCAGCTGGGCGCCGGAGACAGAGGATTACGCAAACTCCTTTTTACCGGAGGCGAGATGTACCGGAGCCGCATCTGCCGTTGGTGTTGTTTGTGATTCGTGCCGCTCGATGGTCCACATGTTTGTATATCAGTGTATTCCATCTTCTGGGCTGCTGTATTCACCATTACGTCAAATCAATGTCAGATCGATGGGACACATGTCAGGTGAGAGAGAGAGAGTCTATCCTGTCGTTGCATGTGGTGCCGTGGTACAAATCCTTTCCTTTTATTTTCTCTTTAAGATTTTCAATCATTTCTATCTTTTAAACCATACTGTTATTTTTGAAATATTTTATATATTTGAATTCCTGAAGCCAAGAGCTTTAGTATAAGACCAAATTTGGATGCATTTCAAACATGTTTTAATTTCAACATTTCAAATGACTGAAATTAGGTTTCTGAAACAAGCGAAATATGTTTTTTGAAATAATTAAAATTAGTTTTTTATTGAGTGAAATCAATTTTGAAATATATTTTCTCAACTGAGTGAAGTCTGTTTTCTTAACCGTGTGAAATTATTTTCTTCAGATTAGTGAAATTTGTTTTCCATACACGTGACACATGTTTCGGTGTGAAATACATTAAATATAGTGAAATGTGATTTCTAAAATGAGTGAGATCTAACTTTTGTAAACGGGTGTAATGTGTTTTCTGAATCTAGTGAAATGTGAAACTGACTGAAAGATTTTCTGAAACGAGTAAAATAGGTTTTTGAAATAATTGAAATTAGTTATTTTCATTGAGTGAAATCAATTTTGAAATATGTTTTCTCAACCGTGTGAAATTATTTTCTTTAGATGAGTGAAATTTGTTTTTTATACACATGACACATATTTCGGTGTGAAATACGTTAAATATAGTGAAATGTGATTCAGAAAAAATATAGTGAGAAGGATGAGTGAAATCTATCTTTGAAACAAGTCAAATTGTTATTTCAATTTAGTGACTGTAATGACTATTTCTGAATCTAGTGAAATATACCTTTTGTAATTAGTGTAATCAGATTTAACAAGTGAAATATAGTATTTTAATTGAGTGAGTGTAATGCGTTTTCTGAAATGAGTGAAATGTGAGCAATAAGATACTTGAAAAAAGTGAAATATATCCATTTGTTCTGTGAAACTGTCTATTTCAATGTGTGAAACTGTCTATTTCAATGTTCTGAAACTAGTGGAATGGGTGAAATCTATCTTTTGGAATGAGTGAAATCAGTTTTTTGAAACGAGTGAAACATAATATTACAATTGAGTGAGCGTAATGTGTTTTCGATAATGAATGAAACTAGTTTTGAGATCTATATTGTTTAATGAGTGAAATCATTTTTTTAAAACCAATGAAATATAGTACAGTATTTCAGTTGAGAGAGTGTAATGTGTTTTCTGAAATGAGTGAAATATATCTTTTGAAGATGAGTGTAATGTGTTTTTTGAAATTGTGAAATCTATTTTTGGAACGAGTGAAATTTGTTTTCTTAACTGATTTTTTTAAATGAGTGAAATCATTTTTTTGGTGTGGGGAAATATGTTAAATGGGTTATTTCAAATACACTTAAATGATTATTTAAAATATATGAAATTGGTATTTATGAAATACATGAAACATATTTCAATGTGTTTGTCAAGTTGTTTATTCAATGTGCGAAACTGATGTTTGTGAAATACAACTAGAACTGAAATATGAAAGCTATAAAATTCAAATTGTTCAAAATATATCCAAAATCGGTCTTGTTTCAAAGGTCTTGTCGCTCTGAATTCAAATATATAATTTTTTTCAAAAACAGAGTTTAGATTCAAAGCATATTTATCATCCAAATTTTTTCCAAAAAATTTAATGGACGTCTTGGGTTGGGAGAGAGAGGAAGATAATATATGTATCATGCATGCAAATGTCCTATCCCCTGACAAAAGCTGCTGCATGTAAAGGGACCCACACTTGTATTATCAATGTATAGAGTTGGGGCTGCAACTAATAGTTTATACAGACAGAGGCCACACGGATCTTAACGAAATGGACAAAGGATGGATCCAACACCGATACATCCCGCCTCCGGAAAAATTACTTAGTCGCGGAGGATTTCGATCCCGGCATCCTCACTTGCTGGATGATTGTACGTGGTACAAGGAACCTGCACGGAGAGGTAGGCCATGGCCAGCCGGTTGTTGTCCACATACGTCGTGCCCCGCCCCATTCGCCAACTCAAGCCGATCCGTCGCATACGTACGTGTCGCTGCCGCCGGCAAAATCGGTCATTGGATGCCAGAATACATCAAACGTACGTACGTACGATAGTAACTACAGTGCACTGTGTAGGAAGACGTAGGGTCGTCGCGACAGCAGCCGGGCACTGAGCGGTCAGCAGCCAGGACCACGGCCGGAGCACGCACCCGGACGCGGGCACGGCTGGCTGTCGTCGCTCCAGCAGCTGGGCCAAAGCCGTAAACCATGCACGTACCCGTCGTATCTCGATCGATCAGCAGGGTGGTGAACGAGTGCAACACCAGCTAGGGGTGCATGCATGCCGTATAGTCACTGTCCGGATTCGCAATGCAAGCTGGCCGTGGTGTTGGTGCCGGCCGGCCGGTGAGCCAGGATTTCGATCCTCCCGGCGTCATGTACAGCCTGGAAGGAAAAGGCTGGTAGCTACTACTCCCTCCGTCCGAAAATATTTGTCACTAAAATGGATAAAAAAAATGTATCTAGAACTAAAATACGTCTAGATACATCCCTTTTTATCTATTTTGATGACAAGTATTTCCGGACGGAGGGAGTACGTCGACGTTGGGTTACCGTGCCCTCTGCGGCTAGGATATGAGGCCAGCGGAGAAGCGAACACTACTCCCTGTGTCTGTGTGTGACTGTCCATGGCATGCACTAGTAGATAAAGGGGCTTTTGTCCCGGTTGGTAAGGCCCTTTAGTCCCGGTTCTTAAACGAACCAGGACTAAAGGCCGCGGCCACGTGGAGCTCCACCTTTAGTCCCGGTTGGTAACATCAACCGGGACTAAAGGAAATTTTACGATTTTTTTGTTGAATTTTTTTATTATTTTAACCTCTAATCTCTAATCACCACCCCTCATCACTGCTCAATTTATCCTCTAATATCTAATCATCCCTCATCATTGCAAATCATCTAACTTCCCGAACGGTCACCCATCCTCCCACTCCCCCAGCCTGAGCACGCTTAACTTCCGGGTTCTATTCTCCCTCGTTTCCAAGTCTGCACTTGTTGTTTTCCTGACAATAGTAAGATGTCAATCCTATTAACCTTCAGGAATTTTGCTTGAGCATGAAGTGACACATTTCACTGTTTGAGTTTGAAACTATTGTTTAAAAAACAATAATTATTTAGTGACACTAATATTTCTTGAATAATTAGTTTGACCATTGTTTGACCACAGTTTGACCAGATTTGACCAAAATTCAAAATAACTGAAATAATTATTTAGTAACACTAATATTGTAGAATAATTAGTTTGACCATTGTTTGACCACAGTTTGAAATTTTTTCGATTTTTTCCACTCTAGATCTTAAAAGCCCCGTAACTTTTTTTCGGTTAGGTTTTTGAGGATTTTGAAAATGTTTAACGGGGTTCCCCCAATTAAATTTGAATGTAACTTTTCGAGTAGATGATTTTTCATCCGATGTAACGGGGTTCATCCGAGTTCGTATGCAAAAGTTATGCCCATTTTACTAAATTCTAGAGAGATTTTGCAAATAAAGTCGAAATTTATATTTGTAAATTTTCCCAACAACTAGACCATATATCACATGGGAAACTTATTTTCTTTTATTTTTTTTGACATTTTCATCATTTTCTTTTTTTTTAACTGAAAAGGCGATCCGGGGGGGGGGGGGGGGGGTGCTGGAGTTTGAAAATGAGACCTTTAGTACCGGTTCGTGCCATGAATCGGTACTAATGCCTCAAACCCCATTAGTATCGGTTCGTGGCACGAAGCGGGACTAAAGGTCTAACCCTTTAGTCCCGCTTGATGCCACGAACCGGGACTAATGGGCATCGAACCCTTTTAATCCCGGTTCGTGGCACCAACCGGGACTAAAAGGTCCAGACGAACCGAAACAAATGGCCCACGTGGCCCCTGGACGCACGAACCGGGACTAATGCCCCCATTAGTCCCGGTTCTAGACTGAAGCGGGACTAATGGGCTAACCCGGGGTGGACCAAAGCCCTCTTTTCTACTAGTGATGAGCAGGCGGAGTGAACACGATGTCACTTTCCCCAGTGGCGGTGCCAGGATCGAAAGCCTGTGATGTCATTTCAAATAAGTGATGTCATGTACATGTGTTTTCACCAATTTTATATAAAAATGACATGATTTCTACTTGTGCACAAAGGATTTACCAAAATCATGTGTAGTCAATTGACCATATTCCTCTCAACGTGGCTTCGCCACTGACTTTCCCCTCGCTTTTTCGATGGAGGCTCTCGTGTTTCGCAGCACGTACTGCTAGCGGCCATGTTGTCATCTCGGCTGCCCTCGGAAACCGGAACAATGGGCTGCACCGGTCTATCGTGCCGTGCCATGAACGGTTGGGTCGTGTCGCCTACGAACACAACGTAGCGCTGGTACAGCAGGTTTGGTGTGGTTTTGCACGGGACTTCTGGTACAACAGTTGAGACGCATGGACTTTCCCAATCCATGCATGCATGAACACAACGTGGCTGGGCGGCTGGTGATTGGTGATACCACGTACGCACGCCTTGATCTTATCGCAAGTCGAGCGAACGGGCTCGATTGCTCACTCCCCCAGCCCATGCAGTGCGGTGCTCCACTTGATCGCCCCTGCAATGCGACCAATTTCGTGAAAGAAAGCATCGGTCACGCCTCTCTTTCGCGTATGTACGTACTATACCCAAGAGTATGTACGCCAGGGGTTCGAAACTCTAGGGGGTAGGCGCCCTTTGCATGGATCGGGCATGCGTGCAAGTGCAAGGATCGATGTGGCACGTCGTCGTGCCCCGAGGCTGGTCATAATGGAGAGTAACTTAGAGGGTGCTTGGATATGTTTTAGTCTCATGACTAAAAGTAGTGGGACTAAAACTTGCCAGCCTCACCCATGCTTGGATCGAAGTACTAAAGAGACTAAAATCAAGTTAATGATCATTTATTATCCTTCAAACCCTTCAATCCAAAACTCGCCCGTGTTAAAAAGAGGAGTTAAATGAGGAAAGAGAGGACTAATCCACATTTTAGTAGGGGTACCCCTAACTTAAAAACTTTAGTCTCCAGACTAGTTTTAGCCCCTCTTTAGTCAGGGGTGCTTGGAACTTTAGCCTCTTAAAGAGCCTATTTTTAGTCAGTCTAAAATAAGTCCCTTGGATCCAAGCACCCTCTTAGACTACAGTAGTAATATACATATGTTATTAGTCTTCATAATGTAGTGTTGTTTGCCATAATAGCGATTATTATGATGATTGGTCACATATACTAGTAAAAATAATACTAGCACTTCCTCTGTAAAGAAATATAAAAGCTTTTAGATCACTGAAGTAGTGATCTAAACGCTCTTATATTTGTTTATGGAGGGAGTACAATGCAACCCACCGGTGCAATACAAAAGTAGAAGTAGCACTACTATAGTGGTACAAAACTGGTAAAAATAATGCCAAGATGATCAGTCAATCGCTAGTACTAGCTACCTATCAGTCAGCGTTTTTGGGCGAGCGCTTTCATGGTTAGAAACGTCATCGCCCACGGAAGAGCTAGCCACGCACTCCCCCAAACAGGCCCTCCTTTTATAGTTATGTGCACTGTTTAAGTAATAGACACGAATCTGTCCGTTGCTTCGGAGAGAGTTGTCAGGTTAAATCATTCAAAGGACCCCGCAAAAAAATATATCATTCAAAGGTGACAGGGCCGTCTCCTGTTATTTAGTGCCATACTGATGCGAGCACTGCAGAAATAGTCAGGCAGGTCGAGCCAGGGGAGGCGCTCTTGGTCACTGGTAAAGGTTTTCTCCCCAGATAGCACTTCCTTATACTGCTCTATCCTACCGCCGGTCGCCTCGATGAAAACTCACGAGCATTGCGCGCGACGGCCGGCAGAGATCGCAATGGTTTGGCTTCTTAATTCCCTTGGTCTAATGTGTCATGCTACAGGCAGGGTATAATTATCTTTTGTTTGTGGAAGTGTCCACCTAAGATATACTATATGATACTACTACGAAGATCAAATGATGGAAGATTGGGATGGGCCAGGAGCAGATGGCATGTGATTTATGAAGGGAGAGAGAGATCATCAGCCTGTAGAATTTGGAGAAGAATGTGTCATGGGAACGGCGGTCAGTATTGCTTATGTAGGCACTAGTAGAAAATATGGAGATGTTTGAACTTTAAAGGTCTATATATTTGTCATCTCTTAGATGCATGCGGTTAGTTGAGATCCTGGGATCTACATATGGCGAAAGCCTTCTCGGTCCATTTTCTTCTTTCACCCTTGGTCGGGGAAGCCATGCAGCTATCTTCTGTTCTGAATTGGGTAGACTAAGTGTGGATTTGAACGAAATAGAGTGAAGAAACATAAAAAATATACAGGTTGCTCTGGGCGAAGATGGAAGCATGGGCTCGTAGATGCTCTCAGTTTGCTTCCGCCTAATCGCTTATCACCACAATATTTAAGATAGTTTTTTCTTCGACCCAATCTTGGTCAGTACTCAGTACAGAGCACTTCAGATCTTGCGGACAGTTTTGACAGTGTGGAGAGAATATAGAGGCAGTGCATTGCACGCTCGACTTACCCACATGCATGCATGCATGCATGCATCCGTTGACTTGGTATGGAGAGAATATAGAAGCAGCCACTGACGCACGCATAGCTTATCATATTATCTACGTACGCCGCGAAGCTAGAATAACCAACCAGCAGACTGCTGGTGGTATTAACTTGGTATATGCTATGTGGAGTGAAGTACTCGTTGCTAACACCATATGCAACCCTTCTTATCTGGTGGAGCGATCGAGTGACCGACACACACATGCGCGGGCCGATAAGCACGCAGCTAGCTGCGCACATCGATGGATCGTTATTTTCTACTGTCGCCACGGCCACGGCCACTTGCTCGATCGCTGACAGCAACATGGAACGATCTTCAAACTGATGGCCGGTACGGTACGGAGGCGCGCGCGTGAGAGATGTGAGCGTTGCCGGGCGGCGGGTGTGACGCCCGGAATCGTGCCTTTTTTTTTTCTAAATAAAGACAAAAGATTTCCCTCATATATTGAATAAGGAGAGAAGAGTTTGTTGCAACACACACTCAGATTACGACATGACAATTACTCTCGCAATAGAAAAGATCCTAACTTCTTTGCCCCCGCGGTGATCTAAAGGTTTGCCTCGTTGACGATGATGTTGAGTAAAATTAGCGGAGGACCGCACTTATGCCGGAACACTCTTGTGTTTCTCTTATTCAAATGACCCACGACACAAGCATGGTGATCGAGAACTTTGCTTTTCAGTTAGTGGCGCCCACGGGCCACGGCGCTCGTGCTCGCCATCACGCCTGGACCGAGTCGAACGATCTCCATGCGGACGTATCCATGTCGTGGATGAGAAATTTCTGGATAACCAAATTCCAAAGCCTCAGCGTGAAGCGGCACCTGAAGAATAGGTGGGTTCCACATTCTTGCACTCCCCGAATCGTTGTTCAGTCAATCTGGGCATGGGCAGCTGCGAGGTCTACTTCCTACGTCGGCGGCGGCAAATGTATCGTCTAGGGGTGCATGTTTGGTCCTTTTATTTGTTTCATTCACCAGCAGAGTTCGATTTTGATTGACCAGGGGCGAGTCTGAGAAGGTACGTACGTACAAAACCCCGATGATTTGTTTGTCGATGCATGCATCAAGACGAAAATCCAGGGGACAAACTAACACGTCTCACACATGAAGAGGTCTCAGTTGATTGTTTTTGAGATAGCTAACCGCATATTCCGAGCGGTAGGTCTCAGTTTGCTGAATGGTTAGTGCAAGGGTACCTGCACGTATAGGTGGGCCATGGCCATGGCCGGTCAGTTGTTACGCCCCCCGTACCCTGCCCCATCCGCCAACTCAAGCCGGTTCGTCGTATACGTACGTGGCACCGCCGGATTCGGCCTCATCACCATCAAAGTCTGCCAGTGGGCGCCAGAATACATTACTACATATACGTGTGTACGATAGTAACTACACTACACTGTGCAAGAAGACGTAGGGTCGTCGCCATCCGGTGCGTCACGTTCTGGTGCCCGCTCGCCTGGTGACAGCAGCCGGGCACCAAGCGCTCTGGAGCCAGAACCACGGCCACGGCCGGACCGCCGGAGCGGAGGACACACTGACGCGGATGCAGCCACGGCCCCGCCTGGCCGGTGGCCAAAGCCGTAAACCGTGTACGTAGCCGTCGTCTCGCCGCTATCCATCAGCAGGTGGTGTGCATGCAGGTCGTATTGTCACTGTCCGGATTTGCAATGCAATGCAAGCGGGCCGGAGCAGAGTGTTGGTGCCGGCGGATGGGCAAGGCGGCAGTCGGCAGTCACGCGGGCATGCAGCTGGGTTCAGCGCGGCGCGTGAGACGTAGGATTTCGAGATCTCGGCATCATGTCCAGCGTGGAAGCCTGTGCTCCCACGACGACGGTGACGGTGACTGTACCCGGTAACTGTACACTCTGCGGCCAGGAGATCAGTCCTCCCAGGGAGAAGAGAAGATGCCTCGCTATGTCTGTGACATTGCACTGTATGTAGCAGGAATGGCATGAGCAGAGCGAGCGCATGTCACTTTCCCCTCTCTCTTTCAATCGAAGCTCTCCTGTTTTGCAGCAGTGCTCTTATCTCGGCTGCCCTCGGAAACCGGAACAATGGACTGCACCGGTCTATCGCGCCGTTGTTTTCACCGTGCCATGCCAGGTCGGCTCGTGTCGCCTATCAACATAACGTAACGCTCCAACAGCGAGGCGAGACAGCCGTGCGTGCGTGCGTGATGGATACTTGGACAAAAACGCTCACGGCTACCCACACTGACCCGCACTACAGGCCCCAAGCGCCCGCTGTGAAAAAAAGAATGAGCTATAGCCAAGTGCATGGTTTTGGCCTGCTCGACGACAGCGGGACAAGTCGCGCCATCTGCCCGCTGTACCGCGGAGAGCGTCGTGTAGTGTGTAGTAGTGCTCTATCATCAGTGCCATGACCTTGAAGCCAACGAATTCCATAACTCATCTGCATCTCACAAATGAACAATGTTCTTACACTCAATCAAGCCTCTTTGGCGCGGAGCGCGATCTCTGGTACATGATGGCCCCATTGACGAGCTGTACGATCTTAGCAAACCACAGGGGTATATGACATGCAAAGGTCCCCAGACCCACCAATAATCCTAGACCTACGAAGGGGTTGCGAAGGGGCTACGTAGATGTAGCATTGCCGCCAGACCCACACCCGCGGGACACGCGTCAAATATTATCCGGGGCTCCGCGGCCGCGCTGGCCTCATGGAAAGCATGCGCAAACCAATCAATCCCCCGTGGCAAAAAAGTATGCGTGCACCCTGTCCATGCTCCATAGCGCTGGCTCTCCGCGTCGCCCGTGGGGCGAGCAGCAGTAGGACAATTTCCATTCTGTTCGTCCGCCCGCCCCAGCGTTCCTCGCCGGAGCAACTCGATGGATTGGGAAGAAGACAAGGTATGGGTCGGTGGTGAATCCTTCTCTTGCCGCTTCGAGTAGCGTGCACGTACTAGTAGGACACTGCCGCATTGCGCATGACTCTCTGCTTCTACGGCGTTCGATCAGGAGCAGCTCGGTGGATCGATCGAGCTGCTTGCCAGGTCGAATGTCAAAGGTCAACGCGCGTACTGGTGCAGGTCAAACAAGATAACGATGGAGTGGCATGTAGTACTCCCTCTGTACATGCAGACTAAAAGAAAATGGAGGGAGTAGTACACGGAAAGTCAACAGATGCAAAGATATGATTAAGGGGGTGTTGGTTTCCAGAGACTTTTTTGTGTAGGGACTAGAAAAAGTCCCTCTTAGAGACTTTTTTACCAAACGGGTGTGACTTTTTAGGGACTAAACTAGACATTTGGGACTAAATGAAGAAGACACTCAAGGAGAGTCTTTTTGGGACTTTTCCAACAATGCCCCTCCATGCATTCTGTTGGAAATATGCCCTAGAGGCAATAATAAAAGTGTTATTATTATATTTCTTTGTTCATGATAATTGTTTTTTATTCATGCTATAACTGTATTATCCGGAAATCGTAATACACGTGTGAATACATAGACCATAATATGTCCGTATTAAGCCTCTAGTTGACTAGCTCGTTGATCAACTGATAGTCATGGTTTCCTGGCTATGGACATTGGATGTCGTTGATAACGGGATCACATCATTAGGAGAATGATGTGATGGACAAGACCCAATCCTAAGCATAGCACAAGATCGTGTAGTTCGTTTGCTAGAACTTTTTCAATGTCAAGTATCTCTTCCTTAGACCATGAGATCGTGTAACTCCTGGATACCGTAAGAGTGCTTTGGGTGTACCAAACGTCACAACGTAACTGGGTGATTATAAAGGTGCACTACAGGTATCTCCGAAAGTGTCTGTTGGGTTGACACGGATCGAGACTGGGATTTGTCACTCCGTATGACGGAGAGGTATCTCTGGGCCCACTCGGTAATGCATCATCATAATGAGCTCAAAGTGACCAAGTGGTTGGTGACGGGATCATGCATTACGGTACGAGTAAAGTGACTTGCCGGTAACGAGACTGAACAAGGTATTGGGATACCGACGATCGAGTCTCGGGCAAGTAACGTACCGATTGACAAAGGGAATTGTATACGGGGTTTGATCGAATCCTCGACATCGTGGTTCATCCGATGACATCATCGAGGAGCATGTGGGAGCCAACATGGGTATCCAGATCCCGCTGTTGGTTATTGACCGGAGAGTCGTCTCGGTCATGTCTACATGTCTCCCGAACCCGTAGGGTCTACACACTTAAGGTTCAGTGACGCTAGGGTTATTAGGAAGACTTGTATGTGATTACCGAAAGTTGTTCGGAATCCCGGATGAGACCCCGGACGTCACGAGGAGTTTCGGAATGGTCCGGAGGTGAAGTTTTATATATGGGAAGTTGTCATGCGGACACCGGAAAGTTTCGGGGGCATATCGGTATTGTACCGGGGCCACCGGAGGGGTTCCAGGGGTCCACCGGGAGGGGCCACCCCTCTCGGAGGGCCACATGGGCCGCAAGGGGAAGGGAGCCAGCCCCTGGAGGGCTGGGCGCGCCCCCCCACCTTGGGCCCATGCGCCTAAGGTTGGGGGGAAACCCTAAAGGGGGCGCCCCCCTTGCTTGGGGGGCAGGTCCCCCCTCCCTGGCCGCCGCCCCCTTCTAGATCCCATCTAGAGGGGTCGGCCCCCCTTGCCCCTTCCCCTATAAATAGAGGGGTGAGGGGAGGGCTGCTGAACACAACTCAAGGAACAGCCCTTCCCCTCCCCAACACCTCTCCTCCTCTGTTACGTGCTTGGCGAAGCCCTGTCGAAGTACTGCTGCACCAACAACACCACGCCGTCGTGCTGCCGTTGGAGCTGCCTTCCTCAACCTCTCCTTCCTCCTTGCTGGATCAAGACAGAGGAGACGTCGTCCGTCCCGTACGTGTGTTGAACGCGGAGGTGCTGTCCGTTCAGCACTTGGTTATCGGTGATCCGAATCACGGCGAGTACGACTCCATCATCACCATCCCCTTGAACGCTTCCGCACTCGATCTACAAGTGGTATGTAGATGCAAACTCACTCCCTTGACTCGTTGCTTAGATGAACTCATAGATGGATCTTGGTGAAACCGTAGGAAAATTTTTAATTTTCTGCAACGTTCCCCAACAGTGGCATCATGAGCTAGGTCTATGCGTAGTTCTCTATTGCACGAGTAGAACACAATTTTGTTGTGGGCGTAGATCTTGTCAACTTGCTTGCCGCTACTAGTCTTATCTTGCTTTAGCGATATTGTGGGATGAAGCGGCCTGGACCAACCTTACACGTACGCTTACGTGAGACCGGTTCCACCGACTGACATGCACTAGTTGCATAAGGTGGCTGGCGGGTGTCTGTCTCTCCCACCTTAGTTGGAGTGGATTCGATGAAAAGGGTCCTTATGAAGGGTAAATAGAAGTTGACAAAATCACGTTGTGGTTATTCGTAGGTAAGAAAACGTTCTTGCTAGAACCCAATTGCAGCCACGTAAAAGATGGAACAACAATTAGAGGAGGACTAACTTGTTTTTGCAGCAATTGTCATGTGATGTGACATGGCCAGAAGTTGTGATGAATGATGAATGACATATTGTGATGTATGAGATTATGTTCTTGTAATAGGAATCACGACTTGCATGTCGATGAGTATGACAACCGGCAGGAGCCATAGGAGTTGTCTTTATTTTTTGTATGACCTGCGTGTCATTGAAGAACGCCATGTAAATTACTTTACTTTATTGCTAAACGCGTTAGCCATAGAAGTAGAAGTAGTCGTTGGCGTGACAACTTCATGAAGACATGATGATGGAGATCATGATGATGGAGATCATGGTGTCATGCCGGTGACAAGATGATCATGGAGCCCGAAGATGGAGATCAATGGAGCTTTATGATATTGGCCATATCATGTCACTACTATATAATTGCATGTGATGTTTATTATGTTTATGCATCTTGTTTACTTAGAACGACGGTAGTAAATAAGATGATCCCTTACAACAATTTCAAGAAGTGTTCTCCCCTAACTGTGCACCGTTGCTAAAGTTCGTCGTTTCGAAGCACCACGTGATGATCGGGTGTGATAGATCCTTACGTTCACATACAACGGGTGTAAGACAGTTTTACACATGCAAAACACTTAGGGTTAACTTGACGAGCCTAGCATGTAAAGACATGGCCTCGGAACACAGAGACCGAAAGGTCGAACATGAGTCGTATGGAAGATACGATCAACATGAGAGTGTTCACCGACGATGACTAGTCCGTCTCACGTGATGATCGGACACGGCCTAGTCGACTCGGATCGTGTAACACTTAGATGACGAGAGGGATGTCTAATCTGAGTGGGAGTTCATTGTAATAATTTGATTAGATGAACTTAATTATCATGAACTTAGTCTAAAAACCTTTGCAAATATGTCTTGTAGATCAAATGGCCAACGCTCATGTCAACATGAACTTCAACGCGTTCCTAGAGAAAACCAAGCTGAAAGATGATGGCAGCAACTATACGGACTGGGTCCGGAACCTGAGGATCATCCTCATAGCTGCCAGGAAACAATATGTCCTAGAAGGACCGCTAGGTGACGCTCCCGTCCCAGAGAACCAAGACATTATGAATGCTTGGCAGACTCGTGCTGATGATTACTCCCTCGTTCAGTGCGGCATGCTTTACAGCTTAGAACCGGGGCTCCAAAAGCGTTTTGAGCAACACGGAGCATATGAGATGTTCGAGGAGCTGAAACTAGTTTTTCAAGCTCACGCCCGGGTCGAGAGATATGACGTCTCTGACAAGTTCTATAGTTGTAAGATGGAGGAAAATAGTTCTGTCAGTGAGCACATACTCAAAATGTTTGGGTTGCACAACCGCATGACACAGCTGAGTATTAACCTCCCTGATGAGGCGGTCATTGACAGAATCCTTCAGTCGCTCCCACCAAGCTACAAGAGCTTTGTGATGAACTACAATATGCAGGGGATGGTGAAGACCATTCCTGAAGTATTTTCAATGCTGAAGTCAGCAGAGGTTGAAATCAAGAAAGAACATCAAGTGTTGATGGTCAATAAGACCACTAAGTTCAAGAAGGGCAAGGGCAAGAAGAACTTCAAGAAGGACGGCAAGGAGGTTGCCGCGCCCGGTAAGACAGTTACGGGGAAGAAGTCAAAGAATGGACCCAAGCCTGAGACTGAGTGCTTTTATTGCAAGGGGAAGGGTCACTGGAAGCGGAACTGCCCCAAATACTTAGCGGATAAGAAGGCCGGCAACACCAAAGGTATATTTGATATACATGTAATTGATGTGTACCTTACCAGTACTCGTAGTAACTCCTGGGTATTTGATACCGGTGCCGTTGCTCATATTTGTAACTCACAGCAGGAGCTGCGGAATAAGCGGAGACTGGCGAAGGACGAGGTGACGATGCGCGTCGGGAATGGTTCCAGGGTCGATGTGATCGCCGTCAGCACGCTACCTCTACATTTACCTACGATATTAGTTTTGAACCTTAATAATTGTTATTTGGTGCCAAGTTTGAGCATGAACATTGTATCTGGATCTCGTTTAATGCGAGATGGCTACTCATTTAAATCCGAGAATAATGGTTGTTCTATTTATATGAGAGATATGTTTTATGGTCATGCTCCGATGGTCAATGGTTTATTCTTAATTAATCTCGAGCGTAATGTTACACATATTCATAGCGTGAATACCAAAAGATGTAAAGTTGATAACGATAGTCCCACATACTTGTGGCACTGCCGCCTTGGTCACATTGGTGTCAAGCGCATGAAGAAGCTCCATGCTGATGGACTTTTGGAGTCTCTAGATTATGAATCATTTGACACATGCGAACCATGCCTCATGGGCAAGATGACCAAGACTCCGTTCTTCGGAACAATGGAGCGAGCAACCAACTTGTTGGAAATCATACATACCGATGTGTGCGGTCCAATGAGCGTTGAGGCTCGCGGAGGATATCGTTATGTTCTCACTCTCACTGATGACTTGAGTAGATATGGGTATGTCTACTTAATGAAACACAAGTCTGAGACCTTTGAAAAGTTCAAGGAATTTCAGAGTGAGGTAGAGAATCAACGTGACCGAAAAATAAAGTTCCTACGATCAGATCGTGGAGGAGAATATTTAAGTCCCGAATTTGGTACATACTTAAGGGAATGTGGAATCGTTTCACAACTCACGCCGCCTGGAACACCTCAGCGTAACGGTGTGTCCGAACATCGTAATCGCACTCTATTGGATATGGTGCGGTCTATGATGTCTCTTACCGATTTACCGCTATCATTTTGGGGATACGCTCTAGAGACAGCTACATTCACTTTAAATAGGGCACCGTCTAAATCCGTTGAGACGACACCGTATGAATTATGGTTTGGGAAGAAACCTAAGTTGTCGTTTCTAAAAGTTTGGGGATGCGATGCTTATGTCAAGAAACTTCAACCTGAAAAGCTCGAACCCAAGTCGGAAAAATGCGTCTTCATAGGATACCCTAAGGAAACCGTTGGGTATACCTTCTACTTAAGATCCGAGGGCAAGATCTTTGTTGCCAAGAACGGATCCTTTCTGGAAAAAGAGTTTCTCTCGAAAGAAGTAAGTGGGAGGAAAGTAGAACTCGATGAAGTACTACCTCTTGAACGGGATAGTAGTGCAGCTCAGGAAAATGTTCCTGTGATGCCTACACCTACTGAAGAGGAAAATAATGATGATGACTAAGGTACTTTGGATCAAGTTGCTACTGAACTTCGTAGGTCCACAAGGACACGTTCCACACCAGAGTGGTACGGCAACCATGTCCTGGAAATCATGTTGTTAGACAACGGTGAACCTTCGAACTATGAAGAAGCGATGGCGGGCCCAGATTTCAACAAATGGCTTGAAGCCACGAAATCCGAGATAGAATCCATGTATGAAAACAAAGTATGGACTTTGACAGACTTGCCCGATGATCGGCGAGCGATAGAAAACAAATGGATTTTTAAGAAGAAGACGGACGCGGATGGTAATATTACCGTCTATAAAGCTCGACTTGTCGCTAAGGGTTATCGACAAGTTCAAGGGATTGACTACGACGAGACATTCTCTCCCGTAGCGAAGCTGAAGTCCGTCCGAATCATGTTAGCAATTGCCGCATACTATGATTATGAGATATGGCAGATGGACGTCAAAACGGCATTCCTTAACGGACATCTTAAGGAAGAACTGTATATGATGCAGCCGGAAGGTTTGTCAATCCTAAGAACGCTAACAAAGTATGCAAGCTCCAGCGATCCATTTATGGGCTGGTGCAAGCATCTCGGAGTTGGAACATTCGCTTTGATGAGATGATCAAAGCGTTTGGGTTTATGCAGACTTATGGAGAAGCCCGCGTTTACAAGAAAGTGAGTGGGAGCTCTGTAGAATTTCTCATATTATATGTAGATGACATACTCTTGATGTGAAATGATATAGAACTTTTGGACAGCATTAAGGCCTACTTGAATAAGTGTTTTCAATGAAGGACCTTGGAGAAGCTGCTTATATATTAGGCATCAAGATCTATAGAGATAGATCGAGACGCCTCATAGGTCTTTCACAAAGCACATACCTTGATAAGATTTTGAAGAAGTTCAAAATGGATCAGTCCAAGAAGGGGTTCTTGCCTGTATTGCAATGTGTGAGATTGAGCTCGGCTCAATGCCCGACCACGGCAAAAGATAAATAAGAGATGAGTGTTATCCCCTATGCTTCAGCCATAGGATCTATTATGTATGCCATACTGTGTACAAGACCTGATGTAAACCTTGCCATAAGTTTGGTAGGAAGGTACCAAAGTAACCCCGGCAAGGAACACTGGACAGCGGTCAAGAATATCCTGAAGTACCTGAAAAGTACAAAGGACATGTTTCTCGTTTATGGAGGTAACGAAGAGCTCGTCGTAAAGGGTTACGTCGACGCAAGCTTCGACACAGATCTGGATGACTCTAAGTCACAAACCGGATACGTGTATATGTTGAATGGTGGAGCAGTAAGCTGGTGCAGCTGCAAGCAGAGCATAGTGGCGGGATTTACATGTGAAGCGGAGTACATGGCAGCCTCGGAGGCAGCACATGAAGCTATTTGGGTGAAGGAGTTCATCACCGACCTAGGAGTCATATCCAATGCGTCGGGGCCGATCAAACTCTTCTGTGACAACACTGGAGTTATTGCCCTTGCCAAGGAGCCCAGGTTTCACAAGAAGACCAGGCACATCAAGCGTCGTTTCAACTCCATCCGTGAAAATGTTCAAGATGGAGACATAGATATTTGCAAAGTACATACGGATCTGAATGTCGCAGATCCGTTGACTAAACCTCTCTCGCGAGCAAAACATGATCAACACCAGAACTCTATGGGTGTTTGATTCATCACAATGTAACTAGATTATTGACTCTAGTGCAAGTGGGAGACTGTTGGAAATATGCCCTAGAGGCAATAATAAAAGTGTTATTATTATATTTATTTGTTCATGATAATTGTTTTTTATTCATGCTATAACTGTATTATCCGGAAATCATAATACAGTGTGAATACATAGACCATAATATGTCCCTAGTAAGCCTCTAGTTGACTAGCTCGTTGATCAACTAATAGTCATGGTTTCCTGGCTATGGACATTGGATGTCGTTGATAACGGGATCACATCATTAGGAGAATGATGTGATGGACAAGACCCAATCCTAAGCATAGCACAAGATCGTGTAGTTCGTTTGCTAGAGCTTTTTCAATGTCAAGTATCTCTTCCTTAGACCATGAGATCGTGTAACTCCCGGATACCGTAAGAGTGCTTTGGGTGTACCAAACGTCACAACGTAACTGGGTGATTATAAAGGTGCACTACAGGTATCTCTGAAAGTGTCTGTTGGGTTGACACGGATCGAGACTGGGATTTGTCACTCCGTATGATGGAGAGGTATCTCTGGGCCCACTCGGTAATGCATCATCATAATGAGCTCAAAGTGACAAGTGGTTGGTGACGGGATCATGCATTACGGTACGAGTAAAGTGACTTGCCGGTAACGAGACTGAACAAGGTATTGGGATACCGACGATCGAGTCTCGGGCAAGTAACGTACCGATTGACAAAGGGAATTGTATACGGGGTTTGATCGAATCCTCGACATCGTGGTTCATCCGATGACATCTTCGAGGAGCATGTGGGAGCCAACATGGGTATCCAGATCCCGCTGTTGGTTATTGACCGGAGAGTCGTCTCGGTCATGTCTACATGTCTCCCGAACCCGTAGGGTCTACACACTTAAGGTTCGGTGATGCTAGGGTTATTAGGAAGACTTGTATGTGATTATCGAAAGTTGTTCGGAGTCCCGGATGAGATCCCGGACGTCACGAGGAGTTTCGGAATGGTCTGGAGGTGAAGTTTTATATATGGGAAGTTGTCATGCGGACACCGGAAAGTTTCGGGGGCATATCGGTATTGTACTGGGGCCACCGGAGGGGTTCCGGGGGTCCACCGGGAGGGGCCACCCCTCTCGGAGGGCCACATGGGCCGCAAGGGGCAGGGAGCCAGCCCCTGGAGGGCTGGGCGCGCCCCCCCACCTTGGGCCCATGCGCCTAGGGTTGGGGGGGAAACCCTAAAGGGGGCGCCCCCTTGCTTGGGGGGCAAGTCCCCCCTCCCTGGCCGCCGCCCCCCCTCTAGATCCCATCTAGAGGGGTCGGCCCCCCTTGCCCCTTCCCCTATAAATAGAGGGGTGAGGGGAGGGCTGCTGAACACAACTCAAGGCGCAGCCCCTCCCCTCCCCAACACCTCTCCTCCTCCGTTACGTGCTTGGCGAAGCCCTGTCGGAGTACTACTGCACCAACAACACCACGCCGTCGTGCTGCCGTTGGAGCTGCCTTCCTCAACCTCTCCTTCCTCCTTGCTGGATCAAGACGGAGGAGACGTCGTCCGTCCCGTACGTGTGTTGAACGCGGAGGTGCTGTCCGTTCAGCACTTGGTCATCGGTGATCCGAATCACGGCGAGTACGACTCCATCATCACCATCCCCTTGAACGCTTCCGCACTCGATCTACAAGTGGTATGTAGATGCAAACTCACTCCCTTGACTCGTTGCTTAGATGAACTCATAGATGGATCTTGGTGAAACCGTAGGAAAATTTTTAATTTTCTGCAACGTTTCCCAACACATTCATTGGCCCGCCACCTCATGGTGTTGTTTGATTGTTATTTTTCTATATACTAGGGGTAACATGGTCATTTAATAACCTCTAGGAAGGGACTAGAGACTTTTTAGTCTTTGAAAACAAACATGGAGGGACTTTTTAGGACTAGAGACTTTTTAGGTGGGACTAGAAAAAGTCCTAGGACTTATGAACCAAACAGGGCCTAAGTGAGAGAAAGGCTAGCACAGTACTACCTCCGTCTTGATTTATTGGTCCTCTTTGTATTTTATGCCAAATTTTGATCAAAGATTTAACTAACAAAATATTAATGCATGTCAACAAAAATTATATCGTTGGATTCTTATTCGAACATAGTTTTCAATGATATTTTATTTGTGACATGCATTAATATTTTGTTATTAAATATAAAGTCAAAATTTGGCACAAAATATGATAGGGACCAATAAACCAGGTCAGGATGAACGTAGTAACAGCTTATCAAAAGGCTAGGCACCACAAGGTATGTGTGGTAAGCAATTTCATCTTTGAAAATTAAGTTTTGTTGCTGTATGTTGTTGGATAAAATATCCAAAAGGCATCCACTCTCCCAGCATAGAATTCATAAAAAATTGCACCGGTAATGATACAGTTTGTCACCTCATTATTTAGATCCGCAAAACGATGACACCCATAGTCGATTTGTTGCAAAGAACTTTGACATATCTTCCATTTCAAATGTTACGAACACGAGCAAACGGTGATGGAAGTGAGGACTTTGCGCGGGTAGAGAGGGCCAAGGATGGCCAACAACCAGCAAGCTTTGACCTTTGACAAGCTCTCATGACATACTTGGTTAAACATTTTGCAGCCCAACACATTCAATCACATCATTCCAAGTCTGAATGGAATAGCCGTAGTGGAAGAGGATATGAAGTCGATGACTCTGGAACTTTGCTTGCAAATGGGGCACTCCCACAATTTGGCCAACCCCATTGCGGATAGAGATCCAGTGCCTTGCCCACAGCAAGGCACGTCATAACTGGCGGGCGGGCAGCCGTTGGATGCAGGAGGGCAGCTCAGATTGAGTGCTGTAGCGCGAAACATTGTAGCTGACACTGTAGACCGGGGGGGGGGGGGGGGTACTGTGGATAATGTCCTGCAAACGGTCACTGTAGCTGACACTGTAGACCGGGGTATTGTGGATAATCTCCTGTAGACGGTCACTGTAGCTCGAGGTAGTGTTCACGCGGATCTGTCCGTTGACCCTCGATCGGACGGTCTGGAGAGGGAAGCCAGTCACCGTACTGTTCACCGGTGACTTGCTCACGGCAAGTCACTGGATCTCAAACCCCCCGTTGCGCAGTGATCAACGGTCCACACCCTATTTTGCACTATTATCCAAGTGATAAAACATGTCCTTGATGGTGCCCAAGTATCCTAAATTACTGAGTTTACCGGCATCACGGGGCTCCAAAAATTTAAGCTAGTAGGCAGGGACACTCCACAATTTAGTCATCCTCGGTGTTGTAGGCAATCACCGGTCCACGATCTATCTTGCGGTATTACCCAAGGGATAAAACTTGTACATTGGTGGTGCCCAAGCATCCCAAATTATTAGTCATGCCCCCCCCCCCCCCCCCCCCCCCCCTCCCGCCTTCACACACACAAACGTAGAATTGATTGATTGTCTGAATTAGTTTTGTTGTCACCCAAATTTTACTTTACTAAGGTGACATTGCTTATATCACCCGGTCAATTACTTCCACAACATGAACGGATCTAGACACGATACATGGTACCTATTACTTAGCACGAATTTAACACAAAATCTAAGCGATATAATTTGTACTTCAGCAGCACAACTTTCCCAAATCATTGAGCTTGTCATCTTCTCATGAATTGAAGCGGATAGCCAGAGGAGAATAATAGTAGACTGAACGACCTGCGATTAGCTTGTCGATCAAAATCGTTGTGTGTGTTGCGATCCACATCTTCTTTTATTGGAGAGATGTAGCCCATATCAATTAGTCCATTTCGTGTATGACATGAACTAGTCCAAGCATGATACGTAGTTACCTTTTACTTAAGACCACTTTACCACGACAACAAAATTGATTGACATGTTGGGTTGTCCCTATCGATTCGGTCGACATTACAAATAGTTTCATCTTTTTAATTGTAGTGTGATGTAGTATTTTGTTTACCTAGTGCAAGAAGTTATTGTGTTTGTTCTCATAGTTAAAAAATATATGAAGTATTGTATGGATCTCTATGTTATATTGATGATTTTTGGTACTGACTGAGATTTAAGTAATTACCAGGCACCTGAGAATTAGCAAATTCACTACATAAATCTGCTACATGAATTATCGGGCACCTCAGAATTGGCAAATACGTTCTTTAAATGCACTACGTGATGGGTGGCATCGTTGTTCTATGGTGGAAAATTCCATTGTATCTTTCATTCGAAATCATTTCAGACGCAAGCATTGTGATGGAGGGGGCCTTGAATGTGCAGGAAAGGCGAGGTATGGCCGCCGACCAGCATCTTCCGGATATACTAACAATGGAAGTCATGGCTATGCAAGGTCTCGTGTTTACAAATTCAAAGGGATTCCACTCGATTGATGAATAGGATTCTCTGGAAGGGAAATCACAATGACGGGATGTGGCGGTGACAGCCTTTGCGGAGTGTATCGATTTGGCGACAATGATCAGGGAGGTTATGTTCTTGCACTGTCCTTGTGAAGCTAGGTGGCTCATGAGTTAGCTAGTTTTTCTTTTCAAAATAAAAAATCTTGTAACTGAGTAAATAAACATTGCCTAGTGTCGATAAGATCAGGAACGATGTAATTGGTGTTTAAAATTAATAAAGCTAGCTCATGATGTAATTGGCCGCTGCCAAAGTGTTAGAATAAATCCAAGACATACCGTCGATCATCCGAGGACCAAGCAATCACACGAACACGACATCGAGATTTGTTAACGAGGTTCACCGATATGGCTACATCCCCGGGGCCTGACTACGGGCGCTCCTCCCCGTGACACCATCACAATACCGCACCCGGTCGCCCTGGACACCGGCACAAGCCGCCGGCTTCCCCTGCGTTCCGGTGCTATTATGTTGGCATAGGATACATCGAGTGTCTACCCCCGCTATATAAGAGAGGCCCAGGATACAAGTGTCCTATTAGGACACGACTCCATATCCTATCTAAACACAATACTACTCAGAGTCCAACTGTAACCTACCTTGTACACAGTATTCGACACAACTCTAACAAACTCCACCTTGACGAATATTCTCCACCACCTTGAATTCGTCCATGTGTCAAACTTTCATGTACATTGGACTTGAGCTTATCCCGTGAGCACCGCTACTACTCCAAAGACTCCATATGACTCCACCTACAACTTGTAGTCCCTTCTTTTCTTGACCACAGTCAACACTCGAGCAAAATTAAGTTCCTTGTTACTCTAGTTTGTGCTCCCAACTTCCAGAGTACCCGTCCAACGCCATCACACACTGATCACTGACCTGCGTGAAAGTGAACAACTCACATATTGGGGTGTCACACATAAGTTACCTGAACTCAACATCACCGCTCCTTTCTTGACCGCCTGTCTGAAACTTGAAGGAATTTCACCATTGCTTGTAGTCATCCCGAGTCAAATTCGCAGTTGTCTCACCACATGTATGACCACCAGAGCCCTGGCCCGTCTCCATGTCCCGTGCGCGCCGCACGCCTCGCCGCTATTACTGCGTCGAGCCTCCGCTGTCCCGGTCGAGTCTCAAGGGTCGTGAACCCACACCACTCAACCCCCACTACAGAGTACCACCGATCATCACCGACCGATGACGAGTTTCATGCTTCCATCAGACCACCGGGCTCCAGTCCAAACTACGTGTCCCTCGCTTTTTCCCGCTGAATAGGCTTTGATTCTCTGGATCCTTACACCGTAGCCCCTCAATCCAGCTCCACCTTCAACATGACTCCATGGCAGATGATCAGTCCACCCTCGCGTCCCGTCGACTTCAAGCTCACATGCATACGCCATCTTGAATCAACCCCACGCCATAGTCTTGTCGAAGCCACACAAGCCCTCGGGCCTGCACCACGTGTTTCCACGCCCCAGAAGTCGGTGACCATCAGCATCACGCTCCTATGTCGTCGTCGCCGATCCCACCACCATCTTCTGTACCAATCGACTTGCGTTGATCCATCAGACTGTCCAGGCCAACTGCCCTATTTGTCTGACCAGAGCCGACTTTTCCAACCTATCCCAAATCGTAGAGCTGGTCGTCATAGCTATCAGTTAGCATTTTTTTTTGGTGAGCATGTCATGGCTTCCATGGCTAAAAACATGGGTAAACTGATTGCCCTGCCCATGAGAAGCGATTAATGAACATCACACATCACCGTCTGAGTCTCATGGTGCTCTTGGGTGTAGGATGTGTGTGCGTGCGTTCATAGGAATGAATATATGTGTGTATGTATGAGTGTGTTTGTAGATTAAAACGTCTAGAACTTGAACCTTGATGTGCAATGGATACCACTGTCGTGCTAACCATCCACCCACATGTTGACCCACAACTTTGTTTTGCCAGTTATAAAAAATTAAAACTAGCTCCATACGTGGGAGTTGCCAATTTATATCATTGAAACATGACAGGGCCATGTACAATTATTTAGTGCGATGATGATGCGAGTGTAGCACAGAAACGGTCAGGTAGGTCAAGCCTGGGGAAGTGGGGAGGCGGTCAAGGACCCTGGTAATGGTTTTCTCCCCAGATAGCACTTCCCTAAACTGCTCTATCCTACTGCCAGTCGCCTTCCGAGAAAATTCATGAGCATTGCACGCGACGATCCGCAGTGATCGAAATTGTTTGGCTTGTTAATTCCTGAGGTCTACTGTGTCATGCTACTGGCAGAGTATAATTATCTCTTGTATGTGGAAGTGTCCACCTAAGATATACCATGTGATACAACGAAGAGCAATTGCTGGAAGATTAGGATGAGCAATTTGGAGAAGAAGAATGGTGGTGGGTATTACTTTTGTAGTACTTTGTATGCACAAGTGGAAAACATGGAGATGTTGAACTTTCAAGGCCTGTATACTTGTCATCTGGTAAATGGATGGGGTTAGTTGAGATGTTGGGATCTACATATGGAGAAAGCCTTCTCAGTCCATTTTCTTCTGTATCCCTTAGCGCCGGCGTGCTGGACAAACAAGGCCACGTCAGTTTTCAATATCCTTGTAAAATCGGTGGAGGGAGCCATGCCGCTTTCTTTCTTTTTCTGAATGGGGTAGACTAAGTGTGGATTTGAGCGTTCGTGGGCCGGGGTGGCGAGTGGCGACGATACATGCTTGGAGTCTACGAGGCGTCAAATACATGCGTGGTGTGTGCATGATAAACTGACCCGGCTAAGATCGAAACATGGGCTTGTACTCCCTTCGTCCGGAAATACTTGTCATCAAAATTGATAAACGGTGACGTATCTAGATGTATAATTCTACATATATCTTTTTTTATCCATTTTGATGACAAGTATTTCCGGACGGAGGGAGTAGTTGCTCTGGCTTACTCGTTTATCACCACTATTTTAACACTCAACGTACAGGATCGATCCGTTGACGACGAAGCAGCCACTCAACGTACGCGTAGCAGATCGACGGCTGGTGGTATTTAACTAGACTAGTGCTGTTGTCAACTTGGTGCCGGATCTAATCCAAGTCCCCCGGCAAAAAAGATTAAAAAATTTCCAAGTCAATTGTATATGCGTCCCTTCTTATCTAGTGGATCGAGTAACCGACACATGCGCGGGCCAACAATAAGCACGCAGCTGCATGAACACATCGATCGATCGTTATTTTCTACTGCCGCCACGGCAACGGCCACTTGCTCGATCGCTGACAGCAATATACAACCATCTTCAAACTGATTGCCCGTACGACCGGGGCGATGTGAGCGCTGCCGGCCGGCGGGTGTGACGCGCGGACACGGTACGAATCGTGTCGTTTTCAGCGTGCCGTGGTGGATGGGTCGACCCGGGCAGGTGTACTCGGTTGGCGAGAGGGTGTATATATATCCGCGCCGGCAAATGTACCGTCCAGCCGTGTTTGTTTGAGAAGGCACCTACGCACAGAAACTCTTCATGTGGATTAGTTTGTCGATGCTTGCATCAAGACGTAATAGCAACTCCAATGCGGCGACCCATTTTGTCCGCCTGCGTCCGTTTGGGTCGGCGCGGACAAAAGAGAAGGCTCAACGCGCCGGCCCAAACCCAAATCACGTCCGTCTGGCGTTCGTGCCGACCCATTTCAAGCCCAAAATTGCGCCTGAAATGCGTTAGCGTGGACGCGAAGCGGGCGAAGCGGACGTGCCGCACGTCTTCTCGGTGTCCGTCGCAGGTCCACTTGGCGGCCATCCAACCATCGCCTCTCGTCTAATTTATGACGACCATCGATAACGGGTCCACTAGTCAGCCACTAGCCAGTGGAAGCGTCCTTTATTAACCACGCGTGCGGCGGGGGTCGGCCTCATCCACTTCCGTCCACATCTGGCCCGCACCACCCCCTGTGCTTCCTTGCCGTCAACACCATCAAACTGTAGCAAGCAATGGGCCTCTTCGGCAGCAGCAGCGGCAAGGGCAAGTGCACCCCCGGTGCCTCATCCTCCCATGCTCCTCCTCCCCCTCCTCCTCCGCCTTCGGCGCGTGTCCGCCAGGTCGCCGGCGTCTGCACATCCCGGTGCACCAAGCGCGGTGGCACTGGGAGTACAGGCAGCTGCTGCCCTACCCCGACGTCACGCTACCACACCACTGGCACCTGGATCCGCATCGGATCCTGGTGCTGCTGGTTCCTTGGACCTAGCGGGCGCAGGCGCCGGGCGCACGATGAGGAGGTGCGCAGGCGCTGAGCGTAGCTCACACTAGTAGAAAAAAGGCCATTCGACCCGGTTCATGAGGGCCATTTGTCCCGGTTCCCGAACCGGGACTAAAGAGTCGTAACTAAAGCCCTATACCTTTAGTCTCGGTTCGATCAGCAACCGGGACAAATAGTGCTCCACGTGGCCGGAGCGGCTTGCCCAGGCAGGGGACTGAGGGAGTCCTGGATTAGGGGGTGTTCGGATAGCCGAACTATCATCATCGGCCGGACTCCAAGACTATGAAGATACAAGATTGAAGACTTCGTCCCGTGTCCGAATGGGGCTTTCCTTGGCGTGGAAGGCAAGCTTGGCGATACGGATATGTAGATCTCCTACCATTGTAACCGACTCTGTGTAACCCTAGCCCTCTCCGGTGTCTATATAAACCGGATGGTTTTAGTCCGTAGAACCATAACAACAATCATACCATAGGCTAGCTTCTAGGGTTTAGCCTCCTTGATCTCGTGGTAGATCTACTCTTGTAATACCCACATCATCAATATCAATCAAGCAGGACGTAGGGTTTTACCTCCATCAAGAGGGCCCGAACCTGGGTAAAACATCGTGTCCCTTGTCTCCTGTTACCATCCGCCTAGACGCACAGTTCGGGACCCCCTCCCCGAGATCCGCCAGTTTTGATACCGACATTGGTGCTTTCATTGAGAGTTCCTCTGTGTCGTCACCGATAGGCTCGATGGCTCCTTCGATCATCAACAACGACGCGGTCCAGGGTGAGACTTTTCTCCCCGGACAGATCTTCGTATTCGGCGGCTTTGCACTGCGGGCCAATTCGTTTGGCCATCTGGAGCAGATCGAAAGCTACGCCCCTGGCCATCAGGTCAGATTTGGAAGTCTGAACTTCACGGCTGACATCCGCGGAGACTTGATCTTCAATGGATTCGAGCCACAGCCGAGCGCACCGCACTGTCACGATGGGCATGATTTAGCTCTGCTACCGGACAGTGCCTTGGAGGCCGCACACGAGCCCGCTACGACCCTCGATTCAGAGCCGGCTGTGCAGATCGAGGACGGGTGGTTAGACACCGCCTCGGGGGCTGCAACCTCTACGGCTATAGAGCCGAATACTGACTTTGTCCCTTCTGAAGCTCGTGACTCCAAGGTGTCGGACTCCTTGCCGGACTCCGAACCTCCCCCGCCCCCTCCAATCGAATCCGATTGGGCGCCGATTGGGCGAACATCTTTCAGCACTCATCTTTCGGCGACATCCTGAGTTCGCTAAAGTATCTCTCGTTATCAGGAGAGCCCTGGCCAGACTGCGGTCAGGACGGTTGGGATGCGGACGACGAAGAAATTCAAGACCCACCCACCACCCACTTAGTAGCCGCTATCGACGATCTAACCGACATGCTAGACTTCGACTCCGAAGACATCGACGGTATGGACGACGATGCCGGAGACGACCAAGAACCAGCGCCTACTGGGCACTGGAAAGCCACCTCGTCATACGACATATACATGGTGGATATCCCAAAGGATGGGAATGGCGAAGGAACAGCGGAGGAAGACCCCTCGAAGAAACAGCCCAAGCGCCGGCGTTAGCGGCGCCGCTCTAAATCCCGCCACAGCAAGAATGGAGATTCTGGCACCAGAAATAATAATACCCTAGATAGTGCCGAAGACAACCCCCTCCAGTAAGATTCAGCGCAGGAGGACGGAGAAGCCAGCCCTCATGACAGAGCGGCAGACGAAGAGGTAGAGGATGATAATTACATGCCTCCCTCCGGAGACGAGGCAAGCCTCGACGATGACGAATTTGCCGTGCCTGAGGATCCCGTCGAACAAGGGCGTTTCAAACGCAGGCTTATGGCCACGGCAAACAGCCTCAAGAAAAAGCAGCAGCAACTTAGAGCTGATCAGGATCTGCTAGCCGACAGATGCACTGAGGTCCTTGTGGCCGAAGAGCATGAGCTCGAACGCCCCTCCAAAAGCTACCCCAAACACAAGTTGCTCCCCCGATTAGAGGAGGAGGCATATAAACCTGCATCACCAGAGCACAATGCGGCTGACCGGCCACCTCGTGGCCGCGACAGAGAGGCCTCTAGGCCCTCCACTAGAACCGTACCCCGGCATAGCTCGAAAAGCACAAGGCCACAGGGGAACGCTCCGGACTTGCGAGATATATTGGAGGATAAGGCAAGACAATCAAGATCGATCTACGGATCGCGTGGGTGCCCCATGATACGTGACGGCAACCGTCACGTCGGACACAGCAAGTCCGGCCGGGCCGAACACAGTAGACAAAGTTCGTTGGAGCTCCGTCGCGATATAGCCCAATACAGAGGCGTCGCACACCCAGTATGCTTCACAGATGAAGTAATGGATCATCAAATCCCCGAAGGGTTTAAACCCGTGAATATTGAATCCTATGATGGCACAACAGACCCCGCGGTTTGGATCGAAGACTATCTCCTTCATATCCACATGGCCCGCGGTGACGACCTTCACGCCATCAAATACCTTCCACTCAAGCTTAAAGGACCAGCTCGGCATTGGATCAACAGCTTGCCAGCAGAATCAATTGGGTGCTGGGAGGACCTGGAAGCCGCATTCCTTGATAACTTCCAGGGCACATATGTGCGACCACCAGACGCTGACGACCTAAGCCACATAATTCAGCAGTCAGACGAATCAGCCAGACAATTCTGGACATGGTTCTTAACTAAGAAAAATCAATTCGTCGACTGTCCGGATGCGGAGGCCCTCGCGGCCTTCAAACATAACATCCGCGACGAGTGGCTTGCCTGGCACCCGGGACAGGAAAAGCTAAAATCCATGGCAGCCCTCACATCACTCATGACCCGCTTCTGCGCGGGAGAGGACAGCTGGCTAGCCCGCATCAACAACCTCAGCAAAAACTCTGGCAGTCCGGATAACAAGGACCACAATGGCAGGTCGCGTCGCAACAAGAACAAATGCCGCATTAACAACGACAATAATGAGGATACGACAGTTAATGCCGGATCCAGAGGCTCCAAACCCGGTCAGCGGAAAAAGCCATTCAAAAGAACTACTCCGGGTCCGTCCAATTTGGACCGAATACTTGATTGCTCATGCCAGATACACGGGTCCCCCGAAAAGCCAGCCAACCACACCAACAGGGACTGTTGGGTATTCAAGCAGGCTGGCAAGCTAATTGCCGAAAACAATGGCAAGGGGCTGCATAGCGATGACGAAGAAGAGACCCGACCGCCGAACAATAGAGGACAGAAGAGTTTCCCCCCACAAGTGCGGACAGTGAACATGATATACGCAACCCACATACCCAAGAGGGAGCGGAAGCGTGCACTCAGGAACGTATACGCGATGGAGCCAGTCGCCCCGAAGTTCAACCCATGGTCCTCCTGCCCGATCACTTTTGATCGAAGGGACCACCCCACCAGAACCCGCCATGGTGGATTCGCCACATTGGTTTTAGATCCAATCATCGATGGATTTCACCTCACCAGAGTCCCGATGGACGGCGGCAGCAGCATGAACCTGCTTTATCAGGACACAGTGCGCAAGATGGGCATAGACCCCTCAAGGATTAAACCCACAAAGACGACCTTCAAAGGCGTCATACCAGGTGTAGAGGCCAATTGTACGGGCTCAGTTACACTGGAAGTGGTCTTCGGATCCCCGGATAACTTCTGAAGCGAGGAGTTAATCTTTGACATAGTTCCGTTCCCCAGCGGCTATCATGCTCTGCTCGGACAGACCGTGTTTGCAAAGTTCAACGCGGTGCCACACTACGCATACCTCAAGCTCAAGATGCCAGGCCCTCGAGGAGTCATCACGATCAACGGAAACACCGAACACTCCCTCCGAACGGAGGAACATACAACGGCTCTCGCGGCAGAAGTACAATGCAGCCTCTTAAGGGAATTCTCGAGTCTGACCGTTAAGCGACCGGACACGGCTAAACGCGCCCGGAGTAACCTACAACAAGACCACCTGGCACGTTCCGAGCGTGCGTAGCAATGCGGCCCCAACCCCAGCCCTCGCAAGATTGCAAGACTGGTCCTTCACGTACATCATTACGCTTTGGAGATACCATGGGCATAGGGGGAGGGGCACGACCACGACAGGCCCAGCATGTGGCTTAACCACATCAGGGGCTCCCAAGTGTGTCATTCCTTTTTTTCTTCTTTTCTTCCTTTTTTCTTTCTTACCCACAGGACTCCGTTCACCAGAGGCCCTGTCCGGCAGTAGACCGGTCGAACTCACGATGCAACACCAGGGAAGGAGAAAGGCTACGACGAATATCCAGGTGGTCTCCATCACGAGCATTAAATCTGTTTTATACACCATTCCGCAGCCTAACCCTGGAGGGGGACATGTTTAATAGTCCCATCCCTTGCTTATCGCACTATTTGTATCGTTCTGCATTCATGGCAGTATTTCTTGAATAAACAATGCAGCACCTTTTTGCTTATAATTGCATTCCTTTCTTATACATATGTTCATCTATGACATGTCACATCCGTACACTTTGGTACGGCTAAATACACCAGGGGCTTAAGTTCCCCACATTATGGTGTGATAAGTCCAAACACTTTCACAAGTGCGGCACCCCGAACTTATAGCATTATATGCATCGGCTCCAAATCATGTCTTGGGTCAATAGTTGGGTTTGCCCGGCTCCCATGTTTTGGTACCTTACGTTCCGTTCTATCGGCTAAGGTAGTACTGGGAGAACCACTGCGATTGCGCCCCAGTTGAGCTGGGCGAGCGCCTCAGTGGAGAAAGCTAAAACTGACCGTCATGATGAGGCAAGAGCCGGTCGCTGTTCGAGAGGTTTTTTCGAGTCCCTAAAGACTTATGCCGCTTAGAGCGAGGAACCGGCTTTGTCCGGCCCAGGCGTGGATAGCGCCCCGAATTCGTCCTTCCGAACACTAGAGGCTTCGCCAAAATTTAAAATTATAGAACTCTATGGCTAAGTGAGAGTGTTCAAGCATCATAAGTCCGGTTGCCGAGTTCGTTGCGTTGAGCGCCTCCCTAGATGGACCCAAATATGGAAACAAGAGTGCTCAAATTTATCCCGAACACCCCAACACTCGTGGCATGGGGGCTGAAGCCGACGACTTGCCATCTCTCAAATTTGATAACAGCCGCGCAGAAGGTAATATTTTAAATCAACAAGTGTTGCTTAGCGCATATGAACAAAGTTTTCAGCGCACAGGATAACAAAATACGAGTCTACTCAAATATTACATTATTGGAGCACTCACCCGCAATAGTGCGGGCACCCTTCAGGACACTCTTGTAATACATCTCGGGCGTGCGATACTCCTTGCCCGGCGGTGGCGTGTACGTCACAAGCTTCTCAGCATCCATCTTGCCCCAGTGCACCTTAGCACAGGCAAGGGCCCGACGGGCACCTTCAATACAGGCGGATCACTTGATGACCTCAACCCATGGACAAGCATCCACCAGCCGCCGCACCAGGCCGAAGTAGCTCCCAGGCATGGCCTCATTGGGCCACAGCCAAACAATGAGGCCCTTCATGGCCTGTTCGGCCACCTTGTGGAGCTCGACCAGCTGCTTCAGCTGGTCGCTAAGGGGCACCGGATGTCCGGCCTCAGCATACTGAGACCAGAAGACCTTCTCCGTCGAGCTCCCCTCCGCGGCCCTGTAGAAAGCGGCAACATCGGACACACTGCGGGGCAGATCTGCGAACGCTCCTGGAGAGCTCCGAATTCAGGTAGGTAATAGGTAATTCACATTCACATGCTTGCTTTGCATGAAAAATGCCTTACCCGCCGCTATTTTCTTCAACGCCTCGATTTCCTGAAGGGCCTTGTGGGCTTCGGCCTTAGCGGCTTTGGCGCTCTCAAGAGCCGATGCAAGCTCGGACTCTCGAGTCTTCGAGTTGCGCTCCAAACTCTCATGCTTTTCCATGAGAGCCTGGAGCTCTTGCTGTACCTCTGCCACCCGCGCCTCCTGCTTCTCTCGCCTAGCGCGCTCCGCGGCCGCATTATGTTCGGCCATGGACACCGCCTCCTTCAGGGTCGCCACCTCGTTCATGGCCCCTAAAGTACCCATGTTATCCTTGTCATTTCTCTTGCAACCAAATCATTTTCTGTAAGGTACAACTTTAATAAGGTGTTACTCACCTTCCTTGTCCTCGAGCTGCTTCTTGGCACGGCCGAGCTCGTTCTCGGACCGCTCGAGGCTTCGCTTCAAAGCATTGACCTCCGCAGTCAGTGCGGCAGAGGTCAGCAGCGCAGCCTGCAATCGCATATTGACATATTTATTAAGACTCCTGCGTATATCTTTTTAGATCCTCAGTCTGGCTTTTCTTTCCGAACACCGAACCGAGCATCAGGGGCTACTATCTATGCGGTACTATTTTACATATATTAATATTCTTACCTCAAAGCCTGTTAGAAGGCTGCTGCAGGCTTCGGTCAGCCCGCTTTTGGCGAGCTGAACCTTTTGAATCACCGCTCATGACAGTGCGGTGTTCCTCCTCGATGGAAGCGCCGTTGAGCGCCTCCAGCAAGTTATCCGGTGCCTCCGGTTGGACGGAGGCCGCTGGCGTCACGGTGTTGCCCTTCTTGCGAAGGGGCCGCCCGCCGGACTCCGGAACCACTGCAGGTTCCGGTGCGGAGTCCGGCACGAAGTCCGGGAGGTCGCCCTGTGGCACCTCCGGATCCTCCTCCTCCGGGTGGGTCCCCCTCTGGGATCCCACCTCGGCGTCGTCAGCGTCACGGGGGGAGGAGGCGGTTGGAAGTGAAGTACTGTTCACATCCGACGTGCCCAAGGACCCGCTCGACGAAGCGGGAAGATCGTCCTTGGGCGGACTGCAGGGTTGTATGCGGCGTTAGAAAGACACCATGTGGCAAAAAGAAAAATGAAGTCATTCGGGAGTCCGGATACTTACGATCTCGCCAGGGGCTTGGCCCTTGGAGGCCAATCCTCATCGTCGTCACCGGCGTTGGCGGAACAGTCCGGGGGAATAGTCCTTCCCTTCTTGGACCCTTCGGCCTCCCTCGTTGGGGAGGCCTTCCTTTTCTTCCCTCCCCCCACTGGGGGAGAGGCCTTCTTCTTCTCCTCCCCGTCCTCGTGGGAGGAGTCCGCCTCGGAGTCATCGGACACCTGAAAACGGGAACTCTTTCGAGTGCCCGTGGCCTCCTTCTTGGCCTTCTTCTCCGGCACCACGTGGGGTGCCGGAACCAGCAGCCCCGCTAAGCGGGTGTCCGCTGGGTCTTTTGGCAAAGGGGCCGGACTGTTAGTCTGCTCGGCCTTCTTCAGCCAGTCCTGTCAAAGGAGAGGGCGTTTAGATCCCGCATAGAGTCAAACTATGAAAAACAAGTGTCCCGTAAAGGGTAAAATCGCTTACCTCGCTAGCCTAGCGCTGCGAGCTGAATCCGCGATCTTCGGTAGCGGATGCGGGAGCCTCGGCGCCCTTAAACAGCACCTTCCAGGCATCTTCGTACCTAGTGTCGAAGAGCCCGCTCAAGGTTCGGTGCTGAGCCGGATCGAACTCCCACAATTTGAAGGCCCGTTGTTGGCACGGGAGAATCCGGTGGATGAGCATGACCTGGACTATGTTGACAAGCTTGAGCTTCTTGTTCACTAGCTTTTGAATACAGGCTTGGAGTCCGGTCAGCTCCTCTGAATCGCCCCAAGTCAGGCCACTCTCTTTCCAAGAGGTGAGCCGTGTGGGGATGCCAGATCTGAATTCGGGGGCCGCTTCCCATTTAGGGTCACATGGCTTGGTGATGTAGAACCACCCCGATTGCCATCCCTTGATGGTTTCCACGAAGGCGCCCTCGAGCCAAGTAATGTTGGGTATCTTGCCCACCATGGCGCCTCCGCACTCCGCTTGGCTGCCCTTCACAACCTTCGGCTTGACATTGAAGGTCTTGAGCCACAAGCCGAAGTGGGGCTGGATGCAGAGGAAAGCCTCGCACACGACGATAAACACCGAGATGTTGAGGATGAAATTCGGGGCCAGATCATGGAAATCCAGGCCGTAGTAGAACATGAGCCCCCGGACAAAGGGGTGAAGTGGGAAGCCCAGTCCGCAGAGGAAATGGGGAAGGAATACCACCCTCTCATGGGGCCTGGGGGTGGGGATGGGCTGCCCCTCGTCGGGGAGCCGGTGCGCGATGTCGCTGGACAGATATCCGGCGCTGGCGCAGCTTCTTGATGTGACCCTCCGTAACGGAGGAGGCCATCCACTTGCCTCCCGCTCCGGACATAGTTGGAGGAGGTTGAGGTGAGATGTGCGGACTTGGGCGCTGGAGCTCGAGTGCGCGGAGATGGATAAGCAAAGGAGGAAGAAGGCGTAGGTAAAAGAGGTGGATCCTTATCCCCTTATATATGGGCGGATGAAACTATGCGTCCCCACCGGCCTGATAAAACTCGCTTTTCTCCCAAGCGCCGCAATCAATGGCGCGGTTGGGTTACCCATGTCCGTATTGATGGGAATCCCGGAATAAGGGGAACACGATCTCTGCTTCGACAAGACGTGCCAAGGAAACCGCTTCGCTAAACGCGCTGAGGTGGTATAATAAAAACGATTCAAGTAAAGGCTTGGTTGTGGTGTGACGTCACGCCACGAAATACGTCAGCAGATTGAACTTGTGTTAATATTATTCTCTCTATGGTGGAATGTGGAATTTATTTTGCAGAGCCGGACACTATCCTGGTGTTCACAATCTTCTATAAATTATTCGGAGGAGGAACCCGCCTTGCAATGCCGAAGACAATATGTGCGCCAGACTCATCGTCATTGAAGCCTGGTTCAGGGGTTACTGAGGGAGTCCTGGACTAGGGGGTGTTCGGATAGCCTAACTATCATCATCGGCCGGACTCCAAGACTATGAAGATACAAGATTGAAGACTTCGTCCCGTGTCCGGATGGGACTTTCCTTGGCGTGGAAGGCAAGCTTGGCGATACGGATATGTAGATCTCCTACCATTGTAACCAACTCTGTGTAACCCTAGCCCTCTCCGGTGTCTATATAAACCGGATGGTTTTAGTTCGTAGAACCATAACAACAATCATACCATTGGCTAGCTTCTAGGGTTTAGCCTCCTTGATCTCGTGGTAGATCTACTCTTGTAATACCCACATCATCAATATCCATCAAGCAGGACGTAGGGTTTTACCTCCATCAAGAGGGCCCGAACCTGGGTAAAACATCGTGTCCCTTGTCTCCTGTTACCATCCGCCTAGACGCACAGTTCGGGACCCCCTACCCAAGATCCGCTGATTTTGACACCGACAGGGACCTTTTGTCCCGGTTGGTGCCACCAATCGGGACCAAAAGGCTTCCACGCGTCAGCAGTTCAGGGGTTGGGTTTTTTTTGAAAGGGGGGGGGGGTTGGGGGGTTTTTTTGGGGGGGGGGGGGTTTGTAGGGTTAATTTAGGGGTTTCATATATTATGTTAGCTCGCTAATGGAGATGAGTGTCCTCTCTTATCTCTGTGCTTGGTCGATGCTGTGTATAGAGATGACTCGACACGCTAGCTAGCTAGTAAGCAAATGAAGGAAACCATTAAGTACAGAAGATCGTCATGAACATATACATAGAGAGAAGTGATCGACCTCTCCTTTTCCGATAGATTGGTCGAACAACAAGTTTTTGTATATCTATCCGACGCTACTGGCTACATGTATATATAGACACACACACAATATAATATATCTTACGTCCCCTAACATCTGAACTCAACCTCCACGTGGTATTCTCCGTGTTTGTCGATGACATGGTCAAGAAAGAATCCCGACAATTCCTCTTGAATTGCTCGTATGTGATCTTGTGGTAGGAGTTCATCCCGCATCTGCCACATCTAATTTCAAGAAAGGGGTCAATACATATATATGAATGAAACTGAACACAAATGATGGTAATAAAATAAAATTGTGAATATTATTGCTTAAGCACTTCATATTGTTGTTTAGAGTAGCCCCGCTCACATGTGGTGTGTTGGATGAACTCACAAATGGACTATCCACACAAATCATTCCCGGGTTCCTGCCACAACCACTTTACAAGAAATAGAGGTCAATCAAACTGATAAGCAAGCATGCTAAATGGTATTGATGAAACTAGCTAGAATCAATGGGAGATGCGCGGGACTAGCTAGTAGCTAGTACTTACTTTCGGGTGGTCAAATCGCAGTTGCGCCAGCAGTCCCGGAGGTTGTGTGGTGAACTTTTTCCAAACTCTGCCAGACAAAGAAAACAACTACTTGATATCAGGAAATGAACAAAGTTGCTGATATGGTGCGATAATGATCGACTGAACTTACTTCTCGAGCATTTTAGTCATGGTCGCATACTCCACCGGATTTTTTCGTTTGGAGTCTATGACGGTTACTAGTCCCTGAGCTTAGTCTCTAGCAGAATAAAGTGGAAGCTGCACATGCATGCATAACTCATCAATTACATTACTATAACCTCGAGTAATAAGGGAAACCGAATATGTACAAGACAGTAACACTCACTTGTATTCATAAGGAAAGAGTATTGTAGCTTTGTTTTGATTTCGAAGTAACGATGCGAGCAACTTGGCCTCAGTTTGTCTGGCATCATGTTTAACACTCCATCCATCCATGAGATTTTTGTTAATGAACCCAATATCACCTACTTGTCTTTTCTTCAATTCGGCGATCTTCAATCTGCATAATATAGTGAGGATAATTATATATACATCCAATGAAAGAGCTAAGCTATATATAGAGACTTAACTAATTACAGAGAAGTAGTACTTACAGACAGTAGCAAGTGATGATTGTTTTATCGAGGGCCTTTTGATTGAAAAACTGGAAGAACTCCTCATATGGAACTAAGAACGGATCAATTCCAACGAGGCCGTGCTCCTCTTTAACCGATAGCGACAAAGTATTTTTCCCAGGCTTCCTACAGATGTCCATGTACCAATCATGGAATCTTCGCATCATCGTTGTTAGGGAAATACTAGGTCTGACTAGAGGCTTCCCGTGTTCGAATCTTAATGTGTCCACCTCCATTGTTTCGAAAATTATTGCATCGTCGTCGGTCATGTAATCTCCAGAATTGGTACCGGGCAGCATCCCCGGAAGATTAGTGACGATATCACTAGACACATTGAGCGGGGGGGGGGGGGGGGGGGGGGGGCGATTGCTTCGCTTGTTAGCCGAGCTGGGGAATTTGTTTCCCTTTTCTTCGTTCTGCTAGCCTTTGATCAGTTCAAGTACTTCCCGACCGCTCCGCTTCCTTATATGTCCTTTCAATGATGCGGTCATAGTTGGATTGCGGCAGAGGCGGTGATGGTCGCTGCAGGGCATCCAAAGTGCGCTTCACTTTCACCAGATCTACCTTCTCCGCCGGAGGTGGATGTTTCTTAGCTTTTACCGATTCAAAGAAGCCATTCACTTTGCCTTCACAGATCTTTTGGTTTTCCTCCTCGCTCCTCTCGTACGATAACTTCTCTAGAGGCTTGAGAGATGATGGACCGTATCTGTATTGCCTCCCGCCTCTGGCTGTACTGCTAGACACCAGAGCAGCCGAAGCGGTTGCGGTTGTCTTCTTTCGTTTCTTAAGAGGCAAAGCAGCCGGAGGCGGACTGCTATGACATGCCAGAGTAGCCGGAGAGGCATGTCTGTGTTCCGCCATCGCTTACGAGGCGATAAAGGAGGAGGCAGGCTGCTCGGATGCGCCGGAGCAGGCGGAGAAGGAGGCGGACTACTGCCGCCCTCACGCGTCGGAGGAGGTGGTGGAGTGCCCTGATCACTCGCCGGAGGAGGAGGAGGAGGCGGAGGAGGCGGAGTGCCCAGCTAACTATCAGGAGCCGTGAAGTTCAGAAGCTTGATGTGCTCCTTCCGCCATAGACACGGAGTATGCATAGCAAGACCCAGCTGAGTCTCCCCATCACCTGTAGGGTGGTCAAGCTGGAGCTCCTCAAATCCCTCCGTTATTTTGTGCACCATCACAACAGCATAGCCTTGTGGAATCAGACGGCAGTGAAAAGTTTCTCCGACTGAAGAAGGGAACACAGAGCCGACAATCGCCTTGACTTTGAGCTGATCCCATTGCGTCATAAGGTGACACTGTTGTGAATCTGGGATAAAATCCATGGGATAGCTAGGACCCGTCAAGTCAGGCTGCTGAACAAGCTCAGTGGAAGCCACGCTGCTTCTCCGCTGAGATGGCTGGGTAGCTTCTGGGGTAGCATCTTGGGCAGGATCTCGCACCTGCTAGTTCTCAACATCTCATTCCTCTAGCTTTCTTACCCTTGCCTTAAGCTCCTGCAGTTCACTCTGCTCCACTTTCCTCCTCCTCTCTTTGGTTTTGTAACTGCCTGCGTCGGGAAACCCAATCTTCAATGCAACGGAGCCTGGCGTGCCTCGTGTTCGTCCAGGGTGCTCAGGATTCCCGAGGGCCCTTGTGAGCTCGTCGTTCTCTTTGTCGGGAACGAACTTCCCTTCCCGCACTTCGGTGATTGCTTTCCAAAGCTTCGTGACGGGTGTTGCACGTTGCTCGTCCGTCTAGCAGCACATCCCTGTTTCAGGGTCCAATGTTCCACCAGCCCAGAAGAACCAAGTCGTACAATGGTCTGGCCAGTGCAATGTCTCTGGTTCGACCCCTTTAGCAATCAGGTCCCACTTAGCCTTGTCCCACAACGGCCGGGCTTTGAGGTAGCCACCTGACCCCATGCAATGGTAATGCTCCTCCTTTAGCAATCTAGAGTCTTGACTTGGTCGACATACGTTGTTTTCAACTCATTCTTCCACCTTCTGAATAGATCTTCCATCTTCTTGAGAGCATAGGACTTGATCAATGGCTCTATAACTGGATTCTCCGGATCCTCCTCTTCCGGTAGGGTGAAATTTACCTTTAGCGCTTTCCAAAGATCTTCTTTCTGTCTATCTTCGACAAAACAGACTTGAAGAAGCTCTTCCTTCTTAGGCTCATTCCATAGCTCGATGCCGATCGGGATCATGTCCCTAACAAGAACCCCGCACTGAGCAGAAAATGCTTCCTTGGTCCAGAGGGGTTTAATCGGTTGGCCATGGCGCGCGATTTCTGTGATCGTGAACCTTTCATCCGGGCGCAACTTTTTCTTCGGGCCTCGTTTCTTTACTGAAGTATTGCTTGATCCGGAGGGCTATATAAAAGAAGAAAGAAGAGTTAATATATGTACATACCAAAACAATTAATGCATCAATTAGCTAGTCAGCACAGGTTGGCCATCGCGTGCGATTGCTGAAATTCGTACCAAAAGGCGAATTATCCTATCCGGGACTCCGTTCCAAAACAACTTTGGAGAAATTCATACCATCATGCCCCGGTTACTTCCGGCTAATGATGAAGCCATGGATTTCTTCAATAGTTTGACACTAGGCGACCTCTCGACCCCTCGGCGATCCTCGACCCCTCGACCCCTCGACGACCCTCGACTCTCGACCCCTCGGCGACCCTCGACCCTCTACCCTAGTTCACGACCCTCGACCGCTCGATGATCCATGATCCTCTACCCTAGTTCCCAACCCTCGACCCTCTCATGTCACGTTTGTCTAGTGTCAAAGGATTTAACAAAACCATGTCTTCATCATTAGGCGAAAGTAACAGGCGCATGATGGTACGAAGCTCTCCAAAGTTATTTTGGAACGGAATCCCAGATAGGATAATTCTCTTTTTGGTACAAAGTACAGCAAGAGCCTTCCGAATATCGCTATTTGGAAGGCCTGTGCTGAAATTTGTACCAAAAGGCGGATTATCCTATCCAGGACTCTGTTCCAGAATAACTTTGGAGAACTTTGTACCATCATGCCCCGGTTACTTCCGACTAATGATGAAGCCATGGATTTCTTCAATACTTTGACACTAGGCAACCTCTCGACCCCTCGGCGATCCTCGACCCTTGAACACTCGACCCTTCGACGACCCTCGACCCTTGAACCCTCGGCGACCCTCGGCCCCTCAACGACCCTCGAACCCTAGAACCCTAGAACCCTCGAACCCTCAACCCTCGACCGGCCACGACGACCCTCGACCCCTCTGTGACCCTCGTGACCCTCTAGCCTAGTTTCTGACCCTCGACCCCTCAGTGATCCTCGACACCCCTCGTTCTTGATAAAAAGAAGAAGAAGAAGAAGAAGAAAAAGAGGAGAAAAAAAAAGAGAAGAAGAAGAAGAAAAAATAGAAGAAAAAAAAAGAGGAGAAGAAGAAGGAAAAGAGGAGAAGAAGAAAAAATTTCTATTTTTTCTTCTTCTCCTCTATTCCTTCGTCTTCTTCTTTTTTTTCTTCTACTTCCTGTTCTTATTTTTTCTCCTCTTCTTCTCCTTCTTCCTTCTTCCTCTTTTATTCTTTTTCCTTATTTTCCTTCTTCCTGGACGACCCTAACCCTAAATAGTACAACTTCCTTGACGTTCCGGGACGCCTCTCTCATGAACAAAAAAAATCTATGAATAAAAAAACATCATATTCTATGAACAAAAAACATCATATTCCATCCACATCCATGCATACATCATATATATGATCATGTATGAACAAAAAAAATTCATATGATCATCTATGAAAAAAACATCATATATATATATGCATAAAAAAACATTACATCAACATATATGCAAAAAAAGATCATATATATACCCATACATCAACATATATACATGAACGCATATGAAAAAAGCACCACATCCATGAAAAAAAACATCATACCACGGTGGCGGCGGTAGGGGGGGCGTGGCAGGGGCGCGGGGGCTCACTATGGGCGGCATCGGCGACGGCGAGGTCGGGGCCGGCCTGAGGCAGAGGCGGTGGCGCGCGGGGCAGGGGACGGCATCGGGGCGACGCAGGGCAGCGGTGGTGTCGAGGCGGCGAGATCGGGGCAGCGGTGGCGCGGGTCGGCGACGGTGTCGGGGCGGCAACGACGTCAGGGCGGCGCGGTGAGGTGATGATGACGATGCAGGGTGGCGCGTATTACTGCACTCATCGACCGCTATCCAGCATGCATCTAGAGTATTAAGTTAAAAACAGAGTAACGCCTTAAGCAAGATGACATGATGTAGAGGGATAAATTCATGCAATATGATAAAAACCCCATCTTGTTATCCTCGATGGCAACAATACAATACGTGCCTTGCAACCCTTTCTGTCACTGGGTAAGGACACCGCAAGATCGAACCCAAAGCTAAGCACTTCTCCCATTGCAAGAACTACCAATCTAGTTGGCCAAACCAAAAAGGATAATTCGAAGAGACTTACAAAGATAACTTAATCATACATAAAAGAATTGAGAGAAGAATCAAATATTTTCCATAGATAATAATGGATCATAAACCCACAATTCATCGGTCTCAACAAACACACCGCAAAAAGAAGATTACATCGAATAGATCTCCACGAGAGAGGGGGAGAACTTTGTATTGAGATCCAAAAAGAGAGAAGAAGCCATCTAGCTACTAGTTATGGACCCAAAGGTCTGAAGTAAACTACTCACACTTCATCGGAGGGGCTATGGTGTTGATGTAGAAGCCCTCTGTGGTGGATGCCCCCTCCAGCGGAGCTCCGGAACAGGCCCCAAGATGGGATCTCGTGGATATAGAAGGTTGCGGCGGTGGAATTAGGTTTTTGGCTCCTGTTCTGATCATTTGGGGATACGTAGGTATATATAGGAGGAAGGAGTATGTTAGTGGAGCGTTAGGGGGCCCACGAGGCAGGGGGCTGCGCCTAGGGGGGGGGGGCGCCCTCCACCCTCATGACCTCCTTTGGCACTTCTTGGAGTAGGGTCTAAGTCTCCCGGATCACGTTCGGTGAGAAAATCACGTTCCCGAAGGTTTCATTCCGTTTGGACTCCGTTTGATATTCCGTTTCTTCGAAACACTGAAATAGGAAAAAACAACAATTCTGGGTTGGGCCTCTGGTTAATAGGTTAGTCCCAAAAATAATATAAAAGTGGAAAATAAAGCCCAATATAGTCCAAAACAGTAGATAAAGTAGCATGGAGCAATCAAAAATTATAGATACGTTGGAGACGTATCAGGCATCCCCAAGCTTAATTCCTGCTCGTCCTCGAGTAGGTAAATGATAAAAAAGAATTTTTGATGCGGAGTGATACTTTGGCATAATTTCAATGTAAATCTTCTTAATTGTGATATGGATATTCAGATCCGAAAGATTCAAGACAAAAGTTCATATTGACACAAAAATAATAATACTTCAAGCATACTAATCAAAGCAATCATGTCTTCTCAAAATAACATGGCAAAAGAAAGTTCATCCCTACAAAATCATATAGTTAGGCTATGCTTCATTTTCGTCACACAAAGATGTTCCCAACTTCTATACCCCCGATGACAAGCCAAGCAATTGTTTCATACTTAAATAATCTCAAACTTTTTCAACCTTCACGCAATACATGAGCGTGAGCCATGGATATAGCACTATGGGTGGAATAGAATATGATGATGGGGATTGTGTGGAGAAGACAAAAAGGAGAAAGTCTCACATTGATGAGGCTAATCAACGGGCTATGGAGATGCCCATCAAATGATGTCAACATGAGGAGTAGGGATTGCCATGCAACAGATGCACTAGAGCTATGAATGCTCAACAAAAGAAAACTAGTGGGTGTGCATCCAACTTGCTTGCTCATGAAGACCTAGGGCATTTGAGGAAGCCCATCGTAGGAATATACAAGCCAAGTTCTATAACGAAAAATTACCACTTAGTATAAAAAGACAACTTATGAGACTCACTACATGAAGAACAAGGTGCTACTTTGAATCACAATATGTGAGACTCACTACATAAGGAACAAGGTGCTACTTTGAAGCACAAGTGTGGAAAAAGAGATAGTAGCATTGCCCCCTTTTTTTGGGCCTTTCTTTTTTTTCTTTTGTCCTTTCTCTCTTCTTTTTTTTATTTGGGTAATGTTCTAAAAATAATGATCATCACACTTCTATTGATTACAACATAAGGATTACAACTCGAAACTTAGAACAAGATATGACTCTATATGAATGCCTCCGGCGGTGTACTGGGATGGTGCGATGAATCAAGAGTGACATGTATGAAAAATAATGCATGGTGGCCTTGCCACAAATACGATGTCAACTACATGATCATGCAATGGCAATATGAAAAAAGTAATGTATGTCATGATGATGATGGTGGAAGTTGCATGGCAATATATCTCGCACTACTAGGAAAAGGCATACTAATGGCGCACCTAATTTGGCCATTAATGGCGCATTAGTGGTGCGCCATTAGTGCCACGCCATTAGTATATTTTACTAATGGCGCACCACTGGTGCGCCATTAGTATCTGGTATACTAATGGCGGACCACAGATGCGCCATTAGTATATACAACAGTGCGCCATTAGTATGCCTCCCAGGGGGCCATGTATACCCAGGTGCTTTGGCATACTAATGGCGCACAACAACGAGATGCGCCATTAGTAACTTCGGCATACTAATGGCGCACTGTTTAATGATGCGCCATTAGTATCCTTTGGCATACTAATGGCGCACTGTGATGTGATGCGCCATTAGTATGAATATTAGGTTTTTTATTTTTTTAATTTTTTGTTTTTTGCACAGGTGACAAAATGTATAATTGGACGAAATATAGACAGCACACATCAACAACAGATTCATCGAATACAATAGAAGATTAGTCTCTGAATACAATTCATCATATTAGTCTCCGAATACAATTCATCATATTAGTCTCCGAATTGAAAAGACCGAACAAAGATAGAACATTATATTACAAGTCTCGAGACCGCGAGTAGCGAGTTTGTCTTCACATTACAAGTCGATATCGATCATCTAAACTACCATCACATAGAAGAGAGCTGCGGTCATCACGATGAGCATCATCACGATGAAACTCGTCTTCATCCGGTTCCTCCAACGCTCCCTCCCCTCTCCCGCTAGATAGTGGGCGTATCTAGATTCAGCCTCGGCCCTAGTGGTGTACCCTTTGTAACTGGTACCGCTGAATCGGTGAACCTGTCTCCGACACTCCTCCTAGTCGTCCTAGACTCCAGGAACCTTACCCTTGTACACGACATACGACGGCATCGCTATGCACTAGCCAAACGAAACGTTAGTACCAATTCACAGACAATACATAAGCAATATATAAGTATGCAACAGAACGATTGGAAGAGAAAAGCAAGACATTAATAGCATCGATTACATCTAAGTTGAACGACTCTCGAAACCAAAGAGACATACTACAAGTTCATTAAAGTTTAATTACAACATGAGCCAATCGATGTTTCAGAACTAGACACAGCATCACTGCTTTCGACTCGACTCAAGGGACCGGAGCGTGGATGAAGCCGCCGTCTATCGTGGGAGTCATGAAATAACGGGCGTTGTCGGCCTGCATTTGTAGCATTGTGTCGATGTCACTGTTGGACGGTTGATTTCTGAGGTAGAACTGCCCCGAGGTACGAAGGACATCTTGATGGATGATTTCCGCAAACTCCGACTGAATGCGAAAGAATTCTTGTCTGATGTCCGCGTCCTGGATTGCCGACACGCTCGCGGCCCAATCTTTGAGTTTACTCGGTAGCAGAAGTTGATGATGGTCCCGTACGATCGCCCGCATGTGATGGATGGAGTAGTAGGCACCCTTCTGACCGCCAGGCGGCTGCTTGACGCAGCAGAACGTCGTATTGTGGGAGAACACGTGCTTGCCATACTTATGAATAGGCCTGGTGAAGGTGCCTCCAGATTTGGCGTAGCCGGGGAGAACATCATCAAGAACCTTCTTGACATTTGTGTAGTCTACGTTCGACTGACGGTCCGGGTCAAAATACGTGGCCATGGAATATTTGGGGCTTAGGAGGATGAGCGTGCAATGTGTGTCACTGCAGAAAACACGGAATGTTAAAAGAAAAACGATAGAAATCTAAGAATTCATATGTTACGGGCCGGTTGAGGGGAGGACTTACTCGGGAAAGTAAGGCACGAGGAAGTTATCCTTATCTTGGTTTGCCAGAATGACGCCTTCGAGGTAAGAACTCGCGACTTGCCGGTCCCTAGCGCTGCCCAAGATCTTGGCACGCATGTAGAAGGGGTCGACTATCACGATGTCCGGGGTCTTGTCGCGAATGATCCGCATCTCCATACTCAGCGAAAATAGCCGAACGAAGGTGTAGTGCAGCGGATGAAGGTTCAACATAGTGTGGATGTCATCAAACCGCAGGACGATCGTACCCCCGATGGAGTTATCCACAAAGCCCTTGCCCTCTGGCACCTTGGCCGCGAAAACCGGGTATGCCACATCCTTCTCTCTGAGACGCTGCTTCTCCAAAGAAAGAACACTGTCATGCAGACTCCGCATAGCACCAGTTGCAGCATTGAGCATATTTGTCGGTAGCATCGCCCTACCCACCACATGCACCCTCTTTGAGATATCCTTAGGTGAAGGTGGCCCGTCCTGAGCACGGATCATACTCGGTGCCGGTTGGCTCGCACCCTTGTTAGTCTTTCTTTTGCGTGCCTTCTTCTTCTCCTGTAATGGGACCGAGTTCTGCTCACAGACCGCCTTCTTGAGTGTGTTTGGGCTGATAATATTTCGCACCTCGCCTATCTGAGGCTCGGTGAAGTCGGCAGCTGGAGGCGTCTCCTGAGAGCTGAACGACAGACGACGCCTGTTGCAACTTGGCTTCTCCGCGGTACCAGCTAGATCGCGCACGTCTTTTGTTGGGTTGGGTTCTTGAGAAGGAGGCCCCATGAAGTCGCCATCGTACCCATGTTCGGCAAAGTACTGATCGACGTTGCCAAATGTATCGTCGCCGTTGTCGTTCTGATCCTGTGCCATATGCATGTTTGGATCCAGTGGCATAGGGATGTCCGGCACCGTTGCGGCGGTCTTGCCATGGGGCCGACTTGGCGCCGGCATGACTGGCGGTGTTGTCTTTGGGGTGGTGTCCCCCGCCCCCAAACGAATCTGGCTCTTCGGCCAAAGCAGGGGCCAGCTCAGGCAGGCGCTGAGGGTCATCACGTCATCATCGTCGGCCCCGACGGGTCGAATCGGAGGTAACAACTCATCGCAGCCTGGCAGCACCCGAACCAGTTGAACCCTAAACAAGTTGGGTGGCATCTGGGTACCGTGGAACAAGGGGTTGCCCGGTTGAACGATTTTGCCCTTGGTGACATCGACCAACTCGTTGTTCATGAAGTGCAGGAGAGTGCACGGAACGTCGGCGGTGCCCTGCGAAAACATGTAGGGCATCAGGGATGCCCAGTCAAAGGCAAGGAGATGAAGTCCTCGGCCGAGAGAGGCTTAATTAGTTACCGTGATGATGGCGTCGAGCTCGGCTAATGTCGAGGCACCGCCAACGGCGGGCGTGCCGTTGACGGAGGGGCCGCTTGCTGCAGAGGTGCCGGCCGGCGTACACCCGGGTGCATTAAGCTCCCGTGCCGGCGTTGAAGACACCAATGCCGCCTCCGCCGGAGACACCAATGGCCCCGCCATCGCATTCTGCAAGTTGCTGGCCGTGAAACTAGGAATCAGGGGCGGCCCTTGTTGGCCACCCGCAATCCACGCACTCAACCCCTCGATCAAGGTAGGCACAATGGCGGTGATCGTCGCTCCGAGTTGTTGTTGCACTTGCTCTTGGACAATCTCTGGAATCCGCGCCACCTGTGCCTTGAGTTCTTGAACCTCGCGCGCCTGGCTTTCCGAGCTGGTCTTTTTCTCCTTTCGCCCACCATTGTTATAGTATGACAACCATTTTGTCGACAAGCCTTTGCCGGCCACACGACCAGCTGACGTCGGCTTACTGAGCTTATCCTTGTTCTTCATTACATTCAATGCCCTATTTAGAGTGGTGTCCCAAGGGTTGCTCTTAGTCAACCCCGCGCTACTGCTTTCAGTCGCCTGCGGAAGGAATGTGAACCATTTAGAAATTTGGCTTCATTAATTAGAATGCAACCATATGGAGCTAATTACGCGGGGGTGTATTCCTTACCAGAACAAGCTCAAGCGCCCTGGTCTTCGGATCCGTGGTAAGCTCCTTTGTTTTCGGGTCCTTCTTGTACCGGGCCCTAACAAAGTTCCTGGTCTGCTTGTCACCGTATTTATCGAAGAGGGGCGGTAGGCCTTGCTCGTCACGGTCCGCCTCCTCCTTGTCCCATATAGGCTCCGCCACTCTGTAACCGCCGGGACCGAGTGTGTGTTCCCCTAAGTTTAGCTCCCGCATTTCTTTCCCCCACTGACTTGATTGGGAGTTTGCGGTGCTCGAGCAATTGATCTTGACGTCGTTGTAGTCATCTTCGGTGATCGAAGGATTTTTCTCCTTGATCTTCTCATAACTCTCACCTTTCTCGATCATTCTCTTCACATTGCTTTTCCAAGTAGACAGGGCCTTGCTCATCTTCGTGAGGGCAACATTGTTCACTTTATTCCCTTTGAGGCTTGTGTTTTCAAATTCAGCGGGGAACTTGTATCGTTCGTGCAGCTTCGTGAAGAGGAGGTTGCGCAAATTCCCTTAGTCAGGATGCCTCAGGTTCTCGGTATTGATCGAGACGGTGCTCCGGAGAATGCACCCGAGCTGAAGCGAGTACCCCTTGACTATTCGTTCGGGCGCCGTTGGATTCCCGTCGGAGTCCACTTCAGTAACTTCCTCCTTGAGTGTGCGGAGCACGGTCGGGCGCCGGTCCTTCCGTTGCCTCTTCGGTTGGCTGCCATCTGTGCGTGCGCCGCCATCATCAGTGGTGGCATCCTCGGCGGCACCATCAGTGGTGGCATCAGTGGGGTCATCCTCGGCGGTACCATCAGTGGTCTTAGGATCGGTGGGGAAGGCGGCGTCCTCATACAAGTGAGGTTGTTCCTCCATCTCCTGGGACAGCTTCCAGAATGCCTTGCCGCCCGAACCCCCGGCCACATCGTTGTTGGCCATGTTTCTCTCTAAATAGGAACAAAGTTTGGTCAAAAAGTTGGTTATTGTCAAGGAACAAGATCATGGTCTCATCATTTAGGGTTTGTCGACACCGAGGCATCCTAAAAGCTAAGCTTTTATCATTGAGGGTTTTTCGACGCCAAGGCACCCTAAAAGCCTAAGCTTTCATCATTAGTCACAAGTACCCCGGCCCATGCATTAGTCACAAGTACCCCATATGTCCTATTTTTAGCAAAGTCATGCTAAAATTCACGGAAAATTTCAGCATGACCTTTGCTGAAAATAGGACATATGGAGTACCCGAATTTGCTGGAACGGAAGTTAATCGACATTCCAGCAAACTCAAGGGCCTCTCGGGTGGACAAGGCAAAAAAGGCCTCCATCACAACATGGAAAATACATTGGCATGTGAAGAGGTGAAACAATATATGCATCTCCAAGCAGTATCATTCAACATTTTGGACAAACCACTACAAGCAATACTGGATCAGATACAAGAAGAATGTGAGAAAATGCAGACAAATACTAACAGATTGAGGTGTTTAACTTGTGGTGCTCTCTGTGCTATTAACATTTCAAGTCAAAACCTTTTCTGGTTAGTAAGTGTTTCTTGAGCATATGTATGTAGTAAGTGTTTCTGCTCTCAGTGTTTCACAACACATATTTTAGCTACCTAGTACCAGTGCTATTACCCAGCAGTTAATTAGCTTTTGCTTTTGCTTTTCAGTGCCAAATTCTAGCTAGTACCAGCAAATTAACATCTAGCAGCAATCATTTTCAAATATATATACACTGGACATTTTAATATTAACCTAAGGAAAAATGAATAGTTAGGTTAATTACCCACTGTTAGTTATTCAGTCTGATGCTTTGTTCTACACTTTGATGCAAATTAGTATATAGAAGAAGCTATTTACTAGCAGTACCATATATAAAAGACATTCAGTCTGATGCTATTTACTAGCAGTACTAGCAGTTTTTCTTCTTCTTCAATAACTGTATTGTCCATCAGACTGTATTGGCCATATATAAAAGACATTCAGTCTGATGCTATTTACTAGCAGTAGTAGCAGTTTTTTTTCTTCTTCATTAACTGTACTAGCAGTTTTTTTTCTTCTTCATTAACTGTATTAGCTAATTACTAGCAGTACTAGCACTTGGATCATATGCTAACGCTACATTGGTACATCATCATGCTGGGTAATATTAAACCCAAGAAACTTTATAATCAACCCAAGATACATCAACTACTGCACTGTCCTGCCTAATAAAAACAGTCATGCTAGCATATAGTATATAAATCTGAATTTGTGTTTACAAGAAGAGTGCCCATTGCAATGTAAACCTGAGAACACAACTCACCTCAAGTGCAGGATATAGCAGACACCTACTTCTTCAGTCAAGTGCAGTAAAAGACCGTTTGCAGAACCTGTTTAGTCAGAGTTGAACATTAGAATCCATACTATGCTCTACTATGCTTGTAAAGGAACACCTGCTAGCTAGCTGCTGTCGAGTTGCCAGCATTCGTCGTCAGTGAAAAAATAAATGAAGAAGAAAAAAAGCATGCATGCACTGGTTTGCCAAAACAGAGCACTTTAGTCCTCTGTTTTTGCTAACTGCTACACATACCCCCAAGTGAACCACCACAACATCTAAAAGCTAACAATTGTTTTTGCTTATATAATCAGACTTTTTGTGCTAAAAAAACCATAGAACAACTGCTCCAAATTTCTAAATAAACTGCCATTTCATTTTATTCAATAATGAACTGTACTCTTTATGGGGTTTTTAGTTAAATGCAGAAAATCCAAAGTTAATTCCGCCGGGCTTTTCTATGTTTTTTTATACATAACTGCTAAAACCCTAGGAGTTAACCGAGCCACGAACAGAATGTGGACTTAAAAAGAGAGAGTCACGGACAGTGACATGATACATTTTCATAAAATTAGCCAGTTTTACTTATGGTGCACAAAGGAACAAGTTATGGTAAGTAGAAAAGAATGCAGAAGGCACATATTATGGTAAGTAGAAAAGAATGCAGAAGGCACATCGCATGAAGTTCTTTCTCGACTCAAGAATGCAATTCTATGAATATAAGTCCAAGCATATAATCCATGAAAATTGCATTTCTAGATTGATAAAAAATATTAGTAAGAAACATGGTTTAGGTGTCTTGTATGAAATCCAACATAAATATCATCTAAAACAGAGAATTGCACAAATAAATATCCTCAACTGTGGTTCTGGGCCTTATAAAAACTATTTTGTTGGGCAAATCCACTTGTGTTGTCATGGAGTGTACAAGCACGCTAATGACGTGCTTTTGTTTGGTACTTTGGTGCATGAAAGTCTGAAACCATCAACCAAATCAGCAACATTTCAGAAGCTACATTTCCTTCAAAATACATTTGAGAATCGCACTAATTCTTTTTCATGCAAGCATGTTCCAGTGGTAGTTAGCCTGTTTGACAATCAAATTATAGGATTAATAGCTAAAGTGTTCAATTATGCCATGATGACATGTTTCAGTATAAACAAGGTAGCAGTCCTCCCCAAGTAAAGTTATCAAGTCAAATTGTTCATGGTGCACTGGCAATTCAGCTGAATTCAGAAACACCGCAACCGCCACCAAAATCCACCCAGTCAACCTGAATTTCGCAGCTCACGGATTTGTTGCAGCCCTGACGCCGTAAATTTCGCAAGATGTCTGTACATGTACAAGGCAGTAGAGCGCAATTCCACGGGGTTGACGGACCATACCTGGAGGTAGAGGAAGGGGTCGGCGACGAAGTTGCTGGGGTAGCCGGTGTCGGTGGCGGAGGCGCAGGTGAGCATCGGGTTGGCCACCGGCCACGCGGAGCCGTTGGCGCTGCTCTTCCCTTCCTGCGTGAACGAGGCGACGACCACCCAGAAGTAGGCGCCCCCGACGAGTGCGGCGGCCGCGGCCGCGGCGAGCAGGAGAGGCGTTGAGGCGTCGGGGCGTCGAGGCGGCGAGGTGGCGTCGGGGCGGCGTCGAGGCGGCGGGGCAGCAGCGTCGGGAGAGGAGAGGGGAAGGGGATCGAGGGCGAGGGCGAGGGAGAGAGAGGGGATAGGTTTGGGCCGGGGAGGAAATATGGATGGGGGCGGCACAATACTAATGGCGCACCACCCCTCGCTGCGCCATAAGTACATCCATACTAATGGCGCACCTCACCCTGGTGCGCCATTAGTATGTTTTTTTGATTTCTGCTCGAGCCAACAGGTTATCTTCCACCTGACCTGATCCACATCAAGTTCCCTCTACTAGCTCGACTGGTCAGCAGCTAGTTCTCACACCAGGAGGTCCTGGGTTCGATTCCCAGGCTCCACAATTTTTTTTATGCATTTAAAATGCTGTTTGATAGTTATTTGTGTTTAAATATGTTCAAATTGTTTAAATCATAACAGTAATATTTTTTTATAAGACAGTAATGATTTTTTTAAAAAATATCATCAAACAGTAATGCTGGTGTAGCGGGGGAGGGTGCGGGGGGTGCGGGGGGTCGGCGGCGGCGGTTGAGTAGGGGAGGGGTGTGCGGGGGGTCGGCGGCGGCGGTTGAGTAGGGGAATCGAGGGTGCGGGGGGTCGGCGGCGGCGGCCGGTGGACCGGGGGGTGCTCGGCGGCGAGGGGGACTGGATCTGGCGAGGTGGGATAGCAATCGAGATGGAGGGGATCGAGATCGAGTGTCCATGAAATTTAAAAATATTCATGATAGTTCAAAAAGTGCCCATGAAATACAATCAAGAAATGAAGGCTACGATTTAAATACAATCGATCTTAGCTAGCTATCTGTTCACAATCTTCTTGCCCTTCTTTTTTGCAAATGGAGTTCTTCTGTGGAACGGACGTCCTTTAGGTAGGGTGGTCCTGCTTCTTCTTGTGGTGTATGCTGCTACTTCATCATCGTCGTCATGTTCGATCCTCGGGTCGCCGTACTTGTCGAAGTCTTGCTCATTGGCTACTCCATCCATTCCGATGATCTTCCTTTTGCCTCTCCTCACGACAACACGACTGGGCTTTGACGGGTCGGTAATGAAGAAGCATTGGTCAACTTGGGAAGCCAGTACCCATGGCTCATTTTTCGCGGTGACGTTTGCGCCCGCGGTCTTGGATTTGGCTTCGGGTATAACCGTGGTGGTGAAATACCGGTCTTCTTTTAGGACGCTCTTCGCCCATCTGACACGGAACATCGGGACCTTCTCTCCAGCGTAGCTCAGCTCCCAGATCTCCTCGATCCTTCCGTACTATCTGTCCTTGTCATTACCGGTGTAGGATTCCATCGTTACCCCGGAGTTTTGATAACCATCGCTCTTCATGTCCTTGGCCTCGGTGTAGAATGTGTAGCCGTTGATATCGTACGCCTCATAGGTCATCAGGTTGTGCTCGGCGCCCTGTGACAAGGCGAATATGAGTTGTTCTTCCGCGGAAGAATCCTCATGTAAAGGGTACGACAGAAGCTTCTGCTTGAACCAACGCGTGAAACATGAGTTGTGCTCTTTGATTATATCTCCGTCCGTCCTCTGTTGGCCTCGGTCATTGTACGTCTTCTTAATAAAGGTTTTGTGCTCTACCACCCAAGGATCGACCACGTCTATGTGTTGTAGCGCGACTAGGTTTGCTCTTTCAAAGTCGGCGAGTCGACCCTCTAAGTCGACATGCATTTCGCGGCGACCCTCACGGTGACCCCATCCAGCGAGCTTGCCCAGGTGCCTGTTGATGGGCAAACCAACGGGGTTCTCGATGCCTAGATAATTCGTGCAGTAGGAGATGCACTTTCGGTCAGAAAGCCCCTGGCTATACTTCCCTCTGGACGTGACATGTTGCGAACGTATCCTTTGATGACACCATTCATCCTTTCGAACGGCATCATGCTATGCAGGAACGTCGGCCCGAGTTGGATGATATCCTCCACTATATGGACCAGCAGATGCACCATAACGTCGAAGAATGTGGGCGGGAAGTACATCTCAATCTCGCATAGTATCACCATGATCTCTTCCTGTAGCCTTCTGAGTTGCCTCACGCCAATCGACTTCCGAGAGATGACGTCGAAAAAGTTGCATAGGCCAAATAGCGTTTCACGGACGTGCGCGTCCATGATCCCACGGATTGCAACTGGAAGTATCTGCGTCATCAGCACGTGACAGTCGTGAGACTTCATCCCACTGAACTTCTGCTTCACTGGGTCTAGGTATCTGCTTATCTTCCCCGCGTAACCGTAAGGAAGTTTTACTCCTAGGAGGCAGGTGAAAAACTGCTCGATATCCTCCTGACTTAGAGTGAAGCACGCGGGAGGGTAGTCATTTCCGGTCTTCTTGGCCTTTTTGCCTTTGCGATGACTTTCTGTGTCCTGCTTCGCCTCATCATCATCATCATCATCATCATCATCATCATTAGCGTGAAGCTCCTGCCTGATGCCCATTTATTTCAAGTCTGCCCTTGCTTTCGGCCCATCTTTGGTCCTCTCTGGCATGTTGAGCAGGGTACCAAGCAGACTCTCGCACACGTTCTTCATGATATGCATGACATCAAGGCTGTGAGGCACACGGTGGATCTTCCAGTACGGCAAGTCCCAGAAAACAGACCTTGTTTTCCATACCTTCAGCAGCGGCTCTGGTGCCTTTCGCTTCTTTCCTGGCTCTGGCGCCTTTTGCTTCTTTCCCGGCAGTGGGCAATCTTTCCAATTTTTCAATAGCTTGTCTATTTCCTCGCCGCTCCTCGTACACGGGCATTTTCGGGGTTCGGTTTCACCATCGAACAAATCCTTGCATTTCCTCCACGGGTCATCGTCGCGAAGCCACCTTCGATGTCCCATGAACACAGTTTTCGAAGACCCGGGATCTCTATCTAGCTGGCGATACATTGTGTCATCCATGCACCTTACGCATCCAGAAAATCCGTGGACTACCTGCCCCGCGAGATATACGTAACCGAGATAGTCATGCACCGTCGTGAGCAGTGCGGCTCTCATAGGGAAATATTCTTTCTCTGCGGCGTCCCACGTATTGGCTGGCATTTTCCACAGCGTGTCAAGCTCCTCTTTCAGCAGCCCCAGATACAGATGGATGTCGTTCCCTGGTGGTTTCAGTCCTTCAATTAGCATACTCATGTGAATGTACTTCCTCTTCATGCACAACCAAGGGGGAAGGTTGTACATCCACACAAACACAGCCCAGGTGCTATGTGTGCTTCTCTGGCTGCCAAACGGATTGACTCCATCGGTGCTCGCGCCCAGCACGATGTTCCTTGGATCGTTCCCAAATTCTAGGTCTTCGCAGTTCAACGCTTGCCACTGGCTCGCATCCTTAGGGTGACTCAGCATCTTGTCTTTTTTATCTATCTCCGGATCATTTGCGTCATCTTATCGCTTCTTCTCCTCCCTATCCGCGTGCCAACGCAGGAGCTTTGCTACCTTAGGGTCCGTGAAATACCGCTGCAGACGAGGAGTGATCGGAAAGTACCACACCACTTTTCGAGGAGCTTTCTTCCTCTTCTTGTATCGAGTGACGCCGCACACCAGACATATGGTAGCCTCCGCGTGCTCGTCCCGATAAATGATGCAATTGTTCATGCACACATGGTATTTCATGTGCGGTAAATCCAGAGGACACACGATTTTCTTCACCTCCTCCAAACTGGTCGGGCACTTGTTCCCCTTGGAAGACGTTCGTGCCAGAATGACATGTTCTCATCGAAGCATGCGTCGGTCATTTTGTGTTTTACCTTCATCTCTAGAGCCATGAGCGTTACTTTCAGCGGGTATCCTCGGGCCTGCATCCTTCATACAATGGAGTAACCGCGTCTAACTCAAGTTGATCCATCTTGGCTTTCTCTCGGGCGGCAGCTCTTGCGTTATCCGTCTGCTTGAGAAGCAGCTCTTGAATATGAGGGTCCTGCACCCAGCCCATCGACGGTCCAGCGTCGTCTGCTCCGCCGGCATCATCATCTTCATGATCATGCCCGTCGTCTGCTCCGGCATCTTCCTCATCATCATGTCCTGCATCTTCTACATGATGACTGTGTACAGCATCACCGTCGTGATCATCTCCTGGGGATTCTTCGTCTTCTCGCCCGCCCGAGCCGCGGTGGTTGTCTTGCTGCCCTTCCTCATTTCTTGCCCGGCCCCCATGGATGACTTCGTAGTCATCTTCATCACCTTGCCACCGATAGCCATCCATGAAACCAAGCAAGAGCAGGTGGTCCCGCACCTGCCCGGAATCCGGGTCCGCAATAAGGCTCTTCAGCTTGCATCTTCTACATGGACATCTTATCTCCGTCTCGTTCTTTTGAAGCATCTCGCCCTTCGCGGACCTCAAAAACCTATTCACGATGCCTTTGGTCATCGTGCGGACCATGGTCGCCTGCGGGGTAGAGCAAAATGATATTTTAGAACTAAGAAAAAATTTGGCATGACTTTCCCTAAAAATAGGACCAAAAAGAATGCTTAATGCCAAAATTCTCGCCGAAACGGAAATGAATCAACATTCCGGAAAAATATTGGCAACTATTGCATTTCAAATACCGGTACACCTCCAAACACAAACACATATGCAACACCACAAACATATGCAACACCACGAACATACATAGATCTAGCTAGGCCATAAAAAGTGCATGTGCACATTGTTGTAGGGAGAACAACATAAATATAGCTTCCCCCCTTACTTACCTATCAAAACAAGGTAATTTAACCACTTAATTTGAATGAATCTATGGTGGAAATGAGGTGAAAAAGAGGAGGCACCCGAGACAAGGAGGAGGTGGAGAGAATGAAGTGGGGAGAAAGTGAGTGTGGGTAGGAGAGGCTGTCCAAAATATCTTGTTGCTGCCCACTTACTAATGGCGCACCAACTCTAAATGCGCCATTAGTAATCCAGGTTACTAATGGTGCACCTTCCGGTGGTGCGCCATTAGTAGTTTTGCAAAAAAACATATTAATGGCGCACTGTTCCACAGTGCGCCATTACTAGTTTAAACTATTAATGGCGCACGGTGGAACAGTGCGCCATTAGTAGTTTTGCAAAAAAAGAATAAAAAATATAATAAAATAAACAACATTAGTGGCGCACTTTCCGACAGGTGCGCCATTACTAGTTACAACTAGTAATGGCGCACTGAGTCTGGATGCGCCATTAGTATGTTTGGACAGGCGCACTAGTTCAATTTTTTTTATACTAATGGCGCACCTTGGGCCAGGTGCGCCATTAGTAGTTTCAACTCTAATGGCGTATCATAAGGTGGTGCGCCATTAGTATATACTAATGGCGCACTGCTTCTCTGGTGCGCCATTAGTGACAATCCCATCTATAGCCCTTTTTCTAGTAGTGTCGGAATGGCTATGGAAATGCCATAATAGGTAGGTATGGTGGCTGTTTTGAGGAAGATATAAGGAGGTTTATGTGTGATAGAGCGTATTGTATCACGGGGTTTGGATGCGCAGGCGAAGTTTGCGCCAACTCTCAAGGTGAGAAAGGGAAATGCACGGTACTGAAAAGGCTAGCAAAGGCGGAAAGGTGAGAGTGCATATAATCCATGGACTCAACATTAGTCAAAAGAAGTCATATACTTATTGGAAAAATTTAGAAGCCATCAAAAATCAAGTACTATGCGCATGCTCCTAGGGGGATAGATTGGTAGGAAAGGACCATTGCTCGTCCCTGACCGCCACTCATAAGGATGCACAAGCCAGGTACACTTCATGTTTTAAATTTGTTACACAACTTTAACCATACGTGCATGCTACGGGATTTGCAAACTTTAACACAAGTATTTCTGAAATTCATAATCACCCAACTAGCACGACTTTGATATTATCACCTCCATATCTCAAAACAATTATCAAGCATCAAACTTATCTTAGTATTCAATTCACTCAAAAGAAAGTTTCACATATCTTGAACACCAAGTATATTAACATTAAGCAAATTACCATGCTATTAATGACTCTCAAAATAATCTAAGTGAAGCATGAGAGATCAATAGTTTCTTTAAAACAAATCCACCACCATGCTCTAAAAGATCTAAGTGAAGCACTAGAGCAAAAACTATCACGCTCAAAAGATATAAGTGAAGTACTATGAGCAAAACTATCAAGCTCAAAAGATATAAGTGAAGCACATAGAGTATTCTAACAAATTCCAAATAATGTATGGCTCTCTCAAAAGGTGTGTACAGCAAGGATGATTGTGGTAGACTAACAAGCAAAGACACAAATAATACAAGACGCTCCAAGCAAAACACATATCATGTGGTGAATAAAAATACAACTCCAAGTAAATTACCGATGGAAGTGGACGAAAGAGGGGATGCCTTCCGGGGCATCCCCATGCTTTGACCTTTTGGTGTCCTTGGATTATCTTGGGGGTGCCATGGGCACCCCAAGCTTAGGCTCTTGCCACTCCTTGTTCCTAATCCATCAAAAGAATTCACCCAAAACTTGAAAACTTCACAACACAAAACTCAACAGAAATCTCGTGAGCTCCGTTAGAGAAAGAAAACAAAATACTACTTCAACGTACTGTAATTAACTCATTCTTTATTTATAATGGTGTTAAACCTACTGTATTCCAACTTCTCTATGGATTATAAACTATTTTACTAGCCATTGATTCATCAAAATAAGCAAACAACACACGTAAAACAGAATCTGTAAAAAACAGAACAGTCTGTAGCAATCTGTAACTAACGCAAACTTCTGTAACTCTAAAAATTCTACCAAAATAGGAAGTCCTGAAAACTATGTTTATTGAACAGCAGCAAAAAGAATCAACGCAAAATCACGTTCCTGTGATTTAACAAAATTATATTCGTGCCTGCAAAGTTTCTGTTTTTCAGTAGAATCAAATCAACTATCATCGTAGGTTATCCTATAGGTTCTACTTGGCACAAACACTAATTAAAAGATAAAACCACATCGAAACAGAGGCTAGATTGATTATTTATTCCTAAACATAAGCAAAAACAAAAAACACAAAATAAAATTGGGCTGCCTCCCAACAAGCGCTATCGTTTAACGCCCCTAGCTAGGCATAAAAGCAAGGATAGATCTAGGTATTGCCATCTTTGGTAGGCAATCCATAATTGGCTCTCATGATAGATTCATATGGTAATTTTATTTTCTTTCTAGGGAAGTGTTCCATACCCTTTTTAAGGGAAATTGGAATCGAATATTCCCTTCCTTCATATCAATAATTGCACCAATCGTTCTAAGGAAGGGTCTACCAAGAATAAGGGCATGTACAATGGTTGATAAGATAGTTTTATCTTAACTCTTGCATGTGATTTAGAAATGACAAAAAAATTGTCTACAATGGGTCATCTCTTAGCCTTATCTTTAATAACTAGTTATTCCTAAAAATGTGGTGACACATATTGTGCTAAGAGATCACCTCTTGTCTTCTCTTAAATAAGAGAAGACAAGCCTTTTCTTATGAGTTTTCTCTCCTCCACCTCATCATCTATCCTATGTGGCACTCCTAAGATAGCACCATTGTACATGCCCTAATAGGACATGAAGAATTGCAATCTATATCAAGAACGATAAAATCTACGGGCACATAATTCCTATTTGCAACAATAAGAACATCATTAATTCTTCCCATAGGCTTTTTAATAGTGGAATCCGCAAGATGCAAGTTTAGAGAGGAATTATCAAAATCACGGGAATCTAGCAAATCACACAAAGCTTTGGAAATAGTAGAGACACCAGCACCCCAAATCAAACAAGGCATGAAACTCATAATCTTTAATTTTAATTTTAGTAGTAGGTTCCCACTCACCATAGAGTTTTCTAGGAATAGAAACTTTCAACTCAAGTTTTTCTTCATAAGATTGCATCAAAGCATCAACAATGTGTTCGGTAAAGGCCTTATTTTGACTATAAGCATGAGGAGAATCTAGCACGGATTGCAACAAGGAAATACAACCAATCGAAGAGCAATTTTCATAATTAAATTCCTTGAGATCCAAAATAGTGGGTTTAGCAACATCTAAATTTTTATTTCTTTCACTCCCACTTTCATCAAATTCATCATCAAGATCTAGAAACTCCGAATTCTTAGAACGCCTTCTAGGTAAAGGAAGATCATATTCATTTTCATCAAGATTCATATTGCAAAACAAAGATTTAATAGGGGACACATCAATAACTTTTAGATCTTCATCTTGATTTTCATAGGAATTGGAAGAACACGCTTTAATAAAGGCATCTTTGGAAGCACGCATCCTAGAGGTTCTTTCTTTGCACTCATCAATGGAAATTCTCATGGCTTTGAGAGACTCATTGATATCATGCTTAGGAGGAATAGATCTAAGCTTTAAAGAATCAATTTCAAGAGAAGTTCTATCAACGTTCCTAGCCAAATCATCAACTTTAAGCAATTTCTCTTCAAGCAAAGCATTAAAATTCTTTTTTGAATTCATAAACTCTTTAACACTACTCTCAAATTCAGAGGGCATCTTATTAAAATTTCCATAAGAGTTGTTGTAGGAATTTCCATAATTATTAGAAGGATTACTAGGATAAGGCCTAGGATTAAAATTCCCTCTATACGCGTTGTTTCCAAAACTATTCCTACCAACAAAATTCACATCCATAGATTCATTATTATTCTCAAGCAAATTAGACAAAGGCATATCATTGGGATCAAGAGGAGTATTTTTAGGAGCAAACATCTTCATAAATTCATCCATCTTTTCACTCAAAACATTGATTTCTTCTATAGCATGCACTTTTTTACTAGAAGATCTTTCGGTGTGCCATTGAGAAAAAATAGCCATAATATTATCAAGCAATTTGGTAGCATCCCCTAACGTAATTTCCATAAACGTGCCTCCCGCGGCCGAATCTAAAAGATTTCTAGAGGCAAAATTCAATCCGGCATAATTTTTGTATGATCATCCATAAATTCAAACCATGAGTAGGGCAATTGCGAAGCATTAATTTCATTCTTTCCCAAGATTGGGCAACATGCTCATGATCAAGTTGTTTAAAATTCATGATATCGTTCCTAAGAGTGATAATCTTAGCGGGAGGAAAAATACTTAGAGATAAAAGCATCTTTGCACTTGTTCCAAGAATCAATACTATTTTTAGGCAAAGATGAAAACCAAACTTTAGCACGATCTCTAAGTGAAAACGGAAATAACTTCAATTTGACAATATTGTTATCCGTATCTTTCTTCTTTTGCATATCACACAAATCAACATAATTGTTTAGATGAGTAGCGGCATCTTCACTAGGAAGGCCGGCGAATTGATCTTTCATAACAAGATTCAGCAAAGCGTTATTGATTTCACAAGACTCATCATTATTAAGAGGAGCAATCGGAGTACTAAGGAAATCATTATTATTGGTATTCGAGAAATCACACAATTTGGTATTATCTTGCGCCATGGCAACAAGTAATCCAACACACAAGCAAATAAAAGGCAACAGGAAAAAGGCAAACGGAAAAGAGAGGAGGAGATTGGGAAAGAGAGGGCGAATAAAACGGCAAGGTGAAGTGGGGGAGAGGAAAACAAGAGGCAAATGGCAAATAATGTAATGCGAGAGATAGGGATTGCGATGGGTACTTGGTATGGTTGACTTGCTTGCGTGAGCCTCCCCGGCGACGGTGCCAGAAATTCTTCTTGCTACCTCTTGAGCACTGTGTTGGATTTCCCCGAAGAGGAGAGGATGATGCAGCAAAGTAGCGTAAGTATTTCCCTTAGTTTTTGAGAAGAAAGGTATCAATCCAGTAGGAGATCACGCACGAGTCCCTCGTACCTACACAAAACGATAGCTACTCGCAACCAACGCGATTAGGGGTTGTCAATCCCTTCACGGTCACTTACGAGGGTGAGATCTGATAGAGATGATAAATAATATTTTTGGTATTTTTGATAGATAGATGCAAAGTAAAAAGTAAAAGGCAAAGTAAAAGCAAAGCAAGTAAATAAAGCGATAGAGATTGATATGATGAGAATAGACCCGAGGGCCATAGATTTCACTAGTGGCTTCTCTCAAGAGCATAAGTACTCTACGGTGGGTGAACAAATTACTGTTGAGCAATTGACAGAATTGAGCATAGTTATGAGTATATCTAGGCAATGATCATGTATATAGGCATCACGTCCAAGACAAGTAGATCGAAACGATTCTGCATCTACTACTATTACTCCACTCATCGACCGCTATCCAGCATGCATCTAGAGTATTAAGTTAAAAACAGAGTAACGCCTTAAGCAAGATGACATGATGTAGAGGGATAAATTCATGGAATATGATAAAAAACCCATCTTGTTATCCTCGATGGCAACAATACAATACGTGCCTTGCAACCCTTTCTGTCACTGGGTAAGGACACTGCAGGATCGAACTAAAAGCTAAGCACTTCTCCCATTGCAAGAACTACCAATCTAGTTGGCCAAACCAAAAAGGATAATTCGAAGAGACTTGCAAAGATAACTCAATAATACATAAAAGAATTCAGAGAAGAATCAAATATTTTCCATAGATAATATTGGATCATAAACCCACAATTCATCGGTCTCAACAAACACACCGCAAAAAGAAGATTACATCGAATAGATCTCCACGAGAGAGGGGGAGAACTTTGTATTGAGATCCAAAAGGAGAGAAGAAGCCATCTAGCTACTATCTATGGACCCGAAGGTCTAAAGTAAACTACTCACACTTCATCGGAGGGGCTATGGTGTTGATGTAGAAGCCCTCCGTGGTGGATGCCCCCTCCGGCGGAGCTCCAGAACAGGCCCCAAGATGGGATCTCGTGGATACAGAAGGTTGCGGCGGTGGAATTAGGTTTTTGGCTCCTGTTTTCTGATCATTTGGGGATACGTAGGTATATATAGGAGGAAGGAGTACGTCGGTGGAGCGTCAGGGGGCCCACGAGGTAGGGGGCGCGCCCATGGGGGGGGGCGCCCTCCACCCTCGTGACTGCCTCTGGCACTTCTTGGAGTAGGTTCCAAGTCTCCTGGATCACGTTCGGTGAGAAAATCACGTTCCCGTAGGTTTCATTACGTTTGGACTCCATTTGATATTCTGTTTCTTCGAAACACTGAAATAGGCAAAAAACAGCAATTCTGGGCTGGGCCTCCGGTTAATAGGTTAGTCCCAAAAATAATATAAAAGTGGAAAATAAAGCCCAATATAGTCCAAAACAGTAGATAAAGTAGCATTGAGCAATAAAAAATTATAGATACGTTGGAGACGTATCAGCGCGTGGCGACGGTGCGGGGCGCGGGTGGCGACGACGGGCGCGGGCGACGGCGACAGCGGCGACGGGCGTGGGCGACGGGGCAGAGAGCGGCGTCGGCGGCGGGAGAATGAGGAACTGAATGAAAAATTTACAAGTCCTGGTTATATAGCCAGAGCTTTGGTCCCGGTTGGTGGTACCAACCGGGGCCAACGCCCACCTTTAGTCCCGGTTGGTGCCACTACCGAGACCAAAGGTCTCTTTTCAGCAGCACAAAGGGCGGGAAGCAGAGGCCTTTGGTCCCGGTTGGTGGCACCAACCGGTACCAAAGGGGGGCATTGGTCCCGGTTGGTGCCACCAACCGGTACGAATGCCCCCCTTTGGTACCGGTTGGTGCTATCAACCGGGACCAAAGGCCTCGTGCTGCCCGTGCCCAAAACTTTAGTTCCACCTCGCTAGTTGAGAGGGGCGTGCAGTGGTTTATAAGCCCCACTGTCGCACCCCTCTCGAGCTCCTCTTGATTGCAGGCTTACGGGCCTAATTGTCACTGCTATGCCCGGTGGGCCTACTGGGCCTTCTGCGGGCCTGAATCCTAGCCCATGGTAGGGTTTCTAGTCGTATTCAGGCCGTAGTGGCCTAGTAGGTGGTATTTTTTATTTTTCCCAGTTTTTTTCTCTGTTTTTTTGCATTATTTATTTTCTTTTGTTTTTTTGCTTTATTTTTTAGTTCCGTTTGCTTTTAGGTAATAAAAAAATATAAACTTTCTGTTAGTGCCATTTGTTTTCCAATTTGAATAGTTTAAATTTGATTTTTTTGAAATTTGTGTGAATCACTAGTTTTTGAATAACTTTACTATAAACATAGATTTTTGAGTGATTCTTTTTCCTGCTATTTAATATTACCGTGTTTTATCATTATATTCAAAAACATATTTTGTTATTTTAGTTTCTAACAAAAAAAATTCTTTATGATAATTCTTTTTGCTATTAAAGTTTCTAAAAAAATTCTTTATGAAAGTTCTTTTTGCTTTTAATGTTTTGAACAGAAAATACTTTGATAATTTTGGTTGCATAAATTTTATATAATTTTAGTTTCAATAATACTAGAGGTTTATAAAAGTTTTTTGAGTTGATTCCTTTTGCTATTGGAGTTTTATAAAAGCTTTTTAGTTGATTCTTTTTGCTATTGAAGGATATTATAGTTTTGTTTTAGTTGATCATAACAGAATATTTTAATTGATTATTTTTAGTTCATTATTTTTGCTATTAGTTCATTCTTTTTTGCTTTTAGTTCTTTCTTTTTGCTATTAGTTCATTCTTTTTGCTATTAGTTCATTATTTGAGATAAATGACCCTTAAATTTAAAAGCACTACAAATGAACTCTGAAAAGGTTGAAAGTTGGCATGGTATCATCATTTCACCCACATAGAATGTGCTAAAAAGTTGAGAGGGTTACGGCAAAAACTGGATGCACTTCGTGTGCAAAATGGACAATCTCTTTCGAAGTATCAGGGTTTCGGACGGAAACTCATCGGTTACAAAGGGATTCCATATTTTTGAACTTATTTGAACTCCAGACTTTTGTGTGTTGAAAATGCACCATTCAAAGCCACATCATCAATTTTCAACCCTCTCTGACTTCATTTGGTATTTTTCATCCATGTACTGATTTTTTTAGCTAAATGGCTCTTAAATTGAAAAGCACTACAAATGAACTTTGAAAAGGTTGAAAGTTTGCATGGTATCATCATTTCACCCAGATAGCATGTGCTAAAAAGTGTTGGGGAACATAGCAGAAATTCAAAATTCTCCTACGAGTCACCAAGATCTATCTATGGAGAGATTAGCAACGAGGGGAAAGAGAGTGCATCTACATACCCTTGTAGATCGCCAAGCGGAAGCATTCAAGAGAACGGGGTTGAAGGAGTTGTACTCGTCGTGATCCAAATCACCGGAGATCCTAGTGCCGAACGGACGGCACCTCCGCGTTCAACACACGTACAGCCCGGTGACGTCTCCCATGCCTTGATCCAGCAAGGAGAGAGGGAGAGGTTGAGGAAGACTCCATCCAGCAGCAGCACAATGGCGTTGTGGTGATGGAGGAGCGTGGAAATCTTGTAGGGCTTCGCCAAGCACCGCGGGAGAGCAGGAGAAAGAGAGGTAGGGCTGCGCTACGGAGAGGTGGAAACTCTTGTGTTTCCAGCCCCAAATACCTCAAGTATATATAGGGGAGAGGGAGGGGGTTGCGCCCCCTCTAGGGTTCCCACCCCAAGGGGTGCGGCAGCCCCAAACCCATCTAGGGTGGCGGCCAAGGGGGGGAGAGGAGGAAACTTGCCCCCCAAGTAAGGTGGGTGCTCCCCCTCCCCAAACCCTAGGCGCCTTGGGCCCTTGTGGGGGGGGGGGGGCGCACCAGCCCACCTGGGGCTGGTCCCCTCCCACACTTGGCCCATGCGGCCCCCTGGGGCCAGTGGCCCCACTTGGTGGACCCCCGGGACCCTCCCGGTGGTCCCGGTACGTTACCGATAATACCCGAAACTTTTCCGGTGACCAAAACAGGACTTCCCATATATAAATCTTTACCTCCGGACCATTCCGGAACTCCTCGTGACGTCCAGGATCTCATCCAGGACCCCGAACAACACTCGATAACTACGTATATCTATTCCCTATAACCCTAGCGTCATCGAACATTAAGTGTGTAGACCCTACGGGTTCGGGAACCATGCAGACATGACCGAGATGTTCTCCGGCCAATAACCAACAACGGGATCTGGATACACATGTTGGCTCCCACATGTTCCATGATGATCTAATCGGATGAACCACGATGTCAAGGACTCAATCAATCCCGTATACAATTCCCTTTGTCTAGCGGTATTATACTTGCCCGAGATTCGATCATCGGTATGCCAATACCTTGTTCAATCTCGTTACCGGCAAGTCTCTTTACTCGTTCCATAACACATCATCCCATGATCAACCCCTTGGTCACATTGTGCACATTATGATGATGTCCTACCGAGTGGGCCCAGAGATACCTCTCCGTTACACGGAGTGACAAATCCCAGTCTCGATTCATGCCAACCCAACAAACACTTTCGGAGATACCCGTAGTGTACCTTTATAGCCACCCAGTTACGTTGTGACATTTGGTACACCCAAAGCATTCCTACGGTATCCGGGAGTTGCACAATCTCATGGTCTAAGGAAAAGATACTTGACATTAGAAAAGCTTTAGCATACGAACTACACGATCTTTGTGCTAGGCTTAGGATTGGGTCTTGTCCATCACGTCATTGTCCTAATGATGTGATCCCGTTATCAACGACATCCAATGTCCATGGTCAGGAAATCGTAACCATCCATTGATCAACGAGCTAGTCAATTAATGGCTTACTAGGGACATGGTGTTGTCTATGTACCCACACATGTATCTGAATTTCCTATAAATACAATTATAGCATGGATAATAAATGATTATCATGAACAAGGAAATATAATAGTAATAACTAATTTATTATTGCCTCTAGGGCATATTTCCAACAGTCTCCCACTTGCACTAGAGTCAATAATCTAGTTCACATCGCCATGTGATTAACACTCACAGGTCACATCACCATGTGACCAACATCAAAGAGTTTACTAGTGTCACTAAACTAGTTCACATCATCATGTGATTAAGACTCAATGAGTTCTGGGGTTTGATCATGTTTTGCTTGTGAGAGAGGTTTTAGTCAACGGGTCTACAACATTCAGATCCGTATGTACTTCGCAAATCTCTAGGTCATATTGTAAATGCTGCTTCCACGCTCCACTTGGAGCTATTCCAAATGGTTGCTCCACTATACGTATCCGGTTTGCTACTCAGAGTCATTCGGATAGGTGTTAAAGCTTGCATCGACGCAACTCTTTACGTCGAACTCTTTATCACCTCCATCACCGTGAAACAAATCCTTATTCCTCTAAGGATAATTTTGACCGCTATCTGGTGATCCACTCCTTGATCACATTTGTACCCTCTTGCCAGATAAGCAGCAAGGCACACATCAGGTGCGGTACACAGCATAGCATACTGTAGAGCCTACGTCTAAAGCATAGGGGACGACCTTCGTCCTTTCTCTCTTTTCTGCCGTGGTCGAGCTTTAAGTCTTAACTTCATACCTTACATCTCAGGCAAGAACTCCTTCTTAGACTGATCCATCTTGAACACCTTCAAGATCATGTCAATGTACATGCTCATTTGAAAGTACCATTAAGCGTTTTTTTGATCTATCCTCATAGATCTTGATGCTCAATGTTCAATTAGCTTAATCCAGGTTTTCTATTGAAAAACACTTTTCAAATAACCCTATATGCTTTCCAGAAATTCTACATCATTCCTGATCAACAATATGTCAACAACATATACTCATCAGAAATTCTATAGTGCTCCCACTCACTTTTTTGGAAATACAAGTTTCTCATAAACTTTGTATAAACCCAAAATCTTTGATCATCTTATCAAAGTGTATATTCAACTCCGAGATGCTTACTCCAGTCCATGGAAGGATTGCTGGAGCTAGCATACCTTTTAGCATCCTTAGGATCGACAAAATCTTTCTGATTGTATTACATACAACCTTTCCTTACAAAAATTGGTAAGGAAACTCGTTTTGACCTCCATCTGCCAGATTTCATAAATGCAGCTAATGCTAACATGATTCCGACGAACTTAAGAATCGCTACGGATGAGAAAATCTCATCGTAGTCAACTCCTTGAACTTGTGAAAAACTCTTCGCCACAAGTCGAGCTTCATAGACGGTGACATTACCGTCCACGTCCATCTTCTTCTTAAAGATCCATTTATCTCAATGGCTTGCCGATCATCGGGCAAGTCCACCAAAGTCCATGCTTTGTTCTGATACATGGATCCTATCTCGGATTTCATGGCTTCTAACCATTTGTTGGAATTTGGGCCCACCATCGCTTCTCCATAGCTTGTAGGTTCATTGTTGTCTAGCAACATGACCTTCAAGACAGGATTACTGTACCACTCTGAAGTAGTACGCATCCTTGTCACCCTACGAGGTACGGTAGTGACTTGACCCAAAACTTCATGATCACTATCATAAGCTTCTACTTCAATTGGTGTAGGTGCCATAGGAACAACTTACTGTGCCCTGCTACACACTTGTTGAAGTGATGGTTCAATAACCTCATCAAGTCTCCACCATCCTCCCACTCAATTCTCGAGACAAACCTTTCCTCGAGAAAGGACCCGATTCAAGAAACAATCCCTATTGCTTTTGGATCTGAATTAGGAGGTATACCCAACTGTTTTGGGTGTCCTATGAAGATGCATTTTATCCGCTTTGGGTTCGAGCTTATCAACCTGAAACTTTTTCACATAAGCGTCGCAGCCCCAAACTTTTAAGAAAGGACAACTTAGGTTTCTCCAAAACATAGTTCAAACAGCGTCGTCTCAACGGAATTACATGGTGCCCTATAAAGTGAGTGCGGTTGTCTCTAATGCCTAACCCATGAACGATAGTGGTAATTCGATAAGAGACATCATGGTACGCACCATATCCAATAGGGTGCAACTATGATGTTCGGACACACCATCACACTATGGTGTTCCAGGCGGTATTAATTGTGAAACAATTTCCACAATGTCTTAATTGCGTGCCAAAGCTCGTAACTCAGATACTCATCTCTATGATCATATCATAGACATTTTATCCTCTTCTCACGATGATCTTCAACTTCACTCTGAAATTACTTGAACCATTCAAAAATTTAGACTTGTGTTTCATCAAGTAAATATACTCAGTATCTACTCAAATCATCCGTGAAGTAAGAAAATAACGATATCCACTGCGTGCCTCAGCACTCATTGGACTGCACACATCAAAATGTATTACTTCCAACAAGTTGCTTTCTTGTTCCATTTTACTGAAAACGAGGCTTTCAGTCATCTTGCCCATGTGGTATGATTTGCATGTCTCAAGTGATTCAAAATCAAGTGCGTCCAAAACGGTCCATTTGCATGGAGTTTCTTCATGCATATACACCAATAGACATGGTTCGCATGTCTCAAACTTTTCAAAAATGAGTGAGTCCAAAGATCCATCAACATGGAGCTTCTTCATGCGTTTTATACCAATATGACTTACATGGCAGTGCCACAAGTAGGTGGTACTATCATTACTATCTTATATCTTTTGGCATGAACATGTGTATCACTACGATCGAGATTCAATAACCATTCATTTTGGGTGCAAGACCATCGAAGGTATTAGTCAAATAAACAGAGTAACCATTATTCTCCTTAAATGAATAACCGTATTGCGATAGACATAATCCAATCATGTCTATGCTCAACGCAAACACCAAACTTGATGGAAGAGGGAGCGTGCGATGCTTGATCACATCAAGATTGGAAAACACTTCCAACACATATTGTCAGCTCACCTTTAGCTAGTCTCCGTTTATTCCGTAGCCTTTTATTTGGAGTTACTAACACTTAGCAACCGAACCGGTATCTAATACCCTGGTGCTACTAGGAGTACGAGTAAAGTACACATTAACATAATGTATATCCAATATACTTCTATCGACCTTGTCAGCCTTCTCATCTACCAAGTATCTAGGGTGATTCTGCTCCAGTGGTTGTTCCCCTTGTCGGTGTCAAAACCGGCCGATCTCGGGTAGGGGGTCCCAAGCAGTGCGTCTTAGGATCAATGGTAACAGGAGGCAAGGGACACAATGTTTACCCAGGTTCGGGCCCTCTCGGTGGAGGTAAAACCCTACGTCCTGCTTGATTAATATTGATGATGTGGGTATTACAAGAGTTGATCTACCACGAGATCAGAGAGGCTAAACCCTAGAAGCTAGCCTATGGTATGATTGTTGTTGTATATGTCTATCGACTAGCCTGGCCTCGGTTTATATAATGCACCAGAGGCCTAGGATAACAAGAGTCCTAGCCGAATACGCCGGTGGGGGAGGAGTCCTTGTCTTGATCGCTAAGTCTTGTGGAATCTTCCTTGTATGCGGCAACTGTCCGGACTGGCCCATGAGTATACGACCATGGGGATCCTCGGCCCAATCCACCTGATCGGGAGACGACGTGGTGAGTACCCCCTAGTCCAGGACACCGTCAGTAGCCCACTGAACCGGTCTTCAAGTTGGGGACGCTCCTCGATTCTTCCGAACTGTTCTTCATCTTCGGTCGTCGGTCTTGAAAACTGGTTCAACAAATCTTCTCATCTTCTATCTTGAGGATCGCCGAAATGCATTCGACAAGTTTACACGCCGGGTATCCAAGGAGCCCCTTTAAGTTTCCGGCCTTTATCAATGCCTTGTTATTTTTATGCCACACCTCGGGTTTGAAGTTGTTCCCGGGCGGTAACGTCCTCTTGCGTCCGAGCTCCAACGCCGGACTGCATTCGAGGTATCTTTTGCAGCCGAGCACCAATGCCGGACTGCTTCCCAGCTCTAACGCCGGACTATGTATCCGAGCTCCAATGCCAGATTGTATCCGAGCTCCAACGCCAGATTATGTATCCGAGCTCCAACGCCGGACTGTATCCAAGGTTTTCGTAAATCACCTTGGTTCAAAGAGGTTTGAAGGAGTTTAGCCGAGCTTAATGCCGGAAATGCCCTCTATGGAGCTAGCCACTAGCGCCCGAGCTTTATGCCGGACTTCTTCCGAGGTGGTGCACCACCCCGAATGTGGGCCGATTTTTGTCAATATTTTTGATTGGTGCCAGTAGCCCTCAAGGTGGGTATCGGTTTAAAACCCGAGATGCACATGAAGGATGACATAAGACCGCTAATCCCCGTAGCCGCTGTGACTCAGGTTGATTTGCCAAATCAGTCTGAGGATCAAGTCCTAGCTCGGCAGAATACTTCGGGACAAAAAAAGTGGCATGCTCAGTCCTCGAGACTCAGGTTGGGTGCGGCCGACCAACCTGAGGATCAAAATCTCCTCGAAAACTGTATTGCACTTAAAATTTTCTGCATAGAACAGGCAATGCAGTAGCCCCCGAGACACTGGTCGTGTGGCAATACCAGATCAGGGGATCAATGTGCCCCTTTAATATTTGTAAATAATAAGCCCGAAGCCCAGTAGCCCCCGAGCCTTAATGCGGGCACGGGAGGCCGAATTAAGGATCGATATCCCAAGTAAAATCACAAATTATGTGTAATGACTCTATGTATCCAAGTACTTTACGTCATTAATGCTCGGATCCACATTGTACAAAACTTTGTTGACCGACCATCGGCTTCCACCTCCTTGGCCAATAGCCGAGGAGTGTTTGTCCTACTTTATAAAGCCTTTATGAGGGCAAAGATTTACAACAAACAAGGCAATCTGGCCATACGGTTTTATAAACAAAGGTACGCGGCGAGACATGTTATATTACTGTTTAACAGAAGAAATGTCTTCCAAAGAAAATAGGCCCGCTATCGATTCCTTTATTTGGGTTGTCATGCTAAGCATGATCATGAAACCTCAACTCCAATGTAAGAGCAAAATATCGAGGATTTAGTTTGGGAGGCTAGTTAATAGCCCCCGGTAGTGTTCGGCGAGAGTCAAGGTCAAGCCGTAAACACTTTGGCCATTGTTATGAATGGCCCGCCGTCATCGGATCGCCGACCAGTTTACGCTTATTGTGACAGTCAGTTTTCAGCTTTCTCCACTGAGGTGCTTAACCATGTGAGCTGGAAGCACAATCGCAGTGGTTCTCCCTTTGCACACCTAGCCGAACAAAGCGGAACATAGGAGGCAAGCGCAGGAGTCGGGCAACCCAACTATTGACCGAAGACACAATTCGAAACCGATGCATATATAGCAATATCCGAGAATATTTTTGCCGAATCTCTATAGGTGTCCGACGTTGCACTGCGAGACTTGTGCTAAAAACACACAAATAGTTTAAAAGTGCCATGGGCTCGAAAAGCCAAAAAACTTATTCAAAAGGTTAATGCCCAAACTAGATCAAGTGTTCGGTGCCAATCCGAAAATTGGACTTTAGAAAAAAAAGGTGCTTCTGCCGTGCTTTAACATGACACATCCTGTCTCAAAACTTCAAGCGGGCCAGCCTACGGCTTCAACCTCCTATCTCGAAGGCGGAGTACTTCTTACTAGGCCAGTTTAGCAAACTAAACTCTAGCGGCTTTGAGAGAGAAATTAGGCTCCCCGGCTAGTGACTGCACACTTGTGTCAAAAAAAGGAGTGATAAATAATAATAAAAACTTTGCAACGACTAAGAAGAAAAACACTTATCATAAAGCGGCTCATATAAATTTAAGAGCCCCCAAGTGACTTGGGTAAAAGAATGATTGCATGTACCAAAGTACTTATATCATATCTATGTTCAACCGAACTTTAAACGCGTCTTAACCGACCGTCGGCTTCTCCCTCTTTGGTCAAGGACCGAAAAGTGTTATGTACTCCATCTATCGAGAATATCGACAGTGTTTCCAATAACCAGGCAATCAGGCCAGAAGGCTGTAACAGACAAAGCGCGCTCAGGGAACTTATGCTATATTACTGCGAAGAGTAAGAAGCATCTTCGAAGAAAATAGTACCCCCACCGATACTTTTCTTCGGTTCTCGTTGTTATTATGAGACTTGTGCAATAGATTTTTTATACTCATGAGTTCCGTTGTGTGCCGACCATGATTGAAATCAATAAGAGCACTAGCTTTCGGCTTCACCCAGTCTGAGGTCCGGCTCGGTTGACCCGATCGTGACAATCGCAGAGGTGCTCCCTTTACTCCCTAGCCGAACAATCGGGAACGTAGGGGTAAGCGCAGGAGCCAGGCAACCCAGCTTGCAAATCGCTTAAGTCAATATGGTGCATATTGTAGCGTAATACACGAACAAGGAACGAAGCCGTACAAGTATAATCATATGCAAGAGGAAAAAGCTTCATGAAGGAAGCCCCCAAGTAAACGGGGTATTTGAATTTGCGCGTCACAAACAAAGTTTGGACAAGGAAATTTTTACAAGCAAATTTTTTCCGAAAAAGTATAATGCTTGGTCAAGCCGAAAACAAGTTAAAAATTTTAAACTTTGAGCATGAAGGCAATTTAGCTGGTTAATATGTTCAGTATTGATGACGCGGTCCGAGCTTGATGCGGGACAAGGTTCCATCCCCAAAGCCGGTCCCGAGGTGGCGGAGCAAAGAGCTCGGCACTCCGAAGTGGTGACATAGCACGGTCAGTACAGGACAGCAGGGTGATGCCGAAGTCCCCGGCAGGGGGTAATGAAGTGTTGACGAAGCCCCCCGTCCAGCCGAGGTGACGCCAAAGGATATAGTCCGGCTGGATCATTTTCCTGTGCACAAAAAATAGTGCAAACCGGAGATAATAGTAATAATAAAAAAATAAAAAAAATTCATTGCATAACAAATAATTTATGCAGAGTGAGTAATAAAATAAATATGGCCTGGCGCCGAAGTCAATGTCGATGTAGGGCGGCGGCGTGATGCGGCAAAGGCATGGCAAGGCCTAAATTCATAGGTCGGTTCGAGTTCCGGATGCGGCGTTCGCCGGACTATGTACGGAAACTGACTGAACCACCATGCGACCGTCGTTAATGCGGCCACCATTTGATAAACCTGCGTACATATGATGGACAAACCAGAGTAATAATTCATTGGGAAAAATGAACCCTAACAAGCAAAAAAATAATACTAGGATTAATAGCACCTGGCTTATTTGTTGTAGCAATCCGAAGAAAGGTGATTCCCAAAATTGGGACTCGATCCGCACACCTATCGCCTAATGGGCGATAAAGCAACGGCATGGCGATGCTGGCAAAGGTTGGCTCGCCGAGGCAAAGCCCTCGGTCCAGCTAACGTGACGGAGCTGGTCGGCCAGCGACGCCGAAGTCTCCTGAGTAGGTTGATGAAGAGATGATGAAGCCCCCGGTCCAGCTAACGGGATGAAGCCTTGGTGTCAGCCGATGAGTCGAAGTAGGTCGGCGTGATGGACACCAGCTTGAAAAAGCAACAGCCCGGCCCTGCCGATGCAGGTCGTGACGTGGTCGATGCCGGCTTGATGAAGTGACCGTGCGGCGATGCAGGTGTGCCCTCTCCGTGTAATCCGTGGGCGGCGATGTTGGTGATGATTTATCCTTCGCGATGCCGAACTATTGTTCGGCTGGCCGAGATGATGATCCGAAGAAATTGAGCTTGGCTCAACAAAGCGACGACGTGTCTAACACAGGTCGACCGCCGTGGAGTGATGTTGTCGGGCTGGTTTGACACCGGCGCGACGGTGAAGTTCGTATTGCAAGAATACTTTTAATATTACTGGGATGTGTTTGAGAATAAAACACAACACCCCATATGAAAACTTCCTTCAAAAAGAATGTCCGAGATCCCGTTCACAAAGAAGATGAATTCGGGTCGGATTCGTTCTCGCGCAGAAAACAGATCCAAAAAGTGATGCACTAATCGGAAGTTTCCCGAAGTTTGGACGGTCGGATCGAGCTGAATTTTTGGCAGGTGTTAGATAAGGGAATTACGCAGCAAATCAACGGTTGGATCCTCTAATGGACATCCAAGCTAGACGCTGGATACCACGCCCTAAACTCGTCCGGATTCAACACGGCTTCGGTATATCGGAGATTGCTGGAGATTCCTCCATCGGAACTCGACGAAATTTTTGCAGGGTTGTTGTAGACTTAATTCCGCATAATTACACCGAAGTAATCATTTAAGCGACACTCGAGGAGGCGGTGACGGCGGATACAAGTTCGCTGTCCAGAAAAACAGCATGGTCGCCTGAGGGCAATGTTGACGTTGAGCCCCCGAGCTCCATGGATGACTCCTCCATGATCTTGATAGAGATCCGAGTTGGTGTTGATGAAGGCCTTCATCCGAACATGACGATCGGAGGTAGGGCGCAGTCCTCGGTCAAGCCAAGGTGACCAGTCGAGCTGGTGACGAGGAAGCCGACATCGCAGTTGACCTGCAGTCGAGTCATTGATCCTTTCGCCGATCACACAGCGGAACTCTCAATGAGAGCACCAATGTCGGTGTCCAAACCGCCCGATCTCGGGTAAGGGGTCCCAAGCAGTGCGTCTTAGGATCAATGGTAACAGGAGGCAAGGGACACAATGTTTACAAAGGTTCGGGCCCTCTCGGTGGAGGTAAAACCCTACGTCCTGCTGGATTAATATTGATGATGTGGGTATTACAAGAGTTGATCTACCACGAGATCAGAGAGGCTAAATCCTAGAAGCTAGCCTATGGTATGATTGTTGTTGTATATGTCTATCGACTAGCCTGGCCTTGGTTTATATAATGCACCAGAGGCCTAGGATAACAAGAGTCCTAGCCGAATACGCCGGTGGGAGAGGAGTCCTTGTCTTGATCGCCAAGTCTTGTGGAATCTTCCTTGTATGCGGCAACTGTCCGGACTGGCCCATGAGTATACGGCCATGGGGATCCTCGGCCCAATCCACCTGATCGGGAGACGACGTGGTGAGTACCCCCTAGTCCAGGACACCGTCACCCCTTATTACAGAAGCACTTAGTCTCGGGTTTGGGTTCAACCTTGGGTTTCTTCACTAGAGCAGCAGCTGATTTGCCGTTTCATGAAGTATCCCTTCTTGCCCTTGCCCTTTTTGAAACTAGTGGTTTTAATAACCATCAACAATTGATGCTCCTACTTGACTTCTACTTTCGTGGTGTCAAACATCGCGAATTCTTCAAGGATCATCATATCTATCCCTGATATGTTATAGTTCATCACGAAGCTCTAGCAGCTTGGTGGCAATGACTTTGGAGAAACATCACTATCTCATCTGGAAGATCAACTCCCACTCGATTAAAGTGATTGTTGTACTCAGACAATCTGAGCACAAGCTCAACGATTGAGCTTTTCTCCCTTAGTTTGCAGGCTAAGAAAATCGTCGGAGGTCTCATACCTCTTGACGTGGGCACGAGCCTGAAATCCCAATTTCAGCCCTCGAAACATCTCATATGTTCTGCGACATTTCGAAAACGTCTTTGGTGCCTCTACTCTAAACCATTTAACTGAACTATCACGTAGTTATCAAAACGTGTATGTCAGATGTTCGCAACATCCACAGACTACGTTCGAGGTCCAGCACACCGAGCGGTGCATTAAGGACATAAGCCTTCTACGAAGCAACGAGGACAATCCTTAGTTCACGGACCCAGTCCGCATAATTGCTACTATCAACTTTCAACTATATTTTCTCTAGGAACATATCTAAACAGTGGAACTAAAGCGCGAGCTTACGACATAATTTGCAAAGATCTTTTGACTATGTTCAGGATAATTAAGTTCATCTTATGAACTCCCACTCATATAGACATCCCTCTAGTCATCTAAGTGATTACATGATCCGAGTCAACTAGGCCATGTCCGATCATCACGTGAGACGGACTAGTCATCATCGGTGAACATCTTCATGTTGATCATATCTACCATACGACTCATGCTCGACCTTTCGGTCTCTTGTGTTCTGAGGCCATGTCTGTACATGCTAGGCTCGTCAAGTCAACCTAAGTGTTTCGCGTGTGTAAATCTGGCTTACACCCGTTGTATGTGAACATTAGAATCTATCACACTCGATCATCACGTGGTGCTTCGAAACAACGAACTTTCGCAACAGTGCACAGTTAGGGGGAACACTTTCTTGAAATTTTAATGAGGGAACATCTTATTTGCTACCGTCGTTCTAAGCAAATAAGATGCATAAACATGATAAACATCACATGCAACCAATAAGTGACATGATATGGCAAATATCATTTTGCTCCTTTTGATCTCCATCTTCGGGGCTCCATGATCATCATCGTCACCGGCATGACACCATGATCTCCATCATCATGATCTCCATCATCATGTCTCCATGAAGTTGTCTCGTCAACTATTACTTCTACTACTATGGCTAACGGTTTAGCAATAAAGTAAAGTAATTACATGGCGTTGTTCATTGACACGCAGGTCATACAATAAATTAAGACAACTCCTATGGCTCCTGCCGGTTGTCATACTCATCGACATGCAAGTCGTGATTCCTATTACAAGAACATGATCAATCTGATACATCACATATCATTCATCACATTCCTTTTTGGCTATATCACATCACATAGCATACCCTGCAAAAACAAGTTAGACGTCCTCTAATTGTTGTTTGCATGTTTTACGTGGCTGCTATGGGTTTCTAGCAAGAACGTTTCTTACCTACGCAAAAACCACAACATGATATGTCAATTGCTATTTACCCTTCATAAGGACCCTTTTCATCGAATCCGATCCGACTAAAGTGGGAGAGACTGGCGCCCGCTAGCCACCTTATGCAACAAGTGCATGCCAGTCGGTGGAACCTGTCTCACATAAGAGTACGTGTAAGGTCGGTCCGGGCCGCTTCATCCCATGATGCCGCCGAATCAAGATAAGACTAGTAACGGTAAGCATATTGAACAAAATCGACGCCCACAACTACTTTGTGTTCTACTGGTGCATAGAAACTACGCATAGACCTAGCTCATGATGCCACTGTTCGGGAACGTAGTAGAAATTCAAAATTTTCCTACGAGTCACCAAGGTCTATCTATGGAGAGACTAGCAACAAGGGGAAAGAGAGTGCATCTACATACCCTTGTAGATCGCCAAGCGGAAGCATTCAAGACAACGGGGTTGAACGAGTCGTACTCGTCGTGATCCAAATCACCGAAGATCCTAGTGCCGAACGGACGGCACCTCCGCGTTCAACACACGTACAGCCCGGTGACGTCTCCCATGCCTTAATCCAGCAAGGAGAGAGGGAGAGGTTGAGGAAGACTCCATCCAGAAGTAGCACAACAGCGTGGTGGTGATGGAGGAGCGTGGCAATCCTGCAGGGCTTCGCCAAGCACCGCGGGAGAGGAGGAGAAAGAGAGGTAGGGCTGCGCTAGGGAGAGGTGGAAACTCTTGTGTTTCCAGCCCCAAAGACCTCAAGTATATATAGGGGAGAGGGAGGGGGCTGCGCCCCCTCTAGGGTTCCCATCCCAAGGGGTGCGGCAGCCCCAAACCCATCTAGGGTGGCGGCCAAGGGGGGAGAGGGGGAAACTTGCCCCCCAAGTAAGGTGGGTGCTCCCCCTCCACAAACCCTAGGCGCCTTGGGCCCTTGTGGGGGCGCACCAGCCCACCTGGGGCTGGTCCCCTCCCACACTTGGCCCATGCTGCCCTCTGGGGCCGATGGCCCCACTTGGTGGACCCCCGGGACCCTCCCGGTGGTCCCAGTACGTTACCGATAACACCCGAAACTTTTCCGGTGACCAAAACAGGACTTCCCATATATCTTTACCTCCGGACCATTCCGGAACTCCTCATGACGTCCGGGATCTCATCCGGGACTCCGAACAACATTCGGTAACCACGTATATCTATTCCCTATAACCCTAGCATCATCAAACCTTAAGTGTGTAGACCCTACGGGTTCGGGAACCATGCAGACATGACCGAGACGTTCTCCGGCCAATAACCAACAGCGGGATCTGGATACCCATCTTGGCTCCCACATGTTCCACGATGATCTCATCGGATGAACCACGATGTCAAGGACTCAATCAATCCCGTATACAATTCCCTTTGTCTAGCGGTATTACACTTGCCCGAGATTCGATCGTTAGTATGCCAATACCTTGTTCAATCTCGTTACCTGCAAGTCTCTTTACTCGTTCTGTAACACATCATCTCATGATCAACCCCTTGGTCACATTGTGCACATGATGATGATGTCCTACCGAGTGGGCCTAGAGATACCTGTCCATTACACGGAGTGACAAATCCCAGTCTCCATTCGTGCCAACCCAACAGACATTTTCGGAGATACCCGTAGTGTATCTTTATAGCCACCTAGTTACGTTGTGACATTTGTTACACCCAAAGCATTCCTACGGTATCCGAGAGTTGCACAATCTCATCGTCTAAGGAAAAGATACTTGACATTAGAAAAGCTTTAGCATACGAACTACATGATCTTTGTGCTAGGCTTAGGATTGGGTCTTGTCCATCACATCATTCTACTAATGATGTGATCCCGTTATCAACGACATCCAATGTCCATGGTCAGGAAACCGTAACCATCCATTGATCAACGAGCTAGTCAACTAGTGGCTTACTAGGGACATGGTGTTGTCTATGTACCCACACATGTATTTGAGTTTCCTATCAATACAATTATAGCATGGATAATAGACGATTATCATGAACAAGGAAATATAATAATAATAACTAATTTATTATTGCCTCTAGGGCATATTTCCAACAAAAAGTTGAGAGGATTACGACAAAAACTAGATGCACTTCGTGTACAAAACAGACAATCTCTTTGGTAGTATCAGGGTTTCGGACGAAAACTCATCTCTTACAAAGGGATTTTATTTGTTCAAATGTAACTGCAGTGATATTCTACATCAAAGGCACCATCATAATAGTTGTTGATAGAAAGTTTTCACCTTTTCTTCGCTTGTGTTCTTTGCTTATTGCGTCGTAACTATGGATAATCTTCATCGTTTAACAGGATGATTGGGTCAGCCTTGACTTTGATGTATCCGCTTTCATAATCTTCAGACACGTCTGTGTTGCCCTCCAATCCCATGATGTCTCTTTTTCCTGAAAGAACTATGTGGCACTTTGGCTCATCGTATGATGTATCTACTTCCTTATCTTTTCTTTTTCTCTGTTTGGTAGACATGTCCTTCACATAGAAAACATGCGCCACATCATTGGCTAGGACAAATGGCTCGTCTGTGTACCTCAGATTGTTCAGATCCATCGATGTTATTTCGTACTGTGGGTCTACCTGTACCCCGCCTCCTAACAGATTAACCCATTTGCACTTAAAAAAAGGGACCTTAATATCATTTCCATAGTCAAGTTCCCATATGTACACTATGTAACCATAATATGTGTCCTTTCCCCTCTTGGTTGCTGCATCAAAGCGGACACCACTGTTTTAGTTGGTGCTCTTTTGATCTTGGGCGATCGTGTAAAATGTATTCCCATTTATCTCATACCCTTTGTAGGTCATTATAGTCGAAGATGGTTCCCTCGCCAACAAGTACAGGTCATCAGAAACAGTGTTATCTCACCTGAGACGTGTTTGGAACCAACAGCCGAAACTCCTTATGTGTTCACATGTAATCCAGTCCTCACACTGGTCCGGGTGTTTGGAGCGCAGAATGTTCTTGTGTTCATCGACATACGAGGTCACCAAGGTAGAATTCTGTAGAACCGTGTAGTGTGCTTGAGACCAAGAATGCCCGTCCCTACATACTATTGAGTCCCCTCCTAGCGTGCCTTTTCCACCCAGTCTCCCCTCATACCGCGATTGAGGGAGACCTATCTTCTTAAGGTCAGGAATGAAGTCAACACAAAACCCAATGACATCCTCTGTTTGATGGCCAATGGAGATGCTTCCTTCTGGACTAGCGCGGTTACAGACATATTTCTTTAGGACTCCCATGAATCTCTCAAACGGGAACATATTGTGTAGAAATACACAGCCCAGAACGACAATCTCGTCGACTAGATGAACTAGGACGTGCGTCATGATATTGAAGAAGGATGGTGGGAACACCAGCTCGAAACTAACAAGACATTGCGCCACATCACTCCTTAACCTTGGTAGGATTTCTGGATCGATCACCTTTTGAGAGATTGCATTGAGGAATGAACATATCTTCACAATGGGTAATCGAACGTTTTTCTCTAGAAGCCCCCTCAATGCAACCGGAAGCAGTTGCGTCATAATCACGTTGCAGGCATGAGACTTTAGGTTCTAGAACTTTTTCTCTGCCATATTTATTATTTCCTTTATATTCGACGAGTAGCCAGACGGGACCTTCATACTGAGCAGGTATTCAAAGAAGATTTCCTTCTCTTCTTTGGTAAGAGCGTAGCTGGCAAGACCTTCATACTGCTTTGGAGGCATGTCGTCTTTTTCGTGCAAACATTGTAGGTCCTCCCGTGTCTTCGTTGTATCTTTTTTCTTCCCATACACACCCAAGAAGCCTAGCCAGTTCACGCAAAGGTTCTTCGTCACGTGCATCACGTCGATAGAAGATCGGACCTCTAGGTCTTTCCAGTAGGGTAGGTCCAAAAATATAGATTTCTTCTTCCACATGGGTCTGTGTCCCTCAGTGTCATTCGGAACAGATAGTCCGCCGGGACCCTTTCCGAAGATTACTTTTAAATCATTGACCATAGCAAGTACATGATCACCTGTATGCATGGCGGGCTTCTTCCGGTGATCTGCCTCGCATTTGAAGTGCTTGCCTTTCTTTCGACATTGATGGTTGGCCAGAAGGAATCGACAATGCCGCAGGTAAACATTCTTCCTGCATTTGTCCAGGTATATACTTTGGGTGTCATCTAAATAGTGTGTGCATGCGTGGTATCCCTTGTTTGTCTGTCCTGAAAGGTTACTGAGAGAAGGACAATCATTGATGGTGACAAACAACAAAGCATGCTGGTCAAACTCCTCCTGTTTGCGTTCATCCCACGCACGTACACCTTTTCCAATCCACAACTATAAATGTTCTTCAACTAATGGCCTTAGGTACACATCAATGTCGTTGCCGGGTTGCTTAGGGCCTTGGATGAGAACTGGCATCATAATGAACTTCCGCTTCATGCACATCCAAGGAGGAAGGTTATAGATACATAGAGTCACAGGCCAGGTGCTGTGATTGCTACTTGATACGTCTCCAACGTATCTATAATTCATGAAGCATTAATGCTTTTATATTATCTATTTTGGATGTTTATGGGCTTTATTATACACTTCTATATTTTTTTGGGACTAACCTATTAACCGGAGGCCCAGCCCAAATTGTTGTTTTCTTGCCTATTTCAGTGTTTCGAAGAAAAGGAATATCAAATGGAGTCCAAACAGAATGAAACCTTCGAGAAAGTTATTTTTGGAACGGAAGCAATCCAGGGGAGTTGGAGTGCACGTAATGGAAGCTTCGAGGTCGCCACGAGGCAGGGAGGCGCGCCCACCTCCCCTGGGCGTGCCCCCCACCCTCATGGGCCCCTCATGGCTCCCCTGACCGACTTCTTTCGCCTATATATTTCCATATACCCTAAAAACATTGGGAACAAGATAGATCGGGTGTTCCGTCGCCGCAAGCCTCTGTAGCCACCAAAAACCTCTCAGGAGCCCGTTCCGGCACCCTACCCGAGGGGAATCCATCACCGGTGGCCATCTTCATCATCCCGGTGTTCTCCATGACAAGGAGGGAGTAGTTCACCCTCGGGGCCGAGGGTATGCACAAATATCTTGTGTTTGATCTCTCTCTCTCTCGTGCTCTTGATTTGGCACGATCTTGATGTATCGCGAGCTTTGCTATTATAGTTGGATCTTAGGATGTTTCTCCCCCTCTACTCTCTTGTAACGAATTGAGTTTTCCCTTTGAAGTTATCTTGTCGGATTGAGTCTTTAAGGATTTGAGAATACTTGATGTATGTCTTGCCGTTCTTATCTGTGGTGACAATGGGATATTCATGTGATCTACTTGATGTATGTTTTGGTGATCAACTTGCAGGTTCAATGAACTTATGCATAAGGGTTGGCACACGTTTTCGTCTTGACTCTCCGGTAGAAACTTTGGGGCACTCTTTGAAGTACTTTGTGTTGGTTGAATAGATGAATCTAGGATTGTGTGATGCATATCATATAATCATGCCCACAGATACTTGAGGTGACAATGGAGTATCTAGGTGACATCAGGGTTTTGGTTGATTTGTGTCTTAAGGTGTTATTCTAGTACGAACTCTATGATAGATTGAATGGAAAGAATAGCTTCGTGTTATTTTACTACGGACTCTTGAATAGATTGATCAGAAAGGATAACTTTGAGGTGGTTTCGTACCCTACCATAATCTCTTCGTTTGTTCTCTGCTATTAGTGACTTTGGAGTGACTCTTTGTTGCATGTTGAGGGATAATTATATGATCCAAGTATGTTATTATTGTTGAGAGAACTTGCACTAGTGAAAGTATGAACCTTAGGCCTTGTTTCCTAGCATTGCAATACCGTTTACGCACAGTTTTATCATTAGTTACCTTGCTGTTTATATAATTTCAGATTACAAAAACCTATATGTACCATCCATATTGCACTTGTATCACCATCTCTTTGCCGAACTAGTGCACCATATACATTTTGCCATTGTATTGGGTGCATTGGGGACACAAGAGACTCTTTGTTATTTGGTTGCATGGTTGTTTGAGAGAGACCATCTTCATCCTATGCCTCCACGAATTGATAAACCTTAGGTCATCCACTTGAGGGAAATTTGCTACTGTCCTACAAACCTCTGCTCTTGGAGGCCCAACAACGTCTACAAGAAGAAGGTTGCATAGTAGACATCAAGCTCTTTTCTGGCGCCGTTGTCGGGAAGGTGAGTGCTTGAAGGCATATCTTTAGATCTTGCAATCGAATTTTTTTGTTTCTTGTTTTATCTCTAGTCTAGTTTATAAAATAAAACTGCAAAAAAATGGAATTGAGTTTGTCTCATACGCTTCATCTTTTTAATATCTTTCGTGAGAATGATGGAAAGGAAAATTGTGCTCAATTGCTAGAAGAAGAATGCATTCAAATGCTTCGCACTAAATCTTTGAATGATGAGCATGATTGCAATGTTGTTAGTATGAATTCTTTGAATATCCATAGTACTAATTGTGATTGCACTAGTTATGATGACAATGTCTCCTATAAGCATGCCGATTTTTGTGGAGTACATTGGGTTTGCAGGTACACACCAAATAGGGAAAATAGATATTAAGAGGCATAAGCATTTAGAAACTAAATTGTTGCAAAGAAGGCTAAATGTGAGTGCTGAAAATTTAACATGCCTTTGCTATACTTGTGAACTTTGCAATGAAAGTGGTCATTTACATCTCTGATGCAAATTGTTTCATGATCGAATCATGTCCAAAAATTGTGATGATTTGATTTCCCTTGCACATTATAATGAACTTAGTTTGCTTTTGGGTTATGAAGAGATGAAATGTTTAACTAAGAATCTTCCAGAATTTGCCCTTAAGAAATTTCTTGATATAGATCTAGAGGAAATTTATATGTATTGTGTGGTGAATTGCATTGAAAATCCCAATATTGCCAATTACATAAAGAAAAGAAAGCAAATAGAAGATGAAGAGAATACTAATGAAAGGGAAGAGATTTCCCAATCTCCTCCTATTATTTCTTATGTTGAAGTAATGAGGAGGGGCTTTTTATTCAACCAATCTCATCAACAAGGAGCTCAAAGAAGAAGGTTGAACCCACACATAATGTGAAAAAGAAAAAGAAAAAAATGGAGAAGCAAAGGTAAAAAGGTATCCCTCCCAAATGATGTTGCTCGTACTACTCATTGTGATGATGATAATTGCTATACTATTGGTGCTATCCATACTATTAATGATGAGAGTGATTATGCTTATGATATGAAAAGGCCCAAGCTTGGGGATGCTATGTTTGATGAGGATGAAATATTTGAGAATATATTTGCTAAAATTAATGTTTGTCCCAAGCATGGGGATGCTACATTTAATGGAGATGATAATTTTAGCCTCCCAAGTTTTGATATGCAAAGTTGTTATGATGATAGCATGCCTCTTACCTATGATGATTATATTGATGAAAGTGCGTTTGGAAGAGTGTAAAATTTAGGAAGTAATGATCCCACTATTTTGGAGTATGTTGTATCTTATTGTGATGAATATGAAAGTGGATTTGGAGAGGTCATGAATTTATTTAGTGTTGATTCAACTATCTTGGAAGAGGTTTCAATCGATTATGATGAGAACAAAGTTGCTACTTATGATGCTTATTGTGAAGAAACTTATGCTATTAAAAGTAGTGATGATTATATCTATAAAACTTGTCATGATTGTGATTACCCTTTTTCTGAACATTACTCTTTTAATATGGAAACAATTTATAGTATTCGAGTCTGTTATGCTCCTACTATTCCGAATGAGAAGAATTTTGCTTATGTGGAGAGTATTAAATTTTCTATGCTTGTAGATCATGAAAAGAATGCTTTAGGTGCTGGTTATATTGTTGAATTCATTCATGATGCTACTTAAAATTATTATGATGGAGGAACATATGCTTGTAGGAATTGTAATAATGTCAAGTTTCCTCTCTATGTGCTTAAAATCTTGAAGTTATGCTTGTTTTGCCTTCCTATGCTAGTTGATTATTGTTCCCATAAGTTGTTTGATCACAAAATCCCTATGCATAGGAAGTGGGTTAGACTTAAATCTGCTAGTCATATGCTTCATGATGCTTCCGTTATGTTTCAATTCTTATCTTTTATGTGAGCATCATTGTCATCATCATGCCTAGCTAGAAAGGCATTAAAGAAAAGCGCTTGTTGGGAGACAACCCAATATTTATCCTTAATTTTTTTGCGTGTCCACATGATTATGCTACTGTAGTAATCATGTTTTATAGCTTTTGTTTCAATAAAGTGCCAAGTAAGACCTTTAGGATAGCTTATGGTGATAGTTGTGTTGATCCTGCTGAAAATCAGAAACTTTTGTAGTCAGTAAATAAGTTTTTATAATTCTCAGAAACTTTCTTCTAATCTGATTCTTTTTGCTATGGATTGGTACACAAATTGATTAGGACTTCCTAATTTTGTAAGAATTTTGGAGTTCCAGAAGTATTGTTTTGATACAGATTACTACAGACTGTTCTGTTTTTTGACAGATTCTGTTTTCTATGTGTTGTTTGCTTATTTTGATGAATATATGAGTAGTATCGGAGGATATGAACCATAGAGAAGTTGGAATACATTAGATATTACACCAATATGGATTTAGAATGAGTCCATTACAGTACCTAAGTGGTGGTTTCATTTTCTTATACTAACGGAGCTTACGAGTTTTCTGTTGAGTTTTGTGTTGTGAAGTTTTCAAGTTTTGGGTAAAGATTCGATGGACTATGGAATAAGGAGTGGAAAGATCCTAAGCTTGGGGATGCCCATGGCACCCTAAGATATTCAAGGATAACCAAAATCCTAAGCTTGGGGATGCCCCGGATGGCATCCCCTCTTTCGTCTTCGTCTATCGGTAACTTTACTTCGAGCTATATTTTTATTCGCCACATGATATGTGTTTTGCTTGGAGCGTCATGTTGTTTTATTTTGTTTTGCTTGATGTTTGAATAAAATACCAAGATCTGAAATGCTTAATTGAGAGAGAGTCTTCACATAGTTACATAATTATTTAACTACTCATTGATCTTCACTTATAGCTTTTTGGAGTAGTTTGTCATTACTCGTGTGCTTCACTTATATCCTATGAGTAAATGGTTGAATGAGTTGAATGTCATAAATCTGAAATTATATATGTTTCATATGCTTACCCCATTGGGAGTAATAACTTCACATCTAAGAAGTAGAGGTAGTAAATTTATTGAAGGTTAGCAAGAATTGTATTGGTCACTTGAACAATTCATGAAAGAATATTGAAGGAAGAGAAATTTCACATATAAATACACTATCTTAGACATCTTCTATGATTGGGAGCCCCATTAATTATTTTCAAACTTGAGCAAATTAGTTGAAATTGGACAAGGAAGACAACGTAATGAGTTATGCTTGGGTATATTTGTATAGAAGCTATATTGTTATAGATCCTCCAACATGTAGTGCTTGCTTTTTAGAATCTTTTGCTAGCCAAAATATCTGTACTAAGCGGGAATACTGCTTGTGCATCCAAATTCCTTGAACCAAGTTTCTTCCATGAGCATCCACCATACCTACCTTTATGCGGTATTTACCTGTCGTTCCAAGTAAATTTGCATGTGCCAAACTCTAAACCTTCAAATAATAATCTGTTTTGTATGCCCGAATCGCTCATGTAGCGACTAGGGGCTGTCAGTATCTTCCATGCTCCATGGGTTATTCTCAAGTTGAGTGGACTCCACTCATCATTCATGAGAAAAATGGCTGGTAACTGGGATGCCCAGTCCCATGATCAAAAGATCATAATCAAATAAAAAATAACTGCAAACAAAACTCCCCCAGGATTGATGTTAGTTGGAGGCACCCGTTGTTTCGGGCAAGCCATGGATTGATGATTGTCTATTTGGGAACCGCCTATAATGTATGTAGTATGGAAGATATTGGGAACTCTTGGTTGTTATGTTGACAATGAGATCATACCTCTCAAAATTATTTTCATCTCTATTTCAAAATCGAGCTCTGGCACCTCTGCAAATCCCTGCTTCCCTCTGCGAAGGGACTATCTTTTACTTTTATGCAAGAGTCAGTAGTATTCCTTCCCATTCCTACCTACTCTTTAGTTGGCAAGCATCGTGTGTTGGGGAAAGATCTAAGCATATATGGCCATTCAAATATATTTGATCATTAATTATTATTGTTAACAATTATCTATATGATAAGTGAGTTGGGAGGCGAAACACTAAGCCCCTATCTTTCTCTGTGTTCGATGGATGCTATTTGTTCTAAGAATATGCTTTGAGTGGTAGCAATCATGGAAGACTATATGATAGTTGAGTATGTGGGATTTGCTAAATCAAAGCTCTGAGATAGACCCTTCCTGAAAATAAGATGAATTGTAATTGTTTGATGACTGAGAATGAAGTTTGCTAGTTTTCAAGAAATTTTATGGTCTATGCTTTAACATGTGAATAGCTTGTTACTTGATCTTGAGAAGTTTTATGAGATGAACTACTGTTATGACATATAATGATGCTAGAAAAGGGTGACTGAAATTATCATTGATCAAAATTATACACCTGCTAGCATTCACACTTCATAAATTATTTCCTTTATCATTTACCTACTCGAGGACGAGCAGGAATTAAGCTTGGGGATGCAGATATGTCTCCAATGTATCTTTAATTTATGAAGCATTCATGCTATTATATTATCTGTTTTGGATGTTTACGGGCTTTATTATACACTTTTATATTATTTTTGGGACTAACCTATTAATCGGAGGCCCAACCCAAATTGTTGTTTTCTTGCCTATTTCAGTGTTTCGAAGAAAAGGAATATCAAACGGAGTCCAAACGGAATGAAACCTACGGGAAATTTATTTTTGGAACGGAAGCAATCTAGGGGACTTGGAGTGCACGTAAGGGAAGCTTCAAGGTGGCCACGAGGCAGGGAGGCGTGCCCACCTCCCCTGGGCGCGCTCCCCACCCTCGTGGGCCCCTCGTGGCTCCCCTGACCGACATCTTTCGCCTATATATTTACATATACCCTAAAAACATCAGGGAACAAGATAGATCGGGATTTCCGCCGCCGCAAGCCTCTGTAGCCACCAAAACCCTCTCGGGAGCCCGTTCCGGCACCCTGCCGGAGGGGGAATCCATCACCGGTGGCCATCTTCATCATCCCGGCGTTCTCCATGACGAGGAGGAAGTAGTTCACCCTCGGGGCTGAGGGTATGTACCAGTAGCTATGTGTTTGATCTCTCTCACTCTCGTGTTCTTGATTTGGCACGATCTCGATGTATCGCGAGATTTTCTATTATAGTTGGATCTTATGATATTTCTTCCCCTCTAATCTCTTGTAACGGATTGAGTTTTCCCTTTGAAGTTATCTTGTCGGATTGAGTCTTTAAGGATTTGAGAACACTTGATGTATGTCTTGCCGTGCTTATCTATGGTGACAATGGGATATTCACGTGATCTAATTGATGTATGTTTTGGCAATCAACTTGTGGGTTCAATGAACTTATGCATAGGGGTTGTCACACGTTTTCGTCTTGACTCTCCAGTAGAAACTTTGGGGAACTCTTTGAAGTACTTTGTGTTGGTTGAATAGATGAATCTGAGATTGTGTGATGCATATCGTATAATCATGCCCACGGATACTTGAGGTGACAATGGAGTATCTAGGTGACATTAGGGTTTTGGTTGATTTGTGTCTTAAGGTGCTATTCTAGTACGAACTCTATGATAGATTGAACGAAAAGAATAGCTTCATGTTATTTTACTACAGACTCTTGAATAGATTGATTAGAAAGGATAACTTTGAGGTTGTTTTGTACCCTTCCATAATCTCTTCGTTTGTTCTCTGCTATTAGTGACTTTGGAGTGACTCTTTGTTGCATGTTGAGGGATAATTATATGATCCAGGTATGTTATTATTGTTGAGAGAACTTGCACTAGTGAAAGTATGAACCTTAGGCCTTGTTTCCTAGCATTGCAATACCATTTACGCTCACTTTTATCATTAGTTACCTTGCTGTTTTTATAATTTCAGATTACAAAAACCTATATCTACCATCCATATTGCACTTGTATCACCATATACAATTTGCCATTGTATTGGGTGCATTGGGGACACAAGAGACTCTTTGTTATTTGGTTGCATGGTTGTTTGAGAGAGACCATCTTCATCCTATGCCTCCACGAATTGATAAACCTTAGGTCATCCACTTGAGGGAAATTTGCTACTGTCCTACAAACCTCTGCACTTGGTGGCCCAACAACGTCTACAAGAAGAAGGTTGCGTAGTAGACATCACTACTCTGCTCCCCGAAAGGATTAGCCATCCGCGCTTAAACCAAACCATACATTCCTTGCGCCACCTGCAAACTCCTCCCAGTACTAATAAAGTTATTATTTATTTCCTTATTTCATGATAAATGTTTATTATTCATGCTAGAATTGTATTAACCGGAAACATAATACATGTGTGAATACATAGACAAAATAGGGTCACTAGTATGCCTCTACTTGACTAGCTCGTTAATCAAAGATGGTTAAGGTTTCCTAACCATAGACATGAGTTGTCATTTGATAAACGGGATCACATCATTAGGAGAATGATGTGATTGAATTGACCCATTCTGTTAGCTTAGCACTTGATCGTTTTAGTTTACTGCTATTGCTTTCTTCATGACTTATACATGTTCCTATGACTATGAGATTATGCAACTCCCGATTACCAGAGGAACACTTTGTGTTCTACCAAACGTCACAACATAACTGGGTGATTAGAAAGGTACTCTACAGGTGTTCCCGATGGTACTTGTTGAGTTGGCATAGATCGAGATTAGGATTTGTCACTCCGATTATCGGAGAGGTATCTCTGGGCCCTCTCGGTAATGCACATCACTATAAGCCTTGTAAGCAATGTGGATAATGAGTTAGTTGCGGAATGATGTATTACAGAACGAGTAAAGAGACTTGCCGGTAACGAGATTGAGCTAGGTATTGAGATACCGACAATCAAATCTCGGGCAAGTAACATACCGATGACAAAGGGAACAACATATGTTGTTATGCGGTTTGACCGATAAAGATCTTCGTAGAATACGTAGGAGCCAATATGAGCATCCAGGTTCTGCTATTGGTTATATACTGGAGTCGTGTCTCGGTCATGTCTATATAGTTCTCGAACCCGTAGGGTCCGCACGCTTAACATTCAGTGATGATCGGTATTATGAGTTTATGTGTTTTGATGTACCGAAGGTAGTTCAGTGTCCCGGATATGATCACGGACATGACAAGGAGTCTCGAAATGGTCGAGTCATAAAGATCGATATATTGGATGACTATGTTTGGACTTCAGAAGTGTTCCGGGCAAGTTCGGGCATATACCGGAGTACCAGGGGGTTACCGGAACCCCTCGGGGAGTATAATGGGCCTATTGGGCCCTAGTGGACAAGAGGAGGGGCGGCCAAGGTAGGGTCGCACGCCCCTCCCCCTCTAGTCCAAATTGGACAAGGAGGGGGGTGGCGCCCCCCTTTCCTTCCCCCCTCTCTCCTCCTTCCCCCTTCTCCTACTCCTACTAGGAAAGGAGGAGTCCTAGTCCCGGTGGGAGTAGGACTCCCCCCCTTGGCGCGCCCTCCTCCTGGCCGGCCGCCTCCCCCTATCTCCTTTATATACGGGGGCGGGGGGGGGGCACCCTAAGACACACAAGTTGATCATTGATTTTTAGCCGTGTGTGGTGCCCCCTCCATCATAATCCACCTTGGTCATATGTAGCGGTGCTTAGGCGAAGCCCTGCGTTGGTAGCTTCATCAACACCGTCATCACACCGTCATGCTGACGGAACTCTCCCTCGAAGCTCTACTAGATCGTGAGTTAGTGGGACGTCACCAAGATGAACGTGCGCAGATCACGGAGGTGCCGTACGTTTGGTACTTGGATCGGTCGATCGTGAAGACGTACGACTACATCAACCTCGTTGTCATAACGCTTCTGCATATGGGTTACGAGGGTACGTGGACGACACTCTCCCCTCTCGTTTCTATGCATTACCATGATCTTGCGTGTGCGTAGGATTTTTTTTTTGAAATTACTATGTTCCCCAACGGTGGTATCAGAGCTAGGTTTATGCGTAGATGTTATATGCACGAGTAGAACACAAGTGAGTTGTGGGATAAAAGTCATACTGCTTACCAGCATGTCATACTTTGGTTCGGCGGTATTATTGGATGAAGCGGCCCGGACCGACATTACGCGTACGCTTACGCGAGACTGGTTCTACCGACGTGCTTTGCACATAGGTGGCTGGCGGGTGTCAGTTTCTCCAACTTTAGTTGAACCGAGTGTGGCTACGCCTAGTCCTTGTTGAAGGTTAAAACAACACTAACTTGATGAAATATCGTTGTGGTTTTGATGCGTAGGTAAGAACGGTTCTTGCTTAGCCCGTAGCAGCCACGTAAAACTTGCAACAACAAAGTAGAGGACGTCTAACTTGTTTTTGCAGGGCATGTTGTCAAGTTATATGGTCAAGACATGATGCTAAATTTTATTGTATGAGATGATCATGTTTTGTAACAGAGTTATTGGCAACTGGTAGGAGCCATATGGTTGTCATTTTATTGTATGCAATGCAATCGCCCTGTAATTGCTTTACTTTATCACTAAGCGGTAGCGATAGTCGTAGAAGCAATAGTTGGCGTGACGACAATGATGCTACGATGGAGATCAAGGTGTCGCGCCGGTGACGATGGTGATCATGACGGTTGTTTGAAGATGGAGATCAAAGGCACAAGTTGATGATGGCCATATCATATCACTTATATTGACTGCATGTGATGTTTATCTTTTATGCATCTTATTCTTCTTTGATTGAAGGTAGCATTATAAGATGATCTCTCACTAAATTCCAAGGTATAAGTGTTCTACCTGAGTATGCACCATTGCGAAAGTTCTTCATGCCGAGATACCATGTGATGATCGGGTGTGATAAGCTCTACGTTCAAATACAACGGGTGTAAGACAGTTTTGCACACGCAGAATACTCAGGTAAAACATGACGAGCCTAGCATATGCAGATATGGCCTCGGAACACTGAGACTGAAAGGTCGAGTGTGAATCATATAGTAGATATGATCAACATAGTGATGTTCACCATTGAAAACTACTCCATCTCACGTGATGATCGGACATGGTTTAGTTGATTTGGATCACGTGATCACTTAGATGATTAGAGGGATGTCTATCTAAGTGGGGGTTCTTATGTAATATGATTAATTGAACTTTAATTTATCATGAACTTAGTACCAAATAGTATTTTTGCTTGTCTATGTTGTTGTAGATAGATGGCCCGTGCTGTTGTTCCGTTGAATTTTAATGCGTTTCTTGAGAAAGCAAAGTTGAAAGATGATGGTAGCAATTACACGGACTAGGTCCGTAACTTGAGGATTATCCTCATTGCTGCACAGAAGGATTACATCCTGGAAGCACCGCTGGGTGGCAGGCCTGCTGCAGATGCAACTACAGACGTTGTGAACGTCTGGCAGAGCAAAGCTGATGACTACTCGATAGTTCAGTGTGCCATGCTTTACGGCTTAGAATCGGGACTTCAACGACGTTTTGAACGTCATGGAGCATATGAGATGTTCCAGGAGTTGAAGTTAATATTTCAGGCAAATGCCGGATTGAGAGATATGAAGTCTCCAATAAGTTCTATAGCTACAAGATGGAGGAGAATAGTTCTGTCAGTGAACATATACTCAAAATGTCTGGGTATAATAATCACTTGATTCAACTGGGAGTTAATCTTCCTGATGATAGTGTCATTGACAGAATTCTTCAATCACTGCCACCAAGCTACAAGAGCTTCGTGATGAACTATAATATGCAAGGGATGGAAAAGACTATTCATGAGCTCTTCGCGATGCTAAAGGTGTTGGGGAACGTAGTAGAAATTCAAAATTTTCCTACGTGTCACCAAGATCTATCTATGGAGAGACCAGCAATGAGGGGAAGGAGAGTGCATCTACATACCCTTGTAGATCGCTAAGCGGAAGCGTTCAAGTGAACGGGGTTGATGGAGTCGTACTCGTCGTGATCCAAATCACCGATGACCAAGTGCCGAACGGACGGCACCTCCGCGTTCAACACACGTACAGCCCAGTGACGTCTCCCATGCCTTGATCCAGCAAGGAGAGAGGGAGAGGTTGAGGAAGACTCCATCCAGCAGCAGCACAACGGCGTGGTGGTGGTGGAGGAGCGTGGCTATCCTGCAGGGCTTCGCCAAGCACCACAGAAAAGGAGGAAGAGGGAGAGAGGTAGGGCTGCGCCAAGAGGAGAAGGGAGAGATTCTCGTGTGTTGGGCAGCCCAATGCCTCAATATATATAGGGGGAGAGGGGGCTGCGCCCCCCTCTAGGGTTTCCACCCCCCAAGGGGTGCGGCCAGCCCTAGATGGGTTTTGGGGAGGCGGCCAAGAGGGGGAGAGAGGGGGCGCCCCCTAGGGTGGGCCTTAGGCCCATCTAAGCCTAGGGTTTCCCCTCTCCCCTCCTAGTTGCGCCTTGGGCAAGGGTGGGAGGCGCACCAGCCCACTCTAGGGCTGGTCCCTTTCCACTCTAGGCCCATGCAAGCCTCCGGGGTTGGTGGCCCCACTTGGTGGACCCCCGGGACCCTCCCGGTGGTCCCGGTACCTTACCGATAAACCCCGAAACTTTTCCGGTGTCCAAAACAGGACTTCCCATATATAAATCTTTACCTCCGGACCATTCCGGAACTCCTCGTGACGTCCGGGATCTCATCCGGGACTCCGAACAACATTCTGTAACCACATACAAACTTCCTTTATAACCCCAGCGTCATCGAACCTTAAGTGTGTAGACCCTACGGGTTCGGGAGACATGCAGACATGACCGAGACGTTCTCCGGTCAATAACCAACAGCGGGATCTAGATACCCATTTGGCTCCCACATGTTCCACGATGATCTCATCGGATGAACCACGATGTCAAGGACTCAGTCAATCCCGTATACAATTCCCTTTGTCTAGCGGTATTTTACTTGCCTGAGATTCGATCGTCGGTATACCGATACCTTGTTCAATCTCGTTACCGGCAAGTCTCTTTACTCGTTCCGTAACACATCATCCCGTGATCAACCCCTTGGTCACATTGTGCACATTATGATGATGTCCTACCGAGTGGGCCCAGAGATACCTCTCCGTTTACACGGAGTGACAAATCCCAGTCTCGATTCCTGCCAACCCAACAGATACTTTCGGAGATACCTGTAATGCACCTTTATAGCCACCCAGTTACTTTGTGACGTTTGGTACACCCAAAGCATTCCTACAGTATCCGGGAGTTGCACAATCTCATGGTCTAAGGAAAAGATACTTGACATTAGAAAAGCTTTAGCATACGAACTACGTGATCTCTATGCTAGGCTTAGAATTGGGTCTTGTCCATCACATAATTCTCCTAATGATGTGATCCCGTTATAAACGACATCCAATGTCCATAGCCAGGAAACCATGACTATCTGTTGATCACAACGAGCTAGTCAACTAGAGGCTCACTAGGGACATATTGTGGTCTATGTATTCACACGTGTATTACGATTTCCGGATAATACAGTTATGGCATGAATAAAAGATTATTATCATGAACAAAGAAATATAATAATAACACTTTTATTATTGCCTCTAGGGCATATTTCCAACGGTCTGCCACTTGTACTAGAGTCAATTATCTAGTTCACATCACCATGTGATTAACACTGACAGGTCACATCACCATGTGACCAACATCCAAAGAGTTTACTAGTGTCACTAAACTAGTTCACATCTTCATGTGATTAAGACTCAATGAGATCTGGGGTTTGATCATGTTCTGCTTGTGAGAGAGGTTTTAGTCAACGGATCTGTAACATTAAGATCTGTATGTACTCCGCAAATCTCTAGGTCATATTGTAAATGCTGCTTCCACGCTCCACTTGGAGCTATTCCAAATGGTTGCTCCACTATACGTATCCGGTTTGCTACTCAGAGTCACTCGGATAGGTGTTAAAGCTTGCATCGACGTAACCCTTTACGTCGAACTCTTTATCACCTCCATAATCGAGAAACAAATCCTTATTCCTCTAAGGATAACTTTGACCGCTATCTGGTGATCCACTCCTTGATCACCTTTGTACTCTCTTGCCAGACATGTGGCAAGGCACACATCAGGTGCGGTACTTAGCATAGCATACTGTAGAGCCTACGTCTAAAGCATATGGGACGACCTTCGTCCTTTCTCTCTTTTCTGCCGAGGTCGAGCTTTAAGTCTTAACTTCGTACCTTACAACTCAGGCAAGAACTCCTTCTTTAACTGATCCATCTTGAACACCTTCAAGATCATGTCAAGGTATGTGCTCATTTGAAAGTATTATTAAGCATTTTGATCTATCCTCATAGGTCTTGATGCTCAATGTTCAAGTAGCTTAGTCCAGGTTTTCTATTGAAAAACACCTTTCAAATAACCCTATATGCTTTCTAGAAATTCTACATCATTTCTGATCAACAAGATGTCAAGAACATATACTCATCAGAAATTCTATAGTGCTCCCACTCACTTCTTTGGAAATACAAGTTTCTCATAAACTTTGTACAAACCCAAAATCTTTGATCATCTCATCAAAGTGTACATTCCAACTCCGAGATGCTTACTCCAGTCCTTAGAAGGATTGCTGGAGCTAGCATACCTTTTAGCATCCTTAGGATCGACAAAACCTTTCTGATTATATCGCATACAACCTTTCCATACGAAGACTGGTAAGGAAACTTGTTTTGTCATCCATCTGCCAAATTTCGTAAATGCAGCTAATGCTAACACAAATCCGATGGACTTAAGCATCGCTATGGATGAGAAAATTTCATCGTAGTCAACTCCTTGAACTTGTGAAAAACTTTTCGCCACAAGTCGAGCTTCATAGATGGTGACATTACCATCCACGTCCGTCTTCTTCTTAAAGATCCATTTATCTCAATGGCTTGCCGATCATCGGGCAAGTCCACCAAAGTCCATGCTTTATTCTGATACATGGATTCTATCTCGGATTTCATGGCTTCTAACCATTTGTCGGAATTTGGGCCCACCATCGCTTCTCCATAGCTCGTAGGTTCATTGTTGTCTAGCAACATGACCTTCAAGACAGGATTACTGTACCACTCTAAAGTAGTACGTATCCTTGTCACCCTACGAGGTACGGTAGTGACTTGGTCCGAAACTTCATGATCACTATCATAAGCTTCTACTTCAATTGGTGCAGGTGCCACAGGAACAACTTCCTGTGCCCTGCTACACACTTGTTGAAGTGACGGTTCAATAACCTCATCAAGTATCCACCATCCTCCCACTCAACTTTTCGAGACAAACTTTTCCTCGAGAAAGGACCCGGTACAAGAAACAATCCCTATTGCTTTCGGATCTGAATTAGGAGGTATACCCAACTGTTTTGGGTGTCCTATGAAGATGCATTTTATCCGCTTTGGGTTCGAGCTTATCAACCTGAAACTTTTTCACATAAGCATCGCAGCCCCAAACCTTTAAGAAATGACAGCTTAGGTTTCTCTAAACCATAGTTCATATGGTGTCATCTCAACGGAATTACGTGGTGCCCTATTTAAAGTGAATGTGGTTGTCTCTAATGCCTAACCCATAAATGATAGTGGTAATTCGATAAGAGACATCATGGTACGCACCATATCCAACAGGGTGTAACTATGATGTTCGGACACACCCTCACTATGGTGTTCCAGGCGGTATTAATTGTGAAACAATTTCCACAATGTCTTAATTGCGTGCCAAAGCTCGTAACTCAGATACTCATCTCTATGATCATATCATAGACATTTCATCCTCTTGTCACGATGATCTTCAACTTCACTCTGAAATTACTTGAACCATTCAATAATTCAGACTTGTGTTTCATCAAGTAAATATACTCTACATCTACTCGAATCATCTGTGAAGTAAGAACATAACGATATTCACTGCATGCCTCAGCACTCATTGGACTGCACACATCAAATGTGTTACTTCCAACAAGTTGCTATCTTGTTCCATCTTATTGAAAACGAGGCTTTTCAGTCATCTTGCCCATGTGGTATGATTTGCATACCTCAAGTGATTCAAAATCAAGTTAGTCCAAACGATCCATCTGCATGGAGTTTCTTCATGCATATACACCAATAGACATGGTTCGCATGTCTCAAACTTTTCAAAAACGAGTGAGTCCAAAGATCCATCAACATGGAGCTTCTTCATGCGTTTTACACCAATATGACTTACATGGCAGTGCCACAAGTAAGTGGTACTATCATTACTATCTTATATCTTTTTGCCATGAAAAAGTGTATCACTACGATCGAGATTAAATAAACCATTCCTTTAGGTGCAAGACCATTGAAGGTATTATTCAAATAAACAGAGTAACCATTATTCTCCTTAAATGAATAACCGTATTGCGATAGACATAATCCAATCATGTCTATGCTCAACGCAAACACCAAATCTCGATGGTAGAGGGAGCGTGCGATGCTTGATCACATCAACCTTAGAAATACTTCCAACACATATCGTCAGCTCACCTTTAGCTAGCCTCCGTTTATTCTGTAGCTCTTTTATTTCGAGTTACTAACACTTAGCAACCGAACCGGTATCTAATACCCTGGTGCTACTAGGAGTACTAGTAAAGTACACATTAACATAATGTATATCCAATATACTTCTATCGACCTTGCCAGCCTTCTCATCTACCAAGTATCTAGGGTAATCCTGCTCTAGTGGTTGTTCCCCTTATTACAGGAGCACTTAGTCTCAGGTTTGGGTTCAACCTTGGGTTTCTTCACTAGAGCAGCAGCTGATTTGCCGTTTCATGAAGTATCCCGTCTTGCCCTTGCCCTTCTTGAAACTAGTGGTTTCATCAAGAATTGATGCTCCTTCTTGATTTCTACTTTCGCGGTGTCAAACACCGTGAATACCTTAAGGATCATCATATCTATCCCTAATATGTTATAGTTCATCACGAAGCTCTAGTAGCTTGGTGGCAATGACTTTGGAGAAACATCACTATCCATCTGGAAGATCAACTCCCACTCGATTCAAGTGATTGTTGCACTCAGACAATCTGAGCACAAGCTCAACGATTGAACTTTTCTCCCTTAGTTTGTAGGCTAAGAAAATCGTCGGAGGTCTCATACCTCTTGACGTGGGCACGAGCCTGAAATCCCAATTTCAGCCCTCGAAACATCTCATATGTTCCGCGATGTTTCGAAAACGTCTTTGGTGCCTCTACTTAAACCATTTAACTGAACTATCATGTAGTTATCAAAACGTGTATGTCTGATGTTCGCAACATCCACAAACGACGTTTGGGGTTCAGCACACTGTGCGGTGCACTAAGGACATAAGCTTTCTACTGTCCGCATAATCGCTACTGTCAACTTTCAACTATATTTTCTCTAGGAACATATCTAAACAGTAGAACTAAAGCGTGAGCTACGACATAATTTGCAAAAGGTCTTTTGACTATGTTCAGGATAATTAAGTTCATCTTATGAACTCCCACTCAGATAGACATCCCTCTGGTCATCTAAGTGATTACATGATCCGAGTCAACTAGGCCGTGTCCGATCATCACGTGAGACGGACTAGTCATCATCGGTGAACATCTTCATGTTGATCGTATCTACTATACGACTCATGCTCGACCTTTCAGTCTCCGTGTTCCGAGGCCATGTCTGTACATGCTAGGCTCGTCAAGTTAACCCTAAGTGTTTTCGCGTGTGTAAATCTGTCTTACACCCGTTGTATGTGAACGTAAGAATCCATCACACCCGATCATCACGTGGTGCTTAGAAGCGACGAACTGTAGCAACGGTGCACAGTTAGGGGAGAACACTTCTTGAAATTGTTGTAAGGGATCATCTTATTTACTACTGTCATTCTAAGTAAACAAGATGCATAAACATGATAAACATCACATGCAATCAAATAGTGACATGATATGGCCAATATCATTTTGCTCCTTTTGATCTCCATCTTCGGGGCTCCATGATTATCATCGTCACCGGCATGACACCATGATCTCCATCATCATGATCTCCATCGTCATGTCTCCATGAAGTCGTCTCGCCAACTTATTACTTCTACTACTATGGCTACCGGTTAGCAATAAAGTAAAGTAATTACATGGCGTTGTTCAATGACACGCAGGTCATACAATAAATTAAGACAACTCCTATGGCTCCTGCCGGTTGTCATACTCATCGACATGCAAGTCGTGTTTCCTATTACAAGAACATGATCAATCTCATACATCACATATCATTCATCACATTCTTCTTGGCCATATCACATCACATAGCATACCCTGCAAAAACAAGTTAGACGTCCTCTAATTGTTGTTTGCATGTTTTACGTGGCTGCTATGGGTTTCTAGCAAGAACGTTTCTTACCTACGCAAAACCACAACGTGATATGCCAATTGCTATTTACCCTTCATAAGGACCCTTTTCATCGAATCCGTTCCAACTAAAATGGGAGAGACTGGCACCCGCTAGCCACCTTATGCAACAAGTGCATGTCAATCGGTGGAACCTGTCTCACGTAAGAGTACGTGGAAGGTCGGTCCGGGCCGCTTCATCCCACGATGCCGCCGAATCAAGATTGGACTAGTAACGGTAAGCATATTGAACAACATCAACGCCCACAACTACTTTGTGTTCTACTCGTGCAAAGAATCTACGCAATAGACCTAGCTCATGATGCCACTGTTGGGGAACGTAGCAGAAATTCAAAATTTTCCTACGTGTCACCAAGATCTATCTATGGAGAGACCAGCAACGAGGGGAAGGAGAGTGCATCTACATACCCTTGTAGATCGCTAAGCGTAAGCGTTCAAGTGAACAGGGTTGATGGAGTCGTACTCGTTGTGATCCAAATCACCGATGACCAAGTGCCAAACGGACGACACCTCCGCGTTCAACACACGTACAACCCGGTGACGTCTCCCATGCCTTGATCCAGCAAGGAGAGAGGGAGAGGTTGAGGAAGACTCCATCCAGCAGCAGCACAATGGCGTGGTGGTGGTGGAGGAGCGTGGCTATCCTGCAGGGATTCGCCAAGCACCACAGAAGAGGAGGAAGAGGGAGAGAGGTAGGGCTGCGCCAAGAGGAGAAGGGAGAGATTCTCGTGTGTTGGGCAGCCCAATGCCTCAATATATATAGGGGGAGAGGGGGCTGCCCCCCCCCCTCTAGGGTTCCCCCCCCCAAGGGGTGCGGCCAGCCCTAGATGGGTTTTGGGGAGGCGGCCAAGAGGGGGAGAGAGGGGGCGCCCCCTAGGGTGGGCCTTAGGCCCATCTAAGCCTAGGGTTTCCCCTCTCCCCTCCTAGCTGCGCCTTGGGCAAGGGTGGGAGGCGCACCAGCCCACTCTGGGGCTGGTCCCTTTCCACTCTAGGCCCATGCAAGCCTCCGGGGTTGGTGGCCCCACTTGGTGGACCCCCGGGACCCTCCCGGTGGTCCCGGTACCTTACCGATAAACCCCGGAACTTTTCCGGTGTCCAAAACAGGACTTCCCATATATAAATCTTTACCTCCGGACCATTCCGGAACTCCTCGTGACGTCCGGGATCTCATCCGGGACTCCGAACAACATTCGGTAACCACATACAAACTTCCTTTATAACCCTAGCGTCATCAAACCTTAAGTGTGTAGACCCTACGAGTTCGGGAGACATGCAGACATGACCGAGACGTTCTCCGGTCAATAACCAACAGCGGGATCTGGATACCCATGTTGGCTCCCACATGTTCCACGATGATCTCATCGGATGAACCACGACGTCAAGGACTCAGTCGATCCCGTATACAATTCCCTTTGTCTAGCGGTATTTTACTTGCCCGAGATTCGATCGTCGGTATACCGATACCTTGTTCAATCTCGTTACCGGCAAGTCTCTTTACTCGTTCCATAACACATCATCCCGTGATCTACCCCTTGGTCACATTGTGCACATTATGATGATGTCCTACCGAGTGGGCCCAGAGATACCTCTCCGTTTACACGAAGTGACAAATCCCAGTCTCGATTCCTGCCAACCCAACAGATACTTTCGGAGATACCTGTAATGCACCTTTATAGCCACCCAGTTACGTTGTGACGTTTGGTACACCCAAAGCATTCCTACGGTATCCGGGAGTTGCACAATCTCATGGTCTAAGGAAAAGATACTTGACATTAGAAAAGCTTTAGCATACGAACTACGTGATCTCTATGCTAGGCTTAGGATTGGGTCTTGTCCATCACATCATTCTCCTAATGATGTGATCCCGTTATCAACGACATCCAATGTCCATAGCCAGGAAACCATGACTATCTGTTGATCACAACGAGCTAGTCAACTAGAAGCTCACCAGGGACATATTGTGGTCTATGTATTCACACGTGTATTACGATTTCCGGATAATACAGTTATAGCATGAATAAAAGACTATTATCATGAACAAAGAAATGTAATAATAACACTTTTATTATTGCCTCTAGGGCATATTTCCAACAAAAGGCTGCGGAGGTAGAAATCAAGAAGGAGCATCAAGTGTTGATGGTCAACAAGACCACCAGTTTCAAGAAAAAGGGTAAAGAGAAGAAGAAGAAGGGGAACTTCAAGAAGAATGGAAAACAAGTTGCCGCTCAGGAGAAGAAACCCAAGTCTGGACCTAAACCTGAGACTGAGTGCTTCTACTACAAACAGACTGGTCACTGGAAGCGGAACCGCCCCAAGTATTTGGCGGATAAGAAGGATGGCAAGGTGAACAAAGGTATATGTGATATACATGTTATTGATTTGTACCTTACTAATGCTCGCAGTAGCACCTGGGTATTTGGTTCTGTTGCTAATATTTGCAACTCGAAACAGGGACTACGGATTAAGCGAAGATTGGCTAAGGACGAGGTGACAATGCGCGTGGGAAATGGTTCCAAAGTCGATGTGATCGCGGTCGGCACACTACCTCTACATCTACCTTCGGTATTAGTTTTAGACCTGAATAATTGTTATTTGGTGCCAGCGTTGAGCATGAACATTATATCTGGATCTTGTTTGATGTGAGATGGTTATTCATTTAAATCAGAGAATAATGGTTGTTCTATTTATATGAGTAATATCTTTTATGCTCATGCACCCTTGAAGAGTGGTCTATTTATTTTAAATCTCGATAGCAGTGATACACATATTCATAATATTGAAACCAAAAGATGTAGAGTTGATAATGGTAGCGCAACTTATTTGTGGCACTGCCGTTTAGGTCATATTGGTGTAAAGCGCATAAAGAAATTCCATACTGATTGACTTTTGGAATCACTTGATCATGAATCACTTGGTACTTGCGAACCATGCCTCATGGGCAAGATGACTAAAACGCCATTCTCCGGAACAATGGAGCGAGCAACAGATTTGTTGGAGATCATACATAAATGTGGTCCGATGATTGTTGAGGCTCACGAAGGGTATCGTTATTTTCTCACCTTCAAAGATGATTTGAGCAGATATGGGTATATCTACTTAATGAAACATAAGTCTGAAACATTTGAAAAGTTCAAAGAATTTCAGAGTGAAGTGGAAAATCATTGTAATAAGAAAATAAATTTTCTATGATCTGATCGTGGAGGAGAATATTTGAGTTACGAGTTTGGTCTTCATTTGAAACAATGTGGAATTGTTTGACAACTCACGCCACCCAGAACACCACATCGTAATGGTGTGTCTGAACGTCATAATCGTACTTTACTAGATATGGTGCGATCTGTGATGTCTCTTACCGATTTACCGCTATCTTTTTGGGGTTATGCTTTAGAGACGGCTTGATAACCCACAAGTGTAGGGGATAATTGTATCCTCTTTCGATAAGTAAGAGTGTCGAACCCAACGAGGAGCTAAAGGCAGAACAAATATTCTCTCAAGTCATATCTGCCACTGATATGACTCTACGCATGCTTAGTGTTCGCTTTACCTAGAACAAGTATGAAACTAGAAGTACTTTGTAGGTGTTATTGGATAGCTTTGCAAGATAATAAAGAGCACGTAAATAAAAAGTAGGGGCTGTTTAGATAAAGATGCAAATAAAGTAAATATAGCGAGTGTGGAAAAGTGGTGGTAGGAGTTGTGAAATTGTCCATAAGCAATTGACTACTTTACTAGACCGATAGCAAGTTTTATTTTGGGAGAGGCATAAGCTAACATACTTTCTCTTCTTGGATCATATGAACATATGATTGGAACTCTAGCAAGCATCCGCAACTATTAAAGATTATTAAGGTAAAACCCAACCATAGCATTAAAGCATCAAGTCCCATTTATCCCATACGCAACAATTCCCTTACTCGGGTTTAAGCTTCTGTCACTCTAGCAACCCACTATAAGCGAGTCATGAATGTATTGCAACACCCTACAGCGGGAATACCTCACACTTGCGCGACACGGAGGGCACAATAGGACAGCAACATAACCACAAGCAAATTAAACCAATCATAGCAATTCATCAATCACCGGTAGGACAACGAAAATCTACTCAGACATCATAGGATGGCAACACATAATTGGATAATAATATGAAGCATAAAGCACCATGTTAAAGTAGAGGGTACAGAGGGTTGCAGGAGAGTGGACCGCTGAATATAGATGGGGGAAGGTGATGGAGATGTTGGTGAAGATGGCGGAGGTGTTGGTGAAGCTGGCGGTGATGATGATGGCCCCCGGCGATGTTCCGGCGCCACCGGAAGCAAGGGGGAGAGAGCCCCCTTCTTCTTCTTCTTCCTTGACCTTCTCCCTAGATGGGAGAAGGGTTTCCCCTCTGGTCCTTGGCTCCCATGGCGTGGGAGGGGCGAGAGCCCCTCCAAGATTGGATCTATCTCTCTGTCTCTCTCTGTTTCTGCGTTCCCAGATTCTTCCCCTTCACCATTTCTTTTATATCCGGAGATCCCTAACTCCGATTGGGGTGAATCTTTCGCCCAGATTTTTCTCATAAAATTTGCTTTTTTGTGGTAAAAAGAGAGCGTCAACCGCATTATGGGGTGCCCAGGAGAGTCCAGGGAGCGCCTGCCTCCCTGGGCGCGCCCCCCTGTCTCGAGGCCCCCTCGGGCACCGTCTCGTGTTGATTCTTCCTCCCAAAAATCACAAATATTCCAAAATAATTCTCCGCCCGTTTTTATCCCGTTTGGACTCCATTTGATATTGGGTTTCTGCGAAACATAAAACATGCAACAAACAGGAACTGGCACTAGGCACTGGATCAATATGTTAGTCCCAAGAAATAGTACAAAAAGTTGCCAAAAGTATATGAAAGTTGAATAATATTGGCATGAAACGATCAAAAATTATAAATACGACGGAGACGTATCAGCATCCCCAAGCTTAATTCCTGCTCGTCCTCGAGTAGGTAAATGATAAAAAGATAATTTTTGATGTGGAATGCTACCTAGCATAATCTTGATGATGTATCTAATCATGGCATGAATGTTAAGACACAAGTGATTCAAAGCAATAGTCTATCATTTGACATAAAAACAATAATACTTCAAGCATACTAATAAAGCAATTATGCCTTATCAAAATAACATAGCCAAAGAAAGCTTATCCCTACAAAATCATATAGCTTGGCCATGCTTCATTTTCGTCACACAAAATGCTCCCATCGTGCACAACCCCGGTTTCAGCCAAGCAATTGGTTCATACTTTTTAACGCGCTTCAGCCTTTTCAACCCTCACGCAATACATGAGCGCAAGCCATGGACATAGCACTATGGGTGGAGTAGAGTATGATGATGGAGGTTGTGTGGAGAAGAAAAAAGGGAGAAATTCTCACATCAACGCGGCTAATCAACGGGCTATGGAGATGCCCATCAATTGATGTCAACGCAAGGAGTAGGGATTGCCATGCAACGGAGGCACTAAGAGCTATAAGTGTATGAAAGCTCAAACTGGAAACTAAGTGAGTGTGCATCCAACTTGCTTGCTCATGAAGACCTCGGGCGTTTGAGGAAGCCCATCATCGAAATATACAAGCCAAGTTCTATAATGAAAATTCCCACTAGTATATGAAAGTGATAACTCAAGAGACTCTCTATATGAAGAACATGGTGCTACTCTGAAGCACAAGTGTGGTAAAAGGATAGTAACATTGCCCCTTCTCTCTTTTTCTCTCATTTTTTTATTTTATTTTTTTATTTTTATTTTTATTTTTTTGGTGGGCTTCTTTGGCCTCTTTTATTTTTCATAAAGTCCGGAGTCTCATCCTGACTTGTGGGGGAATCATAGTCTCCATCATCCTTTCCTCGCTGGAGCAGTGCTCTAATAATGATGATCATCACACTTTTATTTACTTACAACTCAATATTACAACTTGATATCTCGAACAAAGATATGACTCTATATGAATGCTTCCGATGGTGTACCGGGATGTGCAATGATCTAGCATAGCAATGACATCAAAAAACAGACAAGCCATGAAAACATCATGCTAGCTATCTTACGATCATGCAAAGCAATATGACAATGAATGCTCAAGTCATGTATATGATGATGATGGAAGTTGCATTGCAATATATCTCGGAATGGCTATGGAAATGCCATAATAGGTAGGTATGGTGGCTGTTTTGAGGAAGATATAAGGAGGCTTATGTGTGATAGAGTGTATCATATCACGGGGTTTGGATGCACTGGCGAAGTTTGCACCCGCCGGACTCCGAAGCCACTGTGGGTTCCGGGGCCGAGTCCGGTGCAAAGTCCGGGAGGTTGTCCTGCGACACCTTCGGGGCCTCCTCCTCCTGGTGGGTCCCTTCCAGGGATCCCACCTTGGCATCGTCCGCATCACGGGGGGTGGAGGCAGTCGGAAGGGAATCCATATGCGACACACCTAAGGACCCGCTCGACAAAGCGGGAAGATCATCCTTGGGCGGACTACAGGGTTGTATGCGGCATTAGAAAGACATTATGTGGCGAAAGGAAAAACCATGAAGTTATTCGGGAGTCCGGATACTTACGATCTCGCCAGGGGCTTGGCCCTTGGAGGCCAGTCCTCGTCGTCGTCACTGGCGTTGGCAGAGCAGTCCGGGGAAAGAGTTTTTCCCTTCTTGGACCCTTCGGCTTCCCTTGTTGGGGAGGCCTTCCTTTTCATCCCTCCCCCCGCTGGGGGAGAGGTTTTCTTCTTCTCCTCCTTGCCTTTGTGGGAGGAGTCAGCTTCGGAGTCATCATCCGATAACACTTGAAAACGGGAACTCTTTCGAGTACCCGTGGCCTTCTTCTTGGCCTTCTTCTCCGGCATCACGTGGGGTGCCGGAGCCAGCAGCCCCGTTAGTCGGGCGTCCGCTGGGTCCTCTGGCAATGGGGCCGAACAGATAGTCTGTTCGGCCTTCGCCAGCCAGTCTTGTCAAAGGTAAAGGGAGTTTAGATCCCGCATAGAGTCAAACTATGGAAAACAAGCGACAAAATCACTTACCTCGTCACCTGGACGCTGCGAGCTGAATCTGCGATCTTCGGTAGCGGATGTGGGAGCCTCGGCGCCCTTGAACAGCACCTTCCAAACATCTTCGTATGTAGTGTCGAAGAGCCCGCTCAGAGTCTGGTGCTGCGCCGGATCAAACTCCCACATGTTGAAGCCCCATCATTGGCACGGGACAATCCGGCGGACGAGCATGACCTGGACTACGTTGACAAGCTTGAGCTTCTTGTCCACCAGCTTTTGGATACAGGCTTGGAGTCCGGTCAGCTCCTCCGAATCACCCCAGATCCGGCCACTCTCTTTCCAGGAGGTAAGCAATGTAGGGATGCCAGATCTGAATTCGGGGGCCGCTGCCCATTCAGGGTCACGCGGCTCAGTGATGTAGAACCACCCCGATTGCCACCCCTTAATGGTTTCCACGAAAGTGCCCTCCAGCCAAGTAACGTGGGACATCCTGCCCACCATGGCGCCTGCACACTCCGCTTGGCTGCCCTTCACAACCTTCAGATTGACACTGAAGGTCTTGAGCCACCAGCCGAAGTGGGGCTAGATGCAGAGGAAGGCCTCACACACGACGATAAACGCCGAGATGTTGAGGATGAAATTCGGGGCCAGATCATGGAAATCCAGGCCATAGTAAAACATGAGCCCCCGGACAAAGGGATGAAGTGGGAAACCCAGTCCGCGGAGGAAATGGGGAAGAAATACTACCCTCTCATGGGGCCTGGGGGTGGGAATGAGCTCTCCCTCGTCGAGGAGCCGGTGCGCGATGTTGCTGGACAAATATCCGGCGTTGCGCAGCTTCTGGATCTTCCCCTCCGAGACAGAGGAGGCCATCCACTTGCCTCCCGCTCCGGACATAGTTGGAGAAGGTTGAGGGGAGAAGTGCGGACTTGGGCGTTGGAGCTCAAGTTCGCGGAGATGGATAAGCCAAGGAGGAAGAAGGAGCATGTAAAAGGGTTGGATCTTTATCCCCTTATATGGGCGGACAAAAACATGTGTCCCCACCGGCCTGGTAAAACTCGACTATCTCCCGAGCGCCGCAATCAATGGCGCAGTTGGGTTACCCACGTCCGTATTGATGGGAATCCCGGAATAAGGGGAACACGATCTCTTCTTCGACAAGACGTGCCAAGGAAACCGCTTCGCTAAATGCGCTGAGGTGGTACAATAAAAATGATTCTAGTAAAGGCTTGATAGTGGTGTGACATCACACTGCGAAATACGTCAGCAGATTGAACTTGTGTAAATTTATTCTCTCTACGGTGGTACATGGAATTTATTTTTGCAGAGCCGGACACTATCCTGGTGTTCACAATCTTCTATAAATTATTCGGAGGAAGAACCCGCCTTGCAATGCCGAAGACAATATACGCGCCGGACTCGTCGTCATTGAAGCCTGGTTCAGGGGCTACTGAGGGAGTCCTGGACTAGAGGGTGTCCGGATAGCCGGACTATCATCATCGGCCGGACTCTAAGACTATGAAGATACAAGATTGAAGACTTTGTCCCGTGTCCGGATGGGACTTTCCTTGGCGTGGAAGGCAAGCTTGGCGATACGGATATGTAGATCTCCTACCATTGTAACCGACTCTGGGTAACCCTAGCCCTCTCCGGTGTCTATATAAACCGGATGGCTTTAGTCCATAGGCTAGCTTCTAGGGTTTAGCCTCCTTGATCTCGTGGTAGATCCACTCTTGTAACACACATCATCAATATTAATCAAGCAGGACGTAGGGTTTTACCTCCATCAAGAGGGCCCGAACCTGGGTAAAACATCGTGTCCCTTGTCTCCTGTTACCATCCGCCTAGACGCACAATTCGGGACCCCCTACCCGAGATCCCCCGGTTTTGACACCGACAAGGAGTCCTACTCCCGGTGGGAGTAGGACACCCCCCTTGGCGACCCCTCCTCCTAGTCGGCCGCCTCTCCCCTAGCTCCTTTATATACGGGGGCGGGGGGGGGGGGGGGCACCCCAAGACACACAAGTTGATCATTGATATTTAGCCGTGTGTGGTGCCCCCTTTCACCATAATCCACCTCGGTCATATCATAGAGGTGCTTAGGCGAAGCCCTGCGTCGGTAGCTTCATCAACACCGTCATCACGCCGTCGTGCTGACGGAAGTCTCCCTCGAAGCTCTACTAGATCGTGAGTTCGTGGTACGTCACCGAGCTGAACGTGTGCAGATCGCAGAGGTGCCATACGTTCGGTACTTGGATCGGTCAATCGTCAAGACGTATGACAACATCAACCGCGTTGTCATAATGGTCTACGAGGGTACATGGACGACACTCTCCCCTCTCGTTGCTATGCATTACCATGATCTTGCGTGTGCGTAGGATTTTTTTTTGAAATTACTATGTTCCCCAACACACACCACATCACCTTTGCAGGAACCCTCTTCCGGGGGCGCTCACCATCAACATCACCAGGGTCATCTCGTCTGATCTTATACCGCAATGCACCACATACCGGGCATGCATTCAAATCCTCGTACGCACCACAGTATAGGATGCAGTCATTAGGGCATGCATGTATCCTCAGCACCTCCAATCCTAGAGGGGAAAAACCCTTCTTTGTTGCATACGTACTGTCGGGCAATTCGTTATCCTTTGGAAGCTTCTTCTTCAGTATTTTCAGTAGCTTCTCAAATCCTTTGTCAGGCACATCATTCTCTGCCTTCCACTGCAGCAATTCCAGTACAGAACCGAGCTTTGTGTTGCCATCTTCGCAATTGGGGTACAAACCTTTTTTGTGATCCTCTAGCATGCGATCAAACTTCACCTTCTCCTTTTGACTTTCGCACTGACTCCTTGCATCAACAATGACCCGGCGGAGATCATCATCGGGCACATCGTCTGGTTCCTCTTGATCTTCAACAGCTTCCCCTGTTGCAGTATCACCGTATTCGGGGGACACATAGTTCTCATCGTCCTCTTCTTCTTCGCTGTCTTCCATCATAACCCCTATTTCTCCGTGCTTGGTCAAAACATTATAGTGTGGCATGAAACCCTTATAAAGCAGGTGGGTGTGAATGATTTTCGAGTCAGAGTAAGACTTCATATTCCCACATATAGGGCATGGACAACACATAAAACCATTCTGCTTATTTGCCTCAGCCACTTCGAGAAAATCATACACGCCCTTAATGTACTCGGAGGTGTGTTTGTCACCATACATCCATTGCCGGTTCATCTGCGTGCATTATATATAATTAAGTGTGTCAAAAACCATTACAGAACATCATGAATAGATAATTAAGTGACCAAATTAATAGAAGTTCATCATCACATTAAAACCAAAGTACATACATAGTTCCCATCTAACAACATATAGCTCTCCAGAGCATCTAATTAATTAAACCATACATTGAAACTATGTAAAACATTTCGATGTGAAAACAAATGCGATCATAATCGCAACCAAGGTAACAATTGATCCAACAGCATAATGATACCAAGCCTCGGTATGAATGGCATATTTTCTAATCTTTCTAATCTTCAAGCGCATTGCATCCATCTCGATCTTGTGATCATCGACGACATCCACAACATGCAACTCCAATATCAGCTTCTCCTCCTCAATTTTTATTTATTTTTTCCTTCAAGAAATTGTTTTCTTCTTCAACTAAATTTAACCTCTCCACAATAGGGTTGGTTGGAATTTCTTGTTCACATACCTCCTAGATAAATAAAATCTATGTCCCGTTGGTCGGCGTAATTGTCATAAAAAATGAATGAACCAAATAGTTATAAAGATAATATATACCACATCCAAATCATAGATAGGATGAAGGCCGACGGGGGCGGATACCAAAACCATCGCACTAAATAATAACAAGAAATAATAAAAGTTAGAAAATTATACAAGTATCTATATAAACATAAAAGTAAGAATTTTTTCCTTTCAGAAAGAAGATAAGAACAAGAGGCTCACCACGGTGGTGCCGGCGACGAGATCGGCATGGGTGATCGACGGTGGTGAAGACGGGGACGGGACGTGACGGACCGCTAAACCTAGACAAATATTAAGGAAAATGGAGCTTGGAGGTCGAGCTTGGAGAGGAGAAAGCTTAAGTAGTGTGGCTTGGGCATTCCATCGAACACCTCGTGTGCATAGGAGGTGAGCTAGAGCACCACAAAGCTCTCCAACGGCCGGCCAGAAAAACAGAGCAGTGGAGTGCTCTGCTCGCGGGCGAGGGGTATATATAGGCAAGTCATTGGTCCCGGTTCGTGGCATGAACCGAGACTAAAGGGCAGCCTTTGGTCCCGGTTCAAGCCACCAGCCAGGACCAATGATGGTGGGCCAGGAGCGAGGCCCATTGGTCCCGGTTCGTCCCACCAACCAGGACCAAAGGGGCCAGACGAACCGGGACCAATGCCCCCACGAGGCCCGGCAGGCCCCTTGGCCTCACGAACCAGGACCAATGGGCCCATGGGTCCTGGTTCGTGGCTGAACCGGGACTAATGGGCTTATCTGGCCCGAATGTATGCCCTGTTTTCTACTATTGTCACGCCGGTGAAGCGGCGGATGCCCGAGTACGCCACCAACTCTCCTAACTAGGAGGCTTGGTTTGCCCTCGAACACGAGGAGCAACGGCGGCTAAGCGTCGACGCCAACCCGCCGCCGTTTCCACCGTCGCCCCCGCGGGTAGAGCCGGAGAAAATGGAGGCGGAGGCGGAGTACCAAACCGCCCTCGAGGAGGCCCTGCAGCACGCGCTGGAGGCTAGCCGGCTCGAGGAGGACGTGCATTGGGATGGGCTGGAGCAAGCCCTTGGCTTGTCGGCGGCGGGGGACTCCGTCCACACCCCGCTCTTCGTCCCGCCTCCGCCATCGCCACCGCCCGTCCTCGAGCCCAAGCCGGATCTGGAGCCGACGCGGAAACGCTCCCCGCTTCCACCCACCTGGCCGGAGGAGGCCTACACCTGGACCGGCCAGTACCGTGAGTGGGTGAGCGCGCCTCAGGTCCACTACGCCGGGATGCCTGGATCTGAAGCCGGCTCGAGGAGGCGGCCCACCTTGAGCGCTGGAAAGCGCACTGGCTCGCCCAGGAGCACGCCGACGACGAGCGGCAGATGGGTTGGGAGCAGCTGCTGCACCGTGACGCGGAGGCGTTGCGGCTTGAAGAGGAGGAGGAGCGCGCCCGGCAGGCAACAATGCCGCCGCCCGAGCAGACACCGGAGGAGGCTGCCCTGGCAGCGTACCAAGCGGCGTTCGGGTGGGCTAGCACTGCTTCCGTCTTCGTCAACCTCACCGGCGGTGATGGCGATGACGACATGAAGGACAAGGGCAAGGCCGACGATGTCTAGGTCAGCGTGCAGGCGCAGACTTTTTTTATGTTTTAATTAATGTTTAATTATGTTTAAGTGGACTTTGGCCGGCGGTTGACCGGCCACTTAATGTTTAACTAATGTCTAATTATGTTTATTTCTGCGAGCTAATTCTTTTCCTACGCTGGCAGATTTGGGTCCACCTCCAGTTAGGCGGTCAAACCGACCTATTTAAGAATGCGGACGCACACGTCCGTCTGGCCGACCCAAACGGACGTTCGTTTGTGTGGCCCCGTTGAAGTTGCTTTTAATCCAGGAGACAAAGTGACACGTCCACATGAGAAGGTCTCAATTCGCTGACTGATTAATGCAAGGAACCTGCACGTATAGCAGATATGCCATGGGTTGTCAGTTGGTGCGCACGTACCCCGCCCCATCCGCCAACTCAAGCCGGTTCGTCGTATACGCTCGTGGCGCTGCCGTGTTCCGCCTCGTCGACGGCAAAATCGGCCACAGTGGGTGCCAGAATAGATTTGTGCACACATACGACAGTAACTACGCTGCACTGTGCAGGGAGACGTCGGGTCGTCCGGTGCGTCACGTTCTGGTGCCCGCTCGCCTGGCGACAGCAGCCGGGCACCGAGCAGTCAGGAGCCAGGACCACGGCCGGAGCACGCACCCGGACGCGGCCACGGCTGGTTGTCGTACGTCGCTCAGCAGCTGGGCTGGGGGTACCGATATCGATCGATACCCCGGTGGCCAAAACCATACACGGTACAGCATTCAGCAGGTGGTGGTGCAAGCACCAGCATGGGTGCATGCAAGTCGTATTGTCGCTGTCCGGATTTGCACTGCAATGCAAGCTGGCCGGAGCGGAGCGTTGGTGCCGGCGGACGGCAGGCGGCAGTCACGCGGGCACGCAGCTGGGCGCGGCACTTGCTACGTCTACGTGCTCCCACATCGACGGTGACGGCGACGGTACACTCCTTGTGTGTAGCTGAAGGCTGTAGCACGCAGGTCACTTTACTTGCTAGCACTAGTGGTTCCCCTCTCTTTTTCGATCGAGGCTCCACTGTTTCGCAGTCTTCGGAACCGGGACAGGTCTATGGCGCCATTGATTTCGCCGTGCTCGACGACAACGGGACAACTTGCCGTTGTACCTCCATCGGAGAGCGTCGTCTAGCGGGTAGTGTGTACTTGTATAATTCATCTCACAGGAACAATGCTTTTACATTCAGAAAGTCCCTTTGGCGCGATCGTCCGGTGCGTGCATGATATTGATGGCCCCATTGACAAGCTGTCTAAGCAACAGACACACAGGGTTTGATCACAAGTGTGGCGCCAGATCCACGGGATAAGGGTCAAATATTACTCGGCCGCATGTCCCAGCCGTGCTGGCCTCATGGAAAACATGCGCATACAAATCAATCCAGCGTGTCGCCGGTAGGGCAGGCAGCAGCAGGACAAATTCGCAGGGCAGCGCGACTGCCATCCTGTCCGTCCGCCCGCCCATGCATTCCTTGCCGGAGCAACCCGGTGGACTGGCAAGAAGACACGGTAAGGGTCGGTGCATCCTCTTCTAGCTTTGAGTAGCGTGCACGTACTGCTAGCTCTTGTAGTGGTAGGACACTGCTGCACTCTCACGACTCCCTGGTTCTATGACCCTCAATTATAACCAGCTCGATCAATCGACAGGTCAAAGGTCCACGCATTGGTGTAAACAAGATAAAGATGGGCTGCAAAAGGTCAACTGATTAGCAACTGACGTTTTTGAAAAGATTAGCAACTGGCTGCAGGACTGTACGTAGTAACACTGTTCACGTGCATGCGTACGTACAAGTGCATCCTTCCCTTGCTTCTTCTAGAGGACCCACAACTGGCTAGTCTAGGGAAGACCAACTCGTGTTGAGAATGACCAAGAAATTCCGACGGCACCATGCAAAGCACGCCACTATCCAGCTTACTTGAGGAAAAGAACAATCCTATGTGCTGAAAAGAGTCATCCGTCTGGACGCATTTCAGCTCAAATTTGGGCTTGGTTTGGGTTCACGCGGACACGAAACGAACATGGTGTGCATCCTCTTGGTATGCGCCGCGGCCTCACCTGTCGGCCACCCAACCACCGCCCGCAGTCGTATTAAATGCAACCACCGACCTCAGGCCTACCTAGCAGTGGGTGGAAGCATTGCGTGACCGTTTGTTTCCGTCCACATCTGGCCACGCTTACTTCCTCGCTGGCCACCACAAACCCAAGCGCGCTACACCATGGGCTTCTTCGTTGGCAACAGCAAGGGCAAGTTCCGCCCTAGCGCGAGCTCGTCCCGCGCGCCTCCTTCTCCGCCGTCGCCGGCTCAACGCGGCGGGCCTCCATGGGAGCACGAGAGGTTGTACATCCTAGTCCATCAGACGCGGTGGCGCTGGCAGTACCGCCAGCCTCTCCAATATCCAGATGTCAGCCTGCCGCACGGTTGCCACCTGGACCGGCAGTGCATCCCCATTCCGACGGTGCCGCTCGCTGCAGGCGCACGCCGAGGAGGTTCACCGGCATCGTGAGCTCCTCGGTAAGCACACCTCCCGTCCACTACACCGCCACGCCAGAGGAGGAAGGCGGCCCACCTAGAGTGCTAGAAGGAGCACTGGCTCGCGGAGGAGCAGGCCGATGTCGAGCGGCAGATGTTGTGGGTGCGCGAGGAGGAGGAGGCGCGCCATGAGGAATCGGAGGAGTGCGCCCACCGCACCGCAATGCCGACATCACAATAGACGTCGGAGGAGGCGGCCTTGGTGGCATGGCAGAGCGCATTCGGGCGGTGGAGGATGGAGGTTTTCTTTTCATCGCGTTCGGGACGGCGACGACGGCAATGGCAAGGGCAAGGGCGAGGCCTAGGGCAGCGTGCGGACACAGTCTCTTTTATGTTTAACAATGTCTAAGTGGACTTTGGCTGACGGTTGATCGGTCATTTATGTTTAATTGTGTTTAAGTATATTTATTTCGGCCACCCGTTTTTAAAAGTTCTTTTTCTTTTGACGCGGGGAAATACGGTTTTGACACCCCTTGAGTGCATCGACCAACCCAAATCAAAAAATGGATGCGCCCATCAGCTTGACCGACCCAAACGGACAAAAAGCGAATAAAACACGCGTCTATTTGGGTCGCCGTAAGCCCTAAGGGTCGGTGGTGCATCCTCCTCTTGCCGCTTTGAGTAGCGTGCACGTACTATAGGAACGACACTGCTGCATTGCGCACCACTCTCTAATTCTACGGCGTTTGATTAGGGCAACTCCAACGCACGACCCCATCCTATCCGTCATTGTCCGTTTGGGCCAAAACAGACGGATGGTTTGGCCCAACGCGCGGCCGTATCCGCATTTTATGTTCGGTTGGCATCCGGCCTGTTCCATTTTTGGCGAAAACATGCGCCCGGTTAGCGTCCACGCGGACGCCAAACGGACGGGCTCGTCGCCCGCCTCGGGGACGCGTGGCGGCCGTCCACCTACCTCCACGGGCCAAAATTAATGTGCACGCGCAGCGGGCCTCAACTGTCATTCACACGGGCGGAGGGTCGTCGTCCTTCTTAATGTGGAAGCCGTGGATCGGCCAGTCCACAACTTCCACTTCCTGGCCGGCCTACCTCCTCGAGCCCCGACACGAGCAAACCCTAGCCACCGCCGTCGCACCCCACTCGCCCACCTCCCCGCCGGCGCCATGTCTGGCATTGGATCAGCAAGGGAAAGTACAACCACGAGGCTGGCTCCTCCTCTAGGCGACGCCGCTCCAGCAGTTTCGTGCCACCCGCACCACCATCTCCGCCGACACCACCATCTCCACCCGCACCACCTGCTCCACCAGCTTTCCAGATCGCGCCACTGGCGGCCGGGAATTGCGACAGGCCATACATCCACGTTGTTGTCTGTCGGCGCTACTAGGAGACCGCAACGCCATTACCGTGGGGAGATGTCCACCTACCGAACAACTGGCATCTCCCCGCCGATCGCGTGCCCATCCCAGCAATGCCCAGGAACGGCCGCGAGGAGATCACAGCCACGCCCGCTTGCCAGCGGATCTATAGGAGGACCCCAGGTATGCCATGGATTCAATGATGTGGGATACGTGGCTCCGCGATGAGCACGACCTGCGGTGGCGATCTTTTTTTCCCGGTCGTCCTTCGAGCACTCGCGCCCGCGTCCAGCTCGTGCTGACAGCCCACCGCAAATGCTTGGCCGTCGCCGTGTGCATGATATCACACTGTCGCCATCTGCATCCCCGTCCCCGCCACCACCACCTCCCATGACCGAGGAGGAGGAGGAGGCACGAATCATTAGGCGTGTCATGGAGGACTCCATGAACACGCACGACGAGCGGAAAATGGGATGGCCTGGAAACCGCGCTGGCAGTCTCTGCTACCGGCGATATGGCCATCCCGGAGCAGGACGTCGACGTCAAAGAGGAGGTGGTGGAGGAGCCGCCCATCGCTGCATGGAACCCTCGTCTGGTGGGCCAGTAGTGGAGCTGCTCGTGCAAGGTATCGAAGATGGCTGACTCAGTGGGTGTCGGCCCATGGTCAGCCACGCTCCCGCGGTCACCAGAGTAGGAGTAGGAGCCACATGAGGAGGTTGTGTAGGCACCGCCGGCACCTCCGGTCGGGCAGGGACCGCCAGCCCACCTTTGGCAGCCACCTCCCTACGTTGACCTCACTAGCGACGACGAGGAGTAGGATGGCGGCTCCTGAAGACGACGGTGGCCACCGGCGATGGACCTTTATCTAGTTTTTTATGTCTTTCATTAAGTTTTAGTTTAATTAAGACCTGCGTTGAACTTTGGTACTACCGATCATATGGACGTTTAGGTTTATATTTATTTTTTCATATTATTTGCAAGTTTATTTTGTTCTTTTTGAAAAAAATATTAAAGTCCACAACCCCGAATGGTTTTGGACGAGGCGTGCCGGTTGGCACCGATGGACGCACGACCGCAAGCGGACGGTCGTGTCTGTTTTCCTGTCCCAAACGGATGAAAAGCGGACGAACCGAACGTCGGTCGTGCGTTGGAGTTGCCCTTAGGACCAGCTCAATGATTCATGACCAGGTCAAATGTCGAAGATCAACGCACGTACTGATGCAGAAAATACCGCCCCTAGCACTACTTAACATCACCATCATTCACTACAAGAATGAGCTTATTTGCCGTCCGCCATGGCTGACGGCAAAGGCACCAAAAGCGGACGGCAAAGCTCTTTGCCGTCCGCCACAGACAGCAAACGTGCCCGGCAAAGAGAGTGACTCTAAACAGGTTCTTTGCCGTCTACTTCTTGAAAGTGGACAACAACTTCTTGAAAGTGGACAACAAAGACCCTTTGCCGTCGGTGGCGGACGACAAAGAGTTTGGACGGCAAAAAAGAGACGTTAGCCACGTTATGTGGCTAACGGGAGGATTTTCCGGTTGCCACCGACGGCAAACGTGCTTCGACACGTCACCCGGTCAAATCGACCGCGTCGCCCGGTCAAACCGACCATGACGCCTGGTCAAACCGACGCGCGTCGCCCGGTCAAAGTGCGTCGTCTGCCACCACCCGAGGCCCCATCCCGTCGACTGCCGCCTCGCCTTCCACCCTGCTGCCCCGCCCCGTCGTCACGCCCCATCCCGAGGCGACATCATTAATGAGCACTAATGACAACCGCCGGCCCAGCCGCCCACCTCCCGTCGCCCGGACGGCTATAAGACCCCGCCGAGGCGCCCACACCGCCATACCCGACCACACCGCCGACAAGAAAACCAGCGCAGCGCCGGCGAGGTCGTACCACCATGGGAGCAGCAGCACCTGTGGCGACGTCGACACCCCGAGCACCTGGCCGTCCAGCCTCGACAATCTGGAGACGATGGAGCTGTGCCGGTACGGCTTCCTCGTGCCGCCAGGCTGCCACAACTTCGGAGAGGCAAGGTCTTCGGAGAGGCTGCCACAACTTCGGAGAGGCAAGTTCCTCGTGCCGCGAGGCTGCTGTCTTCCCCGGCAGTGGCATATCAGCGCAGACGGCTATCCGTCGCTCGGCCCCGGCGTGACAGCGAAGGAGCTCCGGACCCACATCGACGGCCGCCACAACTTCTGGAGAGGCAAGGTCTTCGACGACGTTATCGCCGCCTTCCGGCTGGCCGAGGCCGTCGTCACCCCCTACCTCACTGGCACGAGCGGCTGATGTCTACGCAGAGTTGGGCCTCCAAGCGCAGAATTTTGTAGGACAGTAGCAATTTTGCCTCATGTGATGACCTAAGGTTTATCAATCCGTGAGAGGTTTAGTATGAAGATGGTCTCTCTCAAACACCCTGCAACAAAATACAAGAAATCTCTTGTGTCCCCAACACACTCAATACAATGGCAAATTGTATAGGTGCACTAGTTCGGTGAAGAGATGGTGATAAAAGTGTAATGTGGATGGTAGAAATATATTTTTATAATCTAAATAAATAAAAACATCAAGGTAGCAAATAGTAAACATGCACAAAAATGGTGTTGCAATGCTTAAAAATGAGGCCTAGGGTCCGTACTTTCGCTAGTGCAACCTCTCAACAATATGATTATCCCTCAAAGTGCAATAAAGAATCAGTCCCGAGTTCCTATTAGCAGAGAACAAAAGATAGGAATTGTATTGTAGGTCACGAAACTACCTCAAAGTTATTCTTTCCGTTCGATCTATTCAAGAGTTCGTACTAAAATAGCACAAAACTACTTATTCCGTTCAATCTATCCTATAGTTCGTACTAGAATAACACCAAAGCAAATTCATATTCATAATACTAAATCCACACAAAGAACTATAAAGAGACCCCAAAGTTTTCGTCGGAGAAAAATGTGCATCAACCCCTATGCATAGATTACCCCAATATCGCCGCGGGAATCCGCGAGTTGAATGCCATAACACATATCAAGTGAATCAATAAGATACCTCCTTGTCACCTCAAGTATTCATATTGCAAGACATATATCATGTGTTCTCATCTCCGAATATTCAATTCGACAAGACAAAACTTTGAAGGGCAAAGATTCAATTCATCATAACAAGAGTATAGAGGGGACAAACATCATATGATCCCACTATATTAACAGAGCCCATGATATAGATCACGAGAGAGAGAGAGAGACAGATCAAACACATAGCTACTGGTACAAACCCTCAACCCCGAGGGTGGACTACTCCCTCCTCATCGTGGTGGCCACCGGGATGATGAAGATGGCCGCCGGAGATGATTCCCCCCTCCGGCAGGGTGCCGAAACGGGGTCTAGATTGGTTTTCACGGATACAGAGACCTTGCAGCGGCGGAACTTCTGATCAAGGGCTACCCCGAAGGGTTTCGGAATATTTGGGAATTTATAGTGCAAAGAGGGGGTGCGGGAGGCCACCGAGGTGGGCACAACCCACCTGGGCGCGCTAGGGGGCCCTGGCGCGCGCTAGTGGGTTGTGCCCCCTTGGGGCACCCCCCAGGTGCAGCTCAGGCCCATTGCGTTCCTTCTGGTCCAGAAAAAATCTCCAAAAAGTTACGCGGTGTTTGGAGTCTGTTTGATATTGATTTCCTGCTATGTAAAAAACAAGCAAAAAACAGCAAGTGGCACTGGGCAGTGGGTCAATAGGTTAGTCCCAAAAAATGATATAAAGTTGCTATAAAATGATTGTAAAACACCCAAGAATGATAAAATAACAGCATGAATACTTCATAAATTATAGATACGTTGGAGACATATTAGCATCCCCAAGCTTAATTCCTACTCATCCTCGAGTAGGTAAGCGATAAAGGAAATAATTTATGAAGTGTGAATGCTAGCAAAGTGCATAAATTTGATCAATGATAATTTCAATCACTTTTTCTAGCATCATAACAACAATTCTTTCTTATAAAACTTCCCATGTTATAGTAGCAACCAATTCACATGTTAAGGTTTAAACAATGTATTCTCTTGAAACTCAACAACCTATGTTCTCGGTCACCAAGCAATTACAATTCAACTTATTCAACAAAGTTTAAGTAAGAGCTCCACATACTCTACCATAATATAGTCTTCTATGATTTCTAACACTCACCGTGTACACATGAGCAAAATGTTTCAACCGGACACATAGAAAGATAGGGGCTTATTGTTTTGCCTCCCAACGTATTCACCTTTGGGTGATGTCAACAACAATAACTCATGCTACCCATATTCAACTGGACATATGTGCCTAGACCTTTCCTCACCACATGATGCTTGCCAAAGGAGAAAAATAAAAAGGAATAGAGAGAAAAATTTTGACTCTTTGCATAAAAGTAAATACTGAAAAGTAAAAGATAGGCCCTTCGCAGACGGAAGCGGAGGTTGCCATGCGCTTGTTTGTTTGTATGCTCAACCATTTAATGCAAAAGAACGTCACGTTATATTGCCCCTTATGATAGCAACCTTTATTATGCAGTCTGTCGCTTTTATTCTTTGCCATCACAAGTACAAACAACGCTCGGTTTTCTCTTACACTAAATGATCTAACACTTTTAGAAGCAATTTTTATTGCCTTATTGCACCGATGACAACTTACTTAAAGGATCTTGCTCAATCCTTAGGTAGGTATGGTGGACTCTTGAAAATAAGATTTGGGTTTAAGGGTTTTTGGATGCACAAGTAGTATCTCTACTTGGTGCGGAATTTTTGGCTAGCAAAGATGGGGGGCAAGCACCACATGTTGAAGGATCTATGACAATATAACTTCTATGTGAATATGAGGAAACATAAATCATTACGTGTCTTCCTTGTCCAAGTGTCAACAATTTTGGCATATAATATTTTGATGGGGGCTTACAATTACAAAAGATTTCCATGATAGTGTATTTGCATGTGAAAGTTCTCTTCCTTTTATTCGTGAATTGCTTGTATGACCAATATTGTGATTGTCAAGCCTCAAAAGATTTCACTTTCTAAACCCAATGTGAATCTACCACTAGGCATGATATGATTTCAACTTCTTGACATTCAATTTATTCAACAATTTACTCATAGGATATTAGTGAAGCTCAAGAGTGAATGACAAACTACTCCAAAAGGATATAAGTAAAGATCATGCGAGTAGTTAAGTAAGATAGCTATGTAAGGGCTATCTCTTATTTAAAAGTTTCAGATCTAAGTATTTTATTAAAATAGCAAGAAAAAACAAAATAAAATGACATTCCATGGATAGCACACATTATGTGAAGAAGCAAAAACTTAGGTTCAACCGATACTAACCGATAATTGTTGAAAAAGAAAGGTGGGATGCCTACCAGGGCATCCCCAAGCTTAGATGCTTGAGATTTCTTGGAATATTAGCTTGGGATGCCTTTGTCATCCCCAAGCTTGAGCTTTTGTGTCTCCTTAATTCCTCTCATATCACGGTTTTCCTAAATCTCAAAAACTTCATCCACACAAAACTCAACAAGAACTCGTGAGATAAGTTAGTACTCCCTCCGTTCCTAAATATAGGGCGTATAGTTTTTGGCACGAAAATTAAAGAACACACGTGGAGCAAAAATTTCACATGTTTTGGGCAAGATTACTCCTGACCAATTGGATGTGAAAGTAGATGAGCTTGCCTGATATAAGGGAATGTAATCAAATCCCTAAAAAAGTTATCTAAACGAGTGATGCAGCGCAATACTCCTTATATTTCGGGTTTTTTTTCTCAAAAATCTATACACCTTATATCAAGGAACGGAGGGAGTATAAATCATTGCAAAACCTTATCATTCTATACTGTAGCAAATCACTAAAATTATTATTCAACATTGCATAATAAATGCCTCTGCATATTTAATACTCCTATCCTCAAATAGAATCATTAAACAAGCAAACATATGCAAGCAATGCAAACATAACAGCAATCTACCAAAACAGTATAGTCTGTAAAGAATGCAAGATTCATCATACTTCCCTAACTCCAAAAATTATGAGAAAAATACTACACTGTAGAAAATTTATCAGAGCTTATTTTTCAAAAAGTTTCAACAATTTAGCATATTCTTACTTTTCTATGTAATTTTTGTAACATCGATAAACTTTCTGTTTTCAAACAGTAGCAAGTATACTTGCAAAATAAGCATGGCAAAGGCTATCATTGCCACTTTTATTGAAATAAAAGACGCAAAACATTATTCTAAATAACAGCAAGCAAATCCTAGCAAAATAAATTGACGCTCCAAGCAAAACACATATCATGTGACGAATGAAAACATAGCTCCAAGTGAGGTTACCGATAATGTTGGAGACGAAAGAGGGGATGCCATCCGGGGCATCCCCAAGTTTAGTTTCTTGGATCTTCCTTGAATATTACCTTTGGTGTGCCTTGTGCATCCCCAAGCTTAGGGTCTTTTCACTCTTATTCTCCTCATATCGACATCTCACCGAAAACTTGAAAGCTTCAATCATACAAAACTGAATGGAACCTTGTGAGATAGGTCAGTATAATAAAGAGCAAACCATTTCACTTTTGGCACTGTCAAAGACAAGATTCATAATTGTTTTCACAAAATTCCTACTGTAGCATATAATTTCCACAATTTATATTGAGCAATATAAGCCATAGAAACAAAGAAACAAGCAAACTATGCATTGAAAAGAGAATTTGCCAAAAACAGAACAGTCTGTAGTAATATGTACGCAAGCCATACTTTTGCTACTCCAAAAATTATGAAAAAACTGTACCACGTGAGAAATTTGTATATTAATCTTCTGCATAAAGAATCAACTCAAAAGCACTCTTCTGTTAAAAATGAGAGCTATTTTCGTGAGCGCAAGAGTTTCTGTTTTTCAGCAAGATCAAATCAACTATCAACCAACATGATCCCAAAGGCTTTACTTGGCACTTTATTGAAACAAAAGCAACAAAATATGATTACTACAGTAGTTTAATCATGTGAACACACAAAAAAAGTAGGGGTAAATGTTGGGTTGTCTCCCAATAAGCAATTTTCTTTAATGCCTTTTAGCTAGGCATGATGAGTTCAATGATGCTCGCATAAAAGATAAAGATTGAAACATAACAAGAGCATCATGAATCACAAGTTCCTCTCTCATAGTAATTTTTAGTAGCATCATGAATAGATTCATCCATATAATCATCACATAAAGCATTCTTTTCATGATCCAAAAGCATAGATAATTTATTACTCTTTATGGCATACATGTCATCATAATAATCATCATAAATAGCAACTTTGTTCTCATCATAGTCAATTGAAACCTCTTACAAAATAGTGGATGTATCACTAAATAAAGTCACGACCTCTCTAAATCCACTTTCATCAATATTGTAATTAGATTCAACACCCTCCAAAATAGTGGGATCACTACTACCTAGAATTGACACTCTTCCAAACCCACTTTCATCATTGTAATCATCATAAATAGGAGGCATGCTATCATCATAATAAATTTTCTTATCGAAAGTAGAAGGAATCAAAGGATCATATTCATTATGCAAATCATCCCCAAGCTTGGGACAAGCATTATTTTCAGCAAATAAATCTTCAAACATTTCATACTCATAAAACATAGCATCCCCAAGCTTGTGGTTTTGCATATCATCATAATCATTCTTATCAATAGCATGAATGACACCAATAGTATAGCAAACATTATTATCATATTCTTCCAAGCAAGTGTGAAAAGGATCTTCAAGGTCATAAGAGACATTATTGTCTTCCCAATCATAATCATCACAACATGTAGTAGGCATCATAAAATCATACTCAATATCATCATCCTCCATCAACATATTTGATTCACTTTCATGAGGCACAATGCTGATAGGAGCAATATTACTTGGGAGAGTTACCTTTTTACCTCTACCTTTTCTTCTTTTCTTTTTCTTCTTCACCACCTCAAGTGTGGGTTTAATCAATTTTTTCGTGCTTCTTATTGAAGAGATTGATTGGATAGGAAGCTCCTCCTTGTTACCTGATTCACCATAAGAAATACTAGGAGGGTATTGGGAAATATTTTCCCTTTCATTAGTACTCTCTTCATATTCTATTTCTTTTCTTTTCTTTAGATAGTTGGGAATGTAAGGATTCTCAATGCACAAAACATATAAATTTCCTCTAGATCAAAATCAAGAACTCTCTCAAGGGCAAATTCTGGAATATCCTTTGTTACACGTTTCATTTCTTCATAGCCCAGAAGTAAACTAAGTTCATTATGATGCGCAAGGGAAATCAAGTCATCACAATTTTTGGACACGATTCGATCATGAAACAATTTGCATTGGGTATTTAAATGGCCATGTTCATTGCAAAGTTCACAAGGATGGCTAAGAAAATTTAAATTTTTAGCACAAACAAATAGCCTCTCTTGCAACCATTTAGTTTCTAAATACTTGTGCCTCTTGCAAAATCTATTTTCCCTATTTGGTGTGTACTTGCAAACTCTATGCACTCGACAAAAGTTGACATGCTTATAAGAGACATTTTCATCATGACTAGTGCAATCATCATTAGTACTATGGATATTCAAAGAGTTCATACTAATAACATTGCAATCATGCTCATCATTCATGCAATCATTTTATTAAATTCTTCTTCTAACAATTGGGCACAACTTTTTGATCCATCATTTTCAAGAAAGATATTATAGAGATGATCAATAATATGATGCAACCTTAATTCCATTTTTTGTAGTTTTCTTTTACAAACCAAACTAGTGATAAAACAATAAACTAAAAGATTCAATTGGAAGATCTAAAGATATACCTTCAAGCACTCACTTCCCCGGCAACAGCGCCAGAAAAGAGCTTGATGTCTACTATGCAACTTTATTCTTTTAGACACGTGTTGGGCCTCCAAGCGCAGAGTTTTGTAGGACAGTAGCAATTTTCCCTCAAGTGGTTGACCTAAGGTTTATCAATCCGTGAGAGGTGTAGGATGAAGATGGTCTCTCTCAAACGACCCTGCAACCAAATACAAGAAATCTTTGTGTCCCAACACACCCAATACAATGGCAAATTGTATAGGCGCACTAGTTCGGCAAAGAGATGGTGATAAAAGTGTAATATGGATGGTAGAAATATATTTTTATAATCCGAATAAATAAAAACAACAAGGTAGCAAATAGTAAACAGGCACAAAAACGGTGTTGCAATGCTTAAAAATGAGGCCTGGGTTCTGTACTTTCGCTAGTGCAACCTCTCAACAATGCTAAGATAGTTGGATCATATGATTATTCGTCAAAGTGCAATAAAGAATCACTCCCGAGTTCCTATTAGCGGAGAACAAAAGATAGGAATTGTTTGTAGGTCAGGAAACCACCTCAAAGCTATTCTTTCCGTTTGATCTATTCAAGAGTTCGTACTAAAATAGCACAAAGCTATTTTTGCCGTTCGATCTACCCTAGAGTTCGTACTAGAATAACACCAAAGCAAATTCATATTCATAATACTCAATCCACACAAAGAACTATAAAGAGACCCCAAAGTTTCCGTCGGAGAAAAACGTGCATCAACCCCCATGCATAGATTACCCCAATATCACCGCGGGAATCCGCGAGTTGAATGTCGTAACACATATCAAGTGAGTCAATAAGATACCTCATTGTCACCTCAAGTATTCATATTGCAAGACATATATCATGTGTTCTCATGTCTGAATATTCAATCTGACAAGACAAAACTTTGAAGGGTAAAGATTCAATTCATCATAACAAGAGTATAGAGGGGAGAAACATCATATGATCCGCCTATATTAACAAAGCCCATGATATATATCACGAGAGAGAGAGAGAGAGAGAGAGAGATAGAGAGAGAGAGATATTAAACACATAGCTACTGGTACAAACCCTCAGCCCCAAGGGTGGACTACTCCCTCCTCATCGTGGTGGCCACCGGGATGATGAAGATGGACACCGGAGATGATTCCCCCCTCCGGTAGGGTGCCGAAACGGGGACTAGATTGGTTTTCGCGGATACAGAGACCTTGCGGTGGCGGAACTTCTGATCTAGAGCTACCCCAAAGGGTTTTGGGAATTTATAGTGCAAAGAGGGGGTGTCGGAGGCCACCGAGGAGGGCACAACCTACCTGGGTGTGCCCTGGTTGGTTGTGCCCCCCTCGGGGCACCCCCAGGTGCAGCTCAGGCCCATTGGGTTCCTTCTGGTTCAGAAAAAATCTCCAAAAGGTTACGCGGTGTTTGGACTCCATTTGATATTGATTTCTTGCGATGTAAAAAACAAGCAAAAAATAGCAACTAGCACTGGGCACTGGGTCAATAAGTTAGTCCCAAAAATGATATAAAGTTGCTATAAAATGATTGTAAAACACCAAAAAATGATAAAATAATAGCATGAATTCTTCATAAATTATAGATACGTTGGAGACGTATCAGCGGCCGCCTTCGCGCTCCAGCATCGGCGCACGGCCCGGCCCCGCGGGAGCGCCATCGTGGATCTGCCCGCCGCCAGCCAGCACCCACGACGGCTGCGTGCGCACCGGCTGCTCCTCCTGCCGTGGAGCTACTGCCGGAGTAAGTGGTCCTCTGCGAGGACGACGGTTCGGACGACACTCCGGGTTAGCTCGTCGCCCTACGGGCGTCGGAAGCGGCGGCGGCGGCGGCTGCGAGGGAGGCCGCCGAGATAGCGGCCGCAATCCAAGCTGCCGAGGCCATGGCGGCCGAGGAGGCCGCGATGGCGCCGGCGGAGGATGAGGACACGGCACTGGCGGAGGACGAGGACGCGGCGCCGACGACGATGGAGGAGGAGGACGACAGCCCTGTCAACAAGGATGACGGCAGCAGCGACAACGGTGGTGACAGTGATGGTGCCGTCGTGATCGACCTGCTGGCGGCTAGCGACGACGACTAATGTCGTTTTTTTATTTTTTTGTTATAATTATGTTGGGGTATGTAAAATATATGGTGAATGAACATTTTTACTAGCACCGATGGCGGTGCCGGCGAAGGCGGGCCGGGGCGACGTGATGGAGCGGCGGGGCGTGGAGCTGGGGGGGCCTTAATTAGCGACGGGGGACGTGGGGCCGGGGGCGGTGGCGGTGTGCAGTCGTAGAGAGAGAGAGTGTGAGGTTGGGGGTGGGAGACAGAGAGTGAGGTGGGGGTGGGAGACAGGGTTAGGGTTAGGGTGGGGGGCAGGGGCGTTAGCGCCGTTAGGTCGATTATTGTTTGTCGTCCGCCAGTTGACGGCAAAATATCTTTGCCATTTGCTAGCGGACGGCGAAGAACTGGCTGACGGCAAATGCGCAATTTGCCGTCAGCCAGTTCTTTGCCGTCCGCTTTCCGTGAGCGGACGGCAAAGACTTTTTTTGTCGTCCGCTAGCAAACAATAAAGAACTGGCCGACGACAAATTATTTGATTCCAGTAGTGATTGTCGCCATATCGGCACACTCCGCAAAGGCGGTCGCGGCTTCATATCATTGTGACTTCCCTTCCTGAGAATCCTATTCAGCATCAATCGAGTGGAATCCCCTCTAATTTGTAAAGACGAGACCTTCTCGCATAGCCATGACTTCCGTATTTACTATATCCGGAACATGCTAGTCGGCGGCCATACCTCCCCTTTCCTACCCATTAAAGGTCCGTGCCTCCATCTTTGCGGAAAACATAAATTTCATTTTAATTAAGGTGGCTCATTACAATCCCCTTGCAAAGAGGATCAATCTCGTCTAAGCCATGGCGGAGCTAGACGGCCGTGCGAGTAGATGATCTACCCATTTATGCTAAAGTATGGGCTACATTATTTTGCCTCCATCACCCTAATTGCGCCTGAAATGATTTCGAATGAAATTTACGCTGGAATTTTCCACCATAGATTAGCTATGCCACCCATCATGTAGCCGATTTGAAGAACTTATTTGTTAATTCTCAGGTGTCGATAATTAGTTAAATCTCAATCAATACCAAAAATCATCAATCTAACATTGAGATCCATACAAGACTTCATATATTTTTTAACTATCAGAATGAACACTATAATTTCTTGCACTACATACACAAAATACTAAATCACACTACAATTAAAAAGATGAACATATTTGTAATGCCGACTGAATCTATTGGGACACCCAACATATCAATCATTTTTGCTGTCGTGGTAAAGTGGTCTTAAATAGAAGGTAACTATGTATCGTGCTTGGACTAGTTCATGTCATACAAGTAATAGACTAAGTGATATGGGCTACATCACTCCAGTAAAAGAAGATGTGGATCGCCACAGATGCAATGATCTGATCGACAAGCCAATCATAGGTCCTTTACTCTACTATTATTCTCCTCTGCCTATCAGCTTCAATTCATGGGAAGATGACAAGCTCAATGATTTGGGGAAGTTGAGCGGCTGAAGTACAAATTTCATCCTTAGATGTTGTGTTAAATTGGTACTAAGCAATAGGTAACCATGTATTGTGTCTAGATTCGTTCATGTTGTAGAAGTAATTGACGGGGTGATATAAGCAATGTCACCTCACTAAAATAAATATGGCAAAACGAATTCAGACAATTTGGGTGAAGCTCCGGCACCTTGACCTAAGTGAGATTCATCGAAGATATACTATATAACAGAATGTGGAAGTGTCCACCTAAGATATACTATATAACAGAATGAAGAACAAATGATGGAAGGTCGGGATGGGTCAGGAGTAGATGTCATGTCATTGAACTTTCACGGCCTCTCAGGGGCATAGCCAGGATTGTCAACCATTGGATTCAGCTAGACTAAACAGCGGGTTCAGTTCTTTGCTTAGTCTTAAGCTAGTGTAAATCTACAAGGGACATGCCAAATTTCATTGGGTTCACTTGAACCCAATGGTAATGAGCTGGCTCCTCCCCTAAGGCCTCTATATTTGTCATGTGGTAAATGGACGGGGTTAGTTGAGATATTGGGATTTACATATGGCGAGAGGTCCCCAAGAATAGGACGCGGCTTGCCTGCGGCCTTGGCGTGCAACAATCGGTGCGACGGAGCCATCCCACGGCTGTGCGTGAGCCCCCTCCCGCTGCGGTTTTCTCTCGAAAAAAACCAGAATACAGATCGTGATACCTATTTCGTTCCGTAATACTCTCGCACCATTAATACTCAACAAAAATCAAGTGAAGAAAAAACTCATCGCCTGTGTAACATATCCAGAAAATGCCCGCGAAACAGATCCGCATATGCAGAAAAGCGCGCCAAAATATACTCCTGAAGGCGAGAGAGACCTACAACCTCGGCAGAACAATCAATGGTGGCTTGACCAGGGCAAGCACAGGAAAATTCTCCTCTTGAATTGGGCAGCCAAGGAATCCCGTCCCTGATGGCTTCGTCGAGTCTCACGTCCCCGGTGGCTTCTCCAAGAAGTGGTCCGGGGAACCAGGATGCTCCCGATGATTCTCAGTCATCAAAAGTAAGAAATCGCACTCGGTTCTTCACGATGAATCACCGGCAAATTCTCCTGCTGTACCGTTTTAGAACTTGTATAGGAAACCATGACTAGCGACCACAATCTGCAGATGCGAAACAACGACAAGAAGTTAGTTCTGTACTTTTGTTGCATTTCGAAAAACAAAGTAGGAGCATGTACAGTACCCCGATTTTCACATTTAATTGGATGAGAAGACGTTCTTGCACAAACCGTATAATGATATGAAATAAAAATACAACAAGGATTGCAGGGTCCATCTTGATTTCTCCTCTAAACCTTAAGACTACTACATTATTGATCCCTCAATGCACTGCAGCAACATTCGGTGCAGAATCCCTCAGTGCAAAGGACCATTGGAACCTCTACCTCTAGTATGATGACAGGACAAAACCAAGCCTTCCTCAATCAACCGAAGCCAACATGATCTATTTTGTTGTCGCGAGTTTTATCTCATGTGTGTTTTGACTTCAAAGTTGCAAATAATTTTTATTAGAACTTGTATGTACCATCAACTGAATGCTACTAAATGTCCCCAATCAAATATACTAGTTCACATATATTTTTTAATTGCGTACTAATTCATAGAATTAGCTATGAACAATTTTCCACAAGCATCGTGCTCATATGAGCCTCTAAGCTATCCTTCTCATTTTAAGTTACGATGACCGGGATCCCAATGATCCATTTCAATTATGCATAATATATGTACACTGAACCATCTATCTAAATGTCATGCTTAGAGGCATAGAGCGAGCAGAGAACAGATTGACAATCAGCCCGAATTCAGCATGCAAGGAATCTTAATTTAACTGAATGAAAGCAGAGTACTGGAATTGCTATTAGCTCTCCCTTCTTTGAATTTAACACACATCTTAACTGAATGAAAGGAGAGTAATGGAATTGCTACTAGCTCTCCTTCTTTGAATTTAACACGCATGAGACGGGAATGGTACAAGAAGAAGAGGAAATTACCTGTGTTATGCATACTGCATGTATGAGCTGCAGTCCCTTTCTTCTTCCTCTCTGAGTACCAAATTGATGGCGCTGATGCTGATTCTCGATGTCCTTCCCCTCTATACTCGGCCCCTCCTCCACAAGCCTGAGCACCTGTCAAGGACACGCCAACCTCTTGCGTGGCCGTCCCACATGCTCCCGCTAGGCTCCGCATCTCGGATCAGCGAGCACGGCGCCGCGGAGGATCCCGTCCCCATCGAACTGCTATGCGACTAGGTCGAGCAGGCGGACTACAACGGCGGCCACCCGAGCCGGGGATTCTGATTCAGCAGGCGTAGCACGGCGGCGGCCAGCCGAGCCGGGGATGCTGATTCAGCAGGCGGACGCGGGCGGCGGGCCGGCGGCCAGCCGGGAGCCGGGATGGGGGTGAGATGCGTGAGTGCGCACACCCGAGTAGAAGCTGCACGGTAGCGCGACGACATCCGGTTGATGGGCAGGAAGTGCTTGGAGGCTCGAGGAGCAGTAGCAGCAGAGGACATGGAAAGCTTCAGCTGAGCTTGAGTTCCGACCAAGAAGAGGGATGTGGATAAGGGATGTATCCATACAGACGGCAATCAGTATCACGATCTATATTCTGGTTTTATTTTTCGAGAGAAAACCGCAGCGGGAGGGTGCTCACGCACAGCCGTGCGATGGCTGCGTCGCACCGATTGTCGCACGCCAAGGCCGCAGGCAAGCCGCGTCCCCAAGAATATCTCTCCATCGCCGGCATGCAGTACAGCCCCAATTGTATTGCCACGTTGATCACTTCAATTTTCAATATCCATGTAAAATCGGTGGAGGGAGCCATGCCGTTTTCTTTCCCCTTTCTTTTCTGAGGATTTGATAGTTCGTGGGCCGGGTGGCGAGGACAAAGGCTTGCAGTATATGAGGGATCAAATACATGCGTGGTGTGTATTATATACTATGATAAGCTGGCCTGGCTAAGATCGAAGCATGGGCTTGTAGTTGCTCTCGCCCACTCGTTTATCACTACTATATTAACATCATATTTTTCTTCGATCCAATCTTGGTCAGTACTCAGCAGTCAGTACAGTACAGTACATCAGAGATCTATTGGACAGTTTTCATAGTATGGACACAATATAGAGGCACCCACAGGAATCCATGTATGCATGCAAGTGGTGTTTATACTACAACTACCTGATCAAACGTACGCGTAGCCGACGGCTGGTGGTATTTAACTAGACTAGTGCCGTTGTCAACTTTGTGCCAGATCAAATCCAAGTCCACTGTATATAGAAACCCTTCTTATCCGCTGGAGAGATCGAGTCACCGACACATGCGCGGCCGGGCCGATAAGCACGCAGCTGCGTTCATCGATGGATAGTTATTTTCTACTGCCGCCACGGCCACTTGCTGGACCGCTGACTTCAAACTGATTGCCGGTACGACCGGGGCGATGTGAGCGCTGCCGGACGGCGGGTGTGACGCGCGGACACGGTACGAATCGCGTCGTTTTCGCGCGTGCCGTGGTGGATGGATCGATCCGGGCAGGTGTACTTGGGTGGAGAGAGGGTGTATATATCCGCGCCGGCAAATGAACCTCTTCTTGTGGACGTGTTATTTTCATTGATTGTGCATGCATGCATGTCTCGATGATTAGTTCGTCGATGCATGCATACACGAAGACGTAAATCCAGGAGACAAAGTAACACGTCCACATGAGGAGAGGAGGTCTTAATTTGCCGAATGGTTAGTAGTGCAAGGAACCTGAACGTAGAGTAGGCCATGGGTTGTCAGTTGGTGCGCACGTACCCCGCCCCATCCGCCAACTCAAGCCGATTCGTCGTATACGCTCGTGTTCGCCTCATCATCGGCAAAATCGGTCAGTGAGTGCCAGAATACATTTGTGCATACGTACGACAGAAACTACACTGCACTGTGCAGGTAGACGTAGGGTCGTCCGGCGCGTCACGTTCGGGTGCCCGCTCGCCTGGCGACAGCAGCCGGGCACCGAGCGGTCAGGACCAGGGCCGGAGCACGGCTGGCTGTCGTTGCTCCAGCAGCTGCATTTGCGTACTCGTCGTCTCGCCATCCATCACCAGGTGGTGGACGTACGTACTAGTGCAAGCAGCAGCACGGGTGCATGCAAGTCGATCGTATTGTCACTGTCCGGGTTTGCATTGCAATGCAAGCTGGCCGGAACGGAGGAGTGTTGGTGCCGGCCGGCGGATTTCGAGCTCGGCATCACGTCCAGCCAGGAAGGCTGCTAGCTACGTCTACGTGCTCCCACGTCAATGGTGACGGTGACTGTACATTCTGCGGCCACGAGATGAGGCCAAGGGAGAAGGGAAGGTTCCTCCCAGTGTGTGACCGTGCACTGTAGGCTGTAGCAGGCATGACACGAGCAGATGCGAGTCGCCTTCCATTGCTATTTCTCGGCAGTGCTAGCTGCAGCCCTGCCCTTGCTTGGAAACCGGAACAATGGGCTGCACCGGTCTATCGCGCCATTGATTTTGCCGTGCCATGCCCGCTTGGCTCGTGTCGCCTACCAACATAACGTAACGCTCCAACAGCGGCCCGCCGATCACCAAAATATGTATGTATCCTGCACGCAGACAGCCCTGCGTGCGTGACGGACATATAGATGGACAAAGACGCATCACACACTCCTCACAGGGCCACACCGCCCCGGAAAGCTCCAAGCGCCGGCCGGCTGTGAAAAAAGATTGAGCTGGTGCTGCATGCGACAGGTCAGGGGTCCGTTAATCACTACTCCACCAGCATATAGCGTGCGTAGGGTAAGCCAGCCCGTACGTAGGGTTTTGGCCTTGCTCGACGACAACGGGAGAATTAACTTGCCGTTGTACCTCGGAGAGCGTCGTCTAGTGCGTAGTGGTGGTACTGGTGCTCTCTCATTAGCACCATGAAACCAACGAATCCCATATAATTCATCTCACAAAATGGGTACTACACTAGAATTGCTGTTATGAAAGGTATAGAATGGTGTAACTAACAAAGGATTTGAGAAGTTGCTGAAAATGTTAAAGAAGATGCTTTCAAAAGACAATGAATTACCGAACAGTACGTACGAAGCAAAAAAGGTTGTCTGCGATCTAGGATTAGAGGTGCAGAAAATATATTCATGCCCTAATGACTGCACCCTCTACCGCGGTGAGGAGTACGAGCATTTGAATGCATGCCCGGTATGCGGTGCGTTGAACTATAAGATCAGCCACGATGACCCTAGTTATGTTGAGGGCCAGCGCCCTAGGAAGAGGATTCTTGCCAAGGTGATGTGGTATGCTCCTATAATACCACGGTTGAAACGTTTGTCCCAAAACAAAGAGCATGCCAAGTTGACGTGATGGCACAAAGAAGACCGTAAAAAAGATGGGAAGTTAAGAGTACCCGCTGATGGGTCGCAGTGAAGGAAAATCGAGAGAAAGTGGTTGGGCTTGCAGGTGACGCAAGGAACTGTTGGTTTGGTTTAAGTGCAGATGACATTAATCATTTTGGGGAGCAGAGCAACAATTATATCACTTGGCCTGTGACTACGTATCTATAACCTTCCTCATTGGTTGTGCACGAAGCAAAAGTTTATTATGACGACAGTGCTCATCCAAGGCCCAAGCAACCCGGCAACGACATTGATGTGTGCTACGTCTTGAGCTTGCGTTGGTTTTCCCCGAAGAGGAGAGGGTGATGCAACAAGTGTAGCGTAAGTATTTCCCCCAGTTTTTGAGAACCAAGGTATCAATCCAGTAGGAGGCTCCTCAAAAGTCCCATGCACCTACACAAACAAACTGAGAACTCGCAACCAACGCAATAAAGGGGTTGTCAATCCCTTCACGGCCACTTGCGAAAGTGAGATCTGATAGAAATAGTATGATAAGATAAATATATTTTTGGTATTTTATAATATAGATGCAAAAAGTAAAGATGCAAATAAAAGTAGATTGGAAGCAAATATGATAAGAGATAGATCCGGGGGCCACAGGTTTCACTAGAGGCTTCTCTCGAGATAGCATAAGTATTACGGTGGATGAACAAATTACTGTCGAGCAATTGATAGAAAAGAGAATAATTATGAGATTATCTAGGCATGATCATGTATATAGGCATCACGTACATAACAAGTAGACCGACTCCTGCCTGCATCTACTACTATTACTCCACACATCGATCGACTCCTGCCTGCATCTAGAGGATTAAGTTCACAAAGAACAGAGTAACGCATTAAGCAAGATGACATGATGTAGAGGGATAAACTCATGCAATATGATATAAACCCCATCTTGTTATCCTCGATGGCAACAATACAATACATGTCTTGCAACCCTTTCTGTCACTGGGTAAGAACACCGCCAGATTGAACCCAAAGGTAAGAACTTCTCCCATGGCAAGAAAGATCAATCTAGTAGGCCAAACCAAACCGATAATTCGAAGAGACTTGCAAAGATAACTCAATCATACATAAAAGAATTCAGAGAAGATTCAAATATTATTCATAGATAAACTTGATCATAAACCTAAAATTCATCGGATCTCGACAAACACACCGCAAAAAGAGATTACATCAAATAGATCTCCACAAGAGAGGGGGAGAACATTGTATTGAAATCCAAAAAGAGAGAAGGATCCATCTAGCTAATAACTATGGACCCGTAGGTCTGTGGTAAACTACTCACAACTCATCGGAGGGGCAAGGATGTTGATGTAGAGGCCCTCCATGGTCGATTCCCCCTCCGCAGAGTGTCGGCGAAGGCTCCAAGATGGGATCTCGCGGATACAGAAGGTTACGGCGGTGGAAATTGTGTTTCGTGGTGCCCTTGGATGTTTTCGGGGTACGTAGGTATATATAGGAGGAAGGAGTACGTCGGTGGCCGCCCGAGGGGCCCACGAGACAGGGGGCGCGCCCTACGGGGGGGGCGGGGGGCGCCCTCCTATCTCGTGGCCGCCTCGGCTACTTCTTGGCTTGCACTCCAAGTCCTCCGGATCACGTTCGTTCCAAAAATCACGCTCCCGAAGGTTTCATTCCGTTTGGATTCCGTTTGATATTCGTTTTCTTCGAAATACTGAAATAGGCAAAAAAACAGCAATACGGGCTGGGCCTCTGGTTAGTAGGTTAGTCCCAAAAATGATATAAATGTGTAAAATAAAGCCCATAAACATCCAAAAGGGGTAATATAATAGCATGGAACAATCAAAAATTATAGATACGTTGGAGACGTATCAATGTGTACCTAAGGCCATTAGTTGAATTTTTTTTACAGTTGTGGGGCAAAAAAAGTGTACGTCTGTGGGATGAGCACAAACAGGAGGAATTTGACCTACGAGCGTTGCTATTTGTAACCATCAATGATTGGCCTCCTCCTTTCAGGACAGACAAACAAGGTATACCACGCATGCACGCACTATTTAGATGATACTGAAAGTATATATTTGGATAAATGTAAGAAGAATGTGTACCTGGGACATCGTCGACTTCTTCCGATCAAGCATCTCTTAAGAAAAGAAGGCAAGCATTTCAAAGGTGAGGCGGATCACCGGAAGACGCCTCACCACCATACTGGTGATCATATACTTCATATGGTTAAAGATTTAAAAGTAATATTTGGAAAGGGTCCTGGCGGACAATCTGTTCCGAATGACGCTGACGGACACGCTCCCATGTGGAAGAAGAAATCGATATTTTGGGACCTGCACTATTGGAAATCCTAGAGGTCCGCTCTGCAATCGACGTGTTGCACGTGACAAAGAATCTTTGCGTGAACCTACTAGGCTTCTTGGGCGTGTATGGAAAGAAAAAAGATACAGCAGAGGTACTGGAGGACCAGCAACGTATGCACGAAAAAGACGGCACACATCCAAAGCAGTATCAAGGTCCTGCCAGCTACACTCTTACCGAAGAAGAGAAGGAAATCTTCTTCCAATGCTTCCTCGGTATGAAGGTCCCGTCTGGCTACTCGTCAAATATAAAGGGAATAATAAATATGGCTGAGAAAAAAAATTCTAGAACCTAAAGTCTCATGACTGCCACGTGATTATGACACAATTTCTTCTGGTTGCATTGAGGGGGCTTCTATCGAAAATTGTCTGATTAGCCATTGTGAAGCTAAGTGATGGCTCAGGACCTAGAAGTATGAGCCGCCCGATGATGACTTTCCTGGTAAGGCAAGATGACTTAAAAACCAAGCTAGTCACGTTGTGTGATCCAGCTCGGACTCTTGTTAACCGTCGGGCCTCGACCTCTTTATATAAAGGCAAGACCCGGCGGCGGGTTAACTCAAGAAACAACTGTTCGATGGCTAGGTCAAGCGTAATCGCTCCCTTGTAATCGAAACTCAAGCATACAACTAGAAGCATGACGTAGGCTTTTACCTCGTTGAGCGGGGCCAAACCTGGGTAAACCTTGTGTCCTTTGTCCCGTTCAACCTCTTCGAGCTAACCTACGTGCGATGGCTCCACACCTAAGTCCTTTCACAAGGGCATCTGCCGTGTTAAATCCACAACAGTAGCCACATCCTATATACCTGAGTGATTCACCCCCACTATCCTATTTATATAAACATGCAACCTACCAACGTCAACGTGTCCTACCATATCAGCAACTACCGTTGTGTATGCATCCCGTTACTGAAGTCATTTCCTCCTCAGCTTGATTCCTTCTTTTAGTACGCAAATGCAACCACTCTGTGATTGTTTAACCTTCTGTGTCCTGTGGCGAACATGGCAGTCTAAGAGATCAGATCAGAAGCATCGCCTTTTCCCTCAAGCGAATTCGGAGAGGCCTTTAGCGTTGCAAATCTCAAGTCCTGCCGTCGAAATTCTGTTTCGGCACGCACGATATTGTCACCATTCAAATAGGGGACCACCACACGCCCGTTCCTGGACGGTGCTACGTCTTGAGCTAGCGTTGGTTTTCCCCGAAGAGGAGAGGGTGATGCAACAAAATGTAGCGTAAGTATTTCCCTCAGTTTTGAGAACCAAGGTATCAATCTAGTAGGAGGCTCCTCAAAAGTCCCACGCACCTACACAAACAAACTGAGAACTCGCAACCAACACAATAAAGGGGTTGTCAATTCCTTCACGGTCACTTACGAAAGTGAGATCTGATAGAGAAAGTATGATAAGATAAATATATTTTTGATATTTTATAATATAGATGCAGAAAAGTAAAGATGCAAATAAAAGTAGATTGAAAGCAAATATGATAAGAGATAGACCCGAGGGCCATAGGTTTCACTAGAGGCTTCTCTTGAGAACATAACACTAGTGCAGAACCGGGCATTGGCACCGGTTCGTAAGGCCCTGTAGTGCCGGTTATATAACCAGCACTAATTTGTGGTCACTAAAGGCGCCCCCCCTTTAGTACCGGTTCAGCACGAACCGGTGCTAAAGGGCAACCACGTGGCACGAGCCAGCTCCGGGGGCCTGGAGCCCTTTAGTACCGGTTGGTAATACCAACCGGTACTATAAGGTTTGGGTTTTTTTTAGTTTTATGATTTCTTTTTCATTTAATTTTGTGTTTCCATTTTAATTCTTTTTCGTTTGCTGGTATTTTATGATACTACACATTGTACACGTTATGCATATTAATAAAATTTCTAGTAGATCAACCAATCATCGAGTTCAACATGATTGTCATGATATTATAAGCATTCATATATAACACCACAAAGCAAATCACTTAATAAGTTCAGAACGAAGAACACAGACATGAAAGGACAAGTACTAATTAAGAGCAGCATGAAGAACTAGCTGAATCACTCCTGCTAGCTACTCATACGATCATCATCCTCATAGTCATCGAACCCAACCCTACATAATTGTTCTTAGCACATGATCATCAGTATCAGGTAGGACCTAAACACCCTTAAGGTAAAATAGCATAAAACAATATAGACCCTGACTCTCCATTATGAAGAATGGCGATCATCCTGTCTCCAATTTTTGCCCTCCGCTGAATGTTGCTTCCAAGAAGCTCCTTACGACTGTCCATACATTTTTTCCATTCTTTGATTATCATGTCTCCACTTATTTTAGAAACCCGGTATGGACAGTTGAGATTCGTAGGACGACCTGGTTGTATGTTCAAAACATGAAGGCTACCCTGTGTATACATCAGATGAGGCACACAATCATTTGGGATTATCTGTTGAAAAACATAGTAATAACTTCGTAGTTAGCAATGATATGATGTACTAGTTTTAGAAGTGTGCAAAAAGATGCACGAATGTTGTAATAGTAAAAAATAATCTTACCAGGGTATCTCCATGGTAGTTACCGTAGTTCAACACGTGCACTAGTGGCACGTATTGACCATAATGTTGAGGAGTTTGATTGTAGATATTGTAATTCCCAAGATCAGTACAAAATCCGACCAGATGATTTTTCTCCTGATAAGTTAATTCGGAGCCTTCGGTGTAGTACGTTCTGTCTACCATCTTCCGCACATTCTTTGAAGAATGAAAATAAGCTGTCAATGGAGATCACTTGTCAACTATATATTTTGAAATAAACAATATAAATTACTTAATAACTATGTTTAGCTCACATGAGGGAAGAACTGGAGGTGTATCCACAAGGACCGAAATCGAAGGTGTCTCTTGCTCGATTGTAGGATCACCAAGATCCATGGTGACAAGCATACCCTCATCAAGACCATACATCTTGCAAAATGCATCCCAATTTTTGCAACCAAAATGGGTTACACTCTGAGCATTATACAACTTTACATGAAAATCCACACCATGATGGGTACTTAGGATAATTTTTTTGGTTTCGAAATTTTCATGGTCTTCAAAACCCATCCTCTCCAAGACATAGCGTCTTGCAAAGCATGGGATAAGCTAGTCGAATTGGAAAAGATGAAAAATACACGTTAAAATAGTTGAAGTCGTGCTTAATTAGGAAAAAAACTATTATCGTCGTTGCGTACCGTATGAACATCGCAGGTCTCCTCGAGCTTAATGTTGAAGCGCCGATCTTCGTCCAGCACAATGAACCTGTCGCACATACCTCGATCGTCGTGGCACCAGTCGCACTCAGCCGGGCGGTTTTCATCGTCCGATGAGTACGACATTTCCGGCCTACGTTCATAATTCCAATATTAAACTAGATCATTATTATTAATCACGGGGTGACTATCGATGATCAATGTACGTAGTAGCTCCTCTTTCATTCCCGAATGCATTATTATACCAAATTGTCTAGCACACGGGAATGAAGGAGAACTTATCCAATATGAGCATTCAATAAGCAAAATCAAATCATAAAATAAGCAAAACCAAATCATAAAATAAAGTATAGTATTCAAATTAGCATGCATTCAATAATTATAAGCAAAAGTACATCATCTCTTTCCTTTTTCTAAATACTATGAACAAAAAAAATCATTAAAATTCTATGAACAAAATTAATTACACAATCTAAATATCACCAAAAAAAACTATTAACAATAATATCACCAAACATGCATATTCAATAATAATATCACCAAAAAAAATCTATTAACAGAAAAAAAATCTATTAACAGAAAAATCTATTAATTCAACTAGTTCAACTAAGCATTTACTAAAAATAAACTAGTTATATTAATTCAACTAGTTCAACTAATTAAGCATTTACTAAAAATAAACTAGTTCTATATATTAATTTAACAAGTTCAACTAAGCATCTTCTAAAAATAAACTAGTTCTATATATTAATTCAACTAGGTCAACTAAGCATTATATTTACTAAAAATAAACAAGTTATTATATTAATTCAACTAGTTCAACTAAGCATTTACTAAAAGCAAACTAGTTATATATATTAATTCAACTAGTTCAAATAAGCATTTACTAAAAATAAACTAGTTATATATATTAATTCAACTAGTTCAACTAATAAGCATTTACTAAAAATAAACTAGTTATATTAATTCAACTAGTTCAACTAAACATTAACATATTTCTAATTCATCTAACATTAATATTTCTAACATTCTAAAAATAAACTAAATAGTTCTAATTCATCAATTAGTGTGTGTCTGTGTGTGTGTGTGTGTTTGTGTGTGTCAGTGTGTGTGTGTAGTGTGTGTGTGTGTGTGTATGTGTGTGTGTGTGTAGTGTGTGTGTGTGTATGTGTGTGTATGCATGTGTGTGTGTATATGGGAGCGGACCGGGCGCGTACGGGTGGCGGGGGCGGCGACGACGGGCGGCCGGGTCCGGGGACGGCGACGAGACGGGCGGCGGCGGCCGGGGACGGCGATGAGACGGGCCGGCCGGCGGCCGGGGACGACGGGGATCAAACGGGTGCGGCGGGGGCGGCGACGACGACGGGCGGCGGGGGCGCGCGGCAACGATGACGACGGGCGGCGGGGGCGGCGAGGGCGACGGCGGGCGGCGGGGGCGGCGAGGGCGACGGCACGAGAAGTGGAACGAGAAGTGGCGACGATAACTGAATTTTCATAAGTGACATATATATAGGAAGGCCCTTTAGTACCGGTTGGAGCCACAAACCGGTACTAAAGCGGCGGGAAACGAGGGCCTTCAGTACCGGTTGGTGGCTCCAACCGGTACTAAAGGGCTACCCTTTAGTACCGGTTGGAGCCACCAACCGGTACTAATGGCCGTGCGCTGCCACCGCAGTGCGCTACGTTTAGTCCCACCTCGCCGAGCGAAGGGCAGCCGCACTGGTTTATAAACCCAGCCGCGGCTGCCCTTTTGAACTCCTCTATTTAGCAGGCTTCTGGGCCTAACTAGGGCGCGCTGCCCTGTGAGTCTGCTGGCCCTACTGGGCATGTATTTGCACACCCAAGGTCTGGCAGGCCCACCGGGCAGCGCCCCAACATTTTTTATATTTTTTTCTTTTCTGCATTATTTATTTTCTACTATTTATTTTTGAGTAATTTTTTTATATAGTTATTTCTTTTCTGCTTTATTTTTTTTCTTCTATTTATTTGTGAGTAGTTATTTTGCCGTATTTAGTTTCTTTGTGAATATTTTTGCTTTATGTAATTTTTTTCTTTTCTGCATTATTTATTTTCTTTTATTTATTTTTGAGTAATTTTTTTATATAGTTATTTCTTTTCTGCTTTATTTTTTTCTTCTATTTATTTCTGAGTAGTTTTTTTGCCGTATTTAGTTTCTTTGTGAATATTTTTGCTTTATGTAATTTTTTTCTTTTCTGCATTATTTATTTTCTTCTATTTATTTTTGAGTAATTTTTTATATAGTTATTTATTTTCTGCTTTTTTTCTTCTATTTATTTCTGAGTAGTTTTTTGCCGTATTTAGTTTCTTTGTGAATATTTTTGCTTTATATAATTTTTTTCTTTTCTGCATTATTTATTTTCTTCTATTTATTTTTGAGTAATTTTTTATATAGTTATTTCTTTTTTGCTTTATTTTTTTCTTCTATCTATTTCCTCTTCTTCTTCTTCTTCTTCTTCTTCTTCTTCTTCTTCTTCTTCTTCTTCTTCTTCTTTTTCTTCTTCTGCTTCTTCTCCTTCTTCTTCTCCTTCTTCTTCCTCCTCCTCCTCTTCTTCTTCTTCTTCTTCCTCTTCTTCTTCTTCTTCTTCTTCTTCTTCTTCTTGTAAACCATCACCATTTTCAGAGTTCATTTTGTAGTGATTTTCAATTTCATGGTCATTTTGTAAATGATTGAAAAATACCAAATATTTTTTTTTCTTTTCTGCTTTATTTTTTCTTCTATTTATTTCTGTGTAGTTTTTTATTTTCTGCTATATTTATTTTCTTCTATTTATTTATGAGTAGTTTTTTTATATAGTTTTTTTCTTTTCAGCTATAGTTTTTTCTTTTCAGCTATATAACTTAAAAAAAAGAAATGTCGACGTGCAATTAGTTTTGCCATAATAGAAGAAGTCCGGAGTTGTAATAAGTTATTAAAAATAAAAAAGAAGTGCAATGCTCGTTAATTTGCTTCAAGCCTTTCGGAATAGTGTAAACTGCACTGCGCATAGCTCCGTGCAGTCTACCGTATTCCTGAAGTCTTGAAGCTAAGCAACGTGAGCATTGAGCCTCTTCTTCATCGTCTCTGCACTCAGGGCTTATAAACCGCTCCTAGTCCCTCTCACTTCGCGAGGTGGGACTAAAAAACAGCTTACTAAGAAACTGTAGTACTGGTTCATCCATGAACCGGTACTAAAGGTGCTCGTGGGGCCCAGCCTTACCTGACACAACCTCATTAGTACCAGTTCGTGGCACAAACCGGTGCTAAAGGTTCGCCACGAACCGGTACTAAACAGCTCCTCCCGCCTAGCAGTTGGTGCATACTGAACGCAAAAAATATAAGAGCATTTAGATCATGATCTTATATTTCTATACAGTCTAAATTGTCAATATGATCTTATAACATCAAAAATACTTTGATCATCAATGATCTTTGTGTGTACAATCTGAATTGTCAATATGAGTCATCAACGATTTATAAACCGATGAAGACTTATATTGCGGCCACAAATTCTACACATAGAGTTCAATGAAGACCAAGTGCTTGTGATAGTTTGAGAAATAACATATTTAAGGTGGTAAAAGGCTTGTTAGGGGAGCGAGGTGGGACTAAAAACAGCTTGCCATAACCTCATTAGTATCGGTTTGTGGTACGAACCGGCACTAAATGGTGATGGTGGGGCCATAGCCTGACCGCAGGCTGACACAGCCTCTTTAGTACCGGTTTGTGGCATCAACCGGTACTAAAGGTTCGCCACGAACCGGTGCTATTGATCGCCGCCACGAACCGGCACTAATGTACACATTAGTGCCGGCTGAAATTCAAACCGGCACTATTGTGCTTCACATTTGACCCTTTTTCTACTAGTGTAACTATTACGGTGGGTGAACAAATTACTGTCAAGCAATTGATAGAAAAGCGAATAATTATGATGTTATCTAGGCATGATCATGTATATAGGCATCGCGTCCATAACAAGTAGACCGACTCCTGCCTACATCTACTACTATTACTCCACACATCGACCGCTATCCAGCATGCATCTAGAGTATTAAGTTCATAAAGAACAGAGTAACGCATTAAGCAAGATGACATGATGTAGAGGGATAAACTCATGCAATATGATATAAACCCCATCTTGTTATCCTCGATGGCAACAATACAATACGTGTCTTGCAACCCTTTCTGTCACTGGGTAAGAACACAGCAAGATTGAACCCAAAGGTAAGAACTTCTCCCATGGCAAGAAAGATCAATCTAGTAGGCCAAACGAAACCGATAATTCGAAGAGACTTGCAAAGATAACTCAATCATACATAAAAGAATTCAGAGAAGATTCAAATATTATTCATAGATAAACTTGATCATAAACCTACAATTCATCGGATCTCGACAAACACACCGCAAAAAGAGATTACATCAAATAGATCTCCACAAGAGAGGGGGAGAACATTGTATTGAGATCCAAAAAGAGAGAAGGATCCATCTAGCTAATAACTATGGACCCGTAGGTCTGTGGTAAACTACTCATAACTCATCGGAGAGGCTATGGTGTTGATGTAGAAGCCCTCCGTGATCGATTCCCCATCCGGCAGAGTGCCGGCGAAGGCTCCAAGATGGAATCTCGCGGATACAGAAGGTTACGGCGGTGGAAATTGTGTTTCGTGGTGCTCGTGGATGTTTTCGGGGTACATGGATATATATAGGAGAAAGAAGTACATCAGTGGACACCCGAGGGGCCCACGAGACAGGGGGGCGCGCCCCTGGGGGGGTGAGGGGCGCCCTCCTATCTCGTGGGGCCCTCGGAGATTTCTTGACTTGCACACCAGGCTCTCTGGATCAGATTTGTTCCAAAAATAACGCCCCCAAAGGTTTCATTCAGTTTGCACTCCGTTTGATATTCCTTTTCTTCGAAATACTGAAATAGGCAAAAAAACAGCAATATGGGCTGGGCCTCCGATTACTAGGTTAGTCCTAAAAATGATATAAATGTGTAGAATAAAGCCCATAAACATCCAAAAGGGGTAATATAATAGCATGGAACAATCTAAAATTATAGATACGTTGAAGACGTATCAAGCATCCCCAAGCTTAATTCCTGCTCGTCCTCGAGTAGGTAAATGATAAAAAGAGAATTTTTGATGTGGGATGCTACTTAGCATAATTCATAATGTAATTTTCTTTCATTGTGGCATGAATGTTCAGATCCAAATAATACAAAATAAAAGTTCATAAAGACATAAGAAATAGTAATACTTCAAGCATAAAAGTCAAGGTAATCATGTCTTCTCAAAATAACATGGCTAAAGAAAGTTATCCCTACAAAATCATATAGTCTCGCTATGCTCTATCTTCATCACACAAAGTATTTAATCATGCACAACACCGATGACGAGCCAAGCAATTGTTTCATACTTTAATAATTTCAAACTCTTTCAACTTTCACACAATACATGAGCGTGAGCCATGGACATAGCACTATATGTGGAATAGAATGGTGGTTGTGGAGAACACAAAAAGAAGAAGATAGTCTCACATCAACTAGGCGTATCAACGGACTATGGAGATGCCCATTAATTGATATCAATGTGAGTGAGTAGGGATTGCCATGCAACGGATGCACTAGAGCTATAAATATATGAAAGCTCAACAAAAGAAACTAAGTGGGTGTGCATCCAACTTGCTTGCTCACGAAGACCTAGGGCACTTTTGAGGAAGCCCATCATTGGAATATACAAGCCAAGTTCAATAATGAAAAATTCCCACTAGTATATGAAAGTGACAACATATGAGACTCTCTATCATGAAGATCATGGTGCTATTTTGAAGCACAAGTGTGGAAATAGAGATAGTAGCATTGTCCCTTCTCTCTTTTTCTCTCATTTTTTCTTTTCTTTTTCTTTTTTTCCTTTTTCTTTTTTCTTTGGCCTTTTTTTGGCCTTTCTCTTTTTTTTCTCTTTTTCTTCTTTTTGTAAAGTCCGAAGTCTCATCCCGACTTGTGGGGGAATCATAGTCTTCATCATCCTTTCCTCACGAGGACAATGCTCTAATAATGAAGATCATCACACTTTTATGGATTTACAACTCAAAGCTAGAACAAAATATGAATCTATATGAATGCCTCCGGTGGTGTACCGGGATATGCAATGACTCAAGAGCGACATGTATGAAAATTGTGAAGGTGGCCTTGCCACAAATACGATGTCAACTACATGATCATGCAAAGAGAAATATGAAAAAAGTAATGTGTGTCATAAGAACGGAACGCTGGAAAGTTGCATGGCAATATACCTCGGAATGGCTATGGAAATGCCATAATAGGTAGATATGGTGGCTGTTTTGAGGAAGGAGTATGGTGGGTATATGGTACCGGCGAGAATTGCACGGCACAAGAGAGGCTCGCAATGGTGGAAGGGTGAAAGAGTGCGTATAATCCATGGACTCAACATTAATCAAAAGAACTCATATACTTGTTGCAAAAATTTAGAAGTCATAAAAAATCAAAGCACTAAGCACATGCTCCTAGGGGGATAGATTGGTAGGAAATGATCATCGCTCGTCCCCGACTGCCACTCATAAGTAAGACAATCAATAAATAAAATTGTGCTCCAACTTCATCACAAAGCGGTTCACCATACATGCATGCTACGAGAATCACAAACTTCAACACAAGCATTCTTTAAATTCATAATCACCCAACTAGCATAACTTTAATATTACTACCTCCATATCTCAAAATAATTATCAAGTATCACGTTGATCATAGCATCCAATTCACTTCTTATGATAGTTTTTATTATACCCAGCTTGGATGCTCATCATTCTAGGACCAACTTTGTAACAAAAGCAAATACCATGCTGTTCTAAAAGACTCTCAAAATGATATAAGTGAAGCATGAGAGACTAGCAATTTCTTCAAAATTAAGACACCGCCGCCGTGGTCTAAAAGATCTAAGTGAAGCACTAGAGCAAAAACTATCAAGCTCAAAATATATAAGTGAAGCACATAGAGTATTCTAGCAAATTCTAATCAAATGGGATTCTCCCAAAATGTGTGTACAGCAAGGTTGATTGTGGTAAACTAAAAATCAAAGACTAATATAATACACGACGCTCCAAGCAAAACACATATCATGTGGCGAATAAAAATATAGCTCCAAGTAAAGTTACCAATGAACAAAGATGAAAGAGGGGATGCCTTCCCGGGGCATCCCCAAGCTTAGGCTTTTGGCAACTCTTGAATATCTTGGGGTGCCATGGGCATCCCCAAGCTTAGGCTCTTGCCACCCTTTATTCCATAGTCCATAAAAGCTTTACCCAAAACTTGAAAACTTCACAACACAAAACTCAACAGGAAATCTTATAAGCTCCGTTAGTGAAAGAAAACAAAACCACCACATAAGGTACTGCAATGAACTCATTATTTATTTATTTTGGTGTTAAACCTACTATATTCCAACTTCCTTATGGTTTATAAACTAATTTATTAGCCATAGATGCATTGAAATAAGCAAACAAGACACGAAAAACAGAATCTGTCAAAAACAGAACAGTCTGTAGCAATCTGTAACTAACGCAAACTTCTGGAACTCTAAAAATCCTACCAAAATAGGACGTCCTGGAAAATTAATCTATTGAACAGCAGCAAAAAGAATCAACGCAAAAGCACGTTCCTGTGATTTAACAAAATTATATTCGTGCGCACAAAGTTTCTGTTTTTTCAGCAGAATCAAATCAACTATCATCGTAGGTTATCCTATAGGTTCTACTTGGCACAAACACTAATTAAAAGATAAAAACACATCTAAACAGAGGGTAGATGCAAGATTTATTCCTAAACAGGAGCAAAAGCAAAGAACATAAAGAAAAATTGGGTTGCCTCCCAACTAGCACTATCGTTTAACGCCCCTAGCTAGGCATAAAAGCAAGGATAGATTTAACTAGTGCCATAATAATAAGATAGATCTTGAAAGCTCATCTCATATTCTCTATGTTCGGCGGCAAGTTTTCTTTGAGGCAAGCAAAAGTAGTAAAAAGGGCTAAATTTAGTGGGACAGACGTCCCCAAGATCAATCACAGGCGGAAGGGGTTCCTCCTTTGGCCCTTCATAGTGCACAACTATTTCATCACTAAAATCATTCTTTTGGCAAAATCTTGTGAGCCTATACTCAAGGGCGTATCCTAGCTCGTTGTTTCAAAGAGCAAAATCATTATTAAGTTCATTAATGCAATCAACCAAGACATTGGTAGGAACCTGTTTTCTAAGGTTTTCATTAAAAGCAATGTAGTCCAAAGATTGAAAACGCCTAAATTCCTCTTGATCATAAAGGATCGCTTCTATGGGAGGACGACTGGCGTCCACCCTATAGCGCGCAAAGATTTCTTTGGTCTCTCTTATGATAAATCTAAACTCGTGAGCCAAAAAGATAGTAACATCACGCTTAACAGAAGAATGCTCAATATTAAAGAATTCTAGGAAATTTCTTTGTATGCAAGGATGCATATGCATAAATTGTCTTTCAAGTTCAACTAAAAGCATAGCGATAGCATCCGCAAGACTACTAGTCCTATGAAGAATAGAACATCCCAAGGAAGGTAAAGCACCGGCACAAGTAAAGAAATCTTGAATAACGCCTTTGCCAATGATTTTACCACTGCCAATTCGAAACTTTTTAGTATGCAAGATAGGGGGTTCATCGGCCGGAGCCTCGGGATTTTCGAAGTTATCGTTATTGTCCATATCGACGATAATCTCCCCAGTTTCAGACATAGCGACAGACAAAAAGTAAAGCGGAAGAAAGCGAGTGAAAAAGAGAGGAGGATATTGGGAAGGAGAAGGCGAATAAAACGGCAAGCGTGAAGTGGGAGGAGAGAAAAATGAGAGGCAAATAATGTAAATGCGAGGGAGATGGGTTTGTGATGGGTACTTGGTATGTCTTGACTTGAGCGAAGACCTCCCCGGCAACGGCGCCAGAAATCCTTCTTGCTACGTCTTGAGCTAGCGTTGGTTTTCCCCGAAGAGGAGAGGGTGATGCAGAAAAGTGTAGCATACGTATTTCCCTCAGTTTTGAGAACCAAGGTATCAATTCAGTAGAAGGCTCCTCAAAAGTCCCACGCATCTACACCAACAAACTGAGAACTCGCAACCAACAGAATAAAGGGGTTGTCAATCCCTTCACGGTCATTTACGAAAGTGAGATCTGATAGAGAAAGTATGATAAGATAAATATATTTTTGGTATTTTATAACATAGATGCAGAAAAGTAAAGATGCAAATAAAAGTAGATTGAAAGCAAATATGATAATAGATAGACCCGGGGGTCATAGGTTTCACTAGAGGCTTCTCTAGAGAGCATAAGTATTATGGTGGGTGAACAAATTACTGTCAAGCAATTGATAGAAAAGTGAATAATTATGACGTTATCTAGGGATGATCATGTATATAGGCATCACGTCCATAACAAGTAGACCGACTCCTGCCTGCATCTACTACTATTATTCCACACATCGACCGCTATCCAGCATGCATCTAGTGTATTAAGTCCATAAGAACAAAGCAAAGCATTAAGCAAGATGACATGATGTAGAGGGATAAACTCATGCAATATGATATAAACCCCATCTTGTTATCCTCGATTTGCAACAATACAATACGTGTCTTGTAACCCTTTCTGTCACTGGGTAAGATCACCGCAAGATTGAACCCAAAGCTAAACACTTCTCCCATGGAAAGAAAGATCAATCTACTAGGCCAAACCAAACTGATAAATCGAAGAGACTTGTAAAGATAACTCAATCATACATAAAAGAATTCAGAGAAGATTCCAATATTATTCATAGATAAACTTGATCATAAACCCACAATTCATCAGATCTCGACAAACACACTGCAAAAAGAGATTACATCGAATAGATCTCCACAAGAGAGGGGGAGAACATTGTATTGAGATCCAAAAAGAGAGAAGAAGCCATCTAGCTAATAACTATGGACCCGTAGGTCTGTTGTAAACTACTCACAACTCATCGGAGAGGGTATGGTGTTGGTGTAGAAGCCTTTCATGATCGATTCCCCCTCCGGCAGAGTGCCGGCGAAGGCTCCAATATGGAATCTCGCGGATACAGAAGGTTACGGCGGTGGAAATTGTGTTTCGTGGTGCTCCTAGATGTTTTCGGGGTCCGTGGATATATATAGGAGAAAGAAGTATGTCGGTGGACGCCCGAGGGGCCCACGAGACAGGGGGCGCGCCTCTAGGGGGGGCGCCCTCCTATCTCGTGGGGCCCTCGAAGATTTCTTGACTTGCACTCCAGGCTCTCCGGATCAGATTTGTTCCAAAAATAACGCTCCCGAAGGTTTCATTCCGTTTGGACACCGTTTGATATTCCTTTTCTTCGAAATACTGAAATAGGCAAAAAAAACAGCAATATGGGCTGCGCCACCGGTTAGTAGGTTAGTCCCAAAAATGATATAAATGTGTAGAATAAAGCCCATAAACATCCAAAAGGGGTAATATAATAGCATGGAACAATCAAAAATTATAGATACGTTGGAGACGTATCAGATGGCACCGCCATTTGTCTGCATTTCCTCGTTGGTGTCCCGTGGCCGGGCATCGCCGGAATCCAGCTCTGGTATGGTGACCTCAACACCACTCAAAGACGGGGCCCGATGCCTGTGACCACGCCGCTCCAAGACGCTGCCGCCGGACGCCCGTTGTGCCTCCATGGTCCCCTGCATCCTCTTTGCAAGACGGCTTGCTCCGACCATCTACGTCAAATTCATCCAGCCGCGACTGCCATCCACACCCTACCAACGTCCGCTGCAGCATCACCAAGAACTTGCTGCTACCCGCTATGCAACCCCTCATCCCTTTGCCCTGGCATGGAGCTCATCAAGCTGGTCAACCTGGCTTGCAATAGGGAATGAAGGAGAGGTGTCACTTTGCAGTTGGGGTATGCTTGCCTGACGAATGGAATTTATTTAATTTCACCTACACGAGTAGCTCGAGCTTGCATATTGTAGGAAAAATCTGGGTCAAAGATTCATGGTTAGTTTCACTCCTCCCCACGGGCAGAAAAGTCCCAGAACTAGGCGACTTTATCCTCTTAAAGATAATAAATAGTATACCTGAAGTATTTTTGCAACTAAGCAATGGATGATTTGGGATCCATCTCCATCGCCAATACCTTGAATCATCCCATCTAACCAAGATTAATTTGTGCCTTTATTTTGGTCTTTCATACACAACTGATTATTGCTTATATAGGTGCATTTGTTGTTCTATTTGTCCCATTCATCGAGAGCTGGAATTTCAGTTTATTTCATTTCTGATGCCATTCGCCTCTTTAGTACTAGAATGGTTATGATTTCTAATGATAGTTTTCTCCTTTTGTAGATGAAATTTCTATCACTACAGAGAGTCAATAATAATAATAATTCTATCACTATTTCTGCAGGAGGAATATGCATTTTCAATTAATTTGGTATCTCCACACCTTTAGTACTCCTACTGCATTTTAGGGAGATGCTTGTTCAATGGCTCGACATAAAATTTGACGGCCAAGACCGAAGCGAGCTTTTAGATTAGTTTTTGCATATTACACATCTGATAGCTTGATGTTTGCTTGATCTACGTCGATATTTCTCCAAAGAGGAAGGGATGATGCAGCACAACAATGGTAGGTATTTCCCTCAGTGATGAGACCAAGGATATCGAACCAATAGGAGAACCACGCAACACCACGTAAACAACCCCTGCATACAAAGAACAAATACTTGCAACCCGACGTAAGAGAGGGGTTGTCAATCCCTGACGTGTAAAAAGATAGGTAAAATTGTAGTAGTTTGGATAAATAGATCTCACGGGAATGTGAGATAAAATAAATAACTAAAAATTGCAGCAAGGTATTTTTTAATTTTATATTAATAGATCTAAAAATAAAAGCAAATAAAAATAGATCTTGAAGGCAAATATAATAAAGAAGAGATCCGGGGGCTGTAGATTTCACTAGTGGCTTCTCTCAAGAAAAATAGCATACAGTGGGTAAACAAATTACTGTTGGGCAATTGATAGAACTTCAAATAATCATGACAATATCCAGGCAATGATCATTATATAGGCATGATGTCCAAGATTAGTAGACCGACTCCTACCTGAATGTACTACTATAAGTCCACACATCGGCCATTATCCAGCATGCATCTAGTGTATTAAGTTCATGGAGAAACGGGGTAATGCAGTAAGAACAATGACATGATGTCGACAAGATATATTTATGTAGAAATAGACCCCATCTTGTTATCCTTAATATCAACAATACATACGTGTTAGTTCCCCTTCTGTAACTTGGATCAAGCACCGTAAGATCGAACTCATCACAAAGCAGCTCTTCCCATGGCAAGAAAAATCGATCTAGTTGGCCTAACTAAACCAAAGATTCGAAGAAGAAATACGAGGCTATAAGTAATCATGCATATAAGAGATCAAAAGACTCAAATAACTTTCATGGATAAAAACATAGATCTGATCATAAACTCAAAGTTCATCGGATCCCAACAAACACACCGCAAATAGAGTTACATCAAATAGATCTCCAAACCATTGTATTGAGAATCAAGAGAGAGAGAGAGAGATAGAAAGAGAGAGAGAGAGAGAGAGAGAGAGAGAGAGAGAGAGAGGAATCCATCTAGCTACTAACTACGGACCTGTTTCTCTACAATGAACTACTCATGCATCATCGGAGAGGCACCAATGAGGATGATTAACCCCTCCGTGAAGGTGTTTAGATTGGATCTGGTGGTTCTAGAACTTGCGGCGGCTAGAATTGATTTTTGTCGACTCCCCTAGGGTTTCTCCAATATTGGGGTATTTATAGAGCAAAGAGGCAGTGCGGGAGGCCACTGAGGTGGGCACAACCCATCAGGGCGCTCCTGGGCCTCCAGGCGCGCCCTGGTGTCTTGTGCTGACCTCAAGCCCCCTCTTTGGTACTTCTTTGGTCCACTAGATGTCTTCTTGTCTGAAAAAATCCACAAAAAGTTTTGCTGCGTTTGGACTCTATTTGATATTGATTTCATGCAATGTAAAAAACTAGCAGAAAACTACAACTGGCACTGGGCACTATGTCAATAGGTTAGTCCCAAAAAATGATATAAAGTTGCTATAGAATGATTGTAAAACATCCAAGAATGATAATATAACAGCATGGAACAATAAAAAATTATAGATACATTGGAGATGTATTAGCATCCCCAAGCTTAATTCCTGCTCGCCCTCGAGTAGGTAAATGATAAAAACAAATTTTTTGATGTGGAATGCTAACTAACATGTTCATCACACATTATTTTCTTTGTATCATGGACATTTGGACTTTTATATGGTTCAAAGTAATAGTCTAGTTTTTACATGAAGACTTTAATACTCAATTATATCAACAAGCAACCATGTGCTTCAAAATATCAACACTAAAGCAAGTTATCCCTAAACCATTATGCTCAATCATCATCCGTTCATGAAACACACTCGCATATTAGCTACACCCAATGCTCAAGTATGATCATAGTGCCCCTTAGTTGGTGCTTTATAAGAGAAGATGGAGACTCAAGTAAAAATAAAAATGGCATAAAGTAAATAGAAAGGCCCTTCGCGGAGGGAAGTAGGGATTTGTAGAGGTGCCAGAGCTCAAAGAAAAAAGAGTGGAGATAAAAAAATTTGAGTGGCATGCTTTTCCTGTCAATGAAAATGATCGAGTAGTTCCCAATACTTTCCATGGTAGATATATCATAGGCGGTTCCCAAACAGAAAATAAAGTTTATTTCTTTTCCACCATACTTTCACTTTCCATTGCTACCGTATCCACGGGTGCCTTCCATCACTAGTAGAAAACCAGCCATTAGTCCCGGTTCGTAAGGGCCTTCAGTCCCGGTTCATGAACCGGGACTAATGGGTCGTTGCTAATACCTCCACCCATTAGTCCCGGTTCAAACCAGAACCGGGACCAATGTGCCTCCACGTGGCCCTGTGCGCCCACCCCAGTCAGGGGGCCTTTTGTCCCAGTTGGTGGCTCCAACCGGGACCAAAAGTCATTTTTTTAAAAGTGGCTGCTTAATTTAGGGGTTATTTTTAGGTTGTTATTACAGCTAGCTAATAGAGAGAAGTGTCCTCTCTTATATCTTCGTCCTTGGTTTATCAACGTTGCTGCTATGTTCATTGCACCCGCAGATATAAAATGCTCATGCATGCTTGCATCATACATCATCATATATATATAATAACAAGTCCTGCTATGATTAAAAACTATTATCATCGGTTGCGTACCGTATGAACATCGAAGGTCTCCTCGAGCTTAATGCTGAAGTGCCGATCTTCGTCCAGCACAATGAACCTGTCGCAGATACCTCGGTCGTCGTGGCACCAGTCGCACTCCCCCGGGCGGTTTTCGTCGTCCGATGAGTACGACATTTCTGGCATACGTTCATAATTCAAATATTAAACTAGATCATTATTATTAATCATGGGTTGACTATCGCTGATCGATGTACGTAGCTCCTCCTTTCATTCCCGAATGAATTATTATATCAAATTGTCTAGCACACGGGAATGAAGGAGAACTTATCCAATATGAGCATTCAATAAGCAAAACCAAATCATAAAATAAGCAAAACCAAATCATGAAATAAAGTATAGTATTCAAATTAGCATGCATTCAATAATTATAAGCAAAAGTACATAATCTCTTGGTGTCCGTACATCATCGAATATTATCACTAATACAACTAGAACCGTAGCGCCCGACGGGTATCGACGCGAGCGGTGGACACCCAAAGATAAGGAACCATCACGGGATCATAGCTCCAGTGAGATCCCTGAAGAACCTGCCAGGTATTGTCGAATCTGCCCTCCAATGCAACCATGTAGCGACGGACGTGCTCGTCCTCCTCGCTGACACGTTGACGTACCACCTCCGCGGTGTCCGGATGCCTCACTACCGTCACTGGTCCACGCGACCGCTACCAAACAAGGATCGGGTCAACAACGGGTTGCCTCCTCACCAACCTACGTCCCCCGGAAGGTAGCACCTCCCAATACCAGCCCGGCGGAGCCCAGTCCCGAACATGGCCCTGATCAAGCAGGCCTCCACCGCCGAGTCGACGACGACGAGGATGCGGGATAGGCATCGCCGACGTCGATGCGGCAACTATTTCTATATATAGTTAAATAAAAGTAGTTTTATTAATTAAATCAACTATCTAGTTCACCTACTTCTTATTTTTTTTCCTTTTTCTAAATACTATGAACAAAAAAATCATTAAAATTCTATGAACAAAATTAATTACTACACATCTAATCTAAAAAAAAATCTATGAACTACATATCAAAATTACTACACATCTAATCTAACAAAAAAAATCTAATTAATCTGACAAAAATATCTAACATAATATAAACAAATTAATTACTACACATCTAATCTAACAAAAAAAATCTAATCCAACAAAAAAAATCTATGAACTACATATCTAAATTACTACACACATCTAATCTAACAAAAAAAATCTAATTATTCTAACAAAAAAATCTAACATAATATAAACAAATTAATTACTACACATCTAATCTAACCAAAAAAAATCTAATCTAACAAAAAAATCTATGAACTACATATCTAAATTACTACACACATCTAATCTAACACAAAAAACTAATTAATCTAACAAAAAATCTAAATTACTACATATCTAAATTACTACGTACGGCCGGCGACGGCGATGGCGAGGTCCGGAGCGGGGCGGCGACGGCGACGGCGAAGGCGACGGCGAGGTGCGGAGCGGGCCGGGGCGGCGACGGTGTCGAGGCGGCGCGGGCCGGGCGCGACGTCGATCGGGGCGCAGCGCGGGCGGGCTGGGCGGGGCGCGCGGGCGGCGACGGCGCGGGGCGGGGCTGGGCGGGGCGGCGCGGGGCGGCGACGGCGTCGGGGCGTGGCGGGGCGGGGCGGCGCGGGGCGGCGACGGCGTCGGGGCGTGGCGGGGCGGGGCGGCGACGGGAGTGGAGCAGGGAGAAATCGAAAACTGCTAAGTCCTGTATATATAGCAAGAGAATCGGTCCCGGTTGGTGGCTCCAACCGGGACTAATGCCCCCTTTAGTCCCGGTTGGTGCCACCAACCGGGACCAAAGGCCTCTTTTCAGCAGCCCAAAGGGCGGGAAACGAAGACCTTTGGTCCCGGTTGGTGGCTCCAACCGGGACCAATGCACCCCTTTAGTTCCGGTTGGTTCCACCAACCGGGACTAAATGCCATGTGCTGCCCGCGTCGCGGCACGAAAGTTTAGTCCCACCTCGCTAGCTGAGGGAGCTCGAGAGTGGTTTATAAGCCCCAGTCTCGCTGCCCTCTCGACCTCCTCTCAAATGCAGGCTTACGGGCCTAAACGCACTATATGTGCCTGTGGGCCTATTGGGCCTATTGCGGGCCTGGATTCTGGCCCATTCTTGGGTATCTAGTCGTATTCAGGCCGTGGTAGCCCTTTAGGTAGCACTTTTTTATTTTATTTATTTTATTTTGATTCTTCCTGCAGCTGTTTTTTAGTCCCACCTCGCCAAGCGAGAGGCACTCGCAGCTGTTTATAAGCCCTGAGTGCAGAGACGATGACGAAGAGGCTCAATGCTCCTGCACGTTGGTTAACTTCAAGCCTTGAGGAATACGGTAGACTGCACAGAGCTATGTGCAGTGCAGTTGACACTATTCCGAAAGGCTTGAAGCAAATTAACAAGCATTGCGCCTCTTTTTTATTTTTAATGACTTATTACAACTGAGAAATAAAAAGAAAAAAATAAATATAGTTGAAAATAAAAAAAACTATATAGAAAACTACTCAGAAATGAATTGAAGCAAAAAATAGTTGTGATTAACTGTACTAAAAAAGGAGCATAGATGCTTATTTTTAATGACTTATTACAACTCAGAAATAAAAAGAAAAAAAATAAATATAGCAGAAAAGAAAAAAACTATATAAAAAGATACTCAGAAATGATTTGAAGCAAAAAATAGTTGCGATTAACTGTATAAAAAAGGAGCATAGATGCTTATTTTTAATGACTTATTAAAACTCAGAAATAAAAAGAAGAAAAATAGTTGTGATTAACTTTACTAAAATATGAGCATAGATGCTTATTTTTAATGACTTATTACAATTCAAAAATAAATAGAAGAAAAAATAGTTATGATTAACTTTACTAAAAAATGAGCATAGATGCTTATTTTTAATGACTTATTACAACTCAGAAATAAAAAGAAAAAATAAATATAGCAGAAAAGAAAAAAAACTATATAAAACGCTACTCATAAATGAGCATAGATGCGCTTATAGAGGAAATTCAAATTAAATTCATAACAAATTTCAAGAGAAATTCGTATGAATTTAGCCTAAATTCCCTATATAAGGGCATCTATTTTCATTTTCAGAGGAGCTCAATAAGGCAGAGAGGGAGGGGCTTATAAACCGGTCTGATTCCCCTCAGGTTGGCGAGGTGGGACTAAACTTTGGCCGCAACGAGGACCAACCGTTTAGTCCCGGTTGGTGGAATGGACCGGGACTAATGGTCATCCTTTGGTCCCGGTTCAGCCCACCAACCGGGACCAATGGTGGTGGGCTAGGAGCGAGGGCCATTGGTCCCGGTTCGTCCCACCAACCGGAACCAATAGGTCCATACGAACCAGGACTAATGGCCCACGTGGCCCGGCCAGCCCCTGGGGCTCACGAACCGGGTCCAATGCCCCCATTGGTCCCGGCCTGGACCATTGCCCCCTTTTCTACTAGTGCATACCAACACTTTCCAAGGAATTTATTGTTTGACAACATAAAGTAAATTCATTTTCCATTTCGGGACCGGGCATCCCTAGTACCTTTGTTGTACTCTCGTGCAATGACAAGTGAATAAACACTCATCTTGAGGATAACATATCTAGCATGGAAATATATCAGCCACCCGCTACCGTTTCATGAGCGGTACGAGCACACAAAAGAGAAATTTATTTTGAAATTTAGAGATGGCACATACAAATTTGCTTAGAACGACAAAAGAATACCGCATATAGGTAGGTATAGTGGACTCATGTGGCAAAGGATTTTGGATGCACAAGTAGTGATCATACTTATTGCAAGTGAAGGCTAGCAAAAGATTGGGAAGCATCCTACCAAGAAACAAAAAATCTCATAAACGAGCATTAAGCATAACTAACACCGAATAATGCACCACAAGTAGGATGTAATTTCATTGCATAACTATTGACTTTCATGCTTGCATAGGGAATCACAAACCTAACACCAATATTCTTACTAAATCATAATTACTCATCAACATGACTCACATATCACCATCATCATATCTCAAAACTATTACAAAGAATCAAGTTTATTTTGTCCAATGATCTTCATGAAATTTTTTATTATATTCCTCTTGAATATCTATCACTTTAGGACTAATTTCATATGTTGCTTGTGAAAGCTCAAACAAATCTAAGTGAAGAACATGAGCATAAAACAATTCTTCTGTCAAAATAATTTAAGTGAAGCAAGAGAGAATTTCTTAAGAATCTTACTAAATCTCACATAAATCTAAGTGAAGAATGAGAGCATATGTTCAAAAATAGTATTGCACGCCATGCTCAAAAAGATATAAGTGAAGCACTAGAGCAATTCCATAGCTCATAAAGATTTAAGTGAAGCATAGAGAGCAATTCTAACAAGTCATAGCATAATTTTGGCTCCGTCAACTAGGTGTTTCCAGCAAGGATAGATTACTTAAAACACAAAGCAAAACAAGCAAAGACTCATATCATATAAGACGCTCAGAGCAAAACTCATAATATGTGACGAATACAACTATAGTTTCAAGTAAAATACCGATGGTTGTTAGGAAAAAGAGTGGATCCCACTCGGGTGCATCCCCAAGCTTAGTTACTTGATACTTCTTGAATATTATCTTGCGGTGCCTTGGGCATCCTCAAACTTAGCCTTTTGCTAATCCTTAATCCTTCATCCATCACGATCTCACCCAAAACTTGAAAACTTCAATCACACAAAACTCAACAAAACCTTCGCGAGATCCGTTAGTATAAGAAAGCAAATAACTAATTTAAGTACTATTGCAAACCCATTCATATTTTGTTATTATATTATATCTACCATATTATAACGTTTCCATGGCAAAAACTCTTCAAAGGATACCATAGAATCATGAAAACAAGCACATAACACTACGAAAATAGAATCTGTCAAAAACAGAATAGTCAGTAGTAATCAGGGAACTTCGTATACTTCTCTAACTACAAAAATTCTGAAAAATTAGGACAACGTGGGAAATTTGTATATCAATCTTGTGTAAATAATTTAGAGCAAAAGCACGTTTCTGTGATTTATGAAAATTATTTTTCTGAGCGCAAAAGTTTTTGTTTTCAAGATCAAATCAACTATCTCCCAAATTATCCCAAAGGCTTTGCTTGGCACAAACACTAATTCAAACCACAAAAACACATCTAAACAGAGGCATAATTGTGTATTTTATTGAAAACAGCAAGAAAACCAAAAATCAAAAAGATACAAGTTGGGTTGCCTCCCAACGAGCGCTATCATTTTACGCCCCTAGCTAGGCATAATGCGAAGGATCTAAGTGTTGTCATCCTTATTTCTAGATCGATATGATGCCCTTGTGATTGATTCATATGGTGGCTTAATTCTAGTTCTAGGGAAGTGTTCCATACCCTTCCTTAGTTGGAATTAAAATTTAATATTGCCTTATTTCATATCAATCACGGCACCAATAGTACGTAAAAACGGTCTACCAAGAATAATTGGAGAAGAAGAATTGCAATCAATATCAAGAACAATAAAATCTATGGGCACATAATTCCTATTTGCAAGAATAAGAACATCATTAATTCTTCCCATAGGTTTTTCAATAGTAGAATCCACCAAGTCCAAATTTAGATAACGCTCTTCAATATCGGTAAGACCAAGCACATCACATAAAGATTTCGGAATTGTAGAAACACTAGCACCCAAGTCACATAAAGCAAAACACTCATAATTTTTTTATCTTGACTTTGATAGTTGGTTCCCATTCATCATGCAATTTTCTAGGAATTGAAACCTCCAATTCCAACTTTTCTTCTAAGCTTTCATCATAGAATCAACAATATGTTTAGTAAAAGCTTTATTTTGTTCATAAGTATGGGGGTGAATTTATCATGGATTGCAACAAAGAAATACAATCAATCAAAGAGCAACTATCATAATTAAAGTCTTTGTAATCCAGAAGAGTGGGCACATCACTAGTTAAAGTTTTGACCTCTTCAAACCCACTTTTATCAATTTTCTCAACAAGATTTTCACCCTCCGAATTATCGGGATGCCTTCTAGCTAAAGTTGACTCTTCTCCAGTCCCTTTATCATCAACCATAATTTTTCTAAGAAAAGAATCAATAGAATAAACACAAATCATTTTAAGATCTTCATCAGTTTTATGAAAACTATCACTAGAAAACGCTTTTTCTAAAAATTCTTTTCTAGCTCTAAGCAAAGCGGTTTTTCTCTTACCTTTATCCATAGAAACATAAAGAGCTTTAATTGATTCTTCTACCTTAGGTACAAAAAAAATTTCATCTTGATATTTTCTACATCATGAGAAATTCGATCAATACTTCTAGACATATCATCAACTTTATTCAGCTTTTCTTCTATCATAGCATTAAAAACTTTTTGAGAATTGATAAATTCTTTAATATTGTTCTCAAGATCAGAGGTGTTTCTATTATTTTTATAAGAAGGATTACCATAGGAATTACCATAATTATTAGAGGAATTACTAGGAAAAGGCCTAGGATTAAAATTACCTCTATAAGCATTGTTGTTGAAATTGTTTCGCGAGATAAAATTCACATCTATGGCATAACTATTTTGCTCAATCAAAGTAGACAAAGGCACATCATTAAAATCAATAGGAGCACTTCTACTAGCAGCCAACTTCATAAGAGCATCAACTTTTTCACTCAAAGAATTTATTTCTTCTACCGAATTAACTTTTTTACTACTAGGAGCTCTTTCGGTATGCCATTGTGAGTAATTTGCCATAATATTGTCTAGCAATTTAGTAGCTTCACCCAAAGTAATTTCCATAAAAGTACTTAGTGATAAAAGCATGTTTGCACTTGTTCCAAGAATCGATACTATTGCTAAGCAAAGAAGAAAACCAAATTTTTGTGCGATCTCGCAAATAAGACGAAAATAATTTCAACTTCACAACATCATTGCCCACATCTTTTTTCTTTTGCATATCGCATAATTCCACGAATGTGTTAAGATGGGACGCGGAATCCTCATTAGGAGTACCGGCAAATTGATTCTTCATAACAAGATTCAGCAAAGCATTATTAATATCACAAGACTCTGCACTAGTGGCAGGAGGAGCAATCAGAGTGCTAATAAAATCATTGTTGTTGGTATTTGAGAAATCACCCAACTTGGTGTTCTCTTGAGTCATGGTGACTACACAACAAGATTGCACCGAAAAACAGATCTGATGAGAAAACGACGAGCGAAAAGGAGGGCACATAATTAAAATCAATAGGGGCACTTTTATTAGCAACCAATTTCATAAGAGCATCAACTTTTTCACTCAAAGAAGAAATATCTTCAGCCGAATTAACTCTTTTACTAGTAGGAGTTATTTCGGTATGCCATTGTGAATAATTTTCCATAATATTGTCTAGTAATTTAGTAGCTTCTCCCAAAGTAATTTCCATAAAAGTACCACCCGCGGTGGAATATAAAAGATTTCTAGAAACAAAATTCAAACCCACATAATTTTTTTGTATGATCATCCAAAGATTTAACCCATGAGTTGGGCAATTCCTTAGCATTAATTTCATCCTTTCCCAAGATTGTGCAACATGGTCATGTTCAAGTTGCTTGAAATTCATGATCTAGGTTCTAAGGGAAATACTTAGTAATAAAGGCATCTTTGCACCTATCCCAAGAATCGATACTATTGCGAGGCTAAGAAGAAAACCAAAATTTTGCACGATCTCACAAAGAAAACGGGAATAATTCATTGTCCACATCTTTTTTCTTTTGCATATCGCATAATTCCATGAATGTGCTAAGATGGGACGCGACATCCTCATTAGGAGTACCGGAAAATTGATCTTTCATAACAAGATTCAACAAAGCAGCATTAATATCACAAGAATCTGCACTAGTGGAGGGAGGAGGAATCAGAGTGCTAATAAAATCATTGTTGTTGGTATTGGAGAAATCACACAACTTGGTGTTCTTGTGAGTCATCGTGACTATGCAACAAGATTGCACTAAAAAACAGATCTGACGAGAAAAACGACGAACGGAAAAGAGGGCGGATAAAACGGCAAATTTTTGTGAAGTGGGGGAGAGGAAAATGAGAGGCAAATGGCAAATAATGTAAATTGCAAGGAGATGAGATTTGTGATTAGGAACCTGGTAGATTTTGATGATGTCTCCCCGGCAACGGCGCCATCAATTCCGTTTGATGTTTTCTTGAACTACGTCGGTATTTCCCCAAAGTGGAAGGGATGATGCAGCACAACAACGGTAGGTATTTCCCTTAGTGATGGGACCAAGGTTATCGAAGCAGTAGGAGAACCACGCAACACCACGTAAATAGCCCCTGCACACAAAGAACAAATACATGCAACCCGATGTAAGAGAGGGGTTGTCAATCCCTCACGGGTAAAAAGATAGGTAAAATTATAGTAGTTTGGATAAATAGATCTCGCGGGAATGCGAGATAAAATAAATAACTAAAAATTGCAGCAAGGTATTTTTGTATTTTTGGATTAGTAGATCTGAAAATAAAAGGAAATAAAAATAGATCTCGAAGGCAAATATACACTACTAGGGAAAACCCTAGCAGTAGCGCGCGTATTTTGCCTATCAGTAGCGCGGTACGCCGCGCTACTGATATGACGCTACAGCTAACATATAGCAGCAACGCGTGTCATCCCATGCTACTGCTATACATGGAGAGCAGTAGCGATCTTTAGTGCGGAGCGCTGCTGCTAATATCTGCAGCGCTTTTTAGCAGGAAGCGCTACTGGTAAGGGAGCGCTGCTGCTAATATCTGCAGTGCTTTTTAGCAGGAAGCGCTACTGGTAAGGGAGCGCTACTGCTAACTTTATTCCCCTCGCTACTGCTAGTTTTATTAGTTTATATTTTTATCTGCATATTTGTTTTGTTTTTTAATAGGCTTTACACTATAATCTTTAGCATATCATACACATACAAATGTAATCATAGCATATACATATAAATAATCTCATCAAATCATGTCATCATTATAATCATCATCCAACACAAAGTGGTCTCTCGTCATCATCTCGAAAATAGCGATACAAGTCTCGATTACTTCCAACTACATCGTCATCCATCTAAACAATGATATACGCGAGAAGAGCTATCACTATGAGTGAGAGCGGAACAATGCAGTACATGAGTTCGTATCCCTCTCTCACATTAGCGTGAACCTAAACTAACTATTGGCTGTCGCTCGGAAACTGGAAACCAGTACACCTGGGCCTGACACTCCGGCCACTCGTCGTATACTCCTGGCGTAGCACTTCTTCACCATCGATGATCTATGCACCTGCATCGTCACATGAGTCGATGATATGCAACATATATAGTTGAGCAACAGAAAGGGACAGACTTGGCAAAAATAGAAGCAACATATCATAAGCATAAATAACAAAGTTCATCATACCCAAAATGCCCTAACTAGACTGATCTTCGCTAGTCGAGGAGGACGGTTTAATTACATCACAAATAAAGTTTCGTCGTGCATAACTCAAAGTTTTGTCATACAGAAAGTATGGACTAAATGGACACATTGTCATATATCGACAATCACTCTAACATGTCATGCCACCCATCCAAGTCAGGGAGATAGTCCCCGAGCTTAGTGAAAGGCTTCAGGTCGAGACGCTGAGAGGCTAAGCATGTTCGGACGTCTTCCCGCGACATTTGTCCTTCTTCATAGAACATCCCTGTTTTTTCGACGACCTCCTTCATGATGATTTGGGCAAGGTCGCGTTGGATGTGATAGAACTCAGCTCGAAGTCGATGATCCTCGATATTTCCTAAGTTCTTTGCCCATTGGAGAATATAGGCATCACCGGATCTAGGTGACATGCGAAGGTTCTGGTGATCCTGTTTGTACTCCAGCATGTGGTGTAGGACATAGAATCCATCATTAAGAGAATCACTCGGTTGCTGGATGCAGCAGAAGTCGGTCTTATGGCTGAAGGCGGCCCTGCCGTCCCTTTTCTTCTTGTCCTTGACCTCTCCACCCCATGTGCCATAGTAAAACATGCACATTCAAGAACAGACTTGATGTGGGTGTAATACTTTTTGTTAATGTTCTTCGACGAGTCCAAGTAAAGAGCGTGGGAGTATTAGGGGTAGAGGATGATGAGGACGGCGTGCCCGCCGCTGCACAAAATAAGTACACCTCAAATTAATTAGCCTCCACTATGCAAATGAATGATTGAAATCGAAGGAAGGATATCCGCGCGGATGACTTACAGGGGATGATAAGGCACGAGAGTCGCCTCCTTGTCCTTATTGGCGAGCATGAAATTGGCGATGTATTCCGTCGCATATTGACTGTGCTCTGCGCAAACTCCCAAGAAGCCCTCGTGCATGAAGTATGGGTCAGCGACGCAGATATAAGGTATCTACTCAACCCCGATGAGGTAGTTCATGTGCAAGGCATAAAGGCGGACAAATGTAAAATCAAGCTTCTTCAATTGAAACATGTCGAAGATGTAATCGAATCGAAGGAAGAACTTATCCACGGGGAATGTGTCGACATATGACAATTGTCGCAGCACGTTAACCATGTAGAGTGGGTATCCTGGATTTTTCGAGGCGATGAGGCCTTTCTCTATCCGCAGCACATCGTCATGAAGTCTCCTTAGATCGCCGAATCTGGCCCCTAGCGCTGCTTTAGGTAGGATTGGTTCACCGGGGATATGCCATTTTGCCGCACCGAGGATATCTATATGGTCTTGAATCCGAGGCTGCTGAGGTGGTTAGATCATAGAAGCAGTTTTGTTGCCTTTCCTCGGTCTCTTCCTAGGGTTCTTTGCTATCGAAAGGTCGTCCATAATATGTTCAGACTCCAGAGGCGGAAATTCAGGCACCGAATCATGATGCTCAAACCCTAAGTAGGCACCGAGTATTGAAATACTGTTGAGTGTCATCGTCGTCATCATCCTCATCTATGGCGACGTCACCAGCGACTAATGGAGCCTCTTCCTCACCCTGCTACCTCTTGAGCACTACGTTTGGTTTTCCCTTGAAGAGGAAAGGGTGATGCAGCAAAGTAGTGTAAGTATTTCCCTCAGTTTTTGAGAACCAACGTATCAATCCAGTAGGAGGCTCAACGCAAGTCCCTCGTACCTACACAAACAAATAAGAACCTCGCAACCAATGTGATAAAGGGGTTGTCAATCCCTTCACGGCCACTTGCGAAAGTGAGATCTGATAGAGATAATAAGATAAGATAAATATTTTGGTATTTTTATGATATAGATTGGAAAGTAAATATTGCAAAATAAAGTAGATCGGAAACTTATATGATAGAAAATAGACCCGGGGGCCATAGGTTTCACTAGTGGCTTCTCTCAAGATAGCATAACTATTACAGTGTGTGAACAAATTACTGTCGAACAATTGATAGAAAAGTGCATAGTTATGAGAATATCTAGGCATGATCATGTATATAGGCATCACGTCCGCGACAAGTAGACCGACTCCTGCCTGCATCTACTACTATTACTCCACACATCAACTTCTATCCAGCATGCATCTAGAGTATTAAGTTCATAAGAACAGAGTAACGCATTAGGCAAGATGACATGATGTAGAGGGATAAACTCAAACAGTATGATATAAACCCCATCTTTTTATCCTCGATGGCAACAATACAATACGTGCCTTGCTGCCCCTGCTGTCACTGGGAAAGGACGCCACAAGATTGAACCCAAAGCTAAGCACTTCTCCCATTAAAAGAAAGATCAATCTAGTAGGCCAAACCAAACCGATAATTCGAAGAGACTGATGTCTACTACACAACCTTCTTCTTGTAGACCTTGTTGGGGCTCCAAGTGCAGAGGTTTGTAGGACAGTAGCAAATTTCCCTCAAGTGGATGACCTAAGGTTTATCAATCCGTGGGAGGCGTAGGATGAAGATGGTCTCTCTCATACAACCCTGCAACCAAATAACAAAGAGTCTCTTGTGTCCCCAACACACCCAATACAATGGTAAATTGTATAGGTGCACTAGTTCGGCGAAGAGATGGTGATACAAGTGCAATATGGATGATAGATATAGGTTTTTGTAATCTGAAAATATAAGAACAGCAAGGTAACTAATGATAAAAGTGAGCACGAATGGTATTGCAATGGTTAGAAACAAGGCCTAGGGTTCATACTTTCACTAGTGCAAGTTCTCTCAACAATAATAACATAATTGGATCATATAACTATCCCTCAACATGCAACAAAGAGTCACTCCAAAGGCACTAATAGCGGAGAGCAAACGAAGAGATTATGGTAGGGCACGAAACCACCTCAAAGTTATCCTTTCTAATCGATCTATTCAAGAGTCCGTAGTAAAATAACATGAAGCTATTCTTTCCGTTCGATCTATCATAGAGTTCGTACTAGAATAACACCTTAAGACACAAATCAACCAAAGCCCTAATGTCACCTAGATACTCCAATGTCACCTCAAGTATCCATGGGCATGATCATACGATATGCATCACACAATCTCAGATTCATCTATTCAACCTACACAAAGAACTTCAAAGAGTGCCCCAAAGTTTCTACCGGGGAGTCAAGACAAAAACGTGTGTCAACCCCTCTGCATAGGTTCATTGAACCCGCAAGTTGATCACCAAAACGTACATCAAGTAGATCACGTGAATATCCCATTGTCACCACAGATAAGCACGGCAAGACATACATCAAGTGTTCTCAAATCCTTAAAGACTCAATCCGACAAGACAACTTTAAAGGGAAAAATAAATTCATCACAAGAGAGTAGAGGGGAAGAAACATCATAAGATCCAACTATAATAGCAAAGCTCGCGATACATCATACATCAAGATCGTATCACCTCAAGAACACGAGAGAGAGAGAGAGAGAGAGAGAGAGAGAGAGAGAGAGAGAGAGAGAGAGAGAGAGAGAGAGAGATAACACAAAGATACTGGTACATACCCTCAGCCAAGAGGGTAAACTACTCCCTCCTCGTCATGGAGAGCTTCGAGATAATGAAGATGGCCAGCGGTGAGGGATCCCCCCTCCGGCAGGGTGCCGGAACAGGGTCCCGATTGGTTTTGGTGGCTATAGAGGCTTGCGGCGGCGGAACTCCCGATCTATTGTGCTCCCCAAAGTTTTTGGGGTATATGGACATATATAGGCGAAAGAAGTCGGTCAGGGGAGCCACGAGGGGCCCACGAGGGTGGGGTGCGCGCCCAGGATGGTAGGGTGCGCCTCCGTGCCTCGTGGCTTCCTCGTTGCTTCCCTTACATGCACTCCAAGTCTCCTGGATTGCTTCCGTTCCAAAAATAACTCTCCTAGAGGTTTCATTCCATCTGGACTCCGTTTGATATTCCTTTTCTTCGAAACACTAAAATAGGCAAGAAAACAACAATTTGGGCTGGGCCTCCGGTTAATAGGTTAGTCCCAAAAATAATATAAAAGTGTATAATAAAGCCCATAAACATCCAACACAGATAATATAATAGCATGAATGCTTCATAAATTATAGATACGTTGGAGACGTATCAGAGACTTCCAAGGATAAGCAATCATACATAAAAGAATTCAGAGGAGATTCAAATATTTCTCATAGATAAACTTGATCATAAACCCACAATTCATCGGATCTCGACGAACACACCGCAAAAAGAGTTACATCAAATAGATCTCCAAGAAGATCGAGCAGAACTTTGTATTGAGATTCAAAGAGAGAGAAGAAGCCATCTAGCTAATAACTATGGACCCAAAGGTCTATGGTAAACTACTCACAACTCATCGAAGAGGCTATGGTGTTGATGTAGAAGCCCTCCTGATCGATTCCCCCTCCGGCGGAGCATCAACGAGGCCCCAAGATGGGATCTTGCGGATACAGAAGGTTGCGGCGGTGGAAATAGGGTTTCGTGGTGCTCTTGGATGTTTCCGGGGTACATAGATATATATAGGCGAAGGAAGTCGGTCAGGGAAGCCACTAGGGGCCCACGAGGGTGGGGGGCGCGCCCACCCCCCTAGGGCACGCCTGGCACCCTCGTGGTCGCCTCGGCTGCTTCTTGACGTCCACTCCAACTCTCCTGGATTGCGTTTGTTCCAAAAAGATCGCTCCCAAAGGTTTCATTCCGTTTGATATTCCTTTTCTTCGAAACACTGAAATAGGCAAAAAAAAGCAATTCGGGCTGGGCCTCAGGTTAGTAGGTTAGTCCCAAAAATGATATAGAAGTGTAAAGTAAAGCCCATAAACATCCAAAACAGGTAATATAATAGCATGGAACAATCAAAAATTATAGATACGTTGGATACGTATCACACCCCGTCCGCTATCACCCAGCACGACAGCCGACGCTAATTGGGTTGGTGGGGTGTTGATGTTCATACCTAATTGCGTGCTCGTGGGTGTGCTCCCGGCCTCCTCCAGATGAAGTAGACTCTTTGGCCACAATAGGACCCACCCATTGCAATCACCAAGCCTCCATGGGGTCTCTTCATCATCCCCCTAGTACCAGAGGAGCCAAATTCTCATGGCCCAGTTTGACACTGGCCACGGAAACGTTGAAGACATCTAGGGGAATTGGCCAGCTGTGGAACAATGGTTCCTTTGGCTCCATTATCGTCGCCTTCCCCACATCCACCTTTTGGTCGAAGATGGTGTACAATATGGTGCATGGGGTTACGTCCGCCTGCAAAGACATGTCGGCGACGTGAGACATCTGAAAGGCAATAGAAACGGGAGATTATACATTTATTGAAGAGGGCCGGTGTGATAGATACCGTGAGGGTGTTGATCTCAGCCAAAGAAGAAGCACCGCTGAGCATGTCCGGTGCTGGAGCCGGTGCGGGAGCAGGTGCAGCTGCAGGTGCTGGTGCAACACTAGTCGAGCTGCTCCCGAGGAAGTCAGCAAGGGGAAAGTCCGTTGCATTTTTTCTGGATTTTGCCTGCTCCAATTGAAAAGGCCGGAACCATGACAGTAGACATATCTGCAACCACCTGTTTTGCTGCAGCTACCACGCTTGCGACTGTCTCAGATGATTTCTTCTCAACCGCAATCTCAACCTTCTTGTCGATGTTTTCTTCCGTTAACCTCCGTCTTTCCTTTCTCTCCTCCGTGGTCTCCCGGTAGTACTTCTTCCATGTGGCGCCGTCTCCGACACAGTGCACGCGTCCATACGACGGTCGAGTCTCCACCGGGAGTCCTTTCAATATGTTCAACGCCCGGTTGAATGGAGTGTCCCACTTGGGCCTCACCAACACCTCAGACGGCGAGTCGCTTTCTGCCGCAACCCTGTGCTGCTCTCTCTATAAAAGTGACAAGGATCGTTTACAAATATGACTAACATGCAGTCGAATTGATTAGAAACTAAAATTACCAATAGTCTCATGAACTCCGTCGTGACCGCGTTCATCTCAAAAACCTTCTTCACTGGGTCCCAATGGTGCCGGGCCCTGAGGACGTCACGCTCCTGCGGGATAGTGAACTCCACCAAGGGGTCTGAGATGCCCAGGCTCTTGCATTCCATGTCCTCATTGGCCCATATGGACCTCTTCCCGCCGTAACCACGGCTTCCGAGGTGGTGGCACACCATGTTCCTCTGTTGAAGCCCCTTCATGTACTTTGACTTTTTTCGGCAGCTTCGGCCTCGCAAGTCTCCTTGAATATTTCAAAGTGCTCTTCCATGATTGTCGGATTATCCTTTACAATCTCAGAGTAGGGTTCCTTTTTGTTGACGATCCGATGTTTCACCCTTGCTTTCCATGCGGCAAACATGTCGCTAAACTTGGTCATGGCGTGTTTGTTTATCTTCTTCATTGCCAGGTCCTTATCTGGATCTTTATATTCCTTTTCATTCCTGCCCGGGAACAAGAATATCTGGTGCAGCTTCTTTAGGAGGGAGGGACTCATATTATCTATCTTCTTTAGTTTCTCATCGTTGATGGTGGTTGTTGTCCGTATGGTGCAACCTATTTGATTGCCGTAGCATGCGCGCGCTTCCGAGGGTGCGTTTGGCTGAAAATTGCCGTCGTCCACCTCCGTGACCACCACTCTAGTAGTCATGAGCTTGTTAGGAAGCCGTTGCCTCTTTGCTTTCGATTCTATACCCGCTCCGCTAGTCTCGGCGCCGGTCTTAGTCTCAGCGCCGGTCTCGATGCCCGTCTCAGTCTCAGTGCTGGTCTCGATGTCGGTCTCAGTCTTCGATGTGACAGATGGACCCAACAACATCAACCGTTGATCGTCGGCTTCCCTCAAAAATTCGTCTACCGCTAGGTAGACATTGTCACCGTCACCAGAACCCTGTCCTTCATCATTGCTAGCCATGTTTCCTACGATTAAATCTAGTCAATTAATTCTAGAACTAATAAAATGAATAATGACATAAAAAGGCCTATGCTTTGTAGGAACATTGACTCCTTCCCGGTGCGGATAATCCCGGGCACTCGATATGTCCTAGTTTGTAGCACAAGTCATGCCGAAATTCACGGAAAATTTCGGCATGACTTTTGCTAAAAAGTGAACAAATCGAGAACCTGAAATTTGCTGGAATGGAAATGAATCAACATTCCGGCAAAACATAGGCCACTCGGCTTCATTCACTACAAACAACAAAGCCACTTGGGCACAATCGAAACATGTGCAAACACAATTAAGGAATTTGCAAATATCCTAACCACTTCAAATTTGCATCTCCTAGCATTTGACACTTCAAGAAAATCTACACAAATCTCATGCTCTCTCAAACTCGATTCAAAAACCAAATATAGATTATATTTAGTTAACTAATGAACTAAACTTTACTCTAAACTAGACCCTACTGCCCTAATCAACATGTAGTTAAACAAACTCAATTCAAAAACTAAACCCTACTGAACTAATTAATATCTACATTATCTACTACTTCACATCTATTATTACCCTAACTAAAAAACATCTACTATTAACCATACTGCCCTAGTTAACTAGTACCATCACTACTACTAATTAACATCTACTACTAGTACTAAAAATCATTATCTATGAACCCTAGTACTAATTAAAATCTACTACTAGTGCTAATTAACATGGCAAAAGAAGAAAAAGCAGAGAGAGGGGTGGGGGAGGGGTGGGGGGCTTACAGAGAGGGGAGAGACGGTGGCGGGGAGGTGCTCGGGATGGAGGTAGGGGCGGCGAGGGCGGGCTCGGGATCGGGAGGCGGCGGTCCTAGGCGAGCTTGGGTGGCGGCGGTGAGGGCAGGCTCGGGCTCGGGCGGCAGCGACAGAGGAGTTGGGGGAACAGGGGGAGAGGGGGGAAAGGAGGACTTTACAAAATTTTGAGCCCGCGGGTGGTTAAGTCGAACTAGCAGTAGCGCTGTTTCGGAAATGCCCTATAGCTAAGTTAGCTATAGCGCATTTTAGCAAAATATGCTACTGCTATAGGAAGCAGTTATTTCTTTTGTTTATCCTTACATTTTCTTTTTTTTTCATTTCTCTGTTTCCCACTTCTTTCATTTTCATTTACTTTACTTTTTTTATTTTTCTTTTCTTTCTTAGCAGTAGAGCTCTACGCAGGAAACGTGCTGCAACAACAACCATAGTGGTAGCGCGCTTTACGCAGAATCACTACTACTATTCCTATTCTACCGCCAACAGGGTGGGAATTATAGTGGTAGCGCTTTTTGCTGCACACGCGCTACTGCTATAGTTGTAGCTATAGCACGCTTTTCTGGAATGCGCTACTACAAAGTAGCAATAGCGCCCTATTTGAACCAGCGCCTACTGCTATACCTCTGTGTATAGGATTTTCCCTAGTAGTGATAATAAATAAGATACCCGGGGTCGTAGATTTCACTTGTGGCTTCTCTCAAAAAAAATAGCATACGGTGGGTAAACAAATTACTGTTGGGCAGTTGATAGAACTTTAAATAATCATGACGATATCCAGGCAATGATCATTATATGGGCATCATGTCCAAGATTAGTAGACCGACTCCTGCCTTCATCTACTACTATTACTCCACACATCGACCGCTATCCAGAATGCATCTAGTGTATTAAGTTCATGGAGAACGGAATAATGCAATAAGAACGTTGGCATGATGTAGACAAGATCTATTTATGTACAAATAGACCCCATCTTGTTATCCTTAATAGCAATGATACATACGTGTCGATCCCCCTTCTGTCACCGGGATCAGGCACCATAAGATCGAACCCATCACAAAGCACGTCTTCCCATGGCAAGTAAAATCGATCTAGTTGGCCTAACTAAACCAAATATTCAAAGAAGAAACACGAGGCTATAAGTAATCATACATATAAGAGATCAAAAGACTCAAATAACATTCATGGATAAGAACATAGATCTGATCATAAACTCAAAGTTCATCGGATCCCAACCAACACACCGCAAAAAGAGTTACATCAAATAGATCTCCAAGAGATTATTGTATTGAGAATCAAGAGAGAGAGAGAGAGAGGAAGCCTCTAGCTACTAACTACGGACCCGTAGGTCTACAATGAACTACTCACGCATCATCGGAGAGGCACCAATGAGGATGAAGAACCCCTCCGTGATGGTGTTTAGATTGAATCTGGTGGTTCTGGAACTTGCGGTGAGTGGAATTGATTTTCGTCGACTCCCCTATGGGTTCCGGAATATTGGGGTATTTATAGAGAGAAGAGGCGGTGCAGGAGGCCACCAAGGTGGGCATAACCCATCAGGGCACGCCCGGGCCTCCAGGCGCGCCCTGGTGTCTTGTGCTCACCTCGGCCCCCTCTTCGATACTTCTTTGGCCCATTGGATGTCTTCTGGTCAAAAAAATCAACAAAAAGTTTTGCTGCATCTGGACTCCATTTGATATTGATTTCCTGCAATGTAAAAAACAAGCAGAAAACTACAACTGTCACCGGACACTCTGTCAATAGGTTAGTCGCAAAAAATGATATAAAGTTGCTATAGAATGATTGTAAAACATCCAAGAATGATAATATAACAGCATGGAATAATAAAAAAATTATAGAAACGTTGGAGGCGTATCATAGCTTAGCTGGTACTTTTTGCAGTGCATTGTTCAATTTTGGTGGTGCCCTTTGTGATTGCCTCAATGCTATAAAAATATGAATGAAATCTTGACAATTCCCTCTGTCTTTTTACCACCACACTTTTCTGCTCAATTATTAAGTAGCAGATGGCTAATATGTTGTCTCACCTATATCACTGTTTCTTGTAGGAACCATTGTATCTTTCAACCACAATATTCATTGGATCTCTTGATTGTGAAGTGTCATCTTCTCTAAGTATACTCTACAGGCACATACTTCTTGGTGTCCAATCTCAGTATGCCATCTATCTGAATTTTCTATAGTTTGCATAGTGCCTAGTTTCAAAACATGGAAACTTGTACATAGACTTTAAGCGCGTCTACATTTCAGAATCCCTGTTTTTAGGTGTTTGTATACATTAGTATTTATGTAGAGCATACGAGATCTTTTTGCCAAGTCACAACATTTAGTAAAAAATTGATCTAACAATTCACACTTTGCTATCTTTATAAATTATACTTCAAGTAATGTGTCGTTTGTAGATTTTACTCTTAAGATTATATACTATGCAAACAAAGTTATTCACTTTATGTATTATCATGTGAATAGGACTAAGAGTTCTGTCAGCAACGCGCGGGGAATCATCTAGTTTTCTCAATTCCTCATCTCCAGTCATTTTTAAAAATGAATCTTATTACTTTTTACATCACGCGTCACGCCCTAGTTTCAACATGTTTTTATTCAACAAGACATGGATCACCATGCGGTAGTTTCTAACATGTTTTGTAGAAACATATGAATACAACGCCTGTTGAATAGACTAGGGCAAACTTCCCATCAATAAATCCGTCCTTATGGCAGGCCTCCACACATGGATCATCTTGGCACTTAAAAGTGGTATAGCTCTGGCTGGCCTCCTTGCAAGTCATGGCATCAAAGCCTACAAAAAACACAATATGGCCTATTGAAAATAATAATCCTATAGTGTTCTACAAAGATACAAGATAATATATGAGGCACGGAGTATGAATTTCACATATGACTAGGAAATGTATAGATGATGCATTGAGGAAGTTCCTTATTCTTTAAAACTTTCCAGGAGCCAAGAGGAGTAGCATGAGAAATACCAAGCATAGCAGGCTTGGAACCTTGAGGACTCCCATGTCTCAACGATTATCAAGACACGAAGAAATGTAAGTGACCACAAAACTAATGCACATCCATATAGTCTATGCCATCTGCTATATATATAGCCATGGATGGTGTGGCCTAATGGAAAATTAATGGCAAAGATATTATTAGGTGATTATATTTGGCAGATATGATTGTGTGATCCTCCGTCCTGATTCATAAGGCATAATTATCTTTAATTACCCACAATTATCTTTAGTTACGGTTTTATTTTACTTCCTATTCTCACGGGTGTGAAATGGTTTCCTATTCTATGACAATGCATGCAGATAAATAAGCGGCTATTTTCTAAGGAAAATTTATCCCATAATTGACATAGGAAGTTATTAACACTACTTGGGAAAAGCCTAGCAGTAGCGTGAGTATTAGGTGTATCGGTAACGCGGGCTCCCGCGCTACTGATGCGGCGCTACAGCTAACCTGTAGTAGTAGCGCGTGTTGGCCCGCATGATTGCTATACATGTGTAGCAGTAGCGAGCTTTACAGCAGCGCGCTACTGCTAGTAGCTGCAATGCTTTGAATTAGGTCGTGCTACTGGTAAGGGCGTGTTGCTGCTAACTTTTCTCCCCTCGCTACTGTTAGTTTTATTAGTTTCTGATTTTTTTCCACATATTTGTTTCGTATTTGAACATGCTTTATACAATAATCTTTAGCAGATACAAATGTCATCATCATACACATCAAATGTAATCATAGCATATACATACAAATAGTCTCATCAAATCATGTCATCATCAGAATCATCATCCAACACAAAGTGGTCTCTTCTCACCATCTCGAAAATAGCGATACAAGTCTCGAATACTTGCAACTACATCGTCATCCATCTAAACAATGATATACGTGAGAAGAGCTATCACTATGAGTGAGAGCGGAATATGCAGTACATGAGGCAGCGGTTATGAGTCTTCTCACGCACTAGCATGAACCTCAAGGAACAAGTTTCTTCTTCTTGTCTGCTTTTGAAGACTTTATGGCTAGCGCCCGAGACCCCCTCCACTTGCGCCTGACACTCAGGCCACTCGTCGTACACTCTGGCACGTTCCCTTTGTACACGACATATCACTGCTTCTTCGCCATCTAGAATATAGGTACCTGATACGTCTCCATCGTCTCTACTTTTCCAAACACTTTTGCCCTTGTTTTGGACTCTAACTTGCATGATTTGAATGGAACTAACCCGGACTGACGCTTTTTTCAGCAGAATTGCCATGGTGTTATTTTTGTGCAGAAATAAAAGTTCTCGGAATGACCTGAAACTCCACGAAGAATATATTTGGAATTAATAAAAAATATTGGCGAAAGAATCAAGGCCAGGGGCCCACACCCTGTCCACGAGGGTGGGGGAACGCCTACCCCCCTAGGTGCGCCCCCCTACCTCGTGGCCCCCTGGTGCTCCACCGACCCCAACTCCGACTCTATATATTCACGTTGGGGAAGAAAAAATCAAGGAGAAGGATTCATCATGTTTTACGATACGGAGCCGCCGCCAAGCCCTAATCACTCTTGGGAGGGCTGATCTGGAGTCCGTTCGGGGCTCCAGAGAAGGGAATCCACCGCCGTCGTTATCATCAACCATCCTCCATCACCAATTTCATGATGCTCACCGCCGTAAGTGAGTAATTCCGCCGTAGGCTTGCTGGACGGTGATGGGTTGGATGAGATTTACCATGTAATCGAGTTAGTTTTGTTAGGGTTTGATCCCTAGTATCCATTATGTTCTGAGATTGATGTTGCTATAACTTTGCTATGCTTAATGCTTGTCACTAGGGCCCGAGTGCCATGATTTCAGATCTGAACCTATTATGTTTTCATGAATACATGTGAGTTCTTGATCCTATCTTGCAAGTCAATAATCACCTACTATGTGTTATGATCCGGTAACCCCGAAGTGACAATAATCGGGACCACTCCCGGTGATGACCGTAGTTTGAGGAGTTCATGTATTCAAGTGTTAATGCTTTGGTCCGGTACTCTATTAAAAGGAGGCCTTAAAATCCCTTAGTTTCCAATAGGACCCCGCTGCCATGGGAGGGTAGGACAAAAGATGTCATGCAAGTACTTTTCCATAATCATGTATGACTATATTCGGAATACATGCCTACATTATATTGATGAATTGGAGCTAGTTCTGTGTCACCGTATGCTATAACTGTTGCATGAGGAATCGCATCCGACACAATTATCCATCACTGATCCAATGCCTACGAGCTTTTCACATATTGATCTTTGAATAGTTACTTAACCGTTGCTATTGTTACGATTACTACAAAACTGATACTGTTACTTCTGCCACTGTTACCGATACTTCCATATTACTTTGCTACTAAATACTTTGCTGCAGATATTAAGTTATCTAGGTGTGGTTGAATTGACAACTCAACTGCTAATACTTGAGAATATACTTTGGCTCCCCTTGTGTCGAATCAATAAATTTGGGTTGAATACTCTACCCTCGAAAACTGTTGCGATCCCCTATACTTGTGGGTTATCAACACTATTTTCTGGTGCTGTTCTTTGAGTCACTTGGGATTTATATCTGCTGATCACTATGAGGAACTTGAAAGACAAGAAAACCGAGATTTATCCCTCAACTACGAGGGGAGGTAAGGAACTGCCATCTAGCTCTACACTTGATTCTCCTTCTGTTTTGAGTAAACTTGCGACACCTAAACCTGCTTCTGCTATTAATTCTAATATGTCGCATGTTATTGATGATGCCACTTCTTCTATGCATGAAACTTATGATGAAACTACTTCTATGCTTGATAATACTGTGCCACTAGGTGAATTTCTTGATGAACAACTTGCTAGGGCTAGAGAGAATGAAATTATTGAAACTGATAATATTGATGAAAGTGATGATGAAGATTCTCCCCCTAGATATGAATTGCCTGTTGTGCCTGAGGGTTATGTTATGGATGAAGAAACTGGTAGAGATTTCTTGCTTGCAATGATAGATATGATCTTAAGAAATTATTAGCTAAGCTGAAAGAAAAGTCTCTGAATGCTAGAATGAAATATGACCCTTCTTTTGCTACTTCACCTATCTTCATTATTGATAAGGGTTAAGATTTCTCTGTCGATCCCGAGATAATTACTTTGGTTGAATCTGATCCTTTTTATGGCTATGAATCTGAAACTGTTGTGGCACATCTTACTAAGTTGAGTGATATAGCCACCCTATTCACTAATGATGAGAAAACTTGTTACTACTGTATTCTTAAATTATTTCTGTTCTCATTAAAGGGTGATGCTAAAACATGGTTTAATTCTCTTGATCCTGGTTGTGTGCGTAGTCCCCAGGATATAATTTATTACTTCTCTGCTAAATATTTCCCCGCTCATAAGAAACAAGCTGCTTTAAGGGAAATATATAATTTTGTGCAAATTGAAGAAGAGAATCTCCCACAAGCTTGGGGGAGGCTTCTCCAATTACTTAATGCCTTGCCTGATCATCCTCTCTAGAAAAATGAAATATTTGATATCTTTTATAGTGGACTAACCGATGCTTCCAGAGTCCACCTAGATAGTTGTGCTGGTTGTGTTTTCAAGGAAAGGACTGTTGATCAAGATGAATTGCTATTGAATAATATGTTGACTAATGAAAATAATTGGACACTTCCTGAACCAACTCCCAAGCCAACTCCGAAGAAAAGAGGTGTTCTATTTCTTAGTACTGAAGATATGCAAGAGGCAAAGAAATCTATGAAAGAAAAGGGTATTAAAGCTAAAGATATTAAGAATTTATCTCCTGTTGAAGAAATACATGGCCTTAATTTACCACCTATTGAACAAATACATGGTCTTGATAACCCGACATAGGTAGTAAAGGTAAATTCTCTCTATAGACATGATAAAGCTGAAATCCCGTCTACTAAGTTTGTTAGCCAATGCTTGGATGAGTTTGATGACTTTATGGCAAAACAAGAAAAGTTCAATGCTTATGTTGGTAGACAATTGAAACGTTATGCTTATATGATTGAACACTTGAGTGATTATATGTCTAGAGCTAAAGGTGAACTTAAACTCATTAGTAAACATGCTTCTATGGTTACCACTCAAGTAGAACAAGTGCCTAAAGCACAAAATGATTTGCTCAATGAATTAAATAATAAGAAAAATGATAATGTTGTTAGAGATATGACTAGAGGTGGTAGAATGACTCAGGAACCTTTGTATCCCGAGGGCTACCCTAAGAGAATTGAGCAAGATTCTTAGAGAAATAATGTCGATGCACCTATTCCTTCTAAAAAGAAGAAAAAGAAAAATGATATGAGTTTGCATGCTTCTAGTGAACCTGTTGTAGACTGATACATCCATTTTGCATCATGCTTTTATATCAATATTTATTTCATTATGGGCTGTTATTACACATTATATATCAATACTTATGGCTATTCTCTCTTATTTTATAAGGTTTACCATGAAGAGGGGGAATGCCGGCAGCTGGAATTCTAGCTGGAAAAGGAGCAAACATTGGAAACCTATTCTGCACTGCTCCAAAAATCCTGAAACTCCACGGAACTTATTTTTGGAATTAATAAGAATTATTGAGCGAAAGAAACACCTGAGGGGGCCCACACCCTGGCCAGGAGGGTGGGGGCGCGCCCACCCCTACTGGGGGCGCCCCCTATCTCCTGGGCCCCCTGGTGGCCCTCCGGTGTCCATCTTCTGCTATATGAAGGCTTTTGCCCTGGAAAAAATTATGGGCAAGCTTACAGGACGAAACTCCGCCGCCACGAGGCGGAACCTGGGCGGAACCAATCTAGAGCTCCGGCAGAGCTGTTCTGCCGAGGACACTTCCCTCCAGGAGGGGGAAATCATCACCATTGTCATCACCAACGAGCCTCTCATCGGGAGGGGGTTAATCTCCATCAACATCTTCACCAGCACCATCTCCTCTCAAAACCCTAGTTCATCTCTTGTATCCAATCTTGTATCCAAACCACAAATTGGTACCTGTGGGTTGCTAGTAGTGTTGATTACTCCTTGTAGTTGATGCTAATTGGTTTACTTGGTGGAAGATCATATGTTCGGATCCTTAATGCATATTATTACTCCTCTTATTATGAACATGAATATGCTTTGTGAGTAGTTACGTTTGTTCCTGAGGACATGGGTGAAGTCTTGCTATTAGTAGTCATGTGAATTTGGTATTAGTTCGATATTTTGATGAGATGTATGTTGTCTTTCCTCTAGTGGTGTTATGTGAACGTCGACTACATGACACTCCACCATTATTTGGTCCTAGATGAAGGCATGGGTAAGTAATAAGTAGATGACGGGTTGCTAGAGTGACAGAAGCTTAAACCCTAGTTTATGGTTGCTTCATAAGGGGCTGATTTGGATCCATATGTTTAATGTTGTGGTTAGGTTTACCTTAATACTTCTTTTGTAGTTGCGGATTCTTGCAATAGGGGTTAATCATAAGTGGGATGCTTGTCCAAGTAAGGGAAGTACCCAAGAACCGGTCCACCCACATATCAAATTATCAAAGTACCGAACGCGGATCATATGAGCGTGATGAAAACTAGCTTGATGATAATTCCCATGTGTGCTCGGGAGCTCTTTTCTAATTTTAAGAAATTGTCCAGGCTTATCCTTTGCTACAAAAAGTATTGGGCCACCTTGCTGCACTTTATTTACTTTCATTGCTTGTTACTCGTTACAATTTATCCTATCACAAAACTATCTGTTACCTACAATTTTAGTGCTTGCAGAGAAAACTTTACTGAAAGCCGCTCATCATTTCCTTCTGCTCCTTGTTGGGTTCGAAACTCTTACTTATCGAAAGGACTATGATAGATCCCCTACACTTGTGGGTCATCAAGACTCTTTTCTGGCGTCGTTGCCGGGGAGTGTAGTGCTTTTGGTGAGTGGAACTTGGTAATGAAACATTTATATAGTGTGCTAAAACTTTTTGTTACTTGTCACTATGGAAACTAATCCTTTGATGGGCTTGTTCAGGGTATCTTCACCCCGACCAGAAGAGCAAAGAGTTGCTCCTCAACCTACTGAACTTATTGAAAATATTTACTTTGAGATTCCTTTGGGTATGATAGAGAAACTGCTAGCTAATCCATTTGCAAGAGATGGAACATTGCATCCCGATTTACACCTTATTTTTGTGGATGAAGTTTGTGGAATATTTAAGCTTGCAGGTATTCCCGATGATGTTGTCAAAAGGAAGGTCTTCCCTTTATCTTTGACGGGAGATGCATTGACATGGTATAGGTTATGTGATGATACGGGATCTTGGAATTATAAATGATTGAAGTTCTATCTTATGCATCTTGTTCATCATGATCGTAATTACATACTCCCTCCATTCCATTATCTAAGGTGTATTATTTTCAGCATGTTAACCAAGGCACATAATTATGGACTATTTAGGACGAAATTACCCTTGTCTAATTCGTAGATTAGTGGCAAGTAAATCTTTAGGCTAGGAGAGAACGAGATACACGCAATCGGGAGAGAGATAGTTTCCTTCTTTGTCCACAAGGAGAGATACATGCAATCAGGGGAGAGATACTTTCCTTTTTTCCGAAAGGGCCAAGATCGGAATTACGAGGAATTAGAACAAATGCACCTTACATTGTGGAATTTTATCAAAAAACAAATACACCTTGTATAAAGGAACAAAGGGAGTATATAATTTCTGGCCTCGCGAAGGAGAACGCATCGCTCAAGCTTGGGGGAGGTTTAAGTCAATGTTATATTCATGCCCCAACCATGAGCTCTCCAGAGAAATGATTATTCAAAAAATTTATGCTCGTCTTTCTCTCAATGATCGCAACATGCTCGATACTTCATGTGCTGGTTCTTATATGCTGAAGACTATTGAATTCAAATGGGACTTATTGGAAAGAATTAAACGCAACTCTGAAGAATGGGGTTCCGACGATGGTAAGGAGTCATGTATGACACCTAAGTTTGATTGTGTTAAATCTTTTATGGATACCGATGTTTTTCATGGATTTAGCGCTAAAATATGGACTTGACTCTGAGATAGTAGCTTCTTTCTGTGAATGTTTTGCTACTCACGTTGATCTCCCTAAGGAGAAGTGGTTTAAATATAATTCTCCCATTGAAGTAGAAGTAGTTTCACCTATTACAGTTGAAGAAAAGACTGTCACCTATAGTGATCCTATTGTGCCTACTACTTATGTTGAGAAACCTCCTTTTCCTGTTAGGATAAAGGATCATGCTAAAACTTCGACTGTTGTTCCTAAGAGTAATACTAGGACTTATACACCTCCTGAGCAAAACAAAGTTGAACCAAGTATTGCTATGGTTAAAGATCTCTTGGATGATGATTTAGATGGGCATGTTATTTATTTTTGTGGTGAGACTGCTAATATTGTTAGACCGGATACTAAGATACATAGACCTATGGTAGGCATGCCTGTTATTTCTGTTAAAATAGGAGATCATCTTTATCATGGCTTATGTGATATGGGTGCTAGTGCTAGTGCAATACCCTATGACTTATATAAAGAAATTATGCATGACATCGCACCCGTTGAATTTGAAGGTATTGATGTTACTGTCAAACTGGCCAATAGAGACACTATTTCACCAATTGGGATTGTTAGAGATGTTGAAGTCTTGTGTGGGAAGGTTAAATACCCTGCTGATTTTCTTGTTCTTAGTTCTCCACAAGATGACTTTTGTCCCATTACTTTTGGTAGACCCTTCTTGAATACAGTTAATGCTAGGATTGATTGTGAAAAGGATACTGTCACAATTGGCTTAGAGGGTATGTCTCATGATTTTAATTTTGCTAAGTTTCATAGACAACCTCGTGATAGAGAATCACCTAGTAAGGATGAGATTATTGGTCTTGCTTCTATTGTCGTGCCTCCTACTGATCCGTTAGAACAATATTTGCTAGACCATGAAAACGATACATTTATGAAGGAAAGAAGGGAAATAGATAAAGTGTTCCTTCAACAGGAACCTATTCTGAAACATAACCTTCCCGTTGAGATTCTAGGGGACCCCCCCCCCACCCAGGGTGATCCCATGTTTGAGCTCAAACCATTACCTGATAATCTTAAGTATGCTTATCTTGATGAAAAGAAAATATATCCTGTTATTACTAGTGCTAACCTTTCAGAACAAGAAGAAGAAAGATTATTGAAAATTCTGAAGAAGCACCGTGCAGCTATCGGATATACTCTGGATGATCTTAAGGGCATTAGTCCCACCTTATGCCAACACAAAATTAAATTGGAGGAAGGTGCCAAACCTGTTAGAGATCCTCAACGACGACTGAATCCCAAGATGAAAGAAGTGGTAAGAAAGGAGATACTAAAGCTCCTTGAGGCAGGTATAATTTATCTCGTTGCTGATAGTGATTGGGTAAGCCATGTCCATTGTGTTCCTAAAAAGGGAGGTATTACTGTCATTCCTAATGATAAAGATGAATTGATCCCGCTGCTACCTCTTGAGCACTGCGTTGGATTTCCCCGAAGAGGAGAGGATGATGCAGTAAAGTTGCGTAAGTATTTCCCTCGGTTTTTGAGAACCAAGGTATCAATCCAGTAGGATACCACGCACAAGTCCCTCGTACCTACACAAAGCGATAGCAACACGCAACCAACGCTTAGGGGTTGTCAATCCCTTCATGGTTACTTACGAGAGTGAGATCTGATAGAGATAATATTTTTGGTATTTTTGATAGATAGATGCAAAGTAAAAAGTAAAGGCAAAGTAAAAACAAAGCAAGTAAATAAAGTGGTATAGGTTGATATGATGAGAATAGACCCGGGGGCCATAGGTTTCACTAGTGGCTTCTCTTGAGAGCATAAATATTCTACGGTGGGTGAACAAATTACTGTTGAGCAATTGACAGAATTGAGCATAGTTATGAGTATATCCAGGCGATGATCATGTATATGGGCATCACGTCCAAAACAAGTAGATCGAAACAATTCTGCATCTACTACTATTACTCCACTCATCGACCGCTATCCAGCATGCATCTAGAGTATTAAGTAAAAATAGAGTAACACCATAAGCAAGATGACATGATGTAGAGGGATAAATTCATGCAATATGATAAAAACCCCATCTTGTTATCCTCGATGGCAACAATACAATACGTGCCTTGCAACTCTTTCTGTCACTGAGTAAGGACACCGCAAGATTGAACCCAAAGCTAAGCACTTCTCCCATTGCAAGAACTACCAATCTAGTTGGCCAAACCAAAAAGATAATTCGAAGAGACTTGCAAAGATAACTCAATCATACATAAAAGAATTCAGAGAAGAATCAAATATTTTCCATAGATAATACTGGATCATAAACCCACAATTCATCGGACTCAACAAACACATCGCAAAAAGAAGATTACATCAAATAGATCTCCATGAGAGAGGGGGAGAATATTGTATTGAGATCCAAGAAGAGAGAAGAAGCCATCTAGCTACTAGCTATGGACCCGAAGGTCTGAAGTAAACTACTCACACTTCATCGGAGGGGCTATGGTGATGATGTAGAAGCCCTCCGTGGTGGATGCCCCCTCCAGCGGAGCTCCGGAACAGGCCCCAAGATGGGATCTCGTGGATACAGAAAGTTGCGGCGGTGGATTTAGGTTTTTGGCTCCTGTTCTGATCGTTCGGGGATACGTAGGTATATATAGGAGGAAGGAGTACGTCGGTGGAGCTCCGAGGGGCCCACGAGGTAGGGGGGCGCGCCCTCCACCCTCGTGACCGCCTCTGGCGCTTCTTGGACTAGGGTCCAAGTCTCCTGGGTCACGTTCGGTTGGAAAATCACGATCCTGAAGGTTTCATTCCGTTTGGACTCCGTTTGATATTCTGCTTCTTCGAAATACAGAAAAGGCAAAAAATACAGGAATTTTGGGCTGGGCCTCCGGTTAATAGGTTAGTCCCAAAAGTAATATCAAAGTGAAAAATAAAGCCCAATATAGTCCAAAACAGTAGATAAAGTAGCATGGAGCAATCAAAAATTATAGATACGTTGGAGACGTATCAAGCATCCCCAAGCTTAATTCCTGCTCGTCCTCAAGTAGGTAAATGATAAAAAAGAATTTTTGATGCGGAGTGATACTTTGGCATAATTTCAATGTAAATCTTCTTAATTGCGATATGAATATTCAGATCCAAAAGATTCAAGACAAAAGTTCATATTGACACAAAAATAATAATACTTCAAGCATACTAATCAAAGCAATCATGTCTTCTCAAAATAACATGGCAAAAGAAAGTTCATCCCTACAAAATCATATTTATGCTATGCTTCATTTTCGTCACACAAAGATGTTCCCAACTTCTATACCCCCGATGACAAGCCAAGCAATTGTTTCATACTTAAATAATCTCAAACTTTTTCAACCTTCACGTAATACATGAGCGTGAGCCATGGATATAGCACTATGGGTGGAATAGAATATGATGATGGGGATTGTGTGGAGAAGACAAAAAAGGAGAAAGTCTCACGTTGACAAGGCTAATCAACGGGCTATGGAGATACCCATCAATTGATGTCAACATGAGGAGTAGGGATTGCCATGCAATGGATGCACTAGAGCTATGAATGCTCAACAAAAGAAAACTAGTGGGTGTGCATCCAACTTGCTTGCTCACGAAGACCTAGGGCATTTTGAGGAAGCCCATCGTAGGAATATACAAGCCAAGTTCTATAATGAAAAATTCCCACTAGTATATGAAAGTGATAACACATGAGACTCACTACATGAAAAACAAGGTGCTACTTTGAAGCACAATATATGAGACTCTCTACATGAAGAACAAGGTGCTACTTTGAAGCACAAGTGTGGAAAAAGAGATAGTAGAAGTGCCCTTTTTATATTATTTTTTGGGCCTTTTTTTTCTTTTTGGCCTTTCTTTTTTTTATTTGGGCAATGCTCTAATAATGATGATCATCACACTTCTATAAATTACAACACAAGGATTACAACTCGAAACTTAGAACACGATATGACTCTATATGAATGCCTCCGGTGGTGTACCGGGATGGTGCAATGAATCAAGAGTGACATGTATAAAAATAATGCATGGTGGCTTTGCCACAAATACGATGTCAACTACAAGATCATGCAATGGCAATATGACAAAAGTAATGCATGTCATGATGATGATGGTGGAAGTTGCATGGCAATATATCTCGGAATGGCTATGGAAATGCCATAATAGGTAGGTATGGTGGCCGTTTTGAGGAAGATATAAGGAGGTTTATGTGTGATAGAGCGTATTGTATCATAGGGTTTGGATGCACCGGCGAAGTTTGCACCAACTCTCAAGGTGAGAAAGGGCAATGCACGGTACCGAAGAGGCTAGCAATGGCGGAAAGGTGAGAGTGCGTATAATCCATGGACTCAACATTAGTCAAAAGAACTCATATACTTATTGCAAAAATTTAGAAGTCATCAAAAATTCAAGTACTACGCGCATGCTCCTAGGGGGATAGATTGGTAGGAAAAGACCATCGCTCGTCCCCGACCGCCACTCATAAGGATGCACAAGCCAGGTACACTTCATGTTTCAAATTTGTTACATAACTTTAACCATACGTGCATGCTACGGGATTTGCAAACTTCAACACAAGTATTTCTCAAATTCATAATCACCCAACTAGCACGACTATGATATTATCACCTCCATATCTCAAAACAATTATCAAGCATCAAACTTATCTTAGTATTCAATTCACTCAAAAGAAAGTTTCACATATCTTGAACACCAAGTATATTAACATTAAGCAAATTACCATGCTATTAAAGACTCTCAAAATAATCTAAGTGAAGCATGAGAGATCAAATAGTTTCTTTAAAACAAATCCACCTCCGTGCTCTAAAAGATCAAAGTGAAGTACTAGAGCAAAAATTATCACGCTCAAAAGATATAAGTGAAGCACTATGAGCAAAACTGACAAGCTCAAAAGATATAAGCGAAGCACATAGAGTATTCTAACAAATTCCAAATCATGTATGGCTCTCTCAAAACATGTGTACAGCAAGGATGATTGTGGTAAACTAACAAGCAAAGACACAAATAATACAAGATGCTCCAAGCAAGACACATATCATGTTGGTGAATAAAAATATAGCTCCAAGTAAATTACCGATGGAACTGGACGAAAGAGGGGATGCCTTCCAGGGAATTCCCAAGCTTTGAATTTTTGGTGTCCTTGGATTATCTTGGGGGTGCCATGGTCATCCCCAAGCTTAGGCTCTTGCCACTCCTTGTTCCATAATCCATCAAAAGAATTCACCCAAAACTTGAAAACTTCACAACACAAAACTCAACAGAAATCTCGTGAGCTCCGTTAGAGAAAGAAAACAAAATACTACTTCAAGGTACTGTAATGAACTCATTCTTTATTTAAATTGGTGTTAAACATAATGTACTCCAACTTCTCTATGGTTTATAAACTAATTTACTAGCCATAGATTCATCAAAATAAGCAAACAACACACGAAAAACAGAATCTGTCAAAAACAGAACAGTCTGTAGCAATCTATAACTAACGCAAACTTATGGAACTCTAAATATTCTACCAAAATAGGAAGTCCTGGAAAAAATTTTATTGATCATCAGCAAAAAGAATCAACGCAAAATCACGTTCCTGAAATTTATCATAATTATATTCGTGCGCGCAAAGTTTCTGTTTTTCAGCAGAATCAAATCAACTATCATCGTAGGCTATCCTATAGGTCCTACTTGGCACAAACACTAATTAAAACATAAAACCACATCCAAACAGAAGGTAGATGGATTTTTTATTCCTAAACAGAAAAAAAAACTAAAAACACAAAATAAAATTGGGTTGCCTCCCAACAAGCGCTATTGTTTAACGCCCCTAGCTAGGCATAAAAGCAAGGATAGATCTAGGTATTGCCATCTTTGGTAGGCAATCCATAAGTGGCTCTCATGATAGATTCATAATGTAATTTTATTTTCTTTCTAGGGAAGTGTTCCATACCCTTCTTTAAGGGAAATTGGAATCTAATATTCCCTTCCTTCATATCAATAATTGCACCAATCGTTCTAAGGAAAGGTCTACCAAGAATAATAGGACACGAAGGATTGCAATCTATATCAAGAACGATAAAATCTACGGGCTCATAATTCCTATTTGCAAAAATAAGAACATCATTAATTCTTCCCATAGGTTTTTTAATAGTGGAATCGGCAAGATGCAAGTTTAGAGAGCAATCATCAAAATCACGGAAATCTAGCAAATCACATAAAGTTTTGGGAATAGTAGAGACACTAGCACCCAAATCACATAAAGCATGAAACTCATAATCTTTAATTTTAATTTTAATAGTAAGTTCCCACTCATCATAGAGTTTTCTAGGGATATAAACTTTCAACTCAAGTTTTTCTTCATAAGATTGCATCAAGGCATCAATAATGTGTTCGGTAAAGGCTTTATTTTGACTATAAGCATGAGGAGATTCTAGCACGGAGTCCAACAAGGAAATACAACCAATCAAAGAGCAATTTTCATAATTAAATTCCTTGAGATCCTAAATAGTGGGTTTATCAACATCACTGTTTTTATTTATTTCAATCCCACTTTCATCAATTTCATCATCAAGATCTAGAAACTCTGAATTCATAGAACGCCTTCTAGGTAAAGGAAGATAATCTTTAGATTCATCAATATTCATATTGCAAAACAAAGATTTAATAGGGGACACATCAATAACTTTTAGATCTTCATCTTGATTTTCATAGGGATTGGAAGAACACGCTTTAATAAAGGCATCTTTGGAAGCACGCATCCTAGCGGTTCTTTCCTTGCACTCATCAATGGAAATTCTCATGGCTTTGAGAGACTCATTGATATCATGTTTAGGAGGAATAGATCTAAGCTTTAAAGAATCAATTTCAAGAGAAATTCTATCAACGTTCCTAGCCAAATCATCAACTTTAAGCAATTTCTCTTCAAGCAAAGCATTAAAATTCTTTTGTGAATTCATAAAGTTTTTAACACTACTCTCAAATTCAGAGGGCATCTTATTAAAATTTCTATAAGAGTTATTGTAGGAGTTTCCATAATTATTAGAAGGATTACTATGATAAGGCCTAGGATTAAAATTCCCTCTATAAGCGTTGTTTCCAAAACTATTCCTACCAATAAAATTCACATCCATAGATTCATTATTATTCTCAAGCAAGGTATATAAAGGCATATCATTGGGATCAAGAGGAGTATTTTTAGGAGCAAACATCTTCATAAGTTCATCCATCTTTCACTCAAAACATTGATTTCTTCTATAGCATGCACTTTCTTACTAGAAGATCTTTCAGTGTGCCATTGAGAATAATTAGCCATAATATTATCAAGCAATTTGGTAGCATCTCCTAACGTAATTTCCATAAAAGTGCCTCCCGCGGCCGAATCTAAAAGATTTCTAGAAGCAAAATTCAATCCGGCATAAAAATTTTGTATGATCATCCATAAATTCAAACCATGAGTAGGGGAATTGCAAAGCATTAATTTCATTCTTTCCCAAGATTGGGCAACATGCTCATGATCAAGTTGTTTAAAATTCATGATATCGTTCGTAAGAGTGATAATCTTAGCGGGAGGAAAATACTTAGAGATAAAAGCATCTTTGCACTTGTTCCACGAATCAATACTATTTGTAGGCAAAGATGAAAACCAAACTTTAGCACGATCTCTAAGTGAAAACGGAAATAACTTCAATTTGACAATATTGTTATGCGTATCTTTCCTCTTTTGCAGATCACACAAATCAACAAAATTGTTTAGATGAGTAGCGGCATCTTCACTAGGAAGGCCGGCAAATTGATCTTTCATAACAAGATTCAACAAAGTTGTATTGATTTCACAAGACTCATCATTATTAAGAGGAGCAATTGGAGTACTAAGGAAATCATTATTTTTGGTATTCGAGAAGTCACACAATTTGGTATTATGTTGTGCCATGGCAACAAGTAATCCAACACACAAGCAAACAAAAAGGCAAAGGGAAAAACGGCAAATGGAAAGAGAGGAGGAGATTGGGAAAGAGAGGGCGAATAAAATGGCAAGGGTGAAGTGGGGGAGAGGAAAACAAGAGGCAAATGACAAATCATGTAATGCGAGAGATATGGATTGCGATGGGTACTTGGTATGGTTAACTTGCTTGCGTGAGCCTCCCCGGCAATGGCGCAAGAAATTCTTCTTGCTACCTCTTGAGCACTGCGTTGGACTTCCCCGAAGAGGAGAGGATGATGCAGTAAAGTAGCATAAGTATTTCCCTCAGTTTTTGAGAACCAAGGTATCAATCCAGTAGGAGACCACACACAAGTCCCTCGTACCTACACAAAACGATAGCAACTCGCAACCAACGCTTAGGGGTTGTCAATCCCTTCACGGTCACTTACGAGAGTGAGATCTGATAGAGATAATATTTTTGGTATTTTTTATAGATAGATGCAAAGTAAAGAGTAAAGGCAAAGTAAAAACAAAGCAACTAAATAAAGTGGTATAGATTGATATGATGAGAATAGACCCGGGGGCCATAGGTTTCACTAGTGGCTTCTCTCGAGAGCATAAATATTCTATGGTGGGTGAACAAATTACTGTTGAGCAATTGACAGAATTGAGCATAGTTATGAGTATATCTAGGCGATGATCATGTATATAGGCATCACGTCCAAAACAAGTAGATCGAAACGATTCTGCATCTACTACTATTACTCCACTCATCGACCGCTATCCAGCATGCATCTAGAGTATTAAGTAAAAACAGAGTAACACCGTAAGCAAGATGACATGATGTAGAGGGATAAATTCATGCAATATGATAAAAAAAACCCATCTTGTTATCCTTGATGGCAACAATACAATACGTGCCTTGCAACTCTTTCTGTCACTGAGTAAGGACACTACCAGATTGAACCCAAAGCTAAGCACTTCTCCCATTGCAAGAACTACCAATCTAGTTGGCCAAACCAAAAATATAATTCGAAGAGACTTGCAAAGATAACTCAATCATACATAAAAGAATTTAGAGAAGAATCAATTATTTTCCATAGATAATGCTGGATTATAAACCCACAATTCATCGGTCTCAACAAACACAGCGCAAAAAGAAGATTACATCAAATAGATCTCCACGAGAGAGGGGGAGAACATTGTATTGAGATCCAAAAAGAGAGAAAAGGCCATCTAGCTACTAGCTATGGACCCGAAGGTCTGAAGTAAACTACTCACACTTCATCGGAGGGGCTATGGTGATGATGTAGAAGCCCTCCGTGGTGGATGCCCCCTCCGGCGGAGCTCCGGAACAGGCCCCAAGATGGGATCTCGTGGATACAGAAAGTTGCGGCGGTGGAATTAGGTTTTTGGCTCCTATTCTGATCGTTTGGGGATATGTAGGTATATATAGGAGGAAGGAGTACGTCGGTGGAGCTCCGAGGGGCCCACGAGGTAGGGGGGCGCGCCCAGGGGGGCGCCCTCCACCCTCGTAACCGCCTCTGGCGCTTCTTGGACTAGGGTCCAAGTCTCCTGGGTCACGTTCGGTTGGAAAATCACGATCCCGAAGGTTTCATTCTGTTTGGACTCCGTTTGATATTTTGTTTCTTCGAAATACTGAAAAAGGCAAAAAGCAACAATTCTGGGCTGGGCCGCCGGTTAATAGGTTAGTCCCAAAAGTAATATAAAAGTGAAAAATAAAGCCCAATATAGTCCAAAACAGTAGATAAAGTAGCAAGGAGCAATAAAAAATTATAGATACGTTGGAGACGTATCACCCGCAAAGAATTATTAAAGGTTATAGGATGGTAATTGACTTCCGTAAATTAAATAAAGCTACTAAGAAATATCATTACCCTTTAACTTTTATTGATCAAATGCTAGAAAGAGTATCCAAACATAGACATTTCTCCTTTCTAGATGGTTATTCTGGTTTCTCTCAAATACCTGTGTCAGTGGGGGATCAATCAAAAACTAGTATTACTTGCCCTCTCGGTACTTTTGCTTATAAACGTATGCCTTTTGGTTTATGTAATGCACCTGCTACCTTTCAAAGATGCATAATGGCTATATTCTCTGACTTTTGTGAAAAGATTTTTGAGGTATTCATGGATGATTTCTCTGTTTATGGATCGTCCTTTGATGATTGCTTGAGCAAACTTGATCAAGTTTTGCAGAGATGCAAAGACAATAGTCTCGTCTTGAATTGGGAAAAGTGCCACTTTATGGTTAATGAAGGCATTGTCTTGGGGCACAAGATCTCCGAGAGAGGTATTGAAGTTGATAAAGCTAAAGTTGATGCTATTGAAAAGATGCCATGTCCCAAGGACATAAAAGGTATAAGAAGTTTCCGTGGTCATGCCGGTTTTTATAGGAGGTTCATTAAGGAGTTTTCTAAAATCTCTAGGCCTCTGACAAATTTATTACAAAAAGATATTCCTTTTGTCTTTGATGATGATTGTGTAGAAGCATTTGAAATAATTAAGAAAGCTTTGATCACTGCACCTATTGTTCAGCCACCTGATTGGAATTTACCCATTGAAATTATGTGTGATGCTAGTGATTATGCAGTAGGTGTTGTTCTAGGGCAAAGAGTTGATAAGAAATTGAATGTTATCCAGTATGCTAGTAAGACTCTTGATACTGCCCAGAGAAATTATGCTACTACTGAAAAAGAGTTCTTAGTAGTTGTGTTTGCATGTGATAAGTTTAGACCTTATATCCTTGATTCCAAAGTTACTATTCACACTGATCATGCTGCTATTAAATATCTTATGGAAAAGAAAGATGCTAAGCCTAGACTCATTAGATGGGTTCTCTTGCTCCAAGAATTTGATTTGCATATTATTGATAGAAAGGGAGTTGAGAACCCCATTGCAGACAACTTGTCTAGGTTAGAGAATGTTCTTGATGACCCACTACCTATTGATGATAGCTTTCCTGATGAACAATTAGCAGTCATTAATGCTTCTTGTACTGTTCCTTGGTATGCTGATTATGCTAATTACTTTGTTGCTAAATTTATACCACCTAGTTTCACATACCAGCAAAAGAAAAAGTTCTTTTATGATTTAAGACATTACTTCTGGGATGACCCACACCTTTATAATAAAGGAGTAGATTGTGTTATTAGACGTTGTGTACCTGAGCATGAACAAGAACAGATCCTACGCAAGTGTCACTCTGAATCATATGGAGGATACCACACTGGAGATAGAACTGCACACAAGGTATTGCAATCCGGTTTTTATTGGCCTACTCTCTTCAAAGATGCTCGTAAGTTTGTCTTATCTTGTTATGGATGTCAAAGAATTGGTAATATTAGCAGACGTCAAGAAATGCCTATGAATTATTCTCTTCTTATTGAACCATTTGATGTTTGGGGCTTTCATTATATGGGACCTTTTCCTGCCTCTAATGGTTACGCACATATTTTAGTTGCTGTTGATTACGTTACTAAGTGGGTAGAAGCTATTCCAACTAGTAGTGCCGATCATAACACTTCTATTAAAATGCTTAAACAAGTTATTTTTCCGAGGTTTGGAGTCCATAGATATCTTATGACTAATGGTGGTTCACATTTTATTCATGGTGCTTTCCGTAAGATGCTTGCTAAGTATAATGTTAATCATAAAATCACATCTCCTTATCATCCGCAGTCTAGTGGTCAAGTAGAGTTGAGCAATAGAGAGCTCAAATTAATTTTGCAAAAGGCTGTCAATAGATCTAGAAAGAATTGGTCCAAGAAACTTGATGATGCATTATGGGCCTATAGAACTGCATACAAAAATCCTATGGGTATGTCTCCATATAAGATGGTTTATGGAAAAGCCTGTCATTTACCTCTAGAACTTGAACATAAAGCATATTGGGCTATCAAAGAGCTCAACTATGACTTCAAAATTTCCGGCGAGAAGAGGTTGATTGATATTAGCTCACTTGATGAATGGAGAACCCAAGCCTATGAGAATGCTAACCTATTCAAAGGAAAAGACAAACGCTGGCATGACAGAAGGATACAAAAGCGTGAGTTCAAAGTAGGTGATTATGTGTTATTATTCAACTCTCTTTTAAGATTTTTTAAGGAAAACTTCTCTCTAAATGGGAAGGTCCTTACGTTATCGACGAGGTCTGTCGTTCTGGTGCCATAAAAATCAACAACTTTGAAGGCACAAGTCCGAGGGTGGGGAACGGCCAAAGAATTAAACATTATATTTCAGGTAATCCTATCAATGTTGAAACTAATATTATTGAAACCGTAACCCAGAGGAATACATAAGGGACACTCTCCAGAACGTTTCAGACTTCGAAAAGGAATAGGTATGTGGTACGGTAAGTAAGCCGACTCCAAAACAATTCTAATGGCAATTTTTTTCCAGTTTTGGAATATTTAAGAATTTTAGGAAGTAAGAAGTAGTCCGGGAAGGACACGAGGCCTCCACGAGGGTGGAGGGAGCGCCTACCCTTACTGGGCGCGCCCCCTGTCTTGTGGCCACCTCGTGTGCCTCCCGGACTCTGTTTTCTTGCACGTTACGTATTTTGGTCGGTAAAAATTCATTATATAAACTCCCGAAGGTTTTGACCACCGTATCACGCAAATATCCATTGCAGTTTAAGAGCAAGATGTCTTCTCAAGAGTCAGTCGGGGAGAGTCGGGTGTCTCACCCGACACCAGGTCCAGGAGCAAATAGCAATGCTGATCACTTTGGACCATCAACGGAGGATGAGATGTAGGCCGACTTGAAAAGGATAAATGCCATGGAGGAAGATCAAGAAGTCACCTCTCGTCTCCAAGCAGAATTCATGATGGGGGGAACTACATAGCTTGGCTATTCCAAATTCGGTCATCCCTTCCAACTTTAGATTTCTTTCTTATGAAAATATGAAAAAGAGCGTCACTTGTTCTCCAGAAGCTATGCAGCATCCTTGGGTAAAGGGAGCTTTAGCCGTTACGGGCAAGCTCCACAAAGAAATTATGGACCTCAAACAACAAGTCAATAAGCTCGAGGAGGAGAATCGTATCCTGAGGGGCATCATTGCCAAGAAGATCATAACACCAACCGTGAAGAAGGAGGCATAAATACATGGGTATGGGCACTCCCCTTAGCAACTGCCAAGCTTGGGGGAGGTGCCCCAGTATCGTATCACCATCATACTCCTATCTTTACCGTTTTATTTAGTTCAATCCTTTTAGTAGTATCTTGATCTAGTAGATTGAAGTTTTAGTATCAAGTAGTTTTGAGTTTTGCTTTGTGATCTCTTTATGTAATCGAGTCCATGAGCTATCTATAATAAAGATTAGTGTTGAGTCAAGGGCTTTGCTATCTTGCTATGATCTTGAGAAAGTAGAAAGAATAAAAGAGTTCATATTGATCTTATGGTTAGTGATGACTTCACACATAGAAAGTATGAGGCATAAAAGTTGTTGAGAGTTGATAAACGTAGTTTTGGTCATCGTTGCAATTAATAGGAAGTAATAAGGAAAGAGAGGTTTCACAGACAAATATATTATCTTGGACATCTTTTATGATTGTGAAGCACTCATTAAGTATGACATGCTAAAAGAGTTGATGTTGGACAAGGAAGACAATGTAATGGTTTATGTTTTCTCACATCTCAGTTAAAGTATATTGTCATTGACCTTCCAAACATGTTGAGCTTGCCTTTCCCCCTCATGCTAGCCAAATTCCTTGCACCAAGTAGAGATACTACTTGTGCTTCCAAATATTCTTAAACCCAGTTTTGCCATGAGAGTCCACCATACCTACCTATGGATTGAGTAAGATCCTTCAAGTAAGTTGTCATGTTGCAGGCAATAAAAAAATTGCCCTCTAAATATGTATGACTTATTAGTGCAGAGAAAATAAGCTTTATACGATCTTGTTGTGGAAGCAATAAAAGCGACGGACTGCATAATAAAGGTCCACATACAAGTGGCAATATAAAGTGACGTTATTTTGCATTAAGATTTCATGCATCCAACCCTAAACGCACATGACAACCTATGCTTCCCTCTGCGAAGGGCCTATCTTTTACTTTATGTTTTTACTTTTTGCTTGAGTCAAAGTGATCTTCACCTTTTCCCTTTTTTCATTTTATCCTTTGGCAAGCTCCTCGTGTTTGAAAGATCATGATATATATCCAATTGCATGTAAGTTAGCATGGATTATTATTGTTGACATCACCTAAAGGTGAATACATTGGGAGGCAACACAATAAGCCCCTATCTTTCTCAGTGTCCGGTTGAAACTCTATAACCACAAGTACCGCGTGAGTGTTAGGAATTGTAGAAGACTACATGATAGTTGAGTGTGTGGACTTGCTGAAAAACTCTATTCTTGACTCTTTCTGATGTTATGGTAAATTGTAATTGCTTCAATGACTGAGATTATAGTTTGCTAGCTCCGAATGAAGTTTCTGAACCATGCTTGACATTGTGAATTGACTGTTACTTGAGCATAATAAATCATATGATAAAATATATTCATGTTGCTTTTATAAGAATGATCATGATGCCCTCATGTCCGTATTTTATTTTTATCGACACCTCTATCTCTAAACATGTGGACATATTTTTCGATTTCAGCTTCCGCTTGAGGACAAGCAAGGTCTAAGCTTGGGGGAGTTGATACGTCCATTTTGCATCATGCTTTTATATCAATATTTATTGCATTATGGGCTATTATTACACATTATATATCAATACTTATGGCTATTCTCTCTTATTTTATAAGGTTTACCATGAAGAGGGGGAATGCCGACAGTTGGAATTCTAGCTGGAAAAGGAGCAAACATTGGAAACCTATTCTGCACTGCTCCAAAAATCCTGAAACTCCACGGAACTTATTTTTGGAATTAATAAGAATTATTGAGCAGAAGAAAGACCTGAGGGGGCCCACACCCTGGCCAGGAGGGTGGGGCGCGCCCACCCCTACTGGGTGCGCCCCCTGTCTCCTGGGCCCCCCGGTGGCCCTCTAGTGTCCATCTTCTACTATATGAAGGCTTTTGCCCTGGAAAAAATCGTGGGCAAGCTTACGGGATGAAACTCCGCCGCCACGAGGCAGAACCTTGGTGGAACCAATCTAGAGCTTCGGCAGAGCTGTTCTGCCGGGGACACTTCGCTCCGGGAGGGGGAAATCATCACCATCGTCATCACCAACGATCCTCTCATCGGGAGGGGGTCAATTGTAGCGACCCGACCTCAAACGGTCAAGTCACTGTGCTTAAGTGTCATCCCTGGATCAGTATGCCGACACACACATTACTCGAGGATTTATAATAGAGGTAAATCACATGTATAAAGTAACGTAAATACTATTACCTCAATCCATAAAGCGGAAGAAACAACAAGGTTGTGGATTCCCATCAACACCAACGGCAAAGTTGAGTGTAGAAATCATAACCCTAAAGTATCACTTACTCGTCGTAAGTTTCCTGCAACATGAGACGTTGCAGCCATGTAGGTCAGTACATTGAATGTACTGGCAAATTCACACCATAGGATAATGAAGAACAAAAGCTATCACTACATGCATATTTAGCTGGTGGAAAGCTCTAAGTTTGTTTTTGCATAAAGCCAATTTTTCCCTATAACAAAGGAATATATTTTATTTAACTAAAAAGTTTGTTGAAAAAAAATATTGAGAAGGTTCCTCCAACTCAATCCCAAATTAATAATCATCAACCCAACAAATTATTTAAGTAACATGATGAGATCAACATGATAATCCAAGAACCAGATACTCAATATGCCCATAACCGGGGACACGGCTAATCAAGATTAGTTTGTACACTCTGTAGAGGTTTGCGCACTTTACCCATAAGACTCGACCGCCTCCGTTGGATTTCTCACACTACAAGGTGTTTGAGAAACGGATGACCGAGACACAGTCTTTCAGAAGCATTAACTCTTTACTCTGTGTAGACAGTACCAACCTACATCCCCTACATCTGCTAGCCTACCACTGAAAGAGGTCACGCAACATACTCAACTATGCTAGAGCCCATAATTGCTTTTGGCTGCACACGGAAGTTTCTAGCATGAATAATCTTATGATCCCTTTGAGCCTGGGTGGCGGTCCATCGGAAAATCACACGAAACCCCTGGATTTCCAAAACAAATAGGCAACACTGGATTCCCCAGGTGCCTCAATACACCCAGATGTGTATTAAAGTTGCCACCTTAAGTTGAACCATTAATTAACAATACTCACATCTGTCATGGATACACTCACCCAATCCACGTCTATTAGCATAGCATAGCAATATAAACAAACATAGAAGTAACACCCAAGGTTTTGATATAAAGGATAATTGGTTCTATCTCATCAACTACTTCCCAATACCCACATGTTATCAATTCCTAACCATGCAATGTTTGAGGGTTGAAACTAATGCATAAAAACTAGGTATGAAAAATATGATCAAAGTGTGAATTTGCATGTACTGTTGATGAAGATTCTTCGCACTCAATACTCCTGATAGTTGTACTCGTCACACTCCTGTCAATCTACCATGAGCAAGCAATAGTAACCGCACATAAGCAATCACTCAAAAGATCGGAAAGAACGAAGAAGACAATTCAAAAAATATAAAAACCAATAAAATAACTCTTGCAACATAAAACAATTTCTAAAAGTACCAAAATTAAGTGAATTTGTCCTTATCAAAAAGTTTAGGTCAAGAGCTTCGATTTGCAAAAAGAATCAACTCAAACGGAGTTATAAAACTCACGTTATGAACAAAAGAAGATTCAAATTCAAAACTGTTTGAAATCATATTTTAAACTTTCAAAAACATGTTTAAGTTGTTTTACTAGATAGAGGTGATCATAACAAAGAAGTAGGTGTTCGTTTCGTTGGATTTGGATAAACGAGTAAAAACTAGTGAACGTTTGAAAACGAGGGGCTAGACGGTAAAATAAAACAACTACAACTAGGTCCCTGGCAGAAAACTAAAATAAAAGAAAAAGACTAAATAGCGTACGTTCGTTACTGATTGCTAACGAACGAATTCGTTCACTACGAAGGTATAAATAGCGAACGTTCACCGAATAGGACTAACAAAAAAAATGAAACCCGATCTAAAAGGAAAACCGGTCGGGCTTTTGCGGTTTTTACCGACTCGGTGAAATAAACCGACGGCGGCGGCGGTTTCCGGTGAAGTGCAGCGGCGAGGGGGAGCGATGCATCGGCGGCTTTCAACGGGGAGGTGGCTCCGGGGTCGGCGTAGAGGGCAGAGACGGCAGCGAGCGCGGCGCGGGGCGGCGGAGTCAGAGGTGCGGGGCAGGGCGACGGCGCTGCGGCGACGGAGCTCGTCGACGGCGAGATGCAGCAGAGGGAGGCGCGAAGCGAGGAGAGAGAGAGGGGTCCGGGGCGTCGGGATTTATAGGAGGGAAGGGGGCCAGGTGGCGTGGAGGAGGGGGCAGAGGAGTCCGGAGGCGGCACGGCATCCATGGCGGTGCGGCGGCGGACTCGGGAGGAGTCTGGTCGGGGACGGGAGCGAGGCGGCGTGCTAGGCTGGGCCTTGGCCTGGCAGGAGCTGGGCCGGCCTATTTTGGCGGAGGGGAGTTTTTTTTTTAAAAAAACAAATATTCAGAGAACTAAAATAATAAAAACAAAATATCTAAAAATATTATATAGGCATATAATATATCAAAATTTTCAAAAAAAGATTTCTTACAAGGTGAACATTTCCCTAGAATCAAATAGAATTCTCACTGATTTAAATAATTCAAACAGTGCTACTGCTCTAATAAAATCCAACAAAAATCATTTTAAAAATACTAAAATTAATTCAGATTTATTTCTCTCCAATTTTCCGATGTAGGGAATCATTTTACCCTAATTTCCATATATTATATTTTTGGAAAAAAAAATAATTTGAATAAAACCCAAATAAATCCCAATTGAAAATAATTTCGAAAGGACTTTAAATTGGATTTCTTTTAAATTCCCAACTCATATTTCATATGTTTGAAGAAGACATTTTATCTTCCCTCATGAAAATCATTGAGTTGCTTGAAGTTTCAGAATTTGAAATATTTCCAAGTGAAATTGAAATATTTTCAAAAACCCTTTTCATTTATTAAAATGGAAGAAGTCATGTTATTTCCTCTCCAGGGTTTTGTATTTGAAAAGAATTTGAATTCAAGGAGATCAGAAAGCAAAGATGAAAGTTTGGGAAAGTCCTTTTATTCCCTCTCATTTAACTTTCAAACGTTTCAAATCTCACTCAACTTCACAGAATCAATCAAACAATCAATCAGAACTATCTATTTAATATAACATTCCAAATTTTAAAATTTTGGGATGTTACATCAATCTCCATCAACATCTTCACCAGCACCATCTCCTCTCAAAACCCTAGTTCATCTCTTGTATCCAATCTTGTATCCAAACCACAAATTGGTACCTGTGGGTTGCTAGTAGTGTTGATTACTCCTTGTAGTTGATGCTAATTGGTTTACTTGGTGGAAGATCATATGTTCAGATCCCTAATGCATATTATTACTCCTATGATTATGAACATGAATATGCTTTGTGAGTAGTTACGTTTGTTCCTGGGGACATGGGTGAAGTCTTGCTATTAGTAGTCATGTGAATTTGGTATTCGTTCGATCTTTTGATGAGATGTATGTTGTCTTTCCTCTAGTGGTGTTATGTGAAGGTCGACTGCATGACACTTCACCATTATTTGGGCCTAGAGGAAGGCATTGGGAAGTAATAAGTAGATGATGGGTTGCTAGAGTGACAGAAGCTTAAACCCTAGTTTATGTGTTGCTTTGTAAGGGGCTGATTTGGATCCATGTGTTTAATGGTGTGGTTAGGTTTACCTTAATACTTATTTTGTAGTTGTGGATGCTTGCAATAGGGGTTAATCATAAGTGGGATGCTTGTCCAAGTAAGGGCAGTACCCAAGCACTGGTCCACCCACATATCAAATTATCAAAGTACCGAACGCGAATCATATGAGCGTGATGAAAAATAGCTTGACGATAATTCCCATGTGTCCTCGGGAGCTCTTTTCTCATTATAAGAAATTGTCCATGCTTATCCTTTGCTAAAAAAGGATTGGGCCACCTTGCTGCACTTTATTTAGTTTCATTGCTTCTTACTCGTTACAATTTATCTTATCACAAAACTATCTGTTACCTACAATTTCAGTGCTTGCAGAGAATACCTTACTGAAAACCGCTTATCATTTCCTTCTGCTCCTCGTTGGGTTTGACACTCTTACTTATCGAAAGTACTACGATATATCCCCTACACTTGTGGGTCATCAAGACTCTTTTCTAGCGCCGTTGCCGGGGAGTGTAGCGCTTTTTGTGAGTGGAACTTGGTAAGGAAACATTTATATAGTGTGCTGAAATTTTCTGTTACTTGTCACTATGGAAACTAATCCTTTGAGGGGCTTGTTCGGGGTATCTTCACCCCGACCAGAAGAGCAAAGAGTTGCTCCTCAACCTACTGAACTTATTGAGAATATTTACTTTGAGATTCCTTCGGGTATGATAGAGAAATTGCTAGCTAATCCATTTGCAGGAGATGGAACATTGCATCCCGATTTACACCTTATCTTTGTGGATGAAGTTTGTGGATTATTTAAGTTTGCAGGTATTCCCGAAGATGTTGTCAAAAGGAAGGTCTTCCCTTTATCTTTGAAGGGAGATGAATTGACATGGTATAGGTTATGTGATGATACGGTATCTTGGAATTATAAAAGATATTGTTACATCTAAAAGAAAGGTACCGAAAGCTGAAATTTCCACCATGCTTGCTAATTATACTTTTAAGGGTGGAATACCTAAGAAACTAGGAGATCCAGGAGTACTAACTATACCATGCTCCATTAGAAGAAACTATATTAAAACTGCTTTATGTGATCTTGGAGCCGGTGTTAGTGTTATGCCTCTCTCTTTATATCGTAGACTTGATTTGAATAAGTTGACACCTACTGAAATATCTTTGCAAATGGCCGATAAATCAACCGCTATACCTGTCGGTATTTGTGAGGATGTGCCTGTTGTGGTTGCAAATGTTACTATCTTAATGAACTTTGTTATTCTTGATATTCCCGAGGATGATAGTATGTCGATTATCTTTGGTAGACCCTTTTTGAATAGTGTAGGGGCTATTATTGATTGCAACAAAGGCAATTCCACTTTTCATGTTAATGGTAATGAGCATATAGTCCACTTTCCGAGGAAACAACCTCAAGTTCACAGTATCAATTCTATTGGAAAAATTCCATCGATTATTATTTGAGGTTTTTAATTTCCTCTTCCTACTGTCAAGAAGAAATATGATATTCTTATTATTGGGGATGTACATATCCCCGTTGAGGTAACCTAGTGTTATTCAAAATTTCTCCGGTTTCATGCGATTCGGAATGAGTTTGTTAACAAGACTTGGTCAACCTTTTTAGTGGATTCCTTTTGATGAGCATGAGATGGATGAAGTTAGAAAGCACAACTCTCGGTACCCTCCTTTCACTTTATGTTATTTAGATTAAGTAAAGCAAAAATAATATTTTCTATCTGTTTTCTGACTTATCCTTACAATAAAAAAATACCCCGAAAATAAAAGTTCTCCAAATGCCCTAAAAATGAAATATGATTTTTTTTCTAGAATATTTGAGAATATCTGGCACTGAGAACACATCAGGGGGAGCCAGCTGAGGGAGTCCTGGATTAAGGGGTCCTCAGACAGCCGGACTATATACTTTGGCCGGACTGTTGGTCTATGAAGATACAAGATTGAAGACTTCGTCTCGTGTCCGGATGGGACTCTCCTTTGCATGGAAGGCAAGCTTGGATATTCGGATATGTAGATTTCCTTCTCTGTAACTGACTCTGTGTAACCCTAGCCCCCTCTGGTGTCTATATAAACCAGAGGGTTTAATCCGTAGGACAAGAACAATCATAATCATAGGCTAGCTTCTAGGGTTTAGCCTCTACGATCTCGTGGTAGATCAACTCTTGTAATACTCATATCATCAAGATCAATCAATCAGGAAGTAGAGTATTACCTCCATCAGAGGACCCGAACCTGGGTAAAACATCGTGTCCCTTGCCTCCTATTACCATTAGCCTAAGACGCAGAGTTCGGGACCCCCTACCCGAGATCCGCCGGTTTTGACACCGACATTGGTGCTATCATTGAGAGTTCCACTGTGCCGTCGTTGTAAGGCTTGATGGCCCCTTCGATCATCTTCAATGATGCGGTCTAGGAGGAGGTGTTCCTCCCCGGACAGATCTTCGTATTCGGTAGCTTCGTACTGCGGGCCAACTCGCTTGGCCATCTGGAGCAGATCGATAGCTACTCCCCTGGCCATCAGGTCAGGTTTGGAAGCTTAAACTATACTACCGACATCCGCGGAGACTTGATCTTCGACAGATTCGAGCCCATGTCGGGCACACCGAACGGTCACGACGGGCGTGACTTTGATCTGCCGTCGGACAGTATTCGGGAGATCGCGCCTGTGGTGGCACCGGGAATCAATCCGGAGCAGATCGTTCCTTCCGAGGGCGGGTGTGGATGGACCCCGCCACGGAAGCCGCACAATCATCAGCGTTGGAGCCGAACACTGATTCCACCTCCTTTGAAAGTGGTGTTATCGGACCCTCGGACTCATCTCTGGCCACAAGATCCGAACCGCGTGCGTCCGTGCCTATCGAATCTGATTGGGCACCGGTCATGGAGTTCACCGCCGCGGATATTTTTTAGCACTCGCCCCTGGGTGACATGCTAAACTCATTAAGTTCTCTTTCCTTGTCAGGAGATTCTTGGCCGAACTATGTCCGGCTCGAGTGGGGAGCGGACGATGAAGAAATTCGCCCCCCACCCACCACCCACTTTATAGCCACTGTCGATGACTTAACCAATGTGTTTGACTTCGACTCCGAAGATATCAACGGTATGGACGACGATGCAGGACCAATACAAAAAAAGATCAGCCACTCAGCACCCTATGTCCTAGGCGCACAACACAAGGCCTAGCCGTTGAAGGCCCAACCGCCTAGGAGACTCATGCGTTACAAGGAAATTACTATTGTTTACTGATATATATGTTTAATATATACATAATCATTTTATAATATATGAGGGTTTTATGTTCATATCATTAACGAGCTTAACAAGCTAAACGAGCCAGCTCGCGAGTTATACGAGTCGAGCCAATCTTGGATTTGAGCTTGTTATAATAACGAGTCGAGTCGAGCTAGCTCGTTAATGAAACGAGCTCTAGCGAGTCGAGCCGAGCTGGCTCGACTCGGCTCGAATTCCAGCCCTAGTATTGGGAGTGGCTAATCTTTTGTACCGAGCCTAACGAGTTACACGAGTACTCGTGAGCTTGGCTCGTTTAACTTGGTCTATAAACGATCTTAAACTAAAGCTCGGCTCGACTTGTTATTCTTCGAGTTCGAGTCGATTCGAGCCGAGTCACGAGCTACTCGTTTAGCTTGCGAGCTTCGAGCTTTTTTTCCAGCCCTATTGACGGGGACGGAGGGCTTTGTCAACTTAGTCAATATGCACGATTCTAGCTCCAGTGACCGTACGATGTCCATCCAACGGCCGTAGTGCTTCTTCAACCTCTGGTCTTCTTGCTCCAGCCGCCCAAACCAGCGCCGGTCGTGCCTCGTGCTCCTGCCTCCCGTGGCCGGCTGTGATGCGGCGGAGGCCTCACCGCCCCCTACTACTCCCACCGCTGGCCAGACCATCCCTCTACTCACCCACACCCCCTGTTATTCTGCGGAGACGGCAGCCTCACACCGCAGCGAACCAGTGAACCCTCGTACTCCTCTATGCGTGGGCATCCACTGCCGTGTCTTCCCCGGCTCCGCGTCGTCCCCTTCCTAGGCCTCGCTGTCGTCCACCGCCCTGGTGCTCTCGGCGCGACGTGCTCAACATTGTCAAGGAATGGCTTCCATCGGACGTGGACTGTACGTGGAGAGGCTGACAGTTGGGTCCACGGCCGCAGCAAGGAAGTGCCTCCTTATTACGCGCAAAATAATTATTCCTCCACCTGACAGCGGGGACCCACTGGACGGGCCACCGTATTTAGCGAAAAAAACATTCCCCCCTGTCTGCTGGGACCCACAATTACATCTTCGAACGCAAGGAAGTGCGTCCGAAAAAAAAGATTCGCCCCCCTGACTGCTGGGACCCACCAGCTACATCTTCGCACGCAAGGAAGTGACTAACAATCGGGACCCACCTAGTCGAAGCGTACGTAGCGTTGTCATTCTGGTCGTGAACGTGTACGTACATATATACTGGTGGATGTAGAGGCGCGCACGTGTCGTAGTAGAGGCGCGCACGTAGCATGTACACGTACGTACAGCGGCGATGGTGCTAGAAAGAAGATATGACCACGTACGTACATACAGGCAGGGTCTCTAACGCCTATCGCGCATACGTACATGGCTGGGTCGGAACGGAGAAACAGCGTCGTCGTCGTGTTCATGGGGAGCCAACCGGCTGGGTCGGAACGGAATGCGTGGTCGTGTTCATTAGGAGGGCTTGGACGGAACAGGCGATGGAACGAGGCCTGGCGTACCGCACAACAGAGGAAACGGCCTTGTGTTCGACCGGCCACGTTCGAAACGGGGTCCTGTTGATCGGGAGGGGCCTGGCGTACCGCAAAACGGAGGAAACAGACCTTCTATGGTCGAAACGGGGGTCCTGTTGATCGGGAGGGGTGTGGCGTACCGCAAAACGGAGGAAATGGACCTCCTACGGTCGAAACGGGGGTCCTGTTGATCGGGAGGGGTGTGGCGTACCGCAAAATGGACAAAATGGACCTCCTACGGTCGAAACGAGGGTCATGTTGATCGGGAGGGGTGTGGCGTACCGCAAAACAGACGAAACGGACTTGTGTTGGAGCGCTACGGTTAAAACGGGGGTCCTGTTCATCGGGAGGGGTGTGGCGTACCGCAAAATGGGACTCCACGGGATACTGTTCATCTCCACCGTCGACCTCCTCCAGCCTCCACGGGCTACCGTCGACCTCCTCCAGCCTCCACGGGCTCCTGTTCGTCCAGCCTCCACCGCGCGCTACTCCACCGGCTACTGTTCAACCACCCCTCCACGGCCACCCCTCCACCGTCTACTGTTCATCCAGCCCTCCACACCACGGGGTCCTGTTCAACCACCCCTCCACGGCCACCCCTCCACCGTCTACTATTCATCCAGCCCTCCACACCACGGGGTCCTGTTCATCCATAGGCAACGCCACCGCTCACTGCTCATCCAACCCCCCCCCCCCCCCCCCCGCAACGCTCACTGTTCATCCAATCGATCGGCTTCAGTTAGCAGCAGTAGCGAAGGAATCGCTCCATCGGGTTAGTTAATAGCCATCAATCGATCGCTGGGGTTCAGTAACGCGTAGCCTGCAGTGCAATCACTCGGGTTTAGTTAGAGCCCGACGCCTCGCTCGGGTTCAGTTAGAGCCAACGCCTCGCACACACACGCGTACGTACGAGAGAAACGCGCATCGCTCGGCCCCCGACCTCCCACCGTAACCGGCAACTCCCTGAAATTTTCCTCCCCCTCGCTTCTACCATGGTTTTTTTCGTCATGGACGGCCCAAAGAATGTCATGCAGCTGCGTCTGCGGCCCGCCTAGGACGAAAAGCCCATTTTCTGTCATGATTTTTTGTCATAGAAGTAGGAGCCCACCACATCTATGATGATACCGGGTTTTGTCACAATTATCGTCATAGAAGTGTCATATGTATGATAGATAAAAAATTCATTCGGCCCAAAATGTCATGGATGTGTCTTTTTTTTGTAGTGTTATCAAGATCCCAGCAACTGTATAGTTGCATGATCATGACGTGATATGCCACGTGAGACATGACCACGCCCGCACAAGCAACCACCGATCCACGGCACGAGTCGCTTGCCGCAACACGATGTAGACTTTGAGGAGGGAGTGTAAGCAACCCGGTGATATAACCCTCGATCTATTGCAATATCTCATGAATCTGGTGGTAATTAGGATTACAATCACTGGATACACGAATTGGGGAAGGAAGGGAAAGGGAAAGAGAGCCGCTGTCGGTTCCGCCGTGATCCACTGGATACCTAGCACTTGAGGGTGAGGCTGCGTTAAGTAGCTGCTGTGGTGTCACACCCACTCCGGCCCGCTCACCTTGTTGTTGGGCCGCTTCTGCCTGATGGACCGAGTTTGTGGCGAGGCCCGCTCCTTGTCTGGTGTTGATGCTGAGCTGACAGTGGCCTTGACACCCCTCCTTCTTGCGATGAGGCTTGCCCCCAAGCCTCTGCAGTAGGGAAACGAGCTTGGAGTTCTTCTTTGTCTTCCCAAGTGTCACTGAGTGATGCAGGATCGGACCACTGAACGAGGATCTTCTCAACCATGGTACCATGTTTGCCACACCAGTGCGAAGCCAGAACCTAGACTGGAATTGCAGGTACATCAGTTGTGGTAGGGAGCTGTTGTTGAATTGGCATACCTGGCAGAAGAGCATTCCTTAGCAGTGATACATGGAAAATTGGGAGAGCTGTTGCGTTCGCTGGTTGTTCCAATTTGTAGGCCACCGGATTAATCTTAGTGATGATGGCGTATGGCCCGTAGTAGCAGAAGAAGAGCTTGTGGTTGGCACGTTTGGCCACCGATGTTTGCACGTACGGCTGTAGCTTCAAGTAAACCTTGTCGTCGACCTCAAACACACGCTCTAAGCGTTTCTTGTCTGCCTATTGTTTCATGCGCCGGCGAGCTCGCTGAATATGCTGATGTAGCAAGTCCTGAATCGTGGCATGCTCATCCAGCCAGGTCTGGAGAGCGGGAACTGAGCAAGAAGAGGTGGCCGTGATGCACCAATGGTGAGGCTCATGATCAAACATAGCCATGAATGGAGTCATGCCAATGGTTGAATGTGGTGCTGCATTGTACCAGAATTGTGCAAGAGGAATCCAGTGGCTCCAACGCTTCGGGAAAGAATGTGTAAAGCAACAAAGAAATGTTTCGAGGCATTGATTTACATGCTCCGATTGCCCATCGGTTTGTGGGTTGTTGGCAGTGCTCATGCGGAGATCACTACCAGCATGGCGGAAAAGCACTTGCCAAAAATGGGTAGTGAAAGCGGGATCACGGTCAGAAACAATGGACTGCGGAAAGTCGTGGCCGGGGTAAATGCGTTGCATGTACAGAAGAGCGACACGAGAAGCAGTGTAAGGATGGGCAAGTGGCAGGAAGTGTGCGAATTTTGTCATCTTGTCGACCAAGACCCAGATGCAGTTGTACTGACCTGATTGTGGGAGGCCATCAATGAAGTACATTGTGATCATATCCCATGACGCATTAGGGATTGGGAGTGGTTGAAGAAGCTCGGGCAAGCCACTTGTTATGCTTTAGCTTGCTGACAAATTTGGCAGCACCGAACATATTGAAGGATATGAGTTCTCATTTTTGGCCATGTGAACAGGCGCCTGATACGCTTGTAGGTGACCGGAAACCCCGAGTGCCCTCCCACTGGGCTGTCATGGAAGGCAGAGATGATTTGCTGCTGAAGCGTAGTGCTGCCCCCAAGCCAAATGCGATTTCTGAAATGCAAGAGTCCTTACGACATGCTGAAACGCCCTTTCGGATCCGTCCGGACTGCCAATTGTTCCAGGAGGCGCTGTGCTTGAGGGTTGGAATTGTAGCTCACTACGATGTCTTTGAGCCATGCCGGTTGGCAGGTTGAGATCGCCATGGCATGCTCTGGATGGTGTAAGCGAGATAGTGCGTCTGCTGCTCCATTCTCCACACCCTTGTTATACATAATCTTGTATTCCAACCCAAGTAACTTGGTGAAGTCTTGATGCTGCCAAGGAGTAGTGAGCCTCTGCTCCTGTAAGTAAACCAAGATGCGTTGATCCGTCTTGATGATGAACTCTGCAGACTGCAAGTACGGTCACCATTGGTCAATGGCAGCGATCACCTCTAAGTACTCTTTATCGTAAGTGGACAGGCCTTGATACCTAGGGCAGAGTGCTTTGCTCATAAAAGCGATGGGGTGACCTTCTTGCTGTAGAATTGCCCCAATCCCTGTCTCACATGCATTAGTTTCCATTGTGAACTGTTTCTGAAAATCTTGTAGGGAAAGCACCGGACCTTGTTTGACTATCTGAAAGCTTCGTTCAGTATTGTCGGTCCATACGAATGGTGCTCCCTTCTTGAGGAGGTTGAAGAGTGGTCGAGCTAGGATCCCAAATTGTCGGACGAAATGCCCATAGTATCCTGCTAGCCCCAAGAACTGCCTGACTTTAGGTGTTTGCCATGCAGCTACTGCCTCAACCTTAGTGGGATCTGTTGCCACACCTTCAGCGCTGATAACATGCCCCAAGTAAGTTATCTGTTGTTGCCCAAAGCTGCACTTGCTTCGTTTCACTTTCCATTGATCACGTGGAAGAAGTTCAAAGACTTGTCTGAGGTGTGCTGCATGCTCTTGTGGTGTCTTGCTGAACACTAGTATGTCATCGAAGAAGGACAGAACACACTCGCGCATCAAGGGGTGAAGTGTGCCGGTGATAGCACCGTTGAAAGTCGCGGGTCCACCAGCCAGGCCATACGATAGCACCTTGAATTCAAAATGTACCGAGTGGGTTTGGAAGGCAGTCTTGAATTCTTCCCCTTCAGCCAGTCAGATTTGATGGTATCCTGCCCTTAAGTCAAGCTTGGAGAACCACTTAGCTCCATGCAGTTCATCTAGTAGCTCTTCGGTTACATGCATAGGATACTTGCCCACTATGGTCATAGCACTGAGCTGCCAGTAATATATGCATAGCCGCCACGTGCCATCCTTTTTCTTGACTAGGATCACAGGTGAAGAGAAGGGACTGTGGCTGCGTTGAATAACACCTGACCTTAACATCTCTTGTACTTGCTTTTCAATCTCGTCTTTACGTTCAGGCTTGTGTCTATATGGCCTCAAGTTCACCGGCTATGCTCCAGCCATCAGCGGTATCCTGTGATCACAATCTCGGCGCGGGGGCAGACCTGTTGGCTCACCAAACACATCCTCAAACTGATCAATGACCTTCTGAATGTTGTCCGGTGTTGGTGTGTACACTTCGTCTCCTTTAGTGACTTGATATAGCTGAACAACTTGCGTCAGAGAGCCCTTTTTTTGCAAGGATTGCAGCTGCAAAGCGTTGATCTCAGGGCAGGCGCCAAATCTCTCTTGATGGCCTTGCAACTGCGCTGGTCCACGCGGAGTAGTGATCAGGAACTGTTTGCCCCGCCAGTCTACACTCATCGGGCTGTGTTCCTCAGGCCAGTCCATACTGAGAATGGCGTCATATGCGCCCAATGGCAACACCTTCATGTCAATGATGAATTCGTGTGTTTGGGACACCCAACTGCAGCGTGGTATGTGGGAGAGGCAGCATAGTTCTCCTCCATCTGCAACCTTGACGCGGCAGGGTCGGCAAAGAGGTAACACGCCTGTCAGCACAGACGCGAGACGCGCGTCGATGAAAGATGTAGAACTTCCGGAGTCCACCAACAGCAGCACCTCGTGGCCTTGCATCCATGCATGAAGACGAATTGCTTTCGGAGACGTGCCGCCGGTGAGAGCGTGGCGCGAGATCGCCATCGCCGTTTCTGCCAGCACGTCGTCGAGCGATGGCCTTGGGGAGTCACCGTCGGAGTCGAGGCCGAACAGCTCGAGGAGTTCCTCAAGGACGTGGAGTTGGACACTGGTAGGGTAGTTGTGGTCCTGCCCCCAGCGCTCCCCGCACTTGAAACAGAGGCCCTTTGCACGGCGATATTCTCGCAGTGCCTTGAGCTTGGTGCTATCGGCACGGCTGGCTTCCACCGCACGCAGATCCGTCGTTGTTGGCGTCGGCGGCGGTCGTCCTTAGGGTGGCGGCGGTGGAAGTGCCATGGGCACGCCCATACCGCTGCAGTGGTTCCAATCCGGGGTGATGGCACACGCTGCGCTGGTACGTGCGCGCTCTCGCGAGGCGCCATCCGCCACCTCCTCCTGGAGTAACGCCAGGGCGCATGCGGTGTCGAGATCGGGTGGCCGCTGCACCAGTACCACCACGCGGATGTCGGGCCGGAGTCCCTCGACAAAACGGGTAAGGTAATAGTAAGGATGAATGGATTCAGAATATGCAGACAGATGACTGATAATCAGCTCAAATTGCTCAATGTATTCAGCTACAGTTGTTTTCTGTGACAGAGAGTAAAACTGGCGGATTAGGAGCTGGTGACGGTTGCGACCAAATCTCGTACACAAAAGTGATGAGAATGACTCCCAATCAAACTCAGTTAACTTCCTCTGCACCGATTGCAACCACACCGATGCAGAGCCAGAGAAATTCAGTGAGGCCATCGGGACCCAAAATTTCTCATGGATGTCAAACATCTGAAAATACTGCTCGCATAGTGTCTTCCACAACCGCGGGTTCTCGCCCGTGAATTAGGGAAACCCGATCGATGGGTGAGCCTGACCAATCCCCGCGAGGATCTGACTGGCATGCACGTATGGAGATGCGATGGTAGATGAGGCGGGGAATTGTGGCTGGCCATTGGCCGAGGTGGCCACCGACGCGAATGCCGGTGCCAGACCCCGTGGTAGGAGGTCGATGCCGTGGTCGATCGACCCGAGGGCGTCGCCCTCCGCGCGCTTGTTGGTGCCGACGTGGTCACGCAGTGGCGCTGGTGGTGGTGGCGCTGGTGCCTCCACTGGTCGATCCTCCGTGGTGGTCGCGGGGCACACTTGGAGTTCGGCGACTGCCGCTGAGAGCTGATCCATGTGCCGCTCCAGATCGAGGTGCCACTGGCCCATATCGTCCAGCTTGGTGGTGTGGGAGCGGATGTCGGAGTGGATCGCGTCGAGGGAGTTGGTGAGCTTGTCGAAGTAGTCTTTGAAGGATGGATCCATGGCGCTGAGTCGATCCTTGATCGATTTCTGCAGCCTTGTCTCAATCAGATGCGCCAGGGTGTGGATCTATGGCTCTGAATACCAGATGTAAGCAACCCAGTGATATAACTCTCGATCTATTGCAATATCTCATGGCAATTAGGATTACAATCACTGGATACACAAATTGGGGGAGGAAGGGAAAGGGAAAGAGAGCCGCCGCCGGTTCCGCCGTGATCCACTGGATACCTAGCGCTTGCGGGTGAGGCTGCGTTAAGTAGCTGGTGTGGTGTCACACCCACTGCGGGCCGTTGACCTTGTTGGGACTCTTCTGCCTGATGGGCTGAGTTGGTGGCGAGGCCCGCTCCTTGTCTGGTGCTGATGCTGAGCTGACAGTGGCCTTGACAGGGAGAAAGATCACGACCGCCAAAATCCTGAGTTCGGGATGCTCTTGCAACCCCGCGTCGTCCTAACAAGTGGCAGCCAATGACTTATCCACATCGGATGATGTCACCACAGGCCGCCACTACCTTCGATGTCCTCGTATATGGCAGCAGATAGCACTACGATCGAGGGCATGGCTGCCGTCATGCGTTGCCATTAACGATCCGAAGGTCCAAGCCTCTCCAGTGACTACCATCTAGCAATGTTGCATCCAACGGTGCAGCGCCAACTAGGCAGCAGGCATACGAGATCGCGTGCAGCGGCCGCGACATCTACTGCATGGCCTCAAATCCTTGCCGGTGGTCTGGGCGATGACCGCTGGATGCCACCACTTGATCCCACGGGAGCGCCGGTCCTGGCTCAATGAGCGGGCCCTCCAACTTTGGGGGCATGGCGATGCTGGCTCGTTTTCCTCCGTCGCTTGGCTCCCGCTGCATATGAGAGGTGCGCTGGTGCGCCCGCTGCACTATGTCCGCATTCAATTCCTCAATCCATCTCTACATCGCTTTTATGCGCCAACTAACCGCCACGGGAGCGGAGCCCCGCCGCCGCCGGTCGCCCGGGCAAACCTGGCGGCGGCAAGGGAAGGACGCGTTAGGAAGGTGTCGCCTGGAAAAGTGGATCGGCAGGTCCAACAATCCCAAATCTTGCTGCAAAACATTTTTAAAGAAGAATTAATCTTTTCTCTAAAAAAAGAAGAATTAATCGAGTAAACGTACGAATGGGAATGGTTTGTCAGTCGTGATCCACAGCTTCTTCCTTTTGCTGAAGTGAGGGGTGTGGACCGCGCACGCCCGCCGCGCTTGTCATGTCGTCACGCGATCAACCTAGAGAAAGGAAGTCCGACAAGGTTCGCCGTCAGCAAATTTGACAAATTTGACCTATAGACGAAATTAAATCACAGAATGAACTGTCCGTGAAACTATTTCACGCGGCTGACCCGTGGCGCCTAGCTCTCAGGCGTTGCACTAGTGCAATGCCTAGGAGCTAGGCGCTACACTGTATAGTGTGGCGCCTAGCTCTCAGGCGCTGCACACAACTTAGTAATTTTCTGATCACACGTGTGCGACGCTGGCCGTGTAGCGCCTATCTCTGAGGCGTTGCACAGTGTAGTGTGGCGCCTTCGTGCCGGGCGTCACACAAAAAGGTCAGCCGCGTGAAATAGTTTCACGGATAGTTCATTCTATGATTTGATTTCGTCTATAGGTCAAATTTGTCAAATTTGCCTTCGCCGTCAGAGCGCACTCCCGCAGCAAACCATTGACCACCCCGCCGGACCGCACCTACGCTGCGTGCGAGGGAGGGGACTAGCCTATAGCGTAGTGTAACCAACCTAGCAGTAGCTACCTAGATGGCGCCTCGCTCAGCCAAACGGATCGATCGGTCACGCGGAGAGGCAAGCTTTTTTCTTGTTTGATTGATTGATGAGTTGGATTTTCTTTGGCAGACCGGGTGTTCAAATCGATCTCCCCGGTCTCGCTCCGGCTGCACCCAGCCATGCATGGATCCCGTCAAACAGGTCGGCTGAGGCCTGACTTGCACCAGTCAATCAACCCTCAAAACCAAGATGAACTAGCAAAGCCTTCTTCTAGTCCTATATCTTCAGGTTCTTTGCATGGTGTAATCCTCTTTCTTTCTCATTTACTTGTAAACCACATAATCATCATATGAAATAAGAAAAGATGGGTTTGTAGTTGAATCTGCATGTGCACGATAATAAAAATGTAATGACACTACTCCCGTCGATACAATTGTACTAAATCGGCAACAATTAAAATGAATTAGAGGCGTCAGCATGTTTTTGCAATACAAAATTTATATTTTGCTAGCTAATTGTCTATGCGTTGTAACGGTGCACACATATATTTTAGTGGTTCACATCAGTTATGTCTCTCACACCCCAATCCAATCTTACCATCTATGCCAACGGCGCATCAAGTCAGGGTTCCCCTGTTGCTGTCATCCACATATACTTTGGATTTTAAACACATAACTTTGCAGTTGCGTATATGTGAAGATTCCAACAAGAAAAATAACCATACTTAGTAGGTCGTCGATATACATCTAGCTTCTGCACAGCAGTACAACGAAAGGAAAAAACTGAAGACATAGGAACAAATCTTGGTCTAGCAAAAGCAGAAATGGAGAAAACATGAGCTCACGAGTGGACCTAAAGATATGGTAGAATTCATATTAAAAGAAGTGCCTCTTGAACTACTCATGATGAATAAAAGTATTAAACAAATTGGTAGTTAAATGCTCCAAAACCAATTTTATCAAGTAGTATATTTATCAATGATTGAGATTTGTTGCAAACAACTTTGGCATATCTTCCCTTTCAAATGTTACGGAATACGAGCAAACGGTGATAGAAGTGAGTACTTTGGGCCGGTAGAGAGGCCAAGGATGGCAAACGACCAGCAAACTTTGACCTTTGTAAGCTCTATCGATATATTTGGTTAAAAGTTTTGCAGTCCAATACATTCGGTTACATCATTCAAAGTCTCAATGAAATAGCCGTAGTGGAAGCGGATATGAAGTCACGGACTCTGGAACTCCCCCAAATGAGGCACTCCCCCAATTGGGTCATCCCTATTGCAGGTGATCAATGGTCCACCCTATTTTACACTATTATCCAAGTGATAAAACATGTCCTTGATGCTGCCCAAGTATCGGAAATTATAGAGTTTACCATTGTTACCGGGGCCTCCAAAAATTTAAGCTAGTAGGCAGGGGACACTCCACAATTTGGCCATCCTCGGTCCATGATTTATCTTATGCTATTAGCCAAGGAATTAAACTTGTACATCGGCGGTGCCCAAGCATCCCAAATTATTAGTCATCCCCCCCCCCCCCCCCCCCCACCACCCACCCACACACACAAACATAGAATGACATCCACATTTTATTTTTTTTCTATGGTGACATTGCTTATATCACCCCGTCAATTACTTCTACAACATGAACGAATCTAGACACCATACATGGTTACCTATTACTTAGCACCAATTTAACACAACATCTAAGCTATAAAATTTGTACTTCAGCCGCTCAAGTTTCTCAAATCATTGAACTTGTCATCTTCCCATGAATTGAAGTTGATAGACAGAGGAGAATAATAGTAGAGTGAACGAGTTGTGATTGGCTTGTCGATCAGATCGTTGAGTGTGCCGTGATCCACATGTTCTTCTACTAGAGTAATGTAGCCCATATCACTTAGTCCATTACTTGTATGACATGAACTAGTCCAAGTATGGTACGAATTTAGCTTCTACTTAAGACCACTTCAACGTATATATGCATGGTGATGAAAGCAAGGACCTTTAATGGGCAGGAAAGGCGAGGTATGGTCGCTAGCATGTTCTTGATATAGTAACAATGGAAGTCATATTTTTTTGGCTATGCGAGAAGGTCTCGTCTTTACAAATTGGAGAGGATTCCACTCGATTGATGCTGAATAGGATTCTCTGGAAGGGAAGTCGCAATGACGGGATCCAGCGGGCGACCGCCTTTGCAAAGTGTACCGATTTGGCTACAATAATCGGAGAGGTTAAGTTCTTGCACTGTCATTGTGAAGCTAAGTGGATCATAAGCTAGCTAGTCTTTCTTTTCAAAATAAAAATTCGTGTAGCTGATTGAATGAACCTCCAGATTGCCTAGTGTTGATAAGATCATGGACGATGTGATTGGTGTTTAAATTAATAGTGGCCGCCGCCAACGGATATTCTATTTTGAATCGCGGCCAACCTATCCCAAATCATAGAGTTGGTCGTCATCCTAAGAATTGAAGTGAAGCTCGTACATAGGCCGAGTGAAAGAAGAGTAGATGGAACTGTCATAACCTATCAGTCAGCATTTTTTTGAGCGATCATGGCTTCCATGGCTGAAAACTTCGGCATACTAGTTGCCCTGCCCATGAGAAGCGATTAACCAACATCATGCGTAACCGGCTCAGTCTCCCGGAGGTGTTCTTGAGGTAGCATGTGTTGATAGGGGTAAATGTATGTGCATATGTATGAGCATGTGCGTTTATGTTGTGTTCGAAAGAACATCACGCATCACCCACGGAAGAGCTAGTGGGCTGGAGATAAGTTCGCAACTTTTTTTGCTAGTTATAACAAATTAAAAATAGCTACTTGCGTGGGAGTTGAGAAGTTAAATCGTTCAAACGTGGCAGGGCCATATCAAATTATTTAGTGTGATGACGATGCGAGTATACTACAGAAATAGTAAGGCAGGTCGAGCCAGGGGAGGCGGTCAAGGGCCATGGTAATGGTTTTCTCCCCAGATAGCACTTCCTAAGGGCATGTACAATGGTTGATAAGATAGTCTTATCTTAGTCTTGCATGTAAATTAGAGATGACAAAAAAACATGTCTACAATGGGTCATTTCTTAGCCTTATCTTCAATAATTAGCTCTTCCTATTTTTCTCGAATATGCACGAGTGTGCATATCATATATTAAAGAAGAAAGGCAAAGCATGCCTCCACAGTTACATTACAAGCCTGTACGGCCTTACAACCCGTACCCACTCCACTCAAACGTCCACAAGCCTACTCCTCCCTACACATCCACCAGTGTAACCCACCCAGAAACCCCTCTAGCTTCCCTTTGAACAGACCCGCAGATGCCCATACATCACACTCAGATTTTACCTTGTCCATGAGCCTCTCCACCGACGGTGACGCACCGACAAAAACAATTGCATTCCGGTGCTTCCAAAGCTCCCATAGGACCAGCAACAGGATAGTATGCATGTCCTTGGTGCGGAGGTAGTTGTCTCCTCTCTTGGCACACAGCCACTCCCCTAACTCATCCTCTTGGTTTCACTACAAGAATCTTGTTAATCCATGACGGATACATTCCGTCATGGAACAGTGCAAAACCGTCAAGGAGGGTGGTCCGTGACGGACTTAGAATCCGTCATGTATATCGCGTCATAATTTGACAACTGTACCATCATGACAGATCCTGGCCGTCACCGATCAGTCCCTAGGCCCGCCCAAGCCCGGTCCTCTATGACAAACTAGTCCGTCATGGATTGAGATGACGTTCTACAAAAATGGGCCTGATGTGGCATCTAAATGGCACAAGCGTGGATGTGACGTGGCATCCGCATTTTTTATTATGGTTGTTTAGACTATTTATTTTAGTCCCTTCATGATTTCCATCCAACCAATTACAGCACGACCCATTACAAATAATCAAAAAAGCTTTCACAACACAATTAATTTCCATTGACATGCCCATGATTTGAAGCATTTCACAAATTTCTATTCAATTATTTCACAGAGTAAAGCCCTTTTAAAACGTGGCCAATAGTAATACATCCAACATCAGTTTAGATGCCCTTAATAATTACAACAGATTACATCAACAAATATACAAGATTGTACAGGCCCTCTTAATCATCAAGTTCAGCTCTACGCCTCAAACTTCATTTCTCACTCTGACCACCAAGTAAACCTGTAACAAACAATATGCTTCTGTTACAAATGGTAAGTTGATTACAACAACAGTAATAGTAGTTATTATCATCTGAACCATCATTTTTATTTCACATGATTTGAACCTCACTCGTGAGGCATATATACTTAAGAGTTAAGCGAGGATTGCTTGTCTTTCAGTAATCAACAATACTGTTTCATTGCAGCAACACAACATCGACGAATAATCACGAGTAACCTAGTGCCAAATAGTTCAATTCATTCTGATGGGCATAGGAGCTTACCCATGCCACAAAGGGCTGAGGAGCTCCACCTTGTGGTGCAACTGTACGTACCTTTGAAAAATTATCATCTCAAAGATTAGAGGGGCGTTGACAAATAATAAAGGGATAGGGGAACGAGATAAGTTATTGTTTCTGGAAAACTACTTGCAAGAAAAATGTACTTCTTTTTACCATAGTGCACACCTTTTTTTTACAAAAATAGACCTAATAGGTATACTATAGTATCAAGAACAGCCAAGTGGGCTCTTTTTTTTACAAAAATGTATTTTACAATGAATCTAATAAAACTAATTCTGTGGTGTAGATGTTGATATAGCTTCTTACAAACTTGGTCAAATTCAATTATTTCAGAATTGAGGAAGCAGATTATAAATAATACCTATTAATGGTAGAGAAAACAAGAATAAATGAAATGTTCAAGGTGCAGACACTTTCAAAGTTACACTGCAGTTAATATGATTTAATAAAATAGAACCACTAACTCTCGATTTTGATAACAGATCCTGCATTAAACAAATGCAACTTTTTATTATATTTAGAATTGGTAGAGGAAATCAATCAAACCTATAACTTATATAATAGGCTATGGCAATCTAATCTCTACGAATACTGCAAGGAATAACAACCAAGCTGGAAGTAATGATGAATAGAAGAGATATACAACCAACGATGGTTCACAAAACATTTCAGGGAAGTATATCTAAACTATTATAAAGTAGTGATGACTGACTACGTACTGTAGTGTGAGCATGAAGTAGTGACTGCCGTTGTTGATGAAGGTCCTAAAGAATTGGCACGGCAAGTTCTTCTGTCTCCAGTATAATTCTTCAGCTATCTTTAATTCTGCCAGTGAACTGATTCAGTCGTTTAGTAATCGTCAACCTTTTTCACTGGTCAAGTGGAGACATGAGCCACTTAAGAAATCAGAACAAACATAATAATAATAATGCATTAATATATACACTTTACATACCCTGTAAAAAATATACACTTTACATCAATAGAGAAATATGCCAGAGAAGGAACACTGATTCCACAATACAGAAAGATAAAAAGGCTACTGTAGAATGTAAAGCAACATCCAGTAATTCATAAAGTTGATAACTCATTTTTCATGATATATCAAGAAGCCTTCTGGAAGTGATTGAACCGATACTACACTCCCTTTTATTAGGCAGTAAGAAGAGGTTCAATTCTCATCTCTTTTGGTTCTGGAAAGATACAACAATGCACATCACATACAGTTTTGCACATTCCCTTTTATTAGGCTGTAAGAAGAGGTTCAATTCTCATCTCTTTTGGTTCTGGAAGATAAAAATGCACAATAAATACAATTTTGCACTCCGCAATGACTTCCACAGAATACAGATTAAAAAGTACAGTCAACTAAAACTACAGCTACCTGATTGCAACAGTCATTTTAATCGAATCAGAAAAGTATCAAACAGTTGACTAACAATGAGCCTAATTTGCTACAAGACTATAAATTCTATAACAGAGGGATTAATGTTTGGAAATATTAAATCATCGATTCTTGAGAGGAAAGATACAAAATCAAGCAGAGGGAGGCAGAGGCCGCAGTGCTAACCAGAGAGCTTTGTAAGCAATGCAGCAGTCTTAGTGCAGGTCAGACACAGTCCTCCCGTGAGGCCGTGACAGAGGAGGTTGCCACAGGATGCACCGCTGCCCCGGACGTGGAATAGGGGGTCGGGGTCGCCGCCGTCCAGCCCAACGCACACGAGCGCACCGAGCTAGGGGCGCCATCCAGGAGGCGAAGAGGGCGCGAACGGGTGCGATGCACGACAGAGTGGTGCTGCTGGAGATGCGCCGGCGATGGAGGCGACGCCGCAGCCGAAACCCTAGACATGGGCTAGGGGTTGAGTGCGAGCGCAGGTGGCTCGGAGCGGCGGATCCAGCCGGCCTAGAGGGCGGAGGGGTCGGAGACGAGCTCGTGAGCGTGCGGCACGGTGGCGGACATCGCCAGAATCGACGGACGTTGGTGGCGGCGCCACGATTCACAAGAGAGAGAGAGGTGGCTCACGCGAGAGATGGATTGGTGGGGTTGCGACGGATCTAGCAGCTGCTGGAGCAGCAAGGTGAGAGGAGGGGGAGGGCCGGCGACGGGCAGTGGGAGGAGGGAGGCGAAGTGGTGGTGGGTGGCGGCGGTGTGAGCGAGCAGATGGGGAATCGGGAGGGGGGCTGCGAACAAGGGAGGCACAGAGAGAGGAGGAGGCCGAGAGGAGCCACTTAGGGTTGGGTTTTTATACGGGATTCGTTAGGCGGGCTTTGGCGGGCATTAGCGGGCTTGTGAGGTGGTACCAGGCCACTCATGACAGTTTTCAAAAACGTCATGCGAAATCTGTCATGGATCAACAGATTTCTTGTAGTGTTTGGCTCCCATCCAAGCTTACCCAGAGCCTCTCCAACCGCTGCCCACACTGATCTGGCGAAGACGCATGTGAGCAGCACATGGTTTAACGTTTCCGGCTCCTGATCGCACAATGGGCAAGCAGATTGGTGCGGCAGCCCTCTTCGCGCCAGTCTATCTGAGGTCCAACACCTGTTCTTCAGGGCCAACCAAGCAAAGAAACGACATTGCGATGGTGCCCGGCATTTCCAGGTCAGCTTCGCCGTGGGAACCACTTCCCGACCCCAAAACCTGCCTGCATACACTGAGCGCACCGAGAACTTCCCACTCGCATCCCAGGACCATGAGAACTCATCTTACTCTCCAGGCATTGGTTCCCACGCCACGACCGTCGGCCAAAGCTGGAAAAACTGTTGCAACGTCGCGGCATCTAACTCTGGGCCGATGTCCAGCGCCCACTGCCCATTGGCCGCCACCTGCCCAACTGTGCGATCCTGACGAACTCTCTTCGGAATCCTGCTGTACAAGTCTGGCGCCACTTCCTTTAACTTCAAACCATCTAGCCACCTATCTTCCTAGAATAGGGTGGATTCTCCATTCCTGGCGTTGACCCTCAAAGCAGCTTGACAAACTTGCATGGACTCGGCTGGTACCTGTATGTTGAACTCACTCCACGGCCTGCTCCTATCTGCACGAGATAGCCATGGCCATCGCGCCTGCATCGCCAGATTCATCCAACGCAAGTTGGGTATGCCAAGCCCACCCGCCCACTTGGGTGCACACACTGTCTCCCAAGCGACGGCACAATTGCCACCATTGGCCTTCTCCTTGTTGCACCATAAGAACCCTCTGCACACTTTGTTCATTGCCGCGGTCGTTTTCATTGGGAGCTCCAGAGCCATCATCGCATGTATCGGCATGGCACACAACACTGACAAGACAAGTGTCAGTCTTCCACTCTTTGGCATAAGTGCGCCCTTCCACTTAGGCAAGCGGCTCGCCATGCTGTCCACCAGGTACTGTAGCTGCGCAGCAGACTGTTTCCATAGAGCAAGAGGCAAACCAAGGTACTTGATCGGGAAGGACCCAATAGGGCATCCCAGCTCATCCGCGGCCAAAGCAATCTCCTCCTCCGTGCACCTAATCGGCACGGCCGTAGATTTCATCATGTTAATGCGTAACCCAGAGGCCGCTCCAAACAAGGCCAAAATAGCCCTACAAGCTTCCAATCCACCAGCCTCGGCCTGACGAACAAGACCACATCATCCGCATAAATCGATAGTCTTTGCTTCATACCTCTCGAAGCCAAAGGTTCCAGCACTCTTCGGTCCACGGCTACCTCAAACATCCTCTATAGCGACTCCATGGTGAGAATGAACAACATAGGTGATAGGGAATCACCTTCTCTCATCCCCTTGCAGTTGAATATATTTTCCCCGGGTTCTCCACTCACCATCACTTTGGTAGTTGATGTGGCTAAGATTCCACAAATCCACGCTCTCCACTTTGGGCCAAATCCAAGATGTTGCATCACTTCTAGCAGGAAAGGCCATTGCACTGAGTCAAATGCCTTGGAGATATCCAACTTGAGCAAAACCGCGGAACTCCGCAAGGCATGCAGCCGTCGTGCCATACATTGCACGAGCATGAAGTTATCATGCAAAGACCTCCCCTTCACGAACGCTCTTTGATGAATCCCCACCAGGTTTGGAAGCTCCACCGCAAGCCTAGTCGATAGAACCTTCTCAAAAAATTTGATAACTCCATGCACTAGATTTATCGGCCTGAAATCTCCCACCTCCAACGCACCTTCCTTCTTCGGCAGAAGAGACACAAGAGATTTATTGATAGCCACCATTCCCCTCATATCTTCACGGTACATGCAGTCCATGGCTTTCATGAAATCCGCCTTGATAATGTGCCAGCACACGGCATAGAACCTCCCAGTAAAGTCATCCGGTCCTGGTGCTTTATCCATGGGCATGGCCTTGACCACGCACTCCACCTCTTCTAATGTGAACGGCTCCTCTAAGTGCAACAAGTCCCGGCGAGGAAGATCCAGCTCATCCAGCGTAAGAGTGTGCTCCCGCTATTCACAACTTCCAAAAGCCTGCCCATAGTATGCATCCACTACAGAGGCAACCTCCTCCTGGCCCGTATACAACCTACCATTGTATCTAACCGAGCGCATCACATTTTTCCTTTGCCTATGACTAGCCTGCTGATGAAACAATCTTGTGTTTCCATCCCCTTCCTTTAGATGCAACAATCTCGACCGTTGTCTTGCAATTGACCGCTCCAACGCACATAGGCCCAGAAGTTTTTGTTTCAACGTCCTCCTTAGCTCCCTTTCCATGGCCGAGAGAGCCCTAGAGTCCATTGCCACATACAGCCTCAAGATCACCTCCATGGCAATGGCAATCTGCAACTTGACATTGCCAATCCAACGGTCACTCCAACTTTGTAATGCTTTTGTCATGGCCCTCAGTTTTTTGTGCAGCGTGACATAATCATTGGACGCCGCCGGTGTTGAGTCCCAAGCCCTCTGCACAGTCTCCATAAAACTTGGCGCCTTTACCCAAAATGCTTCAAACTTGAAGCGCTTATGCAACCCAATCTCCACATTCATATCTAACATCAGTGGGCAATGATCCGAGATCGCCGTCCCAAGAGCAGATAAGAAACAAGCCGGAAACGCGGCATCCCAATCATTAGAGACAAAGACGTGATCAATCTTCTCCATGGTTGCATTCTACCTCTCATTTGACCATGTGTACCGTCGCCCATTTAGGTACAACTCCTTCATCTCCAGCCTATTTAGCCTTGACCGAAATCTTGCCAACATCCTTCTATTAATGAGGTCATTGCTCTTATCCTCCTGCTTCGCAATTAAGTTGAAGTCCCTCGCTATCAGCCATGGCCCTGCATGCAATTCCCTGATGTCCGCGAGCACTTGCAAAAACTCCACTTTGGCCCCATCATCTTGAGGACCATACACACATGTCATCCACCACTCGGCAGCACCCGGTGACTTCACTAATGCCGTGAGCGAGTTATTTTGGTAGTGCGGATTGGATACCCTGATTACGGCCTCGTCCCAGGCCAGAAGAATTCCACCCCGCGTTCCCACCGCCGGAACATAAAAGAAGTTGCAAAATTTATTCCCAAGACATTGTTGTACAACTGGAACAGTTATCTCCTGCAGCTTGGTCTCCTGAAGGCATACGATGCCAGGATTTGCCGCAAGAACTACTTGATGCACGGCATTCCTACGTGTGGGGGCATTCAGTCCTCTCACGTTCCACACGAGCACTTTCATGGGCAGTGCACACATTGCACATCCTACGCAACCACCCGAACCCTCCACCTAGGCCGCCATGGCCTCCACACGAGATGCATCAAGAGCAGGCGCCGCCGGTGACTCCCATCCAAATAGAGCCAGCACAGCCGCAATATGCACATCCGACAACGGGCGAGAGAACAGCTCCACGTACAGCCCCTCATTGACCAAGCAGAGCCTTCGAATGAGCACTTGTTGCGGTTTAGTTGCTCCATGCCTTGCAATCCTTGCGCTCCTCCTAGGGGTGATATCCAGCTGCCTCTTCTTCCTAGGCTTCCGTGCATGCACCTCCAACGTACGCGACTCTGGCCTGGTCAAAATGGGAGCCAAGGACTTGCACATACTCTCACACATGCGCACCACCTCTCCATGCCCATCCCTCGCCTGACTAACTGCCACGGGCGTGCATAGCTGTACGTCTCCTGCATGTGGCTCGTTGCTCCCAGACAGACTGACCTCAAACGTCTCCCAACCATGCACCTGACCCACGTGCAAATCCTCCCTGGTTGGCAAGTCCGTCTCCACCCTTGAAGAACTACCCTCCGGCGCAGCACAATCCTCCACCGCCAAAAGCCTCTCCCCCGCTACATGCATGAAAACAGTCCCATCCATGCACGGTTGGCAATCCCCATTGAGGGAGTCCTGGATTAGGGGGTGTCCGGATGGCCGGACTATGACCTTTGGCCGGACTCTCGGACTATGAAGATACAAGATTGAATACTTCGTCCCGTGTCCGGATAGGGACTTTCCTTGGCGTGGAAGGCAAGCTTGGCGATACGATATGAAGATCTCCTCCCATTGTAACCGACTCTGTGTAACCCTAGCCCTCTCCGGTGTCTATATAAACCGAAGAGAGTTTTAGTCCGTAGGACGAACAACAATCATACCATAGGCTAGCTTCTAGGGTTTAGCCTCTCTGATCTCGTGGTAGATCAACTCTTGTAACACCATTACCATCGATATTAATCAAGCAGGAGTAGGGTTTTACCTCCACCGAGAGGACCCGAACCTGGGTAAAAACATCGTGTCCCTTGTCTCCTATTACCATCCGCCTAGACGCACAGTTCGGGACCCCCTACCCGAGATCCGCCGGTTTTGACACCGACATTGGTGCTTTCATTGAGAGTTCCTCTGTGTCGTCGCCTTTAGGCCCGATGGCTTCTTCGATCATCAACCACGACGCGGTCCAGGGCGAGACTTTTCTCCCCGGACAGATCTTCGTATTCGGCGGCTTTGCACTGCGGGCCAACTCGTTTGGCCATCTGGAGCAGATCGAAAGCTACGCCCCTGGCCATCAGGTCAGATTTGGAAGCTTAAACTACACGGCCGACATTCGCAGGGATTTGATCTTCGACGGATTCGATCCACGGCCGAGCGCGCCGCACTGTGTCGATGGGCATGATCTAGCTCTGCCGCCAGACAGCGCCCGGAGTGCCGCTCAGGAGTTCGCTCTGACCGTTAGTTTGGAGCCGACCGCGCTAACCAGGGACAGATGATTGGACGCTGCCCCAGGAGCTGCGATCTCTACGGTGATAGAGCCGAATACCAGTCTAGTCCTTTGCAAGGCCCGTGACTCCAAGGTGCCGGACTCCGCCCCGGACTCCGAATCTTCCACACCCCTTCCGATCAAACCCGATTGGGCTCCGATCATGGAGTTCACCGTCGCGGACATCTTTTAGCACTCGCCCTTTGGCAATATCCTGAACTCCCTAAAGTCTCTCTCTTTGTCAGGAGAGCCCTGGCCGGACTATGGTCAGCAGGGTTGGGATACGGAGGACGAAGAAATTCGAAACCCACCCACCACCCACTTTGTAGCCACTGTCGACGATTTAACCGACATGCTCGACTTTGACTCCGAAGACATCGACGATATGGACGCCGATGAAGGAGACGACCAAGAACCAGCACCTATAGGGAACTGGAAAGCCACCTCATCATACGATGTATACATGGTGGACACACCCAAAAGGGATAACAACAAGGATCGAAAAGGTGCAAACATGGATCGTTCCCTCGAAAAACAATCAAAGCGGCGACGCAAGCGTCACGGAAAGCCCCACCTCGACAAAGACCCAGCCATAGAGCAGGGCGAATCAACGGAAGACGAACATGTCATTGGGCAACCGTCCAAACAACCAATCCCCGGAAAAGATAATAGTCCGGACGACCTCATGCCGGACAAACTGCTGGAACATCAGAACCTCCACCAAAGGCTCGTCGCCACTGCACGTAGCCTGAAAAAGCAGAAGCGGAGGATCAAAACAGCAGAAGATGCACTCAGGATCAGATGGAACAAAGTGTTGGATACTGCACACAAGTACGGCAACAGTCGTCACACAAAGAGCTATCCGAAGCGGAAACTACTACCGGAATTTGATGAAGAGGCCATAAAGCCCCCACAGTCGAAAAACAAAGAAGCCACCAGGTCGGATAGACGACCCAACGATCGATCCAAAGCGGCAGAGGGCGCCGCACTCAATCCGGCGTGCGATCCCCCTAAGGATTCGCATCAAACAACTTGCCCAACCAGATCCATCTATGGCCCAAGAAAGCAAGCTCCAGCGAGCAACACAATGCAAAAAATACCCGAACGTCACGGCACACCTGCATACAGGGGCGCCGCACATCCCTTATGTTTTACCGATGAGGTGCTGGATCACGAAATTCCAGCGGGATTCAAGCCCGTGAACATAGAAGCATACGACGGAACAACAGACCCGGGAGTCTGGATAGAGGATTATATCCTCCACATACACATGGCCAGAGGAGATGACCTTCATGCCATCAAATACTTACCCCTCAAGCTCAAACGGCCAGCCCGGCATTGGCTTAAAAGCCTCCCCGAAAACACCATAGGCAGTTGGGAAGCGCTAGAGGAGGCTTTCCGGACAAATTTTCAAGGGACCTATGTCTGACCTCCGGATGCAGACGATTTGAGTCATATAACTCAGCAACCCGGAGAGTCAGCCCGGAAACTCTGGAACAGATTCCTTACTAAAAAGAATCAGATAGTCGACTGTCCGGACGCTGAGGCCCTAGCAGCTTTCAAACATAGCGTCCGAGACGAATGGCTCGCCGGACACCTCGGCCAAGAAAAGCCAAGAACGATGGCCGCATTAACAAGCCTCATGACCCGCTTTTGCGCAGGAGAGGATAGCTGGTTGGCAAGGAGAAGCACCACCGACCCGAGTACATCCGAACCTAGAGATGGAAACGGGAAACTGCGTCGTAACAATGAACGGCGCCGAATCAAGGACAATAGCCCAACGAGCACGGCAGTCAATGCCAGATTCAAAAGCTCTCGGCAAAATCAGAGAAAGCCGCCACCCAAAGATGACAGGGACGAGCTGTCTAACCTCAACAAAATACTGGATAAAATATGTCAAATCCACAGCACCCCCGGGAGGCCTGCAAACTACACCCACAGAGATTGTTGGGTTTTCAAGCAGTCTGGCAAACTTAACGCCGAACACAAGGTGCTCGACGCACCAAGCGAAGATGACGACACGCCCACAAGCAGAACACCGGAGAACAAAAGAAGTTCCCACAAGAAGTCAAAATAGTGAATTCACTTCATATGACAAAAGGGCAAAAGAGAACGGTGCTTATGAAGACACGCGCCACACAGCCAACCCTAGAGGAGCACCGCCACTGGTTGTTACAACCAATCACCTTTGACCATCGGGATTACTCCAGAGGGGCCCGGAACGCAGGATGGACTTCTTTGGTCTTGAATCTGGCTATTGACGGACTACAATTTACAGAGTCCTTATGGACGGCAGCAGTGACTTAAACCTGTTATATCAGGACACAATCCACAAACTAGGGTTAAACCCAGCGTTAATACGCCGCGGCAAAACTTCCTTTCGAGGAGCCACGCCGGGCCCACATACCCAGACTATGGGTTCCCTTTCATTAGAAGTCAAGTTCGGCTCACCCGACAACTTCCGAAGCGAAAAGCTAACCTTCCACATCGCCCCATCCGTAAGTCGCTATCAAGCGCTACTGGGACGTGAAGCCTTCGCCCGCTTTAACGCAATACGACACTATGCATCCCTTACACTTAAAATGCCCGGCCCACGAGGCATCATCTCGTCACAGGGGAATGACAATTGACCCCCAAAAATACGGGTAAGGGTGCGGCCGCCTGGACAGCCGCACACTAATCTAGCCTGGACACGGCTAGACGAGTCCGGCTTCAACACACATGGACTAAATAGCCGCACAACCCTATACAAGGGGCTCCGCGTGTTCACGCCAGGAGACAATGTGGCTCCCTTCTTGCTCCAACTATATCCTGTTTATTCTAATACAGATTTCTCGCGCGCCTATTTACTAAAGTTCCTCTTTTTCGCAGACGAACACCGTGATACGCCCATCCAGGATACGACACAACGGAGACACAGGCGCAAACGTGCAGTAGGGACCCGCTCTAAGGATTCTTTTCAGATTAAGACCCTGCGTAAACCTTTTTTACTGTCTCTTGTTGAAAACATCCCCCGGTTTTTTCGTCATAAGCGAGGAGGAGACTGGTGTTTTGGCATGTGGCCACGCCAGAATTTTGCACGTACCTGGACACAAGGGGCTTTCTTACCAAGGGCCCTATTTTGGCCCGTCTTCATAAAGACCGAATACCTTAGGGAGTGTTCGGCGTCGCGAGTTAGGCCTTATATGCATCAGCTCCGAATCATGTCTTTGGTCAAATGTTGGGTTTGCCCGGCTCCTGTGTTTTGCTGCCTTACGTTCCGTTATATCGGCTAATGCGGCACCAGGAGAACTACTGCGATTGTGCCCCGGTTCGGCCAGGCGAGCACCTCAGTAGAGAAAGCCGAAAACTGATTGTCATGATACAGCGAGAGACTGGTCAACCACTCGATGACTCTCGGAATCTCTAGGATTCCTCCGCATTAACGAAGGACCACTTCCCGGTCAGGCACACACGCGCCCCGGATTCGGGAGAGCTCGGTGCCCCCAGGGGCTATTAAGTAGCCCCAATGTCAAACTCCTATGGCTAAGTGAAAGTGATAAAGCGTTATAGTCCGGTTGCCTCGTTCGCCGTGCCATCACCTCCTTTGTAGGACCAGGACGTTGGATTAAGTGTGAAAAGGTGCATTTTTTGCGAACACCCCCGCATTATATGCGTGGGGGCTGAAGCCAACGACTGCCATCTTTCAGGTTATATAAAAATATACATTAACGGCCGCACAGGAGGTGTTATAATTCTTGCAAGCACAAGTATAAAAAGCTTTTATATTCTATCAAAATATTTCTTTTACAATAGCACCTGCTATTCAAACAAAACATCCTTCGAGCATTGCACTTCTATTAAACGAGCGCCCGGAAGAACTTCCTTAAGGTAGCGCTCGGCAGATACCCGGCCTTTGTTCGAATCCTGGGATGCGACAACACTGGCCTGCATATCTGCCCAGTATGTCTTGACACGGGTGAGGGAGTCCTGGACTATGGGGTGTCCGGATAGCCGAACTATCATCATCGGCCGGACTCCAAGACTATGAAGATACAAGATTGAAGACTTCGTCCCGTGTCCGGATGGGACTTTCCTTCGCGTGGAAGGCAAGCTTGGCGATACGGATATGTAGATCTCCTACCGTTGTAACCGACTCTGTGTAACCCTAGCCCTCTCCGGTGTCTATATAAACCAGATGGTTTTAGTCCATAGGACAAGAACAATAACAACAATCATACCATAGGCTAGCTTCTAGGGTTTAGCATCCTTGATCTCGTGGTAGATCTACTCTTGTAATACCCACATCATCAATATGAATCAAGCAGGACGTAGGGTTTTACCTCCATCAAGAGGGCCCGAACCTGGGTAAAACATCGTGTCCCTTGTCTCCTGTTACCATCCGCCTAGATGCACAGTTCGGGACCCCCTACCCGAGATCCGCCGGTTTTGACACCGACAACGGGCAAGAGCCATTTGTGCACCCTCTATACACGCTGACCTCTTCAGTACATCGAAATGCGGCACAGAACCAAGGAACTGGTGCACCAATCCAAAATAACTCTTTGGCTCCGGCTCCCCCGGCCACAAACGACTCGCAACATACTTCATGGCGAGTCCGGATAACCGGTTCAGCTCCGCAAAGGCGGCCAAACGGTCGGGTACCGAAAGTGGGCGCTCTGGCTTGTGGAACTGCGACCAAAACAGTTCTTCCAAATTATGGTCGCCTCGTCCTCGGAAGTGTTCGGTTGCGTCAGCCGCACTCGCTGCCACATCCAGATAAGTGTTTTCCGAACTCCACTGACGGTCTAACGGAGCATACTTAGGACCCCCAAACTTCATCCGCAGCATATAGGGCTTTCCAGCCGTGATATCCCCGGCCTGACGCAGCTCCTCCTTCATAGCTCTCATCGTAGAGCGAGCATCCTTGACCTCGGTAGTGATCTTCTCAAGGTCCTTCTGAGCCGCCCCTTTTTCTTATTCGAGAAATTCACAGCGGTCGGCAGCATCCTGCAATTTTACAGCCATCTCAGCTATTGCCTTCTTACTCTGGCAATGAGCAGCCTGTTCGGCTTTCAGCTCTTCAGCCGCCTTAACGGCCACCGCATCACTTTTTCTTGCTTTCTCCTTGGCTCGGGCAAGTTCCGCCCGAAGGTTCTCCATGGAAGCAGCACTATCTGCAATAAGCACATATATATATTGTAAGAAATGAGCATCGAACTCCTCTTATCAGATATCTGTGGAGTATACCTTGTGCCTCGTCTAGCCGCTTATTTACAAGCGCGATGTCGGCATCTGCCACGTCCAGTTGCCGCTTTAACTCGGCAGATTCATCAGTCCGGCTAGCCACCGAACACCTCGCCACCTTCGTAAAAAGGTAACATTTTATACCTGGGGTTTTGATCCTCTGTGCGCCATCACTCTTGACGACACACAGAGTCTCAGGGGCTACTATTTATATAGGGCGCATTCTATGCGACTCTACCCATAGGTACACCTTTTCACGTACCTCAAAGCCTGTCAGTAAACTCCTGGCGGCCTCGTACAATCCGCTTTCCGCGGTTGCAAACCTTCCTATCACCATGTTCATCAACACACGGTGTTCTTCTGAGACGGATGCACGCCCGAGCAGATCCCTCAGCAGCTTCGATCGCGCACCAGAGGGCACCGGACGAGCCCGACGACCTTTTTCAGGATCCGGACTTGGAGAAACCCGCCGGGATGACACCTCGGGGTCGCCTGCCTCGTAAGTCGGTGCAGCTAGGGGAGGCGTTTCGCTCTCTATCATCTCCGGACGGAGATCCCCTGAAGACAAGCTCTGCTGAGAAGGGTCAAGATCCGAGCTGCAAGGTAATATTTCGGTTAGCTTCCTCAGAAATAAAATAGGGATGCCACTAATTTTTGCGCCCCTCTCTTTACTTACGGCTCAAAGGAAAGCTGATACCTGTGAGGGCGCAATGCAGACGGGGCAGTCTCCGGCGCCGGGTCCTCTGACAAGGATTTCTTCCCCCGTTTCGAGGTCATCTCCTCCGGGTCTTCAGAGGCACTCCTTTTCTTTCCCGGGTTGGGGGAATTCTCGATTCCTCCCTTCTTGACAGTCTCCTTCGTGGAGGCGGCAAATCCTTGGTTCCCCTCTTCGCCCTCTGCTGAAAACATAATCTGCAGCATCCTGGTTAACACGGGATCTGGCGCGGTCTCGGGCAGGGGGGCTGGACACCTGATAAGATTTGCCTTCGCTATCCACTCCTGTTCAAAGGATAGCTCTGTCAAAGGGCCGCTTTATGATGAAAATACGGATGGTGTGTCCAAATATGGGGCTGCTTACCTTAACATCTTGGCGATTGCAGCTCAGACCTGCGTCCTCGGATAAATCTGGACACCTAGTTTGTGGTCCGAAGAACAATTTGTACATCTCCATGGGTGTTGCGCCCATAAAATGTTGGAGGACTCGCGGTCCTTCCAGATTAAATTCCCACAGGCGAAGGGGGCGACGTTTGCAGGGCAGCGTGCGGCGAATCAGCATAACTTGCGCCACTACGGTCAGGTTTTTTTTTGACCTTGACTACGGTCAGGTTAATATCTCTTTCTAGGAGATCTCGAATACGGCCCTGCAATAGGGGCACGTCTTTGGACGGACCCCAAATAAGCCCTTCATTGACCCATGACGCTCGCCGTGGCGGGGGACCCGAGCGAAAAGCAGGAGGCGCCGCCCATGTGGTGCCCCTGGGGCTGTGATATAAAACCAGTCCCGTTGCCATAAGCCGAACTCTTCTTGGAAAGTGCCCTCGGGCCATGGAGCGCCGACTATCTTGCTTATGATAGCTCCTCCGCACTCAGCGTGCTGCCCATTGATCATCTTCGGCTCTACTTTGAAGGTTTTAAGCCACAATCCGAAGTGGGGGGTGACATGGAGGAAGGCTTCGCACACTACGATAAACAACGTAATTTGGAGGATGGACTTCGGAGCTAGGTTGTGAAATTCCAGCCCGTAATAGAACATCAGCCCCCTCACAAAGGGATCAATCGGGAAGCCTAACCCCCGAAGGAAGTGAGATGTGAACACCACGCTCTCGCCGGGCTGAGGAGAAGGAATGGCCTTCCCTTGAGCAGGCAACCTATGCGAGATTTCGCCGGTTAGATACCTGGCGTCTCTCAGCTTACGCACGTCTTCTTCCGTAACGGAGGAAGGCACCCACCAGCCTCGAAGGTTGGAGCCGGACATCGTCGGAGGTCCGAAGCGCCTAAAACTAGAAACCTTGAGTGCTGGAACTCGAGGCGAGGGGCGGATTTGATTGGATTGAAGGAAGAGGGAGTAGAGCCTTGGTCTCTTTATAAAGGAGTTGAATACCAAGAGCCCTCCCCATAACCGTTTGGGACTCACTTTCGATTAGAGAGTCATACCAAAAGGCACGGTTGGGTTACCCACGCCCGTGTTAATGAGAATTCCGGAATAAGGGGACACGATCTCTGCTTCGACAAGACGTGCCAAGGAAACCGCCTCGCTAAGCGCGCTGAGGTGGAACGGTAAAATGAATAAAGGCTAGGCCGTGGCATGATGTCACGCCATGGAATACGTTAGCAGATTAGATTTGTGTAAATATTATTCTCTCTATGGTGGCACGTGGAAATTAATTTGAAGAGCCGGACACTATCCTTGTGTTCAAACATCTTCTATGAAGTATTTGGAGGAGGAACCCGCCTTGCAATGCCGAAGACAATTTGCACGCCAGACTCGTCGTCATTGAAGCCTGGTTCAGGGGCTACTGAGGGAGTCCTGGATTAGGGGGTGTCCGGATGGCCGGACTATGACCTTTGGCCGGACTCCCGGACTATGAAGATACTGAAGGAAATATGCCCTAGAGGCAATAATAAAGTTATTATTTATTTCCTCATATCATGATAAATGTTTATTATTCATGCTAGAATTGTATTAACCGGAAACATGATACATGTGTGAATACATAGACAAACATATAGTCACTAGTATGCCTCTACTTGACTAGCTCATTAATCAAAGATGGTTATGTTTCCTAACCATAGACATGTGTTGTCATTTGATTAGTGGGATCACATCATTAGGAGAATGATGTGATTGACATGACCCATTCCGTTAGCCTAGCACTTGATCGTTTAGTATACTGCTATTGCTTTCTTCATGACTTATACATGTTCCTGTAACTATGAGAATTATGCAACTCCCGTTTACCGGAGGAACACTTTGGGTACTACCAAACGTCACAACGTAACTGGGTGATTATAAAGGAGTACTACAGGTGTCTCCAAAGGTACATGTTGAGTTGGCGTATTTCGAGATTAGGTTTTGTCACTCCGATCGTCGGAGAGGTATCTCTGGGCCCCCTCGGTAATGCACATCATTATAAGCCTTGCAAGCAATGCGACCAATGAGTTGGTTACGGGATGATGCATTACAGAACGAGTAAAGAGACTTGTCGGTAACGAGATTGAACTAGGTATTGGATACCGATGATCGAATCTCGGGCAAGTAACATACCGATGACAAAGTGGACAACGTATGTTGTTATGCGGTTTGACCGATAAAGATCTTCGTAGAATATGTAGGAACCAATATGGGCATCCAGGTCCCGCTATTGGTTATTGACCGAGAATGGTTCTAGGTCATGTCTACATAGTTCTCGAACCCGTAGGGTCCGCACGCTTAATGTTACGATGACAGTTTTATTATGAGTTTATAAGTTTTGATGTACCAAAGTTAGTTCGGAGTCCCGGATGTGATCACGGACATGACGAGGAGTCTCGAATAGGACAAGGGTAGGGGGGCGGCGCCCCCCCTTTCCTTCCTCCCTTCCTCCTCCTTCACCCCTTCTCCTACTCCTACTTGGAAAGAAGGGAGTCCTACTCCCAGTGGGAGTAGTACTCCCTCTTGGCGCGCCCTCCTTGGCCGGCCGCCTCCTCCCCCTGGCTCCTTTATATACTGAGGTGGGGGGCACCCCATAGACACACAAGTTGATCTCGGATCGTTCCTTAGCCGTGTGCGGTGCCCCCTTCCACCATATTCCACCTCGGTCATATCGTCGTGAAGCTTAGGCGAAGCCCTACGCCGGTAGAGCATCAACATCGTCACCACGCCGTCATGCTGACGGAACTCATCTCCGGAGCTTTGCTGGATCGGAGACCGGAGATCGTCATCGAGCTGAACGTGTGCTGAACTCGGAGGCCCCGTACATTCGGTGCTTGGATCGGTCGGATCATGAAGACGTACGACTACATCAACCGCGTTGTGATAACGCTTCCGCTTACGGTCTACGAGGGTACGTGGACGAACACTCTCCCCTCTCGTTGCTATGCCATCACCATGATCTTGCGTGTGCGTAGGAAATTTTTTGAAATTACTACGTTCCCCAACAGTTGCATCCGAGCCTAGGTTTTATGCGTTGATGTTATATGCACGAGTAGAACACAAGTGAGTTGTGGGCGATACAAGTCATACTGCTTACCAGCATGTCATACTTTGGTTCGGCGGTATTGTGAGATGAAGCGGCCCGGACCGACATTACGCGTACGCTTACGCGAAACTGGTTTCACCGTTACGAGCACTCGTGCTTAAAGGTGGCTGGCAGGTGTCTGTCTCTCTCACTTTAGCTGAATCAAGTGTGGCTACGCCCGGTCCTTGCGAAGGTTAAAACAGCACCAACTTGACAAACTATCGTTGTGGTTTTTATGCGTAGGTAAGAACGGTTCTTGCTAAAGCCCGTAGCAGCCACGTAAAATTTGCAACAACAAAGTAGAGGACGTCTAACTTGTTTTTGCAGGGAATGTTGTGATGTGATATGGTCAAGACGTGATGCTATACTTTATTGTATGAAATGCAAACGCCCTGTAATTGTTTTACTTTATCACTAAGCGGTAGCGATAGTCGTAGAAGCAATAGAAGGCGTAACGACAACGATGCTATGATGGAGATCAAGGTGTCGCGCCAGTGATGATGGTGATCACGACGGTGCTTCGAAGATGGAGATCACAAGCACAAGATGATGATGGCCATATCATATCACTTATATTGATTGCATGTGATGTTTATCCTTTATGCATCTTATCTTGCTTTGATTGACTGTAGCATTTTAAGATGATCTCTCACTAATAATCAAGAAGTGTTCTCCCTGAGTATGCACCGTTGCGAAAGTTCTTCGTGTTGAGACACCACGTGATGATCGGGTGTGATAGGCTCTACGTTCAAATACAACGGGTGTAAAACAGTTGCACACGCGGAATACTCAGGTCATACTTGATGAGCCTAGCATATACAGATATGGCCTCGGAACACGGAGACCTAAAGGTCGAACGTGAATCATATAGTAGATATGATCAACATAGTGATGTTCACCATTGAAATTACTCCATCTCACGTGATGATCGGACATGGTTTAGTTGATTTGGATCACGTGATCACTTAGATGACTAGAGAGATGTCTGTCTAAGTGGGAGTTCTTAAGTAATATGATTAATTGAACTTAAATTTATCTTGAACTTAGTACCTGATAGTATTTTGCTTGTCTATGTTTGTTTGTAGATAGATGGCTTGTGATGTTGTTCCGTTGAATTTTAATGCGTTCCTTGAGAAAGCAAAGTTGAAAGATGATGGTAGCAATTACACGGACTGGGTCCGTAACCTGAGGATTATCCTCATTGCTGCACAGAAAAGTTACATCCTGGAAGCACCGCTGGGTGCCAGGCCTCCTGCTGATGCAACTGACAACGTTAAGAATGTCTGGCAGAGCAAAGCTGATGACTACTCGATAGTTCAGTGTGCCATGCTTTACGGCTTAGAACCGGGTCTTCAACGACGTTTTGAACGTCATGGAGCATATGAGATGTTCCAGGAGTTGAAGTTAATATTTCAAGCAAATGCCCGGATTGAGAGATATGAAGTCTCCAGTAAGTTCTATAGCTGCAAGATGGAGGAGAATAGTTATGTTAGTGAACACATACTCAAAATGTCTGGGTATAATAATCACTTGATTCAACTGGGAGTTAATCTTCCTGATGATAGTGTCATTAACAGAATTCTTCAATCACTGCCACCAAGCTACAAGAGCTTTGTGATGAACTATAATATGCAAGGGATGAACAAGACTATTCCCGAGCTCTTCGCAATGCTAAAAGCAGCGGAGGTAGAAATCAAGAAGGAGCATCAAGTGTTGATGGTTAACAAGACCACCAGTTTCAAGAAAAAGGGCAAAGGGAAGAAGAAGGGGAACTTCAAAAAGAATAGCAAGAAAGTTGCTGCTCAAGAGAAGAAATCCAAGTCTGGACCTAAGCCTGAAACTGAGTGCTTCTATTGCAAGCAGACTGGACACTGGAAGCGGAACTGCCCCAAGTATTTGGCGAATAAGAAGGATGGCAAAGTGAACAAAGGTATATGTGATATACATGTTATTGATGTGTACCTTACTAATGCTCGCAGTAGCACCTGGGTATTTGATACTGGTTCTGTTGCTAATATTTGCAACTCGAAACAGGGACTACGAATTAAGCGAAGATTGGCTAAGGACGAGGTGACGATGCGCGTGGGAAATGGTTCCAAAGTCGATGTGATCGCAGTCGGCACGCTACCTCTACATCTACCATCGGGATTAGTTTTAGACCTAAATAATTGTTATTTGGTGCCAGTGTTGAGCATGAACATTATATCTGGATCTTGTTTGATGCGAGACAGTTATTCATTTAAATCAGAGAATAACGGTTGTTCTATTTATATGAGTAATATCTTTTATGGTCATGCACCCTTGAAGAGTGGTCTATATTTATTGAATCTCAATAGTAGTGATACACATATTCATAGTGTTGAAACCAAAAGATGCAGAGTTGATAACGATAGTACAACTTATTTGTGGCACTGTCGTTTGGGTCATATCGGTGTAAAGCGCATGAAGAAACTCCATACTGATGGGCTTTTGGAATCACTTGATTATGAATCACTTGGTACTTGCGAACCGTGCCTTATGGGCAAGATGACTAAAACGCCGTTCTCCGGAACTATGGAGCGAGCAACTGATTTGTTGGAAATCATACATACTGATGTTTGTGGTCCAATGAATGTTGAGGCTCGCGGCGGGTATTGTTATTTTCTCACCTTCACAGATGATTTGAGCAGATATGGGTATATCTACTTGATGAAACACAAGTCTGAAACATTTGAAAAGTTCAAAGAATTTCAGAGTGAAGTGGAAAATCATCGTAACAAGAAAATAAAATTTCTACGATCCAATCGTGGAGGAGAATATTTGAGTTACGAGTTTGGCCTCCACTTGAAACAATGCGGAATAATTTTGCAACTCACGCCACCCGGAACACCACAACGAAATGGTGTGTCCGAACGTCGTAATCGTACTTTACTAGATATGGTGCGATCTATGATGTCTCTTACTGATTTACCGCTATCATTTTGGGGTTATGCTTTAGAGACGGCCGCATTCACGTTAAATAGGGCATCATCAAAATCCGTTAAGACGACGCCTTATGAACTGTGGTTTGGAAAGAAACCAAAGTTGTCGTTTCTTAAAGTTTGGGGTTGCGATGCTTATGTGAAGAAATGAGCTCGAACCAAAATCGGAGAAATGTGTCTTCATAGGATACCCAAAAGAGACTATTGGGTACACCTTCTATTATGGATCTGAGGGCAAGATTTTCGTTGCTAAAATCTGATCCTTTCTAGAGAAGGAGTTTCTCTCGAAAGAAGTGAGTGGGAGGAAAGTAGAACTTGATGAGATAACTGTATCTACTCCCTTATTGGAAAGTAGTTCATCACAAGAACCGGTTCCTGTGATGACTACACCAATTAGTGAGGAAGCTAATGATATTGATCATGAAACTTTAGATCAAGTTTCTACTGAACCTCGTAGGTCTACCAGAATAAGATCCGCACCAGAGTGGTACGGTAATCCTATTCTGGAAGTCATGTTACTTGACCATGATGAACCTATGAACTATGAGGAAGCGATGATGAGCCCAGATTCCGCAAAATGGCTAGAGGCCATGAAATCTAAGATGGGATCCATGTATGAAAACAAAGTATGGACTTTGGTTGACTTGCACGATGATCGGCAAGCCATTGAGAATAAATGGATTTTTAAGAAGAAGACTGGCGCTGATGGTAATGTAACTGTCTATAAAGCTCGACTTGTTGCGAAAGGTTTTCGACAAGTTCAAGGAGTTGACTACGATGAGACTTTCTCACCCGTAGCGATGCTTAAGTCTGTCCGAATCATGTTAGCTATTGCTGCATTTCATAATTATGAAATTTGGCAAATGGATGTCAAGATTGCATTCTTGAATGGATTTCTAGAAGAAGAGTTGTATATGATGCATCCAGAAGGTTTTGTTGATCCAAAAGGTGCTAACAAAGTGTGCAAGCTCTAGCGATCCATTTATGGACTGGTGCAAGCATCTCGGAGTTGGAATAAACGTTTTGATAGTGTGATCAAAGCATATGGTTTTATACAGACTTTTGGAGAAGCCTGTATTTACAAGAAAGTGAGTGGGAGCTCTGTAGCATTTCTGATTTTATATGTAGATGACATATTATTAATTGGAAATGATATAGAATTTCTAGATAGCATAAAGGGATACTTGAATAAAAGTTTTTCAATGAAAGACCTCGGTGAAGCTGCTTACATATTGGGCGTCAAGATCTATAGAGATAGATCAAGACGCTTAATAGGACTTTCACAAAGCACATACCTTGACAAAATTTTGAAAAAGTTCAAAATGGATCAGGCAAAGAAAGGGTTCTTGCCCGTGCTACAAGGTGTGAAGTTGAGTCAAACTCAATGCCCGACCATAGCTGAAGATAGAGAGAAAATGAAAGATGTTCCCTATGCTTCAGCCATAGGCTCTATCATGTATGCAATGATGTGTACCAGACCTGACGTATGCTTAGCAATAAGCCTGGCAGGAAGGTACCAAAGTAATCCAGGAGTGGATCACTAGACAGCGGTCAAGAACATCCTGAAATACCTGAAAAGGACTAAGGATATGTTTCTCGTATATGAGGAGGTCACAAAGAGCTAGTCGTAAATGGTTACGTCGATGCAAGCTTTGACACTGATCCGGACGATTCTAAATCGCAAACCGGATACGTGTTTTTATTAAACGGTGGAGCTGTAAGTTGGTGCAGTTCTAAACAAAGCGTCGTGGCGGGATCTACATGTGAAGCGGAGTATATAGCTGCTTCTGAAGCAGCAAATGAAGGAGTCTGGATGAAGGAGTTCATTTCCGATCTAGGTGTCATACCTAGTGCATCGGGACCAATGAAGATCTTCTGTGACAATACTGGTGCAATTACCTTGGCAAAGGAATCCAGATTTCACAAGAGGACCAAACACATCAAGAGACGCTTCAATTCCATTCGGGACCAAGTCCAAGTGGGAGACATAGAGATTTGCAAGATACATATGGATCTGAATGTTGCAGACCCGTTGACTAAGCCTCTCTCACGAGCAAAACATGATCAGCACCAAGACTCCATGGGTGTTAGAATCATTACTATGTAATCTAGATTATTGACTCTAGTGCAAGTGGGAGACTGAAGGAAATATGCCCTAGAGGCAATAATAAAGTTATTATTTATTTCCTCATATCATGATAAATGTTTATTATTCATGCTAGAATTGTATTAACCGGAAACATGATACATGTGTGAATACATAGACAAACATATAGTCACTAGTATGCCTCTACTTGACTAGCTCATTAATCAAAGATGGTTATGTTTCCTAACCATAGACATGTGTTGTCATTTGATTAGTGGGATCACATCATTAGGAGAATGATGTGATTGACATGACCCATTCCGTTAGCCTAGCACTTGATCGTTTAGTATACTGCTATTGCTTTCTTCATGACTTATACATGTTCCTGTAACTATGAGAATTATGCAACTCCCGTTTACCGGAGGAACACTTTGGGTGCTACCAAAGGTCACAACGTAACTGGGTGATTATAAAGGAGTACTACAGGTGTCTCCAAAGGTACATGTTGAGTTGGCGTATTTCGAGATTAGGTTTTGTCACTCCGATCGTCGGAGAGGTATCTCTGGGCCCCCTCGGTAATGCACATCATTATAAGCCTTGCAAGCAATGTGACCAATGAGTTGGTTACGGGATGATGCATTACAGAACGAGTAAAGAGACTTGCCGGTAACGAGATTGAACTAGGTATTGGATACCGACGATCGAATCTCGGGCAAGTAACATACCGATGACAAAGGGGACAACATATGTTGTTATGCGGTTTGACCGATAAAGATCTTCGTAGAATATGTAGGAACCAATATGGGCATCCAGGTCCCGCTATTGGTTATCGACCGAGAATGGTTCTAGGTCATGTCTACATAGTTCTCGAACCCGTAGGGTCCGCACGCTTAACGTTACGATGACAGTTTTATTATGAGTTTATAAGTTTTGATGTACCGAAGTTTGTTCGGAGTCCCGGATGTGATCACAGACATGACGAGGAGTCTCGAAATGGTCGAGACATAAAGATTGATATATTGGAAGCCTATATTTGGACATCGGAATCGTTCCGGGTGAAATCGGCATTTTACTGGAGTACCGGGAGGTTACCGGAACCCCCCGGGGGGTTATTGGGCCTACATGGGCCTCGAGGGAGAAGAGGGAAGGAACCAGGAGGGGGCTGCGCACCCCTCCCCTTCCTAGTCCGAATAGGACAAGGGAAGGGGGGCGGCGCCCCCCCTTTCCTTCCTCCCTTCCTCCTCATTCCCCCTTTCTCCTACTCCTACTTGGAAAGAAGGGAGTCCTACTTCCGGTGGGAGTAGGACTCCCCCTTGGCGCGCCCTCCTTGGCCGGCCGCCTCCTCCCCCCTGGCTCCTTTATATACGAAGGCGGGGGGCACCCCATAGACACACAAGTTGATCTACGGATCGTTCCTTAGCCGTGTGCGGTGCCCCCTTCCACCATATTCCGCCTTGGTCATATCGTCGCGAAGCTTAGGCGAAGCCCTGCGCCGGTAGAGCATCAACATCGTCACCACGCCGTCGTGCTGACGGAACTCATCTCCGGAGCTTTGCTGGATTGGAGACCGGAGATCGTCATCGAGCTGAACGTGTGCTGAACTCGGAGGCCCCGTACGTTCGGTGCTTTGATCGGTCGGATCGTGAAGACGTACGACTACATCAACCGCGTTGTGATAATGCTTCCGCTTACGGTCTACGAGGGTATGTGGATGAACACTCTCCCCTCTCGTTGCTATGCCATCACCATGATCTTGCGTGTGCGTAGGAAATTTTTTGAAATTACTACGTTCCCCAACAGTGGTATCAGAGCCTAGGTTTTATGCGTTGATGTTATATGCACGAGTAGAACACAAGTGAGTTGTGGGCGATACAAGTCATACTGCTTACCAGCATGTCATACTTTGGTTCGGCGGTATTGTGAGATGAGGCGGCCCGGACCGACATTACGCGTACGCTTACGCAAGACTGGTTTCACCGTTACGAGCACTCGTGCTTAAAGGTGGCTGGCGGGTGTCTGTCTCTCTCACTTTAGCTGAATCAAGTGTGGCTACGCCCGGTCCTTGCGAAGGTTAAAACAGAACCAACTTAACAAACTATCGTTGTGGTTTTTATGCGTAGGTAAGAACGGTTCTTGCTAAAGCCCGTAGCAGCCACGTAAAATTTGCAACAACAAAGTAGAGGACGTCTAACTTGTTTTTGCAGGGCATGTTGTGATGTGATATGGTCAAGACATGATGCTATATTTTATTGTATGAGATGATCATGTTTTGTAACCGAAGTTATCGGCAACTGGCAGGAGCCATATGGTTGTCGCTTTCTTGTATGAAATGCAAATGCCCTGTAATTGCTTTACTTTATCACTAAGCGGTAGCGATAGTCGTAGAAGCAATAGATGGCGTAACGACAACGATGCTACGATGGAGATCAAGGTGTCGCGCCGGTAACGATGGTGATCACGACGGTGCTTCGAAGATGGAGATCACAAGCACAAGATGATGATGGCCATATCATATCACTTATATTGATTGCATGTGATGTTTATCCTTTATGCATCTTATCTTGCTTTGATTGACGGTAGCATTTTAAGATGATCTCTCACTAATAAACAAGAAGTGTTCTCCCTGAGTATGCACCGTTGTGAAAGTTCTTCGTGCTGGGACACCACGTGATGATCGGGTGTGATAGGCTCTACGTTCAAATACAACGGGTGCAAAACAGTTGCACATGCGGAATACTCAGGTCATACTTGACGAGCCTAGCATATACAGATATGGCCTCGGAACACGGAGACCGAAAGGTCGAACGTGAATCATATAGTAGATATGATCAACATAGTGATGTTCACCATTGAAACTACTCCATCTCATGTGATGATCGGACATGGTTTAGTTGATTTGGATCACGTGATCACTTAGATGACTAGAGAGATGTCTGTCTAAGTGGGAGTTCTTAAGTAATATGATTAATTGAACTTAAAATTATCATGAACTAAGTACCTGATAGTATTTTGCTTGTCTATGTTTGTTTGTAGATAGATGGTTCGTGCTGTTGTTCCGTTGAATTTTAATGCGTTCCTTGAGAAAGCAAAGTTGAAAGATGATGGTAGCAATTACACGGACTGGGTCCGTAACCTGAGGATTATCCTCATTGCTGCATAGAAAAGTTACGTCCTGGAAGCACCGCTGGGTGCCAGGCCTGCTGCTGATGCAACTGACGACGTTAAAAACGTCTGGCAGAGCAAAGCTGATGACTACTCGATAGTTCAGTGTGCCATGCTTTACGGCTTAGAACCGGGTCTTCAACGACGTTTTGAACGTCATGGAGCATATGAGATGTTCCAGGAGTTGAAGTTAATATTTCAAGCAAATGCCCGGATTGAGAGATATGAAGTCTCCAATAATTTCTATAGCTGCAAGATGGAGGAGAATAGTTCTGTTAGTCAACACATACTCAAAATGTCTGGGTATAATAATCACTTGATTCAACTGGGAGTTAATCTTCCTGATGATAGTGTCATTGACAGAATTCTTCAATCACTGCCACCAAGCTACAGGAGCTTTGTGATGAACTATAATATGCAAGGGATGAACAAGACTATTCCCGAGCTCTTCGCAATGCTAAAAGCAGCGGAGGTAGAAATCAAGAAGGAGCCTCAAGTGTTGATGGTTAACAAGACCACCAGTTTCAAGAAAAAGGGCAAAGGGAAGAAGAAGGGGAACTTCAAAAAGAATAGCAAGAAAGTTGCTGCTCAAGAGAAGAAACCCAAGTCTGGACCTACGCCTGAAACTGAGTGCTTCTATTGCAAGCAGACTGGACACTGGAAGCGGAACTGCCCCAAGTATTTGGCGGATAAGAAGGATGGCAAAGTGAACAAAGGTATATGTGATATACATGTTATTGATGTGTACCTTACTAATGCTCGCAGTAGCACCTGGGTATTTGATACTGGTTCTGTTGCTAATATTTGCAACTCGAAACAGGGACTACGGATTAAGCGAAGATTGGCTAAGGACGAGGTGACGATGCACGTGGGAAATGGTTCCAAAGTCGATGAGATCGCAGTCGGCACGCTACCTCTACATCTACCATCGGGATTAGTTTTAGACCTAAATAATTGTTATTTGGTGCCAGCATTGAGCATGAACATTATATCTGGATCTTGTTTGATGCGAGACAGTTATTCATTTAAATCAGAGAATAATGGTTGTTCTATTTATATGAGTAATATCTTTTATGGTCATGCACCCTTGAAGAGTGGTCTATTTTTATTGAATCTCGATAGTAGTGATACACATATTCATAGTGTTGAAACCAAAAGATGCAGAGTTGATAATGATAGTACAACTTATTTGTGGCACAGCCATTTGGGTCATATTGGTGTAAAGCGCATGAAGAAACTCCATACTGATGGGCTTTTGGAATCACTTGATTATGAATCACTTGGTACTTGCGAACCGTGCCTTATGGGCAACATGACTAAAACGCCGTTCTCTGGAACTATGCAGCGAGCAACTGATTTGTTGGAAATCATACATACTGATGTTTGTGGTCCAATGAATGTTGAGGCTCGCGGCGGGTATCGTTATTTTCTCACCTTCACAGATGATTTGAGCAGATATGGGTATATCTACTTGATGAAACACAAGTCTGAAACATTTGAAAAGTTCAAAGAATTTCAGAGTGAAGTGGAAAATCATCGTAACAAGAAAATAAAATTTCTACGATCCGATCGTGGAGGAGAATATTTGAGTTACGAGTTTGGCCTACACTTGAAACAATGTGGAATAATTTCACAACTCACGCCACCCGGAACACCACAACGAAATGGTGTGTCCGAACGTCGTAATCGTACTTTACTAGATATGGTGCGATCTATGATTTACCGCTATCATTTTGGGGTTATGCTTTAGAGACGGCCGCATTCACATTAAATAGGGCACCATCAAAATCCGTTAAGACAACGCCTTATGAACTGTGGTTTGGCAAGAATCCAAAGTTGTCGTTTCTTAAAGTTTGGGGTTGCGATGCTTATGTGAAGAAACTTCAACCAGATAAGCTCGAACCAAAATCGGAGAAATGTGTCTTCATAGGATACCCAAAAGAGACTATTGGGTACACCTTCTATCACAGATCTAAGGGCAAGATTTTCGTTGCTAAAATCGGATCCTTTCTAGAGAAGGAGTTTCTCTCGAAAGAAGTGAGTGGGAGGAAAGTAGAACTTGATGAGATAACTGTATCTACTCCCTTATTGGAAAGTAGTTCATCACAAGAACCGGTTCCTGTGACGACTACACCAATTAGTGAGGAATCTAATGATATTGATCATGAAACTTTAGATCAAGTTTCTACTGAACCTCGTAGGTCTACCAGAATAAGATCCGCACTAGAGTGGTACGGTAATCCTATTCTGGAAGTCATGTTACTTGACCATGATGAACCTACGAATTATGAGGAAGTGATGATGAGCCCAGATTCCGCAAAATGGCTAGAGGCCATGAAATCTGAGATGGGATCCATGTATGAAAACAAAGTATGGACTTTGGTTGACTTGCCCGATGATCGGCAAGCCATTGAGAATAAATGGATTTTTAAGAAGAAGACTGACACTGATGGTAATGTAACTGTCTATAAAGCTCGACTTGTTGCGAAAGGTTTTCGACAAGTTCAAGGAGTTGACTACGATGAGACTTTCTCACCCATAGCGATGCTTAAGTCTGTCTGAATCATGTTAGCTATTGCTGCATTTCATAATTATGAAATTTGGCAAATGGATGTCAAGACTGCATTCTTGAATGGATTTCTATAAGAAGAGTTGTATACGATGCAGCCAGAAGGTTTTGTTGATCCAAAAGGTGCTAACAAAGTGTGCAAGCTCCAGCGATCCATTTATGGACTGGTGCAAGCATCTCGGAGTTGGAATAAACGTTTTGATAGTGTGATCAAAACATATGGTTTTATACAGACTTTTGGAGAAGCCTGTATTTACAAGAAAGTGAGTGGGAGCTCTGTAGCATTTCTGATTTTATATGTAGATGACATATTATTAATTGGAAATGATATAGAATTTCTGGATAGCATAAAGGGATACTTGAATAAAAGTTTTTCAATGAAAGACCTCGGTGAAGCTGCTTACATATTGGGCATCAAGATCTATAGAGATAGATCAAGACGCTTAATAGGACTTTCACAAAGCACATACCTTGACAAAATTTTGAAAAAGTTCAAAATGGATCAGGCAAAGAAAGGGTTCTTGCCCGTGCTACAAGGTGTGAAGTTGAGTCAAACTCAATGCCCGACCACAGCGGAAGATAGAGAGAAAGTGAAAGATGTTCCCTATGCTTCAGCCATAGGCCCTATCATGTATGCAATGTTGTGTACCAGACTTGACGTATGCTTAGCAATAAGCCTGGCAGGAAGGTACCAAAGTAATCCAGGAGTGGATCACTGGACAGCGGTCAAGAACATCCTGAAATACCTGAAAAGGACTAAGGATATGTTTCTCGTATATGGAGGTGACAAAGAGCTAGTCGTAAATGGTTACGTTGATGCAAGCTTTGACACTGATCCGGACGATTCTAAATCGCAAACCGAATACGTGTTTTTATTAAACGGTGGAGCTGTAAGTTGGTGTAGTTCTAAACAAAGCGTCGTGGCGGGATCTACATGTGAAGCGGAGTATATAGCTGCTTCTGAAGTAGCAAATGAAGGAGTCTGGATGAAGGAGTTCATTTCCGATCTAGGTGTCATACCTAGTGCATCGGGACCAATGAAGATCTTCTGTGACAATACTGGTGCAATTGCCTTGGCAAAGGAATCCAGATTTCACAAGAGGACCAAACACATCAAGAGACGCTTCAATTCCATTCGGGACCAAGTCCAAGTGGGAGACATAGAGATTTGCAAGATACATACGGATCTGAATGTTGTAGACCCGTTGACTAAGCCTCTCTCACGAGCAAAACATGATCAGCACCAAGACTCCATGGGTGTTAGAATCATTACTATGTAATCTAGATTATTGACTCTAGTGCAAGTGGGAGACTGAAGGAAATATGCCCTAGAGGCAATAATAAAGTTATTATTTATTTCCTCATATCATGATAAATGTTTATTATTCATGCTAGAATTGTATTAACCGGAAACATGATACATGTGTGAATACATAGACAAACATATAGTCACTAGTATGCCTCTACTTGACTAGCTCATTAATCAAAGATGGTTATGTTTCCTAACCATAGACATGTGTTGTCATTTGATTAGTGGGATCACATCATTAGGAGAATGATGTGATTGACATGACCCATTCCGTTAGCCTAGCACTTGATCGTTTAGTATACTGTTATTGCTTTCTTCATGACTTATACATATTCCTGTAACTATGAGAATTATGCAACTCCCGTTTACCGGAGGAACACTTTGGGTACTACCAAATGTCACAACGTAACTGGGTGATTATAAAGGAGTACTACAGGTGTCTCCAAAGGTACATGTTGAGTTGGCGTATTTCGAGATTAGGTTTTGTCACTCCGATCGTCGGAGAGGTATCTTTGGGCCCCCTCGGTAATGCACATCATTATAAGCCTTGCAAGCAATGTGACCAATGAGTTGATTACGAGATGATGCATTACAGAACGAGTAAAGAGACTTGCCGGTAACGAGATTGAACTAGGTATTGGATACTGACGATCGAATCTCGGGCAAGTAACATACCGATGACAAAGGGGACAACGTATCTTGTTATGTGGTTTGACCGATAAAGATCTTCGTAGAATATGTAGGAACCAATATGGGCATCCAGGTCCCGCTATTGGTTATTGACCGAGAATGGTTCTAGGTCATGTCTACATAGTTCTCGAACCCGTAGGGTCCGCACGCTTAACGTTACGATGACAGTTTTATTATGAGTTTATAAGTTTTGATGTACCGAAGTTTGTTCGGAGTCCCGGATGTGATCACGGACATGACGAGGAGTCTCGAAATGGTCAAGACATAAAGATTGATATATTGGAAGCCTATATTTGGACATCGGAATCGTTCCGGGTGAAATCGGCATTTTACCGGAGTACCGGGAGGTTACCGGAACCCCCCGGGGGGTTATTGGGCCTACATTGGCCTCGAGGGAGAAGAGGGAAGGAACCAGGAGGGGGCCACGCGCCCCTCCCCTTCCTAGTCCGAATAGGACAAGGGAAGGGGGGCGGCGCCCCCCCCCCCTTTCCTTCCTCCCTTCCTCCCTTCCTCCTCCTTCCCCCCTTCTCCTACTCCTACTTGGAAAGAAGGGAGTCCTACTCCCGGTGGGAGTAGGACTCCCCCTTGGCGCGCCCTCCTTGGCCGGCCGCCTCCTCCCCCCTGGCTCCTTTATATACGGAGGCGGGGGGCACCCCATAGACACACAAGTTGATCTACGGATCGTTCCTTAGCCGTGTGCGGTGCCCCCTTCCACCATATTCCACCTCGGTCATATCGTCGCGAAGCTTAGGCGAAGCCCTGCGCCGGTAGAGCATCAACATCGTCACCACGCTGTCGTGCTGACAGAACTCATCTCCGAAGCTTTGCTGGATCGGAGACCGGAGATCGTCATCGAGCTGAACGTGTGCTGAACTCGGAGGCCCCGTATGTTCGGTGCTTGGATCGGTCGGATCGTGAAGACATACGACTACATCAACCGCGTTGTGATAACGCTTCCGCTTATGGTCTATGAGGTTACGTGGACGAACACTCTCCCCTCTCGTTGCTATGCCATCACCATGATCTTGCGTGTGCATAGGAAAATTTTTGAAATTACTACGTTCCCCAACAGGGGAGTCCTACTCCCACCGGGTGTAGGACTCCTTCTTTCCTAGTCCAACTAGGAGAAGGGGGGAAAGGAGGGAAGTGGAGAAGGAAGGGAGAGGGGGGCCTCGCCCCAAACCCTTTGTCCAATTCGGACTGGGCTTGGGAGGGGCGCACGCCACCTCCTAGCTCCTTCCCACTAAGGCCCATTAAGGCCCAATACTCTTCCCCGTATTCCCGTAACTCCCCGGTACTCTGAAAAATACCTGAATCACTCGGAACCTTTCCGAACTCCGAATATAGTTGTCCAATATATCGATCTTTACATCTCGACCATTTCGAGACTCCTCGTCATGTCCCCTATATCATCCGGGACTCCGAACTCCTTCGGTACATCAAAACTCATAAACTCATAATATAACTGTCATCGAAACCTTTAGCGTGCGGACCCTACGGGTTCGAGAACTATGTAGACATGACCGAAACACGTTTCCGGTCAATAACCAATAGCGGGACCTGGATGCCCATATTGGCTCCCACATATTCTACGAAGATCTTTATCGGTCAAACCGCATAACAACATACGTTGTTCCCTTTGTCATCGGTATGTTACTTGCCCGAGATTCGATCGTCGGTATCCAATACCTAGTTCAATCTCGTTACTGGCAAGTCTCTTTACTCGTTACGTAATGCATCATTCCGTAACTAACTCATTAGCTACATTGCTTGCAAGGCTTATAGTGATGTGCATTACCGAGAGGGCCCAGAGATACCTCTCCGACAATCGGAGTGACAAAACCTAATCTCGAAATACGCCAACCCAACATGTACCTTTGGAGACACCTGTAGTACTCCTTTATAATCACCCAGTTACGTTGTGACGTTTGGTAGCACCCAAAGTGTTCCTCCGGTAAACTGGAGTTGCATAATCTCATAGTTACAGGAACATGTATAAGTCATGAAGAAAGCAATAGCAACATACTAAATGATCAAGTGCTAGGCTAACGGAATGGGTCATGTCAATCACATCATTCTCCTAATGATGTGATCCCGTTAATCAAATGACAACACATGTCTATGGTTAGGAAACATAACCATCTTTGATTAATGAGCTAGTCAAGTAGAGGCATACTAGTGACGTTATGTTTGTCTATGTATTCACACATGTATTATGTTTCCGGTTAATACAATTCTAGCATGAATAATAAACATTTATCATGAAATAAGGAAATAAATAATAACTTTATTATTGCCTTTAGGGCATATTTCCTTCAAACTTTGACACTAATCCGGATTATTCTGAGTAGTAAACCGGATTCGTATAGTAGAACAGTTATTTGGAATAGCTCCAAATAGAGCGTGGTAGCTGCAGTATGACATGGAGATTTGTAAAACACACACGGATCTGAAAGGTTCAGACCCGCTGACTAATAACCTCTCTCACAAGCGAGATATGATCAAATCCCATGGTTGTTGAATTCATTACAATCACATAATGATGTGAACTAGATTATTGACTCTAGTGCAAGTGGGAGACTGTTGGAAATATGCCCTAGAGGCAATAATAAAATGGTTATTATTGTATTTCCTTGTTCATGATAATTGTTTATTATTCATCCTATAATTGTATTGACCGGAAACCGCAATACATGTGTGAATACATAGACCACAACATGTCCCTAGTGAGCCGCTAGTTGACTAGCTCGTTGATCAACAGATGGTCATGGTTTCCTGACCATGGACATTGGATGTCATTGATAACAGGATCACATCATTAGGAGAATGATGTGATGGACAAGACCCAATCCTAAGCATAGCACAAGATCGTGTAGTTCGTTTGCTAAAGCTTTTCTAATGTCAAGTATCATTTCCTTAGACCATGAGATTGTGCAACTCTCGGATACCGTAGGAATGCTTTGGGTGTACCAAACATCACAACATAACTGGGTAACTATAAAGGTGCACTACAGGTATCTCCGAAAGTGTCTGTTGGGTTGGCATGAATCGAGACTGGGATTTGTCACTCCGTATGACGGGCAGGTATCTCTGGGCCCACTCGGTATTGCATCATCATAATGAGCTCAATGTGACTAAGTAGTTAGTCACGGGATCATGCATTACGGAACGAGTAAAGTGACTTGCCGGTAACGAGATTGAACGAGGTATTGGGATACCGACGATCGAATCTCGGGCAAGTAACATACCGATTGACAAAGGGAATTGCATACGGGATTGCTTGAATCCTTGACATCGTGGTTCATCCGATGAGATCATCGTGGAACATGTGGGAGCCAACATGGGTATCCAGATCCCGCTGTTGGTTATTGACCGGAGAACGTCTCGGTCATGTCTGCATGGTTCCCAAACCCGTAGGGTCTACACACTTAAGGTTCGGGGATGCTAGAGTTGTTATGGGAAATAGTATGTGGTTATCGAAGGTTGTTCGGAGTCCCGAATGAGATCCCGGACAGGACGAGGAGCTCCGGAATGGTCCGAAGGTGAAGATCGGTATATTGGACGAAGGGTATTGGAGTCCAGAATTGTTCCGGGGGTACCAGGTGATGACCAGCGTGTCCGAAAGGGGTTTCAGAGGCCCCGGCAAGCGTTGGAGGGCCTTATGGGCCAAGGGGAGAGGGCACATCAGCCCACTAAGGGGCTGAGCACCCCTCCCACCCCATCTCACGTAACCAGGAGAGGTGGGGGCGCCACCCCTAGGGCAGCCGCCCCTCCTGGCTTGGGGGGCAAGTTTCCTAGGGGGTGGGGGCGCCCGAACCCATCGAGGGTTTCCCCTGTGGCCGCCGCCCCTCCCCTAGGGAACCCTAGGGCGCCTCCCCCTCCTCCCTTCCCCCTATATATAGTGAGGGAGAGAGAGAGAAGCCGCACCCTTCCCCTGGCGCAGCCCTCTCCCTCCTCCAACACCTCCTCCTTCTCCGTAGTGCTTGGCGAAGCCCTGCCGGAGAACCACGAGCTCCATCACCACCATGCCGTCGTGCTGTCGGAGTTTTCCCTCAACTTCTCCTCTCCCGTTGCTGGATCAAGAAGGAGGAGACATCCCCGGGCTGTACGTGTGTTGAACGCGGAGGCACCGTTGTTCGGTGCTTAGATCGGAATCAACCGCGATCTGAATCGCTACGAGTACGACTCCTTCATCCGCGTTCTTGTAACGCTTCCGCTTAGCGATCTTCAAAGGTATGAAGATGCTCATCCTCTCCCTCTCTTGTTGCTAGAATCTCCATAGATTGATCTTGGTGTTGCGTAGAAATTTTTGAATTTCTGCTACGTTCCCCAACACTGCGACCACGGCCTGTCCACCCTGCGCGTGCACGCCTACGGCGGCCCCGGCGGAGGCGGCGGTAGAACAACCAGCGTGGGAGCAGACCCGCGAACCACCCGCAGGGGCGAAGAACGGCCCGCCGGCATCACCGGCGAGGAACTCCACCTCGCCTCACACTCGCGGGCGATGTGGCCGGAACCACCGCAACGCACGCACAACATTTCATTGGTACAGAAGCGAGAGATATGCCCATCATCGTCGCAGTTGTAACGGCAGCCATGCAAGGAAACCGGAATTCGCGTCTGCGGCGGCCTCAAGGTAGGCAGCGGGGGGGGGGGGGGGGGGGGATCCGGCGCCGGGAAGCCGGCCGAGGCGGTGGGGAACCCGGGCTGCGCGGACGGCGGCCGGCCTTCGTCTGCCAAGCCCGCACCAGAGGCAGCGCAGCCCCGCCTCCAGCACCACCAACGCCCCTCTGGACGATGGGACCGAGCGTCGTGCCTAGCACCTCTGGGACGACAATGGCGGAACGGAGGGGCGGCCTAGGCAGAGATGGCGAAGCCTCAGACGCCGAGGAGGACTCCGCCGAGAGAGAAACCCGCGAGGCCATGAGAGGTGGACGCCGGCACCGGAGTGGTGGCCGGCGAGGTGGGGTGGCCACCGGCGTTGGAGTGGCCGCCGGCGCTCAGAGGCCGTTCGTGATGGCATGAAGCACTAGAAGAAAGTGTGAGTAGCTCAATTAGCTATTCCTAAAAACATGGTAAGACAATTATGCTAAGAGATCATCTCTTGTCTTCTCTTAAATAAGAGAATACAAGTCTTATCTTACGATTTCTCTCTCCTCCACCTCATAATTTATCCTACGTGGCACTCTTAACATAGAACCATTGTACATGCCCTAAACAGCTCTATCCTACTGCAGGCCGCTGCGGAGAAAATTCATGAGCAATTGAAATTGCTTTGCTTCGTAATTCATTTTTTTGTTCTTATATGTGTCATGCTACTGGCAGAGTATAATTATCTCTTGTCCTGTGGAAGTGTCCACCTAAGATATGCTATATGATGCAACGAAGAACAAATGATGGAAGATCAGGATGGGCCAGGAGTAGATGTCATGTGATTCGCCAAGGGAGAATTTGGAGAAGAATGGCGGTGGGTATTACTTTTGTAGTACTCTGAATGCACCAGTGGAAAACTTGGAGAAGTTGAATTTTCAAGGCCTGTATATTTGTCATCTGGTAAATGGATGGGGTTAGTTGAGATCTTGGGATCTACATATGGAGAAAGCCTTCTCAGTCCATTTTCTTCTTTGTCCCTTGGCGCCGGCGTGCTGGACAAACAAGGCCAACTATATAGCCACATCGATCACGTCAGTTTTCAATATCCTTGTAAAATCGGTGGAGGGAGGCATGCCGCTTTCTTTTCTTTTCTGAATGGGTAGACTGTGTATGGATTTGAGCGTTCGTGGGCCGGGGTGGCGACGATTAAGGCTTGCAGTCTATGAGGCGTCAAATACATGCGTGGTATGTGCATGATAAGCTGACCTGGCTAAGATCGAAGTGTGGGCTTGTAGTTGCTCTCGCTTACTGGTTTATCTCCACTATATTAACATAATTTCTTCTTCGATCCAATCTTGGTCAGTACTCAGTAGTCAGAACACTATAGTACTCCCTCCTGTCCTTTTTGTCTGCATATAAATTTTGTTAGTCAAACTATCTCAACTTTCACCAAACTTATAGAAAAATGATTAACATTTAACAATGCCAAATCAACATTATCAGATTCATTATGAAATGTATTTATTTTTTTGAGGATTGAAATATAGTTTCATAATATATATATTTGGTATTGTAAATGTTGGTACTTTTTAAAATAAATTTGGTCAAACTTTACAAAATTTGACTTGACACAAATCAAATATGCGAAGTAAAAAGGACCGGAGGGAGTACATCAGAAATCTAGTGGACGGTTTTCATAGTATGGAGAGAATATAGAGGCACCCACATGAATCCATGTATGCATGCAAGTGGTGTTTATACTTGTACGTGAGCAACCAAGATCGATCGATCCGTTGACGACGAAGCAGCCACTCAACGTACGCGTAGCAGACGGCGGGTGGTATTTATTACTCCCTCCGTCCGGAAATATTTGTCATCAAAATGAATAAAAAGGGATGTATTTAAATGTATTTTAGTTCTAGATACATTTTTTTTGTCCATTTTGATGGCAAGTATTTTCGGATGGAGGGAGTACTTAACTAGACTAGTGCTGTTGTCAACTTTGGTGCCGTATCAAATCCAAGTCCACTGTATATGGAACCCTTGTTATCTAGTGGATGGAGTCACTGCCGACACATGCGCGGGCCGATAAGCACGCAGCTAGCCGAGCGCATCGATCGATCGATCGTTATTTTCTACTGCCGCCACGGCGGCCACTTGCTCGATCGCTGATAGCAATATACAACGGTCTTCAAACTAATTGCCGGTCGGTACGACCGGGGCGATTTGAACGCTGCCGGCCGGGGGCTGTGACGCGCGGACACGGTACGAATCGCGTCGTTTTCGCGCGTGCCGTACGTGGTGGATCGATCGATCGATCCGGGCAGGTGTGCTTGGGAGGCGAGTGGCAAATGTACCGTACGTCCAGGCGTGTGGGTTGGAGAAGGTACGTACAAAACCTCTATGTGAGCGTGTTATTTTCGTTGACTTACATGCATGCACATGCATGCATGTCTGAGAAGGTACGTACGTACAAAACCTCGATGATTAGTTTGTCGATGCATCATGCATGCATGCATCAAGATGTAGATCCTGGAGACAAAGTAACACGTCCACATGAAGAGGTCTTAATTAGCTGAATGGTTAGTGGTACAAGGAACCTGAACGTAGATGTAGGCCATGGGTTGTCAGTTGGTGCGCACGTACCCCGCCCCATCCGCCAACTCAAGCCGGTTCGTCGTGTACGTACGTGGCGCTCCAGCAGCTGTTGGTACCGATACCGATAACTGTCCGGATTTGTATTGCAATGCAAGCTGGCCGGAGCTTAGTGTTGGTGCCGGCCGGCGCGTGAGTGAGGCGTTAGGCGGCAGTCACGCGGGACGGAGGATTTCGATCTCAGCATCATGTCTACGTCTACGTGGTCCGTCGTCGATGGTGACGGTGACTGTACACTCTGCGGCCACGACCACGACACGAGGCCAAGGGAGAAGGGAAGATTCCGAGTTAATTGTACAGAAGTACCACAATTGGGGCATTGAAAGCAGATTAGTATCAAGTTTGATAATTTTTACGTGTCAGTACCAAGTCTGGGGCTAGCTGTTATAAAAAGGTCTAAATCGCGTATAAACGCGTATTGACGGTGTATCTGACCGGCGGGGCCCGACTGTCAGCTGTCGACGTGGTTTTTTTTTCCAGACCCCCCCCCCCCCCCCCCGGCACCTCCTTATTCCTCACGCGCAGCAGCGCCCGATCTGGATCGAGGGGAGGAGCCCCTCGAGCCCGAGCTCCTTCGCCCCCCGTAACCCCCGCCCCACCCCGGCCTCCTCCTTGCCTCGCCGGCGGCCGGCCACCGGAGCACCACCACCGCCGACCAGGACCAGGCTGTCGCCGCACCCTGCCTCTCCCCTTCTCTTCCTCCTTCCATATTTTCTTCTCTCTCTCACACACTCGGAGCGGCCACCGGAGCACCACCACCGGCGACCAGGACCAGGCCGTCCTCGCACCCTGCCTCTCCCCTTTTCTTCCTCCTTCCACTTTTTCTTCTCTCTCTCTCTCTCTCACACACACACACCCGGAGCTCTCTCTCTCGACGCGCCGCCTTGGTTCCCGTCATCCCCACGAGTGAAAGAGGGTGGGGGGAAGAAAGGGATCCATGGCGGCGGCTGATTGGGTTGATGGGAAGGGGGAGGTCGCTGGAGGAGGTGGGAAGGGGGAAGGGGGACGGCGCCGGGTGGGGGATCGGGCCGACGGCAAGGGAAGGCGCGCGCGGCTGCTGGGGTTCCAGCTGCTGCGGCGGAGGGGAGGAGAGGCCACGGTGCGAGTAGAGACCACGGCGGAGAAGGAAGGTCCGAGTACGAGGCTACGACGGCACGAGCAGAGGCAGCTCCGGCGCGAGCGGGGGCCACGGTGATGCGAGTGGGAGCTCGGGCTCGAGGGCTCCTCCCCTCGATCTAGATCGGGCGCCGTGCGGGGGGGTTTCTGCAAAAAATATGCCACATCGGCAGCTGAAAGGCGGGCCCCGCCGGTAAGATACACCGTCAATACGTGTTTATACACGATTTAGACATTTTTGTAACGGCTTGCCCCAGACTTGGTACTAACATGTAAAAATTACCAAACTTTGTACCAATCTGCTTTCAATGCCTCGATTGCAATACTTCTATACAATTAACTCGAAGATTCCTCCCTGTGTGTGGCCGTGCACAGGTGGTGCACTGTATGCTGTAGCAATGTCATATGACACGAGCAGATTGCCTGCACGCAGGTCGCTTCCATTGCTATTTCTCAGCAGTGCTAGCAGCCTGTTGTCATCTCGGCTGTCCTCGGAAACCGGAACAATGGGCTGCACCGGTCTATCGCGCCATTCATTGCGATGCCCCCGCCCGGCTCGTTCGTCTACGAACATAACGTAGCGCTCGAACAACGGTCGGTCAATCATCAAAATACGTATGTAACCTGCACACAGACAGCCGTCCGTGCGTGATGGGCATTTTTTTTTAGCAAAAGAGGGTTTCCCCTCTGATTTCCGTTAGAGAAACCAGCAAAGATCAGTACTAGAGGTCCATTACAGACAGCCAAACGCTAACAACTAAGAGAAATGTTCAGCCACCACTGGCAGCTACCCACCTCGCAGCTAAAACGAACATGGGACACACCAGCAGCCTATTACAAATCTATCAGAAGAAAACCAAACTTATACGAGCAGACAACAAGGGCGGGAGTAGTTTTTTCTGCTTCTGAATATCCTCACATCTGTATCCTTGGTACGCCAAAACGCCACCTCTGTGGAGCCCTGTATATTTCACTTGCCACCTGCTCGATGAGTCTTGCTCCCAGCGTCAGAATTCTTTCCCCTAGGTCATTTGTCTGCAAAATAGCCCAGTCAAATATCCAATTACACGTTCTTTTGATGATCCCGATTGGGTCATTTATATATTTCCTGCCTAAGATAATATCATTTTTACAATTCCAAATCGCCCATAACAAGGCCGAGGTGCCAATCAATACTAGTTTCTTGTCATTTTTATTGAATTAATTCAGCCAGTTTCCAGAACAATAATTCAGACCATTTGGGATCTATTTCAGGTCAAAAGCACACCCAATCAGGCTCCCGATGAGCCTAGCAACAGAGCAGGAGAAGAAGAGGTGATCAATGTTGTCCTCTTTTCCACACAGCACGCACTGTTTATCCCCTTTCACTACTAGGAAAAAGCCTAGTAGTAGCGCGGGTTAAACAGCTAGTAGTAGCTAACTTGTAGTAGTAGGACGGGGGCACCCGTGCTACTACTACGCCTGTTAGTAGTAGCGTGGGTGCTACCCGCGTTACTACTATTAATTTCGAAAACAAAAAAAATCTCGATCCCATGCGTGCTGTCAATGGCAACAATGGTTCGATCCAGCGCCGGCAGGGGTAGCCGGAGGTGCGGAAGGGCGGCGGCAGACCAGATCCAGTGGTGGCAGCTGCAGAGGGCCCGGATCCATGGCCGAGCAAGGCAGCGTCGTGCGGCTCCTCTTTGCAGCCAAGGCAATGAGCTCTTGGTCGTCCATGGCGACGACCTGCATAGGCAAGGACATGGGAGGGTGAGTCAATTTAGAGGGAGGGAGAGAGAAAGAAAAACGAGGGAGTGAGGAAGGAGATGGAGGTAGCAGCGGGGATGGTCGCCGGTGGTGAGGTGCTCCGTCGTGGTGGCATTGAGGCGAGGGGGAAGACGAGCAAGCTCCTGGACGCCAGCGACGTAGGGAGGTGAACTCGTTGGGCGCCATGGAGGAGGAGGTGTGCTTGGGCAGGAGCACCATAGGAGAGCCTATGGAGAGAGGGGGAAGAGTGAGGGAGAGAGGAGGGATTCGGCCGAGGATATGGGGACTTCACCTACCTCATACTTAGTAGTAGCGAGGGGTATAAAACTGCGCTACTACTACGGCATGTCTCATGGGGCACGGTAGAGACCGCTTAGTAGTAGCGAGGGTTAAAAACCCGCGCTACTACTATCAACTTAGTAGTAGCGAGGGGTAAAAATCCGCGCTACTAGTAAGTAGCAGTAGCGAGGGGTAAAAACCCGCGCTACTAGTAAGCGTATGCCTATAAGCTTTTCCCTAGTAGTGTTTCCAACCCCTTTTCAGCAAATTATCTAGTTAGAATACTTTTTTTGTTTAAAAGCCACAAGAAAATTTTTATTTTTGTAGGCACTTTCACTTTCCACAGGAATTTCTGTGGGAATCTCACATCTGTTTAGTGAGATGTAGGTACATGGATTTTACAGAAAATTTCCTGTTTGCAGTTAGCATCCACATAGGTTTGTCCCTCCCTCCACGCGTCAGAATTTTCTCACATCTCTTTTTTAAGCTATCCCAGAGAATTTCAGAGTCCCCATGCAGGGTTCTTTTGAAGGACATCGACCCCCATCCTCTATCAACTATCTCTCTAACAGAAATATTTCTATTATTACTATTTGAATAGAGAGAAGGATATGCCTCCTTCAAGGGTTTAAACCCACCAATCTTCCCAAAATCTGGTATTTCTACTATCACCAAGTCTTTTCTTAATATGAGGGTAAACAAAATTTCTGATTTTAAGAAGAATGGACCAGAATTGTGAATCTCCATTTTTATGTTTAATTCCAGAAAGACATTTATCCTTAATATACTTGGATCTAATTATATCTCGTCAAAGTTCTTCATCCTCCAATTTCCAAATCCACTTGGCAAGTAAAGCAATATTGAAGTTTTCCAGATTGGTAATTCCCAAACCCCCCCTTGCTGCTTTGGGAGACAACATGTTTTCCATTTGACTAAGTGATATTTCTTTTTATCCTCTCCAGCCTGCCATACCAACCCGGCTCTGTAAAAATCAACTTTTTTCCTAACTCCAGCAGGGAGTAGGTAAAAAGACATCATATAAATGGGTATGTTTGTAAGGCAAGACTGTACCAGTGTAACTCTACCAGCTATATTGAGCAATATGTCCTGCCAGCAAGCACATCTTTTTTCAATTTTTTCAGACATATTTTTCCACATACTATTTCTAATTCTTTTATTATAGACAGGTAGGCCAAGGTATTTCAGAGGCATTTCACCAAGGGTACAAGCGAAAATCTCTTGATAGAGATCCCCTTTGTTTTTTGGCTCCCCAAAGAGATATATGTCACTCTTGTGAAAATGTATTGTCAGTCCAGACATTTGTTCAAAAGCAATTAGTATAAATTTTAAATTTCTAGCTGATTCCTCGTCATCCTGTACTAGGAATATAGTGTCATCAGCATATTGTAACATGCTCACCCCATTGTCATGAACATCAGTGAGAACCCCCTTTATATATCCTTCAGTTCTAGCCTTGTCCATTATTATGGCTAGGGCATCTACTGCTAGATCAAAAAGTAAAGCACTACTCCACCAGCATACAGTGCGTGTAGGGTAAGAATACGCATCACACACTCACAGGCCCACACAGCCTCGTAAAGCTCCAAGCGCCGGCTGTGAAAGAAGAATGAGCTGGTCAGGCGTATGGTAATCACTACTCCACTAGCATATAGCGAGTGTAGGGTAAGCCCGTACGTAGGGTTTTGGCTTGCTCGGCGACAACGGGACAACTTGCATGCAGCTGTACCCCCGAGAGCGTCGTGTAGTGTGTAGTGGTAGTAGGTGGTGCTCTCTCACAAGGGCCATGAAACCAACAATGCTTTTTACGTTCAGAAAGTCCGTTTGGCTCCAGATGTTGATGGCCCCATTGACAAGCTGTCTTAGCAACAGACACACAGCGTTAGATCACATGTGTGGCTCCAGATCCACGGGATACGGGTCAAATATTACTCGGCCGCATGCAGCCGCGCTGGCCTCATGGAAAACATGTGCAAATTAATCCACCGTGTCGCCGGGCAGCAGCGGACAATTTCGTAGGGCAGCGCGACTGCCATCCTGTCCGTCCGCCCGGCCGCCCATGCGTTCCACGCCGGAGCAACCCTGTGAATTGGGAACAAGACACGGTATGGATCGGCGGTGCACGTACTGCTACACTGGCAGTAGTTGACTCAGGACTCCCTGGTTCTATGACGTTCAAATGTCAAAGGTCAACACACGTACTGCTGCAGACAAGATAAAGATGGAGTACTGGTATGCACTCCAGAAAAGTCAACTGATTAGCAACTGAGTGTACGTACTGCTGTTCACGTGCATGCGGTCCGTAAAAGTGCACGCTTCCCTTGCTTCTTCTAGAGAGGACCCACTGGCGATCAAAGGCAAAGATATAATCAAGCCAGAGAGATTTTAGTAGGTAACAACTTATCCAAAGGTAGATAAAAAGATTACTCCACCAAAATATCAAATGATGCAAAGGTGTCTACTCTCTTGGCGTAGAACGCATCAAACATTTTGCACCAGCAATCATCCATTTTTTGCCTCATTTATTTTGATCCATTGCGATGATCATGCCCATCATCGATTTGTTGCAAAAAGCATTGGCATGTTTTTCATTTCAAATGTTATAGAATACGAGCAAACGGCAGAGGAAGTGAGCATATCTTTCAAGGATGGTCGCCGACCAGCAATGCTTGACGTTTGATAAGCTCCGTGTGACATATTTGGTTGAACTTTTTGCAACCCAAGATAATCAATTGCATCATTTCAAGTATGAATGGAATAGCCATAGTGGAAGAGGATATGGAGTCATGGACTCTGGAACTTTGCTTGAAAATGTAGCATTCCCATAGTTGGGCCATTCCTGTTCTAGGTGATCAACGGTCCACACCCTATTATGGAGTATTTGTCAAGCGGTTAAACATGTACTTGAATGCGCACTAAGTATTCTAAATTATACAGTTCATCGTCATCGTGGTGACCTCCGAAAATTAAAGAAGTAGGCAGGGGATACCCTCCACAATTTATCCATCCTCGGTGTTGCAGGTGATCAGCGGTCCACGGTCTATCTTGCGCCATTAGCCATGGGATACAACTTCTACTTCAATGTTGCCCACATATCCCAAGTTATTACCCCCCCCCCCCCTCCCCGCCTACACACACACATAATTGTTTGATTATCTGGATTTATTTCATTATCAACCACATTTTACTTTTACTAAGGCGATATTGCTTATATCACCCCACCAATTACCTGTACGAAATTAATGAATCTAGACATGATACATGTTACCTACTACAGAACACCACTTTAACATAACATTTTATCGATAAAATTTGTACTTCACCCGCCAAACTTCTCCAAATCATTGAGATCGTTATCTTCCCAAGAATTGAAGTTGTCCGACAGGGTTAAAGAACAAATCAAGTGGGTGAACTATGATAGGCTTGTTGATCAGATCATTGTGTGTGTCGTGATCCACATCTTCTTTCTCTGGAGTGATGTAGTCCACATCATTTGGTCAATTACTTGTAGGACATGAACAAGTCCAAGCTAGTTACCTTCTACTTAAGAGACCATTTTACCATGACAGCGGCTTATTTATAAAGGCAAGCGAGCAAAATTGATCGATATGTTCGGTAGCGCCTATCGGATCAGTCGATTTTACAAATATGCCCATACTTTTTAAATAAAAAATCATGGTAATGTTATATTTTAGTTCATCTTGTGCAAGAAGCTATAGTGTTTGTTCTCATGGTTTAGAAATATATAGAATCTTATATGGATCTCAATGTTATATTGTCGGTCCTTAGTGCATATTGAGTAAACTAATTGTCATGACTCCAAGAGGTAGTAAACCCATCATTTAAATTAGCTACATGATGGGTGACATCGCCGGTGAGTGTAGGAAAACGCCTGCGTATCCTCCATGCCAAATCTTCTAGGGCACAAGCATGGTAACGGGCGTTGATATCTTAGGCTGGCCATAGTGGGGGCAACATAACTAGTAACATGCACTTGAGACTATCAAACATGCTTATGTGGCACACAATTAAAGAAGAGAGAGAGGGTTAGAGTGACATAGGTAGATACCGTATCATGTTAAATGCTATGCTACTTTGTGTCATGCATGGCAATAAATATGGTCATATATGACAATACAAATGCAATGACACTACTCGCTTCAATACAATTGTACAAAATCATGAACAATTAATATGGATTGGAGGCGGCAGCTTATTTTTTGCAATGCAAAACTCTTATTTTACTAGCTAATTGTCTATGGGTTGTAACGGTGCATACATATATTTTAGTGGTTTGCATCAGTTATGTCTCGCGTACCTCAATCATATCTTACCATCTATGCCAATGGCCCATCAAGTAACGGCCCCCCTTTCGCTGTCATCTAAACACACTTTGGATTTCTCTACTCCTATAAAAAAAACTGAGTTGGTGATGATAGTGCACCTGCCATTCTTGATTCCATCCATTCATTTGTGTCTAACGCACGCGAGGTAATCCGTGGAGATCTTGCAAAAAGACGCTCGCCACTCCATCTCACATTTGTAGATAGCCCCACGTATCTCCCATTCAGCCCAATCCCCCCCCCCCCTACCTGGGACTGGGAGGAGATGGAAGAGATGCCCCGCCGGTCAGAGGACATGAAGATGGTGTGGCTTCTTCCTCCAACGGTGGAAACTGGTGTGGATTCTTAATCTGACAGCCAGGTCCGTCTCCAGGAAATAGGGGCCCCGGTGCGAAATGCGAAATGAGGCCCTAAATTTTGAAATGTTCATACGCTAACGTACTAACATAACTAAAGCACACTCCTATTTTTCATATATGTAATATCAGTGCTAAAAGTCTAAAGGTATGGGGTCGCAAAATCCAGGTTTGCTCGAGGTAGGAGTGTTAAGCACAATCAAGTAATTGAAAAAGGAAATATAAATTCGGTACCCTGTGGTATTTCATCATCAAACTAAGCATTCAAAAAGGTACAAAACTCGCTCACCTCACCCTGCCATCATGAGCCTAGCTGCACCACACCCCCAGATGCTGTGGTGCAGTCCATTTTGCCTCCTAACCCGCATCCTAAAGAGAGAAATCAAAGGTCACTCACCACGCCCTGCCATCCTGTCTGAACAGAAGAGATACAAAATTTGAGGAAAAATATTCTCTGTGGAAAATTGATGTAGGAGTGGGGAATAAAAGGAGGGTCGACTATCTAGATACCAAAAGATCGGATGAAGCGCAATAGAAAAGATATTGAAGATAAACACGGCTACTGCCGCTAACTCGCTAATATCATTGCTGTAACAATTGCCTGAAACCCAAATCATAGATGTAAAAAAGAAGATAATTTAGGGGTAGGAATCATGAGAAGAAGGTTCAGAGCTTACGTAGGGAGTAGAGGAGACTGGGGGAAATTACAACGCCATGCCGCCATGGCCAGGCAGGATCGATCCACCTTCAACATTGGTCCACTACCATCCGCTATTCCCGTCGGGAGGAGGGGAGTTCAGACGTGAGGCACTTTCTGGGGAGGAGAGGAGGCGGCGCACGATCGAGATTCGAGCGAAGGCAGCGGGTTAGCGATTTCTCGGGGCGTGGGACCTACGACGACTCGCATCAGACCGCAACAGATCAGATCAGCTTGATTTCCGCATCAGATCAGATCAGCCTGATTTTTTGAGGGAAGGTTTCAACTTTTTTTTACAGGATGTTGTGTTGGTTTTCCCTGATCGGGGGCCCCAAGATTTCGGGGGCCCTGTGCGATCGCACCGTTCGCACAGCCTTGTCAACGGGCCTGCTGACAGCCACCATCGACATCATCATCCTCTCCCCTGACGCAATAGTAGACAGGGAGGGGGACATAGCGAAGAAAGTATTGTATACTATTCGGCGGAAAAACGAAAACGAAGAGGAAAAGTGGAAATGAAAACGGAATTTTACAAAATGGAAATGGAAATTTTATGTGGAAAGAGAAAAACGTTTTCTGGTGGAGTAGGTGCGGAAATGGACTAGTGACTCATCACCGTGACAGGGCCTTTTTTTTCTTCTGTTCTTTTTCTTTTTCTTTTTTGGATGTGTTTAACCTTGATGTCTTTCAACATCTTGTTGGTACGGAAGCCGAGTGTAATTGGTATCTTTGTGATTTTAATATATTCCCTTTCTCGAAAAGGTGCGGCAATGGAATTTTCTGTTTCGGTCAATATGGAATTTTTCTGTTCTAAATTTAAACGTATGGCTATTTTGTAGCCCAACAAACACATAATTTGGCCCTGTACATAATGAGGAGAATGACTCATATGGCTCAACCTCAACACTACTACTACTACATCGAGCACAACAGCACAAATGGATATTTATGTTGCCAAAGTTGAATATTTATGCACAAATCGATATCATATTCTATATCCATGATATATCATAATATTGTAAAATCATTGTATCCATTAAACAATTATCTTGGCTTCACCGTGTTTATTCTACGCTTCAAGCGGTCTTTGGTTTAAATGAACACTCGCTTTGGTCTCCGAGTATGTGCCCCTATTCCTCTGTTTTCATTTTCGATGGTATTCATTTCCCTATTTATTTTCATGGATTCTGTATTCCTTTTTACAACGAATGTGGCATCATCTAGTGCCGCCTGTTCTCGCTCCATTTTCATCCCTACTACCGTAATGATAAGAAGCTGGTTAAAAAAATGTCAAGGTGATCAGTCAGCGTTTCCGAGCGAGTGCTATCACTGCTAAAAATGACAAGGTGACCGGTCAGCATTTTCGAGCGAGTACAGCAAAAATAGTAATGCTAAGGCAGGTGTAGCTAGGGGAGGCGATCTTGGCCCAGATGATGGTTTTCTTCGCTAAACTGCTCTATCATACTGACGGTCACCTCAGAGAAAATTCGTGAGCGTTGCGCGACGACCCGCAGCGATTGAAAATTGTTTGGCTAGTTAATTCCTTTCGTTAAATCTGTCATGCTACTGGCAGAATATAACTATCTCCTGTTTGTGAAAGTGTCCACCTAAAATATATTACTAACTAAGATATCGTGGCCGGGCTATACTAGCTAAGATGGAAGCATGGGATCGTAGTTGCTCTCAGTTTGCTTCCGCTTAATCGCTTATCACCACTGTATTTAATAACATGATTTGGTTTCGTCGATCCAATCTTGGTTAGCACTCAGTACAGTAGAGATCTACGTAGTGGACAGTTTTGATAGCACGGAGAGAATATAGAGGCAGTGCATTGCACGCTCGGCTTATATGCACATGTATGCATCATGCATGCATGCAGGTGGTGTTTATACTCCTAGCTAAGCAACCAATGTCGATCGATCGGTTGACTAAGCAGCCACTGACGTAGGTAGTATTATCTACGTACGTAGCCAAACTAAAAACTAAAAACTAAGAGCATCTACGGCCGTGCGACTCAAACCTCTCTCATACGCCCAAACAGCCCGGTCTCTGATCGGTAAAAAATTCGACCCAAACAGGCGTCTCATACCGGTCTCAAACATCCGGGCTAACTCACACCCCTCATATTTAGGATATGGGTGGCCCGGGCATGACCGGACGCGTCCGTCACGTCGGATCCGGCCCGTATTGGCCGACCCGACCCCATATATATTCGTCCGCATCCATTTCCCGGACCAAACTTTAGCCACTATGCTCCACTCCGCCAGCCAAGCTCCCATATGGCGATCTCTGGCCTTCTCTGGCATGGCGGGCAGCGGATCCGAGTCCTACACTTCCAGATCCATTGATGGATCTCGTCCCACGTGGCCCCAAGGAAGGGATGACTGTCCACCTTGCGCTCTGCTGCTCCTGGGAGGAGGCCGCCCGACGGCAGCGCTCGGACTCTTCCGTCAGGAATCCATTGCGTCCGTCCAAATGGTGCATGGATCAGCCGCGAGATGCGGTGCCGCTGCCTCACCGGAGGCGGTGTGTCCTTCTGGCGTCTGAACACGACGGCGAATGCGTAACCGATTCGTTGGTGTGCCGAGATGGAGGTAAACACATGGGCGTCATCCGACACAAATATGGAGCGGCGTGCCCGCCGTGCAAGGCAGCGAGCGTGGCAAACAGTGGAAGCCCTCATGGCGGTGGATGTTGGTGTGGCGGGATCGTATTCTTTGGCTCCTTCCAGGACAGATTCATCATCGATATCACGTCCACCGGCTTGGTGAAGGATTCATACACTGACGAAGAAGAGTAGGGCATGGTGGATGGCAGCGCCTCGACTCCTGTGAGCCGGTCCGTGTCACATGTCCTACTCTACCCCGCCTTCTCTACTATATGCCACCCTTCTTATCTTTTCGATGGATCGAGTCACCGACACACACACATGCGCGGGCGGATAAGGGCATCTCCAGTCGCGCCCCCAACAGGCCCCCCCAAGCCACTTTTTCGGTGCCGGCGCCGAAAAAACGGCCCAGTCGCGCCCCCAGGACGCCGAAAATCGTCGGTTCGGACCTTTTTTCCGCCCGGCGGTCACAGGCCGAACCCGGTGCGCTGGGGAGCCGTTGGGGGCTCCGGCGCTAGGGAAAAGCACGCCTGGCCCACACCGACAGGGGAAAAGTCAAGGTTTTCTTCCCCTGACTCGCCTCGCACGCCCCGCGCCCTCGGCCACCACTAGCTATATCCCGGCGACGGCCGCCGGCCTACTCCGCTAGATAGCCATTCCCCGCCGGAAAATAGCTGCGCTTCACCGCGGCAGCCCCTCCCGCAGCAGCTGGGCGTTTCCGGTCGCCGTTTCCGGCCGCGGAGGCGCGGTTTAACGGCGGGTACACGCCCACCGAGCGCAAGGTGTTCGGCGTTTTGACTGTCTCGGCGATGGACTCGGATGAGGAGGAAGAGCTCGCCGCGCTGCTGGAGGAGGAAGTCGCGGCCGACGTCCAGGAAGAAGAGCATCTGATGGTGCTCGCCGCCCTCGCCCAGCTGCTGGCGAGCAATGAAAAGCCGCGTCGAGGTGGCTCGGCGCCGGGGTGGGTGAAAGCAAAGAACCGGCATCGTCTGCAAGGCTACTGCATGCTCTACTCCGACTACTTCGTCGATGCTCCACTTCATGGCGAGAGAACATTTCGGCGCCGTTATCGGATGAGCCGAAAGCTCTTCCTCAGGATTGTGAATTCCATCCGGGAGTTCGACAACTACTTCAAGTGCAAGATGGATTGCACTGGCGCTCTTGGATTCACCTCCATCCAGAAGTGCACGACAGCGATGAGGATGCTTGCATATGGAGCTCCCAGTGATTCACTCGACGACTATGGGCGCATGGCCGAGTCCACCAGCATAGAGTGTTTCTACAAGTTCTGTCGGGCAGTGGTGGCAGTGTTTGGGCCACAATACTTGAGAACACCCAATGCGGAAGACACTGCTCGGATCCTAGCCCAGAATGCAGCAAGAGGATTTCCTGGGATGCTTGGAAGCATCGACTGCATGCATTGAAAATGAAAGAACTGCCCATTTGGTTGGCAGGGGATGTACAAAGGCGCAAAAGGCGGTTGCAGTTTGGTGCTTGAGGCGGTAGCCACACAGGACCTCTGGATTTGGCACTCCTTCTTTGGTATGCCAGGAACTCACAATGACATCAACGTGCTGCAGTGCTCTCCTGTTTTTGCCAAGCTCGCTGAGGGCCATTCTCCTCCGGTGAACTTCGAGATCAATGGGCACCAATACAATAAGGGATACTATCTAGCTGACGGCATCTATCCGAGATGGTCGACATTTGTGAAGACGATCTCAACCCCTGTGGCAGGAGGCAAGAACGCCTGGTTTGCGAAGGTTCAGGAGGCTTGCAGGAAGGATGTCGAGCGGGCATTTGGTGTGCTCCAATCTCGATTCGCTGTTGTTCGGTACCCCGCTCAGACCTGGTCGAAAGATCAAATGTGGGAGACCATGACTTGTTGTGTCATCTTGCACAACATGATCATCGAGAGCGAGCAAGAAGACCCAGTGTTTGACACTGAACCATACTACAGGCAGGGTCCTCTAGCCGAAGTTGATCACCAGCTACCGGCAATTTGGACTGCCTATCTCAGTATGCGTCAGGAGATCCGAGACCCACAAGTGCATCATCAACTGCAGAAAGATCTGATTGAGCACCTATGGAGGCTCAAGGGGGACGCCGCGTGATGAAATACGAGTTTTTATTTGTTGAACTACATAATTTGTATTGAACTATTTATTGTTGTAGTATTTGATTTTTCTATGATGAAATATGTGATAAGGAATAATTGTGTTGATAATTGAACGCCGAGACAAGGCGAAACCACGCCGAATATGGGCATATTCTCGCCCATATGGGCCGTTTATTCACCGAAATTGGGCTGCAAAGTGGGCCAATTTCGGTGCCTGGGAGCGACGACTGGGCGCAAAATCGCCCCCAGCGCCAAGTCGCCAAGTGTATCGCCGGCTTGCCCCCAGGAGGCGTTTTTTATGCGTCCTGGGGGGGGCCAACGGAACGCATCTGGCCAGCTGCATGCTGCATGCACGCATCGATAGATCGCTATTTTCTACTGCCGCCACGGCCACTTGCTCGATCGCTGACAACAACATACAACGATCTTCGAACTGATGGCCGGCACGAACGTGCCGATGTGAGCGTTGCTGGGCGGGTCACCGGCCGGCCGGGTGTGACGCGCGGACACGGTACGAATTGTGTCGTTTTCGCGCGTGTCGTACGTGGTGGATCGATCGACCCGGGCAGGTGTACTTGGGAGGCCAATGGGTGTGTATATCCGATCAGCAGCCTAGCAGCCTGTTGGCTGACTGTTCGGCGAACGCTTTCGTTTAATAAAGCTCTCAAAGTTTTCCCCGCAAAAAAAAATACCGTCCAGGCGTGTGGGTTTGGTCCTTTGTTTTTTTCATGAGCAGAGTTTGATTTTCGTTGGCTACTACTGTAGTAGTAGTGAGAAGGTACGTACAAACCCTTGATTATTATAGTTTGCCGATTATGCATGCATGAAGATGAGAATTAATCCAGGGGACAAACACGTCCACATGAAGTGGTCTTAATTCCCTGATGAATGATGGCACAAGGAGCCTGCACGCCCGTACAGGTAGGGCATGGGGTGTCAGTTGGTGCGTACGCACGTACCCCGTCCCATCCGCCAACTCAAGCCGGTCCGTCGCGTACGTACGTGGCGATGCCGTGTTTCGCCTCGTCACCGGCAAAATCGGTCAGGTGGGTGCCAGAATACTACGTACGCACATACGATAGTAACTACACTGTGCAATACAGCCGGTGCGTCACGTTCTGGTGCCCGCTCTCCGGCACCGAGCGCTCAGGAGCCTGGACCGCGGCCGGAGCGCGCGCTCACGCACACTGCACGCGGACGCTGCCTGTCGTTGCTCCAGCGGCTGTATGTACCGATCGATTCCCCTGTGGCCAAACCCGTAAACCATTTACCTAGCGTCGTCTCGCCGCTATCCATCAGCAGGTGGTGGACGTGCGCACCACGGTAGCAGTGCAAGCACCAGCAGGGTCGTATTGTCATTGTCCGGATTTGCATTGCATTGCAGGCTGGCCGGAGCGGAGTGTTGGTGGCGGCCGGCGGGTGAGCGAGGCGGCAGGGGGCATGCAGCTGGGTGCGGGGGACGGAGGATTTCTTTCTATCTCGGCATCATGTCCAGCCTGCTTGCTACGTCTACGCGGCCAAGAGATGAGGCCAAGAGATGGTGACGGTGACGGTTGTTAGAATAAATCCGAGACCACCGTCGATCTACCGAGGACCAAGCAATCACATGAGGAACGACACCGAGATTTGTTAACGAGGTTCACCTTCATGGCTACATCCCTGGGGCTTGACTACGGGCGCTCCTCCCCATGACACCGTCACAATACCGCACCCCGCGCCGCCCAGGCGCCGGCACACGCCGCCGGCTCCCCCGCGTGCCCGTGCTATTATGTTGGCATAGGTTACATCGTGTGTCTACCCCCGCTATATAAGAGAGGCCTAGGATACAAGTGTCCTACTTGGACACGACTCCACATCCTATGTAAACACAATACAACTCATAGTCCAACTGTAACCTACCTTGTACACAATATTCGACACAACTCTAACAAACTCCACCTTGGCGAATATTCTCCACCACCTTGAATTCGTCCGTGCGTCGAACCTCCATGTACATTGGACTTGAGATACGCCATGAGCACCGCTGCTACTCCCAGACTCCATGTGACTCCACCTGCAACTGTAGTCCCTTCTCGTCTCCTTCACAGTCAACACTCAAGCAAAATTAAGTTCCTCGTCACTCTAGTCCGTGCTCCCAACTTCCGGAGAATCTGTTCAACGCCATCACACACCGACCATTATCTGCGTGAAAGTGAACAACTCACGTATTGGACGCCGCATATAAGAGTTAGCTGAACTCAACATCACCGCTCTTTCTTGACAGTCTGTCTGAAACTTGAAGGAATTTCACCGTCGCCCTGCGTCACCCTGAGTCAAATTCACAGTTGTCTCACCCTTTTTCCCGGATAGTCTCTGACATGTCCCATAGCTATAGCACTCCGCCTCCTTCTGTATTTGTCATCCGCACTTTGCCATGTGCACTGAACACCACAGAATATACGGTCATGTACTCTCTCTGTTTTGACAATTCCAGACTTCCCGCCACTTTCTCAGATTCTCCATGGTCATCTCTTGTCCATCTTCCGGCACCGATAGACCCAGTCACCAACTTGAATTTGGTACTCGTCAACACTGCTTCAGCACCCCCTGCACAATTTGCCTGACCACATGTCTGACCACCAGTGCCTTGGCCTGTCGCCGTGTCCCGTGCTTACCGCACGCCTCGTTGCTATCACCGCGTCGAGCCTCTGCTGTCCTGGTCGAGTCTCCCGGGTAGCTAGCCCCCACTGCCTCAACCCCCACTGCAGAGAACCACCGATCATCACCGACCGATGTCGAGTATCACGTCTCCATCAGACCACTGGTACCCAGTCCGATCCACGTGTCTCTCGCCTTCCCGCTGAAATAGGCTGCGATTCTCTGTATCCTTACGCCGTAGCCCCTCCATCAGCTCAGAGTGAAGTCGTCCATCAGACTCCAGCTCCACCTTCAACATGACTCCATGGTGGTTGTACGAGCCACCCCCACGCCCTGTCGACTTCAAGCTCTCATGTGTACACGACCTTGAATCAACCTTGCGTCATTGTCTTGTCGAAGCCGCACAAGCCCTCAGGCATGCGCCACGTGTTTCCACGCCCCAGAAGTCGGCCACCATCAGCATCACGCTCATATGTCGCCGTTGCTGAAATCACCTCCATCTTCTGCTTTGACCAACATCCATGTCAGTCCATCAGACAATCCAGTCCGACCCAGCCGAAAATTATCCGATTGCAACCATGCTCCACCCTGCGCCGTGTCCGCCCGCACATATATATGCATTGCTTGACGCCCTGTGTATGCATGATCCCGCACGACAGTACGTCAATGCGTGCCTTTGCAGCTTATCTATGATTGTTTGTAGCTTCCATGTACGCTTGCGCAGCCACCAGCCAGCTTGTGTGTTGGACCCCCTTTGTAGCTTCGTTCAACCACCTACGTACATCCTGGTGCACTCTTGTGCCTTCCACAAATTGGACAAGAAAACCACCCCTTGCATGCAAACCTGCCCATCGATGGATTCTTCTGCATAGGATTTTCCTTGTCTTCATTTGCTAGCTTTATACTAGTGGCTTGAAACGATGTTCCCCTTTGGATCTGACACATTTGCCACCACCGGCGCTGCACCCTGGACATTGCTTAGCTTCGCTCGCTGCTTGATTGCAGCATCCGCTCTTCCTAAGACACCTCCGGCCCGCGCTCGCGCCTAGCCTCCTGACCTGCTGCTGCTCCTTGCGCACGTCTCCAGTCCGTGGGTCTGCACGCTTTCCTGGCCTGCCCCGCGCATGTCCGTGCGACTAGCCAGCCTCATCGACCGAGCCGCCTCACGCGCTGCTGCGCTAGGGTTCTCACGCGTGCCTTAACCTCACGCCGCCGCCGCACACATCAATCCGCCTGCACACGTCCGATCTCGACGAGATCGCTCTTTTTTTTCAAACAAACAAATCTCATGCTATGATGCTTCCCAGATCAGCTCTTCCACGCCTCTAGCCATGGACACCGCAGGGCACGCAAGAACCTTCTGTACGGGCCACACAGCTCCGCAGGCCTCCTGCAACTAGTAGCACACAGCTCCTAGGGCCAGGTGTTTGCCATCCTGTTCGGCCGCCGGGCCATGGGTTTTCACGCCGGAGCAACCGGGTGGATTGGGAAAGAAGATGCCTGCTCCTCTTGCCGCTTTGAGTAGCGTGCACGTACTACTGGCACTAGTGCACTAGCTGGACACTGCTGCATTGCACACAACACTATGGTTCTGGTATGATGTTCGATATGGGACCAGCTCGAATGCTCGATCGATCGCGTGTCAAATGTCAAAAGGTCAATGCACGTACTGTACTGGTGCAGTAAATACCGGAACCTCCCGCGAAAACAGAAGATAAAATAACGCAACAAATAAAAAGAAGATAAAGATGAAGTGGTATGCAGTCTTTAAATTTGAACTAGAACCACGACAAATATTTCGAAACGGACGGAGCACATAAAAGGTTAGTGTGAGTGTATTACATACTATTCACATGCATGCACGCGTGCGTACAACTAGTTGTATGGTTTTGGTAAATGTCAGGTGCCTGGATTTTTTTTTCAAGTGTCAGTCAATTCTGCGCGGCACAAGGCTGGAGGCGGGGACGGCGCGAGGAGCGCAGCGACGGGCTCAGCCATGTATAGGCCGAGCCAGGACCTCGCCAGAGCCAAGTACGACGCTACGGGCGGCAACGATCTGCGACATCCCAGGTGGATGCGAGGAAGAAACTTCACAGGAGGAAGGGGGAGGGGGGGTAGCACAAGCACTTAAGCTAGGCTAGGTCGACATTGCAGGTGTCGATATTCGCCCACTAGCTAGCCTAGGGAAGACCAACTAGTGTTGACAATGAAAAAAATATTCTGGCGGCACCATGCAAAGCACGCAATGAAAAGATCTAGGAAAGGAAGAATTTCATAACAAGGTAGAGATGATAATCAAGTGATCGATAGGAGGGTTAGTACACTAACGACTTATCCAAATGCTAGGCAACAAAACGTACTCCACGAAAATATCAAATGGTCCAAAAGGCATCTATTGGCCCTATATAAAAACACATCAAACATTTTCACCGGCAATTATCCATGTTTTCACCTCATCATTTATATCTATTGCAGAAAACTTTTTGCATATCTTTCATTTCAAATGTTACAAAGCATGGGCAAACAGTGATGGAAACAAGGACTTTACATGAGTAAAGACTAGAGAGTGCCAAGGATAGCCACGACCAGCAAGCTTTGAAGTTTGATAAGCTTCGGCGACATATTTGATTGGTCTTTTTGCCGCCCATTATAATCAATTATATCATTCCATGCCTGAATGGAATAGGCGTAGTGGAAGAGGATATGAAGTCTGTGGACTCCAAAATTTTGCTTGGAAATTGGGGATTCCCACAATTCGGCTACTACAGTTGTAGGTGGTCAACAGTCTACACACTTTTTGCACTATTATCCAAGAGATAAAACATGTCCTTGACGGTGCCCAAGTATTCTAAATTATAGAGTTCACCGACATCAACGTTTCCACAATTTGGCCATCCTCGATGCTGGAGGCGATAAGCGGTCCACGATCTACTTGCGCTATTAGCCAAGGGATAAAACTTGTACTTCGACGGTGCCCACCTATCCCAGATTATTAGTCATGTTCCCCGCCCCCTCGGCCGCCCACACACATAGAATTGATTGATTGTATGAATTTGTTTCGTTATCACCCACGTTTTCTTTTACTGAGGTGACATTTCTTACATCACCCCATCAATTACTTCTACGACACGAACGAATCCACACACGATACATGGTTACCAATTACTTAATATCAGTTTAACACAACAAAAACTAAGCGATAAAATTTGTACGTCGGCGGCTTAACTTTCCCAAATCATTGAGCTTGTCATCTTCCCGTGAATTGAAGCTGGTAGGCAGAGGTGAAAACCATTAGAGTGGCCGACGTGCGATCGGCTTGTCGAACAGATCATCGTGTGCATCGCGATCCACATCTTCTTTCATCGGAGCGATGTAGCCCATATCACTGGGTCAATTACTTGTATGACATGAACTAATCCAAGCATGATACGCAGTTACCTTCTACTTAAGACCACGACAACAAAATTGAATTATATGTTGGGTTGTCCCAATGGATCCAGTCGACTTTACGAATATGTTTAGAATAATGGAAAAAAATTACTTAGTTGTCAAGATCATGAACGATGTGACTGTGGTTTAAATTAATAAATCTAGCCATGACAACATCTCCTATAGAAAAAGGGAAAGGACAAAAAATGTTATCCACACACTACTTAAATTTGCGGTATGAGCCAAGAGGTAAAACTTACAGCATACTTTGTCGGCGGCCAAAAATCATAGAGCCGGGCGTCATCCAGAGAAGTGAAGCTCGTGGGCTGAGTGAAAGAAGAATTGGTCGAAAAAACGTACGGATGGAAATGGTTTGTCAGTCGTAATCCACATCTTCGTCCTTTTAGGCTGATGAAGTGAAGTGATGTGTCCCACATCACTCCGTCAATTACTTGTACGGCGTGAACGAGTCCAGGCACGATACGTAGTTACCGCCGCCAGTTCACCCAGGACAGCGACGCGTCGGCGCGTTTATAGGGGCACGCGAGCGAAATGGGAGAATCCACGATCGTGGACAGAGATGGGTAGATATAGTAGTACGAGCAGTAAGGCCAACTCCACCGCGCGATCCCAAACGGACGTCCGTTTTGTTAGAATTCTGTTCGTTTGGATAAGGGTTTGGAGTCATGTCCGGGTGTGTCCTGGGATGCGGTGGTCATGCGCCCAGCACGCGGCCGCATCCATTTGCCCCATCCTGTCAGTGAGGGCCAAAAATGCCCAAATTTGCGTCAAACTAGTTTCCAACCCAAATATTTGTCTGAAAATTAAAATAGTTTTACAACCCAATTGAAATTGTCTTAAATAAAATAATTTTACAACCAAATCAAAATTGTCTTGACTGCACATAAATTGGACCAATACATCTATTAGTTGCCAATGTGATCCCAGACGTGCTCAACCAAGTCATTTTGAAGATTCAAATGAGTGTGCCAATCACGCATCTCACGGTGGAATTGGACAAACTGTTCAAATGTGGCCGGGTCTTGGTGCAGGGGCTCAATATTTTCACCTTGATAATCAAATCCTTGGTCGAAGATACTCTCATCACGCTCGTCCTCGACGATCATGTTGTGCATGATCACACAAGCAGTCATCACCTCCCAAAGCTTCCTTTCATCCCATGACAGTGCAGGGTTTCGAACGATACCCCACCAGGATTGAAGCACACCAAAAGCACGTTCCACATCCTTTCTAACACTCTCTTGCATTTGGGCAAATCTCTTTCTCTTCTCACCTTGGGGTTTCGAGATTGTCTTCACAAAAGTTGACCACTGAGGATATATACCATCTGCTAGATAGTATCCTTTGTTGTACTGGTGGCCGTTGATCTCAAAGTTGACAGGTGGGGAGTTTCCTTCTGCAAGCCTCGCGAAGACTGAAGAACGTTGCAGTACGTTGATATCATTGTGAGAACCTGCCATACCAAAGAAAGAATGCCATATCCAAAGATCTTGCGATGGCACCGCTTCTAATATGACAGTGCACCCGTTAACATGCCCCTTGTACTGGCCCTGCCAAGCAAATGGACAGTTCTTCCACTCCCAATGCATACAATCTATGCTGCCAAGCATGCCTGGAAAGCCTCTAGCTGCATTGGTCGCCAACAATCTCTCTGTATCAGCGGCAGTTGGCTGCCTCAAGTACTCTGGGCCAAACACCTCAATCACAGCCTGACAAAACTTGTACATTGATATCAGACATGTTGTCTCACTTATACGCACATACTCGTCCACCAGATCGCCTGGAATACCATATGCAAGCATGCGGAGGGCCGCGGTGCATTTCTGGTAAGAGGAGAATCCAAACTTGCCAAGGGCATCCGTCTTGCACTCGAAGTATGGGTCATGAGCAACCACTCCCTCTCGGATACGATTGAACACATGCCTTGCCATACGAAAACGGCGACGAAATTTATCCGGCTTGAAGAGCGGGGTGTTGGCAAAGTAATCGGCATAGAGCAGGGCGTGGCCTCTCTCCCTGTTGCGGTTCAGGTTGGGAGCACGGCCAAGGAGCGACCCCCTGTACCGAGGAAGCTGTCGTTGAATATGGCCATGAACGAGCAGTGCAGCCACCACAAGATCTTCATCATCCGACGACGAATCGTCCGATGAACAAAGGAAGTGATGGAAGAAAAACTCGTCTCCACTGTCCATACCTTTGTTGGCAAAAGGTCGAACACCTTGCGGTCGCGGTGGAGAAGCGGCCGCGATGATCACCTCGACACAGGAGGGGTGGTTGCCGGCCGGCTACTGGCCGCTCTGGAGCTCTCGTCGGAATCTGCCTCGGCCGCCGTGGTCCGTCATTGGCAGTCGTGTCCCCTCCGGCACCGGCAAGGACGGCGACGGACAAACCTCCCCTGATAGACAACCAAAACTACGGCGAAAGCGCGGGCGTGGTGGCGGCCATGTCGAGACGTGGTTTGGTATGGACGGCGGGGGGGCTGCGCGGTGAGGAGGCGGCCGGAGAATAGGGCGGCGCCGGCGGGGCGGGGAGAGAGGGTGAAGCGTTGGGAGCTGAGGGACTGCTAGTGTCCCCGACAGGCGGGCCACCGGGGGGGGGGGGGGGGGGGGAGGGGGGCAAGGGCGTGCGTCGCGGTCGTCCGCGCGCGTCCGCTTCACCCCAAACCGAGCGCAAGTTTGGACCGGGATGGGTCGAAAACGGATGGAATCCGGACATTTGTCCGCTTAAGGCCGTGCGCTGGGCCGCTTTTTTTGTCCCTTTTACCCCAAACGGACGGAGCCGAACAGGATAGGGTCGCGCGGTCGAGTTGGCCTAATCAACGGGTAGCGACTGCCGGGCTAGGCATGCATATGAGATCGCTATTGGGTGCACGGGAGTGACTTCCGTTCTACTATGAACTATTGACCGATCTGGCATGTGGCCACGGCCACGGCCACGAGAGGTGGGTCGATTCCATGGGTCGATCATCGCATCGATGGTATGGCCCGCGAGCAAATAGCTAAGCTAGGCCGCTAGCGTCGCGGGCATAGCCAGGCCATGCATGCATGCATGCAACCATGGATGGATGGATCGATGGGGTGTCCTCGCGATGGTAGCTGCGTTGGCGTTGCGTCCGAGATGACCGGGACACGACGGCGCGCGACACGCATCCACCCGGCCGCCGACACGCGCGTGGTTGGACGATTCGATCGGGTGACGCCGTACGTTTGCTAGTGCCCTGCTGGCCCCTCCACCCCGTGGCCTCTCGGAGCAACGGCCTCCCCGTCGCTCTCCCCGCGCCCTTGTAGCCGGAGCGAATCGTGTCGCGTCGCATCCCCGCGGCGGTCGGCGTACGCCACGCTGGTGGTGGACGAGGTGGGGGTCCGGGGCGGGTGGACCGCCCGCCCGCCGCGCTTGGCCTATCAGCACGCCGTCGACCTGAGAAATCCGATGCGCTGGCCGTCCAACTCAGACCGCACTCCGCCACCAAGCATTGACCCCCTCGCGACCACCCACGCTGCGTGCGAGGGAGGGGACAAGCCTGGCCTAGCCTAGGCACGGGCACCCACCGTAGCGTAACCAACCTACCGTAGCTAGCTTAGATGGCACCTCGCCCCGCCAAACGGATCGATCGGCCATGCGCCGGGGTGGGCCTTCTCGAACGTGAACAGGTCATCTTGCCGGTCTTGGTCCGACGACCACCGAGCCATCAGCCATATGGACGGATGGATATCGTCAAACAGGTCGGCTGAGGCTTGAGATGCATCAGTCAACAGTCAAGACTTAAGATGCACGGATTCTCAGTTGAATCGGCCAGTGCAAGATAATACATGCACCCCATGCTACTTATTTCTTTTATTACACAGAACTCACATTTTTGTCAAATTTATATAAGTATAAAATACCGGCAAGTTGGTTAAACGTGCATGCAGTATGATAAGTTTAAGCTATGAACTAAACGACCCTTGCAATACCCCTGAGCAAACGACGGTAACTAGCCTATTTTCTGCCTTTTCTGTGGGGCAATTCTAGAACCGAGTTAACGTTAGAGAACACTTCAGTTCAACCGGTTCAATCTTGGAACTCAGCAAAGGGTGGTAACTACCCCATGTTTCTTTCATCGTGTTTGATGGATCCACCAAAGCCATCTTTCAACACCGCTAAGTGCGGTTGATGCCTAGCCGTGAAAACCGCGGTTTAGTTCTCGTGGTAACTCGATGGTCCCTAGGTTTCATGGGTAAACCAACTCTAAATAGTATTAAGAATAATAATAATAATAATAATAAGAATTCATCATCATCATCATCATCACTAGTAGAAAAGGGGGGCAATGGTCCAGACCGGGTCAGCCCATTAATCCCGGTTCAATCCAGAACCGGGACCAATGGGGCATTGGACCCGGTTCGTGAGCCCCGGGGGTCGGTCGGGCCACGTGGGCCATTGGTCCCGGTTCGTCTGTACCTTTTGGTCCCGGTTGGTGGGACGAACCGGGACCAATGTGCCTTGCTCCTGGCCCACCACCATTGGTCCCGGTTGGTGGCCTGAACCGGGACCAATTAATTGCCTATATATACCTCGCGAGCAGAGCACTCTCACTGCTCTGTTTTTCGTGGCCGGCGAGAAGAGAGCTTTGTGGTGCTCTAGCTCACCTCCTATGCACACGAGGTGTTCGATGAAATGCCCGAGCCACACTACTTAAGCTTTTTCCTCTCCAAGCTCGACCTCCAAGCTCCATTTTCCTCAATATTTGTCTAGGTTTAGCGGTCTGTCACGTCCCGTCCCTGTCTTCACCGCCGTCGTTCGCCCGCGCCGATCTCGTCGCCGGCACCACCGTGGTGAGCCTCTTGTTCTTATCTTCTTTCTGAAAGGAAATTTTTTTTACTTGTATGTTTATATAGATACTTGTATAATTTTCTTACTTTTTTTATTGCATCTTATATAGTGCGATGGTTTTGGTATCCGCCCCGTCGGCCCTCGTCCTGTCTATGATTCGGATGTGGTATATATTATCTTTTCATAACTATTGGTTCATCTATTGTTTATGACAATTATGCCGACCAACGTGACATAGATTTTATTTATCTAGGAGGTTGTTGAACCGGAAATTCCAACCGACCCTATTGTCGAGAGGTTAAATTTAGTTGAAGAAGAAAACAATTTCTTGAAGGAAAAGATTAGAAAAATTGAGAAGAAGATGATATTAGAGTTGCATATTGCGGATGTCGTGGATGATCACAAGATCAAGATGGATGCAATGCGCATGAAGATTAGAAAGATTAGAAAATATGCCATTTATACCGAGGCTTGGTATCATTATGCCGTTGAATCAGTTGTTATATTGGTTGCGATTATGATCGCATTTGTTTTCGCATTGAAATGTTTTACATAGTTTGAATGTATGGTTTAATTAAATTAGATGCTCTGCAGAGCTTTATGTTGTTAAATGAGAACTATGTATGTACTTTGGTTTTAATGTGATGATGAACTTCTATTAATTTGGTCACTTAATTATCTATTCATGATGTTCTGTAATGATTTTTGACACACTTAATTATATATAATGCACGCAGATGAACCGGCAATGGATGTACGGTTCAAGACACACCTCCGAGTACATTAAGGGCATGCATGAATTTCTCGAAGTGGCTGAGGCAAACAAGCAGAATGGTTTTATGTGTTGTCCATGCCTATATGTGGGAATACGAAGTCTTAATCTGACCGGAAAATCCTTCACAGCCACCTGCTTTACAAGGGTTTCATGCCACACTACAATGTTTGGACGAGGCACGGAGAAATAGGGGTTATGATGGAAGACGACAAAGAAGAAAAGTACGATGACAACTATGTGCCCCCTGAATACGGTGATGCTACTGAAGATCAAGATGAACCAGACGATGTGCACGATGATGCTGCAACAGGCGAAGCTGCTGAAGATGAAGAGGAACCAGACGATGTGCCCGATGATGATGATCTCCGCCGGGTCATTGTCGATGCAAGGACGCAATGCGAAAGTCAAAAGGAGAAGCTGAAGTTCGCTCGCATGTTAGAGGACCACAAAAAAGGGTTGTACCCCAATTGTGAAGATGGCAACACAAAGCTCGGTACCGTACTGGAATTGCTGCAGTGGAAGGCAGAGAATGCCGTGCCTGACAAAGGATTTGAGAAGCTACTGAAAATATTGAAGAAGAAGCTTCCAAAGGGTAATGAATTGTCCGACAGTACATACGCAACAAAGAAGGTCGTATGTCCTCTAGGATTGGAGGTGCAGAAGATACATGCATGCCCTAATGACTGCATCCTCTACCGCGGTGCGTACAAGAATCTGAACGCATGCCCGGTATGTGGTGCATTACGGTATAAGATCAGACGAGATGACCCTGGTGATGTTGACGGCGAGCCCCCCAGGAAGAGGGTTCCTGCGAAGGTCATATGGTATGCTCCTATAATACCACGGTTGAAACGTTTGTTCAGAAACGGAGAGCATGCCAAGTTGATGCGATGGCACAGTGAGGACCGTAAGAAAGACGGGAAGTTGAGAGCACCCGCTGACGGGTCGCAGTGGAGAAAAATCGAGAGAAAGTACTGGGATGAGTTTGCAAGTGACCCAAGGAACCTATGGTTTGCTTTAAGTGCGGATGACATTAATCCTTTCGGGGAGCAGAGCAGCAATCACAGCACCTGGCCCGTGACTCTATGTATGTATAACCTTCCTCCTTGGAGTGCATGAAGCAAAAGTTCATTATGATGCCAGTTCTCATCCAAGGCCCTAAGCAACCCGGCAACAACATTGATGTGTACCTAAGGCCATTAGTTGAAGAACTTTTACAGCTGTGTAATGGAAGCGGTGTACGTACGTGGGATGAGCACAAACAGGAGGAATTTCACCTAAAGGCGTTGTTGTTCGTGACCATCAACGATTGGCCCGCTCTCAGTAATCTTTCAGGACAGACAAACAAGGGATACCACGCATGCACACATTGTTTACTTGACACCGATAGTATATACCTGGGAAGCTGCTGGAAGAATGTGTACCTGGGCCATCGTCGATTTCTTCCGACCAACCATCAATGTCGAAAGAAAGGCAAGCATTTCAAAGGCGAGGCAGATCACCGGAGGAAGCTCGCCATGCGTACCGGTGATCACGTGCTTGCTATGGTCAATGATTTACACGTAATCTTTGGAAAGAGTTCCGGCGGACTAGCTGTTCCGAGTGACGCTGGGGGACACGCACCCATGTGGAAGAAGAAATCTATATTTTGGGACCTACCCTACTGGAAATACCTAGAGGTCCGCTCTTCGATCAACGTGATGCACGTGACGAAGAACCTTTGCGTGAACCTGCTAGGCTTCTTGGGCGTGTATGGGAAGACAAAAGATACAACTAAGGCACGGGAGGACCTGCAACGTTTGCAAGAAAAAGACGGCATGCCTCCAAAGCAGTATGAAGGTCCTGCCAGCTATGCTCTTACCAAAGAAGAGAAGGAAATCTTCTTTGAATGCCTGCTTAGTATGAAGGTCCCAACTGGCTTCTCAACGAATATAAAAAGAATAATAAATATGTCAGAGAAAAAGTTTCAGAACCTAAAGTCTCATGACTGCCACGTGATTATGACGTAACTGCTTCCGGTTTCATTGAGGGGGCTTCTACCGGAAAACGTCCGATTAGCCATTGTGAAGCTATGTGCATTCCTCAATGCAATCTCTCAAAAGGTGATCGATCCCGAAATCATACCAAGGCTAAGGAGTGATGTGGTGCAATGTCTTGTCAGTTTTGAGCTGGTGTTCCCACCATCCTTCTTCAATATCATGACACACGTCCTAGTTCATCTAGTTGACGAGATTGTCATTCTTGGCCCCGTATTTCTACACAATATGTACCCCTTTGAGAGGTTCATGGGAGTCCTAAAGAAATATGTCTGTAACCGCGCTAGGCCAGAAGGAAGCATCTCCATGGGCCATCAAATAGAGGATATCATCGGGTTTTGTGTTGACTTCATTCCTGGGCTTAAGAAGATAGGTCGCCCTCAATTGCGGTATGAGGGGAGACTGGCTGGAAAAGGCACGCTTGGAAGGGACTCAATAATATGAAGGATGGATATTCTTGGTCTCAAGCACGCTACACAGTTCTACAGAACTCTACCTTGGTGACCCCGTATGTCGATGAACACAAGAACAGTCTGCGCCCCAAACACCCGGAGCAGTGCGACGACTGGATTACATGTGAACACATCAGGACTTTCAGCAGTTGGTTGGAAGCACGTCTCAGAGGTGACAACACTGTTTGTGATGAGCTGTACTTGTTGTCCAAGGGACCATCTTGACTGTTACGATTTGGAAAGGATACGAGATAAATGGGAATACATTTTACACGATTGACCAAGATCAAAAGAGCACCAACCAAAACAGCGGTGTCCGCTTTGATGCAACAACCGAGAGGGGAAAGGACACATATTATGGTCACATAGTGGACATATGGGAACTTGACTACGGACATGATTTTAAGGTCCCTTTGTTTAAGTGCAAATGAGTCAATCTGTCAGGAGGCGGGGTACAGGTAGACCCACAGTACGGAATAACAACAGTGGATCTGAAAAATCTTGGGTACACTGACGAACCGTTCGTCCTAGCCAATGATGTGGCACAGGTTATCTATGTGAAGGACATGTCTACCAGACCGAGAAAAAGAAAAGATAAGGAAGCGAATACATCATACGATGAGCCAAAGCGCCACATAGTTCTTTCAGGAAAAAAGGACATCGTGGAAGTGGAGGGCAAGACAGACATGTCTGAAGATTATGAAAAGTATCATGAAATTCCTCCCTTCAAAGTCAAGGCTGATCCCAGCATCCTGATAAGCGATGAAGATTATCCATGGTTACGGCGCAATAAGCAACTGACACAAGCAAAGAAAAAGTGAAGACTTTCTCCCGCAACTATTATGATGATACCATGCCAACTTTGTAACACACGAGTATGATACCTTGTTCCGTTTTGTACATGCACATGCTATGTGGGTGAATTTATGATACCATGCCAACTTTCAACTTTTTCATAGTTCATTTGAAATGCTTTAATGTCTTATGGTTCGGCCCTCGTAATAATTAAAAATAACAACAATAAGTATTTTGTTGTAAGTAGAAACAAAATAAAATAAATAAAGCAAGAAAGAAAACAAAAAAACAAAAAAAGTGTTTTCAAATTTGAAAACTAATGACACTAACAGAAAGTTTATAATTTTTCTAAAACTAAAAGAAAAAAGAATTAAAAAATAAAGCAAAAAACAAAAGAAAATAAATAATGCAGAAAACAAAACAAAAAAACTGGAAAATAATTAAAAATAGCAACAATAAGTATTTTGTTGTAAGTAGAAACAAAATAAAATAAATAAAGCAAGAAAGAAAACAAAAAAACAAAAAATGTTTTCAAATTTGAAAACTAATGGCACTAACAGAAAGTTTATAATTTTTCTAAAACTGAAAGCAAAAAGAATTAAAAAATAAAGCGAAAAACAAAAGAAAATAAATAATGCAGAAAACAAAACAAAAAAGTGGAAAAAAAATAAAAATAGCAACAATAAGTAAAGAAAACAAGAAAACAAAAAAATGCATCCTACTGGGCCCCACGGCCTGAATACGACTAGAAACCCAAGTATGGGCCAGGATTCAGGCCCGCAGTAGGCCCAGAAGGCCCATCAGGCAAAGCAATAGCAAGTAGGCCCGAAAGCCTGCGGTGGAGAGGAGCTCGAGAGGGGGTGCGGCAGTGGGGCTTATAAACCACTGCGCGCCCCTCTCAACTAGCGAGGTGGGACTAAACTTTGGCCCCGACGCGGGCAGCACAGGGGCCTTTGGTCCCGGTTGGTGGCACCAACCGGGACTAAAAGGGGAGGCATTGGTCCCGGTTGGTGGCACCAACCGGTACCAAAGGCCGCCGGTTCCCGCCCTTTGGGCTGCCGAAAAAGAGGCCTTTGGTCCCGGTTGGTGGCACCAACCGGGACTAAAGGGTGCATTAGTCCCGGTTGGTGCCACCAACCGGGACTAAAGGCTTTGCTATATAAGCAGCACTTAGCAGTTTCCGGCCAAATCGCCCACTTCTTCCCCGACGCCCCTTGCTCCTCCTCGTCGCCGTCGCCGCCCGACGCTCCTGCTCCACCTTGCCGTCGCCGCCGCCACCGACGCCGTCAGGCTGCTCGCCTAAGTCGTCGCCGCCGCCCCTGTGAGCGCAGCCTGCTCCCGCGCCCCTCCCGTCTCGCGCCCCTGCGCGGCCACCGCGCGCCGCTTCTGTCCTGCGCGGCCGCCGCCCCTGCCCTGCGCGGCCGCCGCGCGCCGCCCCGCCGCCCCTGCAATTTCCATAGCAATTGTTTGCATTTTTTGTGTATATGTGTTTGTATGTGTATATATATGTGTACATGTTCATAGTATTTTTTTTCATAAGTGTATTTTTTTTGTTCATTTCATTTTTTTCATATATACAATGTATATATGTATATGGTAGCTATATATATGATAAATGGATGTGGCTATATATGTATGTATGAATATAATATTCATAGCATTTTTTTGTTTATATATGTTTTTTCATATATGTATTAATTTTTTATTTAGGTTGTTAGTAGATACCGATTTTAGGTTAGTGCATTTTAGGTTAGTGTAGAGGAGAAAGTAAAATTAGAAAAAGGAAGAAAAGAGGAAGAAGGAAGAAGGAAGAAGAAGAAGAAAAAGAATGAGAGGAAAAAGGAAAATAAGAAAAGGAAGAAGAGGAGAGGAAGAAGAGGAGAAATTAATAAGAAGAGGAAAAAAGAAGAAAAAGAAGAGGAGACGAAGAAAGGAATAGAGGAGAAGAAGAAAAAATAGAAAAAAAATCTATTTTTTCTTCTTCTCCTCTATTCCTTTCTTCTTCTCCTCTTTTTTCTTCTTCTTTTTTTTTCTTCTTCTTCTTCCTTCTTCCTTCTTCCTCTTTTCTTCCTTTTCCTTAATTATTTTCCTTTCTCGTCGTTGTCGCGTCGTTGTCGATATAACCCCCTCGAGATAACTTCGACATGAGGGGCGGTCGATATATATACCCCCTCTCGACCATGATAACTTATACAACGGCAGCACCCCCCCCTCGGCCCTCTCGCTCGACCAAAACTTTCGAGGGCACCCAAACCCTAGAGAGAAAACAATGTTGGTCTCCTACCCCCTCCCGCCGCGCCCCTACCCGACAAATTAACTCTCTCGAGGCCACCCAAATTTACCAAGTTAAAATAGCATTGTCGTCGAGGCCACCCCAAACCCTTGAAGCGTTGTGTCGAGGCGATCCCAAACCCTAGAGAAGCAGCGTCGAGGCCACTAACATGATTCCTTATTGTGATTAGGTAGCTAGTTCTATGTTTGCCACTAATATATATATATATATATATATATATATATATATATATATATATATATATATATATATATATATATATTCATCTGTACCATGTTTGAATAATAATTGACATGTTGTAAATATTTGCAGAAACTATGGAGCACTCCCGAGTCGAAGAAACAGAAGCGATGTTGGGGGACATAATCGCAAATGGAAGTGATGAAGTTGCGTCATTTCTCTTCGACACCGATGGTCAGCTGGAAGGACTGGGTGAAGAAGAGGGCTATGTTCATGATGGCTTCGGCCCATTAATGCCGGTACAAGAAGAGGACTATGTTTATGATGGCTCCGATGACACAATGGAGGTACAAGAAGGAGACCGTGCTGTCTGCTCCGGTGACCGAACCGAGTCCGGCCAGGTATATATATATTAGTTAAGCCCGTGCTGACTAGTTAATTGATGCTTCCATTGTTTTGGTATATATACACATATTAATTACTCTCGTCTTTCTTCCTTATAATTTCTAGCCCTCCGGATCGAGCACAACTTTGTAAGGAGACGAGGCCCGAAGAAAAAGTTGAGCTCGGATGAAAAGTTTGAGATCATAGAAATCGCGCCCGACGGCGAACCGATTGAACCCATCCGGACAAGGAAGGCATTTTCTGCTCAGTGCGGGGTTCTTGTTAGGGACAAGATCCCGATCAGCATCCAGCAATGGTATAAGCCTAAGGAGGAAGACCCTGAGGTGTCTTATGTCAATGATATGCAGAAAGAAGATCTTTGGACTCAGCTGAAGGCAAATTTCACCCTACCGCCAGAGGAGGATCCGAAGAAGCCAGTTAAAGAGCAATTAATCAAGTCTTGTGCTCTTAAGAAGATGGCAACCCTAATGAGGAGGTGGAGGCAAGAGTTGAACCAGTTTGTCGGAAAAAAAGACACCAGAATTCATCGGCAAATATGAGAATATCAAAGATCACTGGCCCGCATTTGTGGCCCACAAGACATCGGAAAAGAGTAAGAAGATGTCGGCAATAAACAAGAAAAATGCTGCGAAGAAGAAGCTTCACCATCGCACGGGGTCAGGTGGCTACCTCAAAGCCCGGCCTAAGTGGTCCAAGGTTGAGCATGATCTGCTTGAAAAAGGGATCGAACCAGAGACAATGTACTGGCCAGACCATTGCCGGACTTGGTTCTTCGGGGCTGGCGGAACCTTGGACCCTGTAACAGGGAAGTGCCTTGGATGGACGAGCAACTGCAAATACCAGTCAAGAACCTTCGACACTATATCGATGCAGCGCAGCGAGGGACGTTCATTCCAAACAGGGAGAAGGACGAGCTCACAATGGCCCTTGGGAATCCTGAGCACACTGGACGGACACGAGGCACGCCAGGCTCCATTCCGTGGAAGGTTGGTTTTCCGGACGCAGGGGGTTACAAAACCCACGAGAGGAGGAAGAAACTGGAGCAGGGCCAACTGCAGGCGCTGCACGAAAGGGTAATGGGGCTAGAGGAACGAGAAGAGGAACGAGAAGCAGCAGATTGCAGCAAACGACCTGCCGAAGCTTCCACCGAAGCTACCCCGCCATCTCAGCGGAGAAGTAGCGTGGCTTCTACCGAGCTGCTTCAGTCGGAGCATGTCTTGACGGCTCCTGCCAGCTATCCCGTGTATGATATCACGGAGTTTCAAAATTGCCACATAATGGCGCAATGGATGAATTTGAAGGTCAAGGCGGCTGTTGGCTCTGTTTATCCTAGTGGACCCGGCACAACTTATCACTACCAGCCGATTCCAAAAGGATATGCTAAGGTGATGGTGGATGAAATAACGGAGGGATTTGAGGACCTCCCGCTTGACCACCCTACCGGTGAAGGGGAGACTAGGCTGGGTTCTGCTCTGAAGACTCCATGCCTATGGCGGAAGGAGCTCATCAACCTTCCGAACTGGACGCCTCTGTCTCCTCCTCCTCTGGCGAGTCAGGGCACTCCACCTCCTCCACCGCCTCCTCCTCCGGCGAGTGACGATCAGGGCACGCGTGGCGGCACTCCGTGAAAGATCATGCGGTGCCCCCATGTTTGGTTTTGGTAATTGATGACAATCTCTATGGACTAATGGTTTCCTTGAGTTATATTTGAAGGTTTTGTCCATAGGTTTTTCTTGAAGTCCATGTGTTGGTTTCAAGGAGTTTATGAGTTGACCAAGGTGCTATTAAGGAATTATCCAAAGATTGGTCATGTGAGTGTTGAGCTTATTGCAAGCATGTCTTGAAGAAGAAGATTGTGTGATCATTCATGTCTACCTTCAAGACAATCATCCAAATGAAGAGAGTTGGAAAGATTCAAGGTTGATCAAGACTAAGTCAAAGAATGAATCAAGTCGATCAACACACAAAGCATAGAAGATGTATCGAGAGGGATCAAGCAATCCCATGGTATGGTAAGCATGGTCAATTATGCTTTATGTACTAACCCATGGTCTTTGTGAGAGTTCTTTGTGGGGTTAGGTTGCGGTGTGCAAGTTCAAGTAGGATCATCATGAAGAGATCATATGCTTGAAGCTTGCCGTCCATTGTAGCGATAATGAACGTGTGAAGATGTGCAGAAGAGTGGCTCACCCATAGTGGAGTATGGGGGAGCAATCTACTAGTCTTCATCGAGCCAACACAATCAAGAAAGGTGGTCCATCTTGAGGAGGACAAGATCGTCATCATCTAGCTCAAGTGGATCATATGCAAGGCAAAGGTTTGCCCTTGATAGGTTTTCTATTTTACCGGTCTCACGGTGGGAGACTGGGTTATAGGATTGATTGCCGTACTATCAAGGGGGGCTCTCGATGAGTTGCTTGATCGTATCGTTCGTAGAGAGCTCAAACCATTGCATTCTTGCATCATCTTTTTGGTTCTTGTTTGGTTCTTCTCCTTGTGAGATTTGGAGCTTATGGTCATTTTTATGACAAGCTTGAGTTCATCGAAAACGGAGTTCTCATGCATCTTCTATGATGTTTTCGATGTTGGAGGGTATGCCGGTTCTTCTCGGTTGGAGGTTTCACTCCTTTGTATGTTGTTTTGATGCTACTCGTCTTGCTCTTTCCAACAAGCTTGAGTTTTCTCAATTCGGAGCTCATTTGCAGAAGTTATGGCAGTTCTGGTTTCCTTGGAGTATTCTTTGTTTTCGTGGTTGAGGCATAAGGTTGGCCCCAGCGGTAGTACCGCGACCACAGCGGTAGTACCGCCGAAGCTCCCCAGCGGTAGTACCGCTCTCCAAGCGGTAGTACCGCTCCAAGCGGTAGTACCGCTCTTCGAACGGTAGTACCGCTTGGGATTTTCGGCCGTAGTACCGCTGTGTGTCTGGGCTACTTCCGCCTTGATTCTTGAACGAAGTTTTTCGTGTTGGGTTTTGCGGCACTAAGGGAGGTAGTAGGAGCGGTAGTACCGCCCTAAGCGGTAGTACCTCTCTTCCCTAGCGGTAGTACCGCCCTGGGGTCAGGGCCCTGCCAGCGCGGCAGTACCGCCGGGTTGAGCGGTAGTACCGCCCGGAGCGGTAGTACCGCCCTTCCCTAGCGGTAGTACCACTCTGTGCGGGGATGTTCAGTGGGGTAACGGTTGGATTTTCCCCCTCCTATAAAAGGGGGTCTTCTTCCCCATTGAACCTTATCCTTTGAGCTCGTGTTCTTCCCCCATTGTTGACCTTCTCCGAGCTTGCTAACTCTCAATCCCTCCATGGATTCTTGCTAGTTTTTGAGGGAAAAGAGAGAGGAGATCTAGATCCACGTTTCCACCAATCACTTTCTCCTCTAAGTGAGGGGAACCCCTTGGATCTAGATCTTGGAGTTCTTCGTGTTCTTCTTTCGTTCTTCCTCTCATTTTCTTCCCTAGCATTAGTTGCTTTGGTGGGATTTGGGAGAGAAGGACTTGGGCACTCCGTGTGCCCTTGCCATTGCATTTGGTGCATCGGTTTGAGTTCTCCACGTGATACGTGGAAGTTACAAGTTGAGAAGCTTATTACTCTTGGGTGCTTGGTGCCCTTGAGCTTGTTCATCTTGGGTGCTTGGGCGCCCTAGTCGGTTGGTGGTGTTCGGAGCTCAATCATTGTGGTGTAAAGCTCCGGGCAAGCGTCGGGGTCTCCAATTAGGTTGTGGAGATCGCCCCGAGCATTTTGACGGGTACCGGTGACCGCCCCCAAGGGTTGCCAAAGTGTACGGGTTCGGTGACCGCCCCCAAGGGTCGCCATTTGTACGGGTTCGGTGACCGCCCTCAAGGGTCCCTTAGTGGAATCACGACATCTTGCATTGTGCGAGGGCGTGAGGAGATTACGGTGGCCCTAGTAGCTTCTTGGGGAGCATTGTGCCTCCACACCGCTCCAGACGGAGATTAGCATCAGCAAGGGTGTGAACTTCGGGATACATCATCGTCTCCGCGTGCCTCGGTTATCTCTTACCCGAGCCCTTTACTTATGCACTTTACTTTGTGATAGCCTTATTGTTCTTTGTCATATATCTTGCTATCACATAGTTGCTTATATTGCTTAGCATAAGTTGTTGGTGCACATAGGTGAGCCTAGTTGTTTTAGGTTTTGTGCTTGACAAATTAACCGCTAGGTTTATTCCGCATTTGTTCAAGCCTAAACCATAATTATTTTAAAACGCCTATTCAACCCCCCCCTCTAGGCGACATCCACGATCTTTCACTCCGCCTCCTTCTCCGGCGCGTGGCGGCACTCCGCCTCCTTCTCCGCCTGCGCCGGCGCTCCCGAGTAGCCAGCAGCCTCCTCCTTCTCCGCCTCGCCAGCAAGGGCGGAAGAGACCCGCCGCCACCCCGGCTGCTCCGGCGCGTCGTACTCCTTCTCCTCCGCCTCGTAAGCAAGCACGAAAGAAGACAGACGCCGCAGCCGCTCCGTCTGCTCCGGCTTCTAGCAGCACAACCAGAGGCGGGAGGCAATACAAATACGGTCCATCTCTCAAGCCTCTAGAGAAGTTACCGTACGAGAGGACCGAGGAGGAAAATGATACGATTGTGCGGACCCACGTGAAGGAGTTCTTTGAAGGGGTGAAAGCAAAGAGACATCCACCTCTGGAGGAGAAGGTAGATTCGGTGAAAGCAAAGCGCACTATCGATGCCCTGAGGAAACCACCAAAGTCTCCGCCGAGAACCAACTATGAGCGCATTACTGAACAGACATATCTCCAAGCCCAGCGGTCGGGAACTACTGTCAGTGATAAAAGGTTAAAAGAACGAGCAAAGGGGAAAAATTGCCCAGCTCGGCGAACAAGCATAGAAATCGTGCCCCCCGCTCAATGTGTCTAATGCTCCGGGGACGGTGGCCGGTTATGGCAATCTTGAAGATTACCTGCCTGGCGATGCACTTCCTGATTTCATGGAGGTGGACGAACACAGATACGAGTACGGAAGCCTCTCGTCAAAGATGAAAAATCTCTGACAACAATGATGCGAAGATTCCATAGTTGGTACATGAAAACCTATAGAGAGTCTGAGGGGACGAATAGTTTGTATCTGAACATTAAAGAGGAGCACGACCTCGTTTCAAATGATCTGTTGTGTGTTCCATTTGACGAGTTCTTCGCGTTCTTTAATCAAAAGGCCCTCGATAAATTAATGGTCTTTTGCTACTGCCTGTAAGTACTATTTCTGTCATTAAGTCTCTATATATAGCTCGGCTCTTTCATTGCATGTATTTATAATTAATTATCCTCAATATATTATGCAGACTGAAGATCGTCGACTGCAAAAAACAAGAAATTTATAATATTGGGTTCATTAACACAAATATCATAGATGAATTTCTGGTTGAAAAGGACGTCAAAGAGGCCGAGGACAACTTGCTACAATCGTTGATCAAAAATCAAAACAAAGATACCATACTCTTTCCTTACAACGGCAAGTGAGTGTTACTGTCGTGTGCATATTCGGTTTCCCTTATTACTCGAGCGAGGTTATAGTAATGTAATTGATGAGTTATGCATGCGTCCGCAGGTACCACTATATTCTTCTGGATATTAAGCTTGAGCGTGGACTAGTAACCGTCTTAGACTCGAGACGGAAAGATCCCAAAACCTATGCGGACATGAATGAAATGCTCAGCAAGTAAGTTCAATCGATCATTATCGCACCATATCGGCAACTTTTTGTTCATTTCCTGATATCTCAAGTAATAATAATTATTTTCTTTGTCTTGCAGGGTTTGGAAACAGTTCACCGCAGAAGCTGCGGGACTGCCGAAGGAGCTGCGATATACATACCCGCAAGTAAGTACTACTGGCTAGCTAGTTGCGCGCATCTCCCGTTGATTCTATAGCTATACTTTCATCAATGCCATTTATAATGCTTCATTATCAGTTTGATTGACCTCTATTTCTCGTAAAGTGCTTGTGGCAGGAGGAAGGGAATGATTTCTGTGGATACTACGTGTGCGAGTTCATCCACACCGCGACTTTGAAAAACAAGCGGGGCTACTCTAAAAGACAATATGAAGTGCGTAAGCAATAATATTCACAATTTCATTTTATTACACCATCATTTCTGTTGAGTTTCATTCATATATATGTATTAATTAACCCGCTTCTTCAAATTAGACGTGGCAGATGCGGAATGAACTCCTAGAACCAGATCGCATGAAAGCAAATCAAGAGGAATTGACGGGATTCTCTCTTGACCACGTCATCAGTAAAGCTGGAGAATACCATATGGAAATTAATTTCAAATGATAGGGGCTTGTAATTAAGAGATCTTATACATATTGTACATGTATGTAGCCAATAGCGTCGAATACATGATACGAAAACTTGTTGTTCGACCAATCTCTCGGAGAAGGAGAGGTCGATCGATCACTTCTCTCGGTATGCATGACGAACTTCTGTACTGAATGGTTCTCCCGATCACTTATGTATATATAGTACCTAGCGTCGACCAAGCATGAATATAAGAGAGGACACTTCTCTCTATTAATTAGCTAGCTAACACATTATATGAAACACCTAAATTAACCCCCCAAAACCCCCAACCCCCCTCCTTTCAAAAAAACAAAAACAAAAACCCCAGCCACTGGAATGCTGACGCGTGGATGTCTTTTGGTCCCGGTTGGAGCCACCAACCGGGACCAAAGGCCCCCTGACTAGGCTCGGCGCACAGGGCCACGTGGAGGCACATTGGTCTCAGTTCGTGTTTGAACCGGGACTAATGGGTGGAGGTATTAGTAACGATCCATTAGTCCCGGTTCATGAACCGGGACTAAAGGCCCTTACGAACCGGGACTATTAGGTGTTTTTCTACTAGTGCATACTACTACTACTACTACTACTACTACTACTACTACTAATAATAATAATAATAATAATAATAATAATAATAATAATAATACATGTGTCCTGTAATTAGTACGACAAGTTTAAGATAAAGAACCGAGCAACCCCTGAATGGTAAAGCCAACTTCTTCTCCATGTTTCTCGGCTGTTTCGGGGGTACGATGATGCTTGTGTTTTATGACTATAATGGATTTCGCATGATTTCCTATATATAAAGTTACCTGTGTAAGAAACGTTCAAACGGTCATCCTTATTTTCAGTTATGACTAACAAATGATGATTACAACTAGCCTACTTCCCGCCTTTTCTATGGAGCCGTTTTTCTAGGACGCTTAGTTAATTCTATAAAACGCTTCAGTTCAATGGTTAAAACCAGGGTTCAAATATGGAAATCAACAAAGGCCGGTAACTAGCCCGCTTTTCTCTTCCGTGCTTGATGGACACACAAAAACCATTTTAATATCATTAACTACGTCTAATGGACGCTTCAGTTCAACCCATGAAAACCGCGGTTCAGTTCTCGCGGTAATCCGGTGGTTCGATTCTACCGACCTACTTTTTGCCAGTTTTTCACGGGTCCACCTAAACCGTCACGGCATTACCCTCAACTATAATCCAAACTCCGAAGTATGCACGCGCCTTGGCTACTCGAAAGCTTAATGTGTAATCCAATGCATTTGAGACAATAACAGGATCGCCACTACTTATTTGACACTTAATCACATAAGCAGATAAACATTTTCGATATCCATGTAGCAATAAGCACAGTCCAAATATGCAACAGAAGAAGTAACACTAATGTAGTGGTACAAAACTGGTAAAAAAAATTGTCAAGGTGATCACTCAATCTGTACCACTAGTGGAATACTCCACTAGCCATCAGCAGTGGCGTAGCCAGGATTTTTATCCAGGGTGGTCCAACTGACACAATTTTTTGGGCAAAAATACAACATTCTATCTTTTGAATATAGAATTTATCAAAAGCACAAAACAATAAAGGGATTCAATGTCTCCAGCCCTCTTCCTTTTGCAACATTTCTATAATATTCCCTCCGTGCAAAAAAACTTGTCCCTCAAATGGATGTATCTAGCAGTATCCATTTGAGGGACAAACTTGGGACAATCTTTTTCGTACGGAGGAAGTATCTTTTAATTTGTGAAACTCTCAATTGGAGTGAATCTATTATAATTAGTTTCAAGTTCAAGCATTAATATAAGCAAACCCAGAAAGCAAAAAAAAAACTTTGAGATTTGCCCTCTCAGTTAAGCTTATTCAAACCATGAAAGAAAAAGTTGAGAACATACTTGGAAAGAGATGAGAACTTAAAAAGAATAGATGTTTTGACATAGGTCGGTCGGTGCACCTGCTCGGCAGCTCAAGCTGCCATAAACGCACGCCGGGGGGCCCCCAGGACCCCGACACCCTGCCTTCGACTGCCGGATGCCACACAACACCGGGAAACCAACCCCTCTACCTGCAGCATGCTGTCGGCCGCCTGCGTTGCCTCGTGCCGTGTTGTCTCTGCTAGTTAGCTCAAGCCGTTCAGGAGGTATCAGGAGCATCGGAGCTCAGAATAAGTTGCATCTCCATACATTTATTCAGGATCGGAAGTTGAGAACGATCAGCAGGCAGATTAGCCATGTGCAAGTACTTGGAAATGGTAATGTGGGCTCCCGTAGCTGGCCTATATTTTTTTCTCTCTCTCTGAACGCAAAAAAATATTCCTCATGGGCTGATGGTGGGCCAAATCCCAGGGTGGTCCATGGACCACCCTGGCCACCCTGTGGCTACGCCACTGGCCATCAGTCAGCGCCTTTGAGCGAGCATTGCTTTCATGGCCTAAACGTCATCACACGGGCACACTGATTGCCCTGCCCACACGGTGCCATGCGCTTGTTGTTTTCAGACATGACATGTCATTATTCTAGAATCATCCTGACCGAACATCATCACCATATCCCATCTTAAAACGATCGTTGTGTGGTTGGTAACAAACAGAAACAAGTCGCCTCAGATCAGATCTCACTGTGGGCACACGCAGGAACGATGCTACTAGAATCAGTTGCCATTTGCATTTCTTTGCATATACTGCTAGTACTATCAGCATGGATCAAATGGTTATCTCCATCGTTTCCTTTTTAATACTTGGCCTCATTATTCAAGTGGTAAATGCATATGTCCAATGACATTGTTCCTCAATTCCCGCTCGAGGCAATGTACCCTATCCAAGCACAACTTGTTCCTTCTTAAATATAGTGGAACCTGGCTGTTTCTGCCGTCGTAGGGTGGGCGGGGGAGGGGATGTGTGCCACGATAGCGGCGTGACCGGTCATTTCGAAGAAGAAAATTTTGTTCTCAAACAAGCGGCGACCGACCAAGTAGGTTGGTACTAGCTCTTGGACCTCGGCGAATCTGGACAAAAAAGAAAAGAAAAAAGACTAAATGGAATACGTAACCACGCAATTCGCGTGACCGTAGAGTGCTATGCTATTTCCCGATCAAGACAATTCACTCTATCCAAGCACAGGCGTTCCTTGCCTTGAGTGGAACCGACCGCTTTTGCCGATTTTTTGTATGGATAGAAAACATACGTGTCACAATGGCGCCATAAATCGCCATTTTGAAGAAGAAGAAAATGCGTGTCTCAAACAAGCGGCAAAAAAATGATTCATTTGCCGACAAGGAAAAGGAAAGAAAACTCGCTCAATGCCGACAAAGAAAAGGAAAGAAAACTAAATGGAATAAGTAATCACGCAGTTGGTGTGACTGTAGAGCGCTCATAAATTTTCAGACGGCTTACAAATAAATAATTCATTTGCAAATGATTCTGACTACCAAAAAAAAAGAAAGAGAAGGAAACAAGGACCGCACACCCTGGTGCGGCCCATCCATCCCCAGCACATCCTGGTTCAGTCCCCACAACGCCATGGCCAGCTCTGTCCTCTGTAAACTTGCAGTATAGCTAGTGCCCCGTGGTTAATTAACCAAGGCTGAGTCATAATTTCACTTTCAAATAGATAGCAGTTCAACTGTTTCACTGTGATAAAATAGTTTCAGTGTGGAAGAAATATTTTGTCCGTAATAATAATAATAAACACTCCCTCCGTTTCTAAATATTTGTCTTTTTAGAGATTTCAAATGAACTACCACATACGGATGTATCTCTACTCCTAATGGAGCAGTTGGTGAATAGTCCGCCGGTTATTTTTCGCTGGTTTTATTTCGCCTCACCACTTTCGTTGGTTTTATTTCGTCTCCCTCCCACCTGCCTTTTCGCTTCACCACCCACATAAACCCATCAGGTTAGTTACCATATAAAAAATAAATCGCAATCAATCAAGTATTGATGATCAGATTAGTTACCATATAAAAAATAAATCATAATCAATCAAGTACTGATGGGATATTTTCTTATATTGATGTGATTTTCCCTTTCTTATCATCAATCATCTCTAATGTCTAAAAAAATGCGTAGCTTTCCTTTTCCTCCCAACTGACCGCGTCCCATCTCCCTACATCTGCCCTCGTTGCTCTGCCTCCCGCACGAAAAAAACCTCTCGTTTGACCTCCCCCAAACCCCGCATGATGGAAAAACCCAGCCGCCTGCTTCCCCTCCTCTCGACCGCTCCATACGTCCAGATCGCGGCCCCATCCCCATCCTCCTCTCACGTCACGACGGCCGATGGACTGCCGCCACCACCTTCCTACTCTCTCGCCGCCGCCGTCCTCCCGCTCGCTCGTCGCCGCCGTCGCCACCAATCCCGGCAAAGGCGTCGTTGCTGCTATGTCACCTCCTTTCCCCATCCAAGCCTGACCATGGCAACGACGCCCTCTCATGTGTCCCGCGGTGAGGTTTGGGGAGGCGCGACCACAATCTAGTAAGGATCTCACCGCGGACCCGTCCGCTGGCATGGGTGTTGCCTCCGTTGTGAATGGTATCGAAGGGAGGGACTACTTCATCGTCAAGGTCGGCGAGGCAGCGGCCGGTTGGGAGCCCGGTTGTGAACATGGGAGTTCGTCCCCATGGAGGCGGCGACCGTGGAGATTGGATGTGAAGCAACCCCACTTGTCGGTGGTGGAGGCTTGCCTTCCATGTGATCCTTTCTTCTCCCGGTATCCCCATTCCTTGCCTCCCATTACAAAAGCGAGCATGAATGAGAGCAGGGGCTGATTTTCATCAATTCATTTCTCATATTTTTAGTTGCTTTTTTGAGATTATACAAGATGCTCCCGATCTGTTTTGTCAAATTACTTGAATCGTCTTATGGAATTGACAACCATCGTATTTTTCACCTCATGTTATTTCTTAATCCTTGTCCCACTAGGCATCCACTACATGTTTGGTAATGACGTGATGTTGAGGCAGCTAGGAGAAGCTCAGCAGCCAGATCAAAGGCTATCGAGATGGATCTGGGAGCCAAGCAGTAGTTCTTCTGTTAAATTTTGGTTATTATCTTTTCTATTGTTACGATTGTGGGATGGTTGATTTTGACTCGGTGTAACATTTGCATTTGTTTCCCTATCTTGTTGGCGTAGATGCGTGGCACTGCGGCAACTAATCAAGAGCGAGGGCAGTGCACATCAGAGCTACGCTGAATGTAGCGAGCCAACCACGAATTGGGTATGTTCACACGAGGGATGGGAGAGGAGAGGAACATTAACATTTTTCATGATTTGGATGAAAATTTCAGTTCGTAGTTTCTCCATACGTGGCAAGACACTAGCGGTACTCATGGGCTTAGGATGAAAGTAGCGCCAGCAGAATCAGTAGGTTGGATGGGAAGGCGGTTGTTGCCCTTGTCCCTTGGTGCTAGCCTACCGTGGCGGCCTCACTAACTTGCTCATTGCGAATACGAGTTCGTGAGGTCACGAGTTGCTGCAGATTTGTTTTTATCACTTTTTACAATATTTATTGATGTATCCCTAACTCATCGAGTCATTTTTAGCTTTGATTTTCCATATACGCCAGCCTAAATATCCCATGGTCAGAATATTTGCATGGTTAGTGGACATTGTCCCTTTCTTTCTAATGTTTATATTGCCGATAGAAATAATTTTATCCGCTTGATTTAGGAAGTGCACATAGGTAGGTCAACATATTTTGCAGCTCTTTCAATTCAGATGTAAAAGCATATGTTGCATAAGAAATTATTATCTTGCAAGCATACTCACATTTCACTAACAAATAGGGGGGGCTTAGACTTCAGAGCAATGAGAAAAAGGTTTATTCCTCACTCTTTTGTTGGAATTTTAGTTCTAATTTAACATGATTTCTTATCCGCTTCATAAGTCATGCATTTGCTTAATTAGGTGATAAGTAGAGCAAAAAAAAAATGATTGTGTTATTGTGGGGTTTGTTTAAACTCCAGCATAAGAAATTCTGGTTTAAGAAAAAAGACTTTTGGCTTCTTTAATTATAAATTGATTGCAACATCCTGCTAGTATGTGATTTCTCACATCTGGTTATAATATTTATGAAGACGTGCATTGCACGTGCACTTGGAAGCGGGCCCGTGGCCCGCGCCGGACGGCGCCGACGCTGACCCGGGCCACCTCCTCCGCGTATTCTTGGAGCTGTGGCTGGCCGATTTACATGAAATTAATTCCCTCAGTTCTGGTGGCAAATATAATACACATAATCCATATTGTTATGCACTAGCGTGTGTGTGTGAAATAGATGGATTATGGTCCCGTACCCAATAAGATGGATATGTGTGTGTGTTAGAGAGAGGGAGAGGGGGAGAGAGAGTGAGAAAGAGGGAGGGAGAGTGTGTGTGTGAGGATTTGATGGTAAAAAAGGTCGTCAATGTCATAATATTGAACTCTTAAAGTTTATGTGGCCCCGTTGCAACGCACGGGCGTTCTTCTAGTATAGATATATTTTAGAGTGTAGATTCACTTATTTTGCTATGTATTTAGTCACTTGTTGAAATTTCTAGAAAGACAAATATTTACGAAACGAAGGGAGTAAGAAGAAGGATTAAGTGTTGGTTTGACTTCTTTAACAATGTGGTTTTTTTGCGGGCCCGCCGTTAGAGCTGACTTGGCTTTCCTTTGAAAATTGATTTTTGTAGGGCATGTACCGGCTGTCGTCATGGGCCTATCCGGTGGGGATGCTCTCGTGAAACACGCTTCAACTTCAACAGTTGAAACCGCAGTCCAATTTTGGGAATCAACCAAGGGTGGTAACTAGCCTACATTTTTCCGCCGTGTCGGATGGATCCACGAAAATCAATTTTTATCATCTTTCACAAAAAATACATTTTTAATACTATTGCCTACGATTAATGGAGGGTTCAATTCATTAAGTGAAAACGGCAATTCAATTTTTTTTGCGGATAACCCGGTGATTAATCTTAGCCTACTTTTCGCCGGTTTTCACAAGTCCGCCGAAACCGTCTCAAAACACCCTCAATATACTCTAAACTCCAAAACGTGCATTCACCTTAGCTGCTCGAAAGCGTAATGAGTAATCCAAAGCATTTCAGACAATATTAGAATTGCCACTAGCTTTTCGGCACTTCATTACATTAGCAGACTAACATTTTTGGTATCCATATAGCAATATATATGTGCCTTTTTCATTAGTACAAAACTGGTAAAAAAAATGTCAAGGAAACAGCACTTTTGAGTGAGCAGAGCTTTTTTTTTTCGAAACAGAGGCAAAAGATTTGCCTCATTGATTAATTAAGCAGAAGAGAATTGCCCAGTTAATTAACGGAAAACCGGGCAAAAACGATACAGATCAACCACATGTGGACTACTCACTCGACAACCATATCCAACACGTAAAGACCATCAACCCCACACTGCTACATCACAAAGACACCCCAAACAAGGCTAACTTGGCTAGCGACCACGGACACCACCAAATCCACAAAGACAATGCATGCCATAAGGACAACGCAAGAGGCTGGAGATCATCCATTAAGCAGCCGCAGACGCCTTTTCTGTGGCGTCACTATTCTTTCCTTTGCTCAGCCTCCACCACAATTGCCTTGCCAGATCCAGGGCTAGCCGCCTCCAAACGTTTAAGCAAGCTATGAAGCTCTATCTGAAACGTCATCACCCGGCCACATTCTTGAGCAGAGCTTTTCACCGTGGCTAAAACGTCATCACCCGGCCACATTCGATTGCCCCTGCCCACACGACGCGATGCCATGCGATTGTTGTTTTCGGACATGACAAGTCATTATTCTAGAATCATCCTGACCGAACATCATCACCTTTTCCCCATCTTAAAACGACGTTGTACGAGTAGTTGGAGACAAGCAGAAACAAGTCCCCTCAGATCTCAGCGTGGGCACGCGGAATGCTACCCACCGATGCTACCCACTTCGTGTTTCTTTAGAAACTAGCATCAACATGGATCAAATGGTTATCTCCGTCACTTTCTTCATATATTTGTGCTGGATACGGAGAAAAATTACCTATTACGACGGCGGGAGAAACGATCGCTTTGAAGAGAAAACAAAAATGCGTGTTTCAAGTAAGCGACAATTGATCAAATAGGTTCTGATCGGCTCTTATATGCCAAATGACATTATTCCTGAAATTCGGCTCGAGACAGTTTACCCTATCCAAGTGACAGAAACGACCATTTTGGAGAAAAGATGCATGGCCACGGACAAAAATGCACGTCACAACGATGACAGAAACGACCATTTTGAAGAAAGGAAATATATGTGTCAAAAAAGTGGCAACCGGTCAAATAGGTCGGGATCGCAAAATACGTGTCACGGCGGCGATAGAAACAACCATTTTAAAGAAAAAATACGCGTCTCAAACAAATGGCCACTGATCAAATAGGTTGCGATCACGCCAATACGTTTCATGGCGATGACAAAAACGACCATTTTGTAGAAAGGAAAAATATTTGCCTAAACAAGTGGCGACAGATCAAGTAGGTAGTGATCGGCAAAATATGTCACAACGACGACAGAAACGACCATTTCGAAGGAAAATATGTGTTTCAAACAAGTGGTGGCCGATGAAGTAGTTTGTGATCGGAAAAAAAATATGTGGCACGGCCGCGACAAAAACAACCATTTTAAAGAAAAAAAATACGTCTCAAACAAATGGCAACCGATCAAGTAGGTTGGGATCACAACATTACGTCATTACGTGTCATGGCGATGACAGAAACGACCATTTTGAGGAAAGGAAGAATATGTGCCATGAACAAGCAGTGACCGATCAAGTAGGTTGTGTTCGAAAGAAATACGTGTCATGGCGGCGGCAGAGACGACCATTTTAAAGAAAAATGGTATGTGTCTCAAACAAATGGCAACCGGTCAAGTAGGTCGACAATATGTGTCATGGCGACGACAGAAACGACCATTTTGAGAAAAGGGAAAATTTGTGCCTTAAATAAGAGGTGACAAATCAAGGTTGTGATCGGCAAAGACACATGTCACAACGACCACAAAAAATGACCATTTTGAAGGAAAAAACGTGTCTCAAACAAGTGGCGGTTGATTCAGTGGTTTCGGATTGGCGAAATTACGTGTCACGGCGATGGCAAAAACAACCATTCTAAAGAAAAAAACATGTCTCCAGAAAATGGCAACCGGTCAAGTAGGTTGAGATCATGACAATACGTGCCATGGCGATGACAGAAACGACCATTTTGTGGAAAGGAAAATGTTGTGCCTAAAACAAGAGGCGACCGATCAAGTAGGTTGTGATCGGCAAAAAAACATGTCATGGCTGTGGCAGAAAACAACCATTTCAAAGAAAAGTAGTATGTGCCTCAAACAAATGGCAATCTATCAAGTAGGTTAAGATCGCGACAATACCATGTCATGGCGACGACATTAAACAAGCGGCGACCGATTAAGTAGGTTGTGATCTGCAAAACTCGTGTCAGAACTGAATAATCGTGGATATCACCTAGAGGGGAAAGGGGGTGAATAGGTGCTTTAAAATAATTCGAGGCGGAACGATGTAGTCACTGACGATTGAAGTCCGAAGTGCCGCGTCTCCTTTTGAAAACTATGATCCTTCTTGTGAGATACTCCGATTTGGAAGGTGTGAGCATCAAAGTTGTGCCAAACTTTACCAAAAAATTTCCATGGGATCCTGAGAGCACGCCATGGTGACACACCGATTTTTGTTATTTCCGGACTCTATATGCATTTCCTGTAATTAGAATGCCAACAAGGCCTACGCCTCTGGCCGCACCCTGCGGCCGAACTATTTGATTTGTTTTCCCGTTTCTCGAACAATGAATGAGAACTCCCAAAGCGACACACAAATGATCTTGCTAGCTAGCACCCACGTGTAGTTGTGACTATGGCAAACGACTCAAATATAGCAAACGATACCTCAAATGCACCAGAAAATCGAACCGTAGGGTACAATGGTGATTTCCTACAGTGGAAAACAATTTGGGGGCGAAACAATGAACTCTTGTTTTCATTCAGATGAAAATATATTGTTAGTTCATGTAAATGTTTTCAAATAGCACACGGTTCACTCACGAATATCGTGTGCCCACCAAACCGTGGCTGATGCCCCCCCCCCCCACTTGCTGGGCGCGCGATCTGAGTCGTGTGTTCTGATTGGCCAGAACCCAAACCCCACGAATCATACATCTACACCGTTGGATGCCCCCAGATCGAACGGCAATCCTCATCCCTTTCGACAGCAAATGCAGTCCGGTAAGGATTTGATTTATATGCCAAAATGCACGGTAAATACCACAAGAATGTCTTAAATATAGCACACGAGACCTGAAAAGCGCCAGCAGATCAAACCCATGGTATAATGGTGATTACTTATCATGGGAAAAATTTAAAGGTGAAACGATGAACTCACGTCTTCATTTCAAAATTAGTACGTTTTCATTTCAAATGAAATTATTCTCTTTGTGCACACGAGCGCTTGGAGGCAACCGTTTGTATAGGCCTTTCCGCATGGCGACCGGGCATATTTTTTCACCCTTTTTAGCTAGGCCGACAACACCCGCCACCGCCCGCTCGCATTTTACTCAACTAGTCCACCCAATCTCCATCGCCAGCTCCCCCTCCCCCAGATCCACAACAGAACCCTCTCTGGCGCCGGCGTGCTCACCCCGGCCGTGTGCCCGCTCTTCGGCGTCAACCCTACCTCCATTGCAGTTCCCAACACGCGGCTCTGCTCGCGCCTCACCATCTTCGTTTGCTCGCCAGCCACCCTCGAGCATATCAATCCTGTAACCCTCGCCTCTCCTATGGTCCACCCGGTTTTGCATTAAGAAACATGTTAGTTACTGCTCTTCATCGCGGTGAGGAATATTTCCTTGCAATTCCTCTTCCTATTTCGTTTCGTATGTTCCCAAATTGGCTATAAAATAACAGAGAGCGTATATATGTTCATTATCTACCTTCCTAACTAGTACATATAAGCTAATTTGTTCTAATAAGTTACCGCCGATTTACAGACCACGGGCGCCCGAGTCACACAAACTTAACAAATAAGTCGTACATTTTCGCAATTATTGCATGACATGTTTAGACAGCTTGATACCAAGTTGTTAGTTTTATGCTTATCCTCCTTTCCCGAGTTCCGCATGTGTTCTGTGTAGATGCCGAGTAGCAGCGACATAACTCATGCTTCAGGCGATGTATCTTCATATGATTCTGACAACCAAGGTCTTCAGCAGATGGTGAGGGATCAAGTAATCTTGAACGGGATAGAGTTGCAGCAATTACCCTTCCGGTCAGGACACGGAGGAACGCTCCAAGGAAGCCCACATACCAGATCAATTTAAAGTCTTGGGCTCCAACTAAACCAGATAAAGCACGCACGAGGTTCAGGAGTGTGTGTGGATTTGTTGGCATGGCAAGGCTCAACATTAATCTACCGGGGTTTCGGAAGGCTGACATAGAAACATGACAAAGGATAGTCCGGGAGATCATCGATCACTTCAATGTTCCAGAGCACTGGAGAATGCAGGTGGAACATGCTGCCATGAAGAAGGCTAGGGATGCTTGAGAAACTGGAAGCACGTGTTGTACAAGACGTACTTGAGTGAAGGCAAGGACCCAATCCCCGCATACTCCCAAATTACAAAGGTAGACTGGGCAGAATTCAAATGGGTCAAGGCAACTACAGAGTTTGCTAAGAAGAGTGCCAAACAATCGGAACTTCAAAAGAGGAACACACCCCCACCGTATGGGTGTGGTAGGATACTGCGGCATGAAATCGATATGGGACCAGGAGGACAAAGAAGCAGTAGCGGCAGGCGGGAAACCGGTCTTCAGTGAAACCAGGGGCGAGCGCACTAGAGACTACATGCGGGCACGTGCAAGGAGGCGTGATGACGGAACTTATTACTTTGAAAACTCACATGAAGAAGAACTGTATCGCGTGATGTTAAAGGATTCCAAGATCCCTGGAAGGTTCTAAGGAACTCAGGGCCATGTGACACTCTGTCCGACACTCTAGAAACAAGAGAGCCTCCTGGTCGTGCAAGGGGTATATCTGTTAATGTCCCGCACAAGAGGACTTTCACACTCAGCAAAGAAGAGAGGATTAGCATGAAAAAGGCAAGGAGTAAAATGAAGCAGAATGAATTGTATGAAAGGTTGAGGAAGGACATGTATTCGGCTGTTCGAAAGGATATTGAGGAGTCAATGCTGATGCAGAAGACTCTGACACTGACAGATAGGCAATAGATGGGATGGGAGGCGGGCATGGAGGATGCTAGTTATTGCGCGACAACACCGCACAAGAGTAGATGTGCATCAGCTTCCCCAGCGACACTAAGACTGCAGCTACTCATGATGATGCTATATGTGATCTATATGGAATGAAAGATAGACTGAAGGGCGTGCTTACACATTATAAAGGTACATTAAAATGTGCAACAGCCTAGGTTTTCCCACCCTTCTTGGAAGAGGGCCTCTTGTTGGACAATGTGCCATTAAAGCCGGGGCTATGTGAAGTGCTATGTGACTGAAGTAAAGCCTGGATTCAATGAATTTGCCCTGAAGAATGTCCTAGGAGACTTTGATGAGCAAATGACCTTGGGAGAAACACTGTTACATCACATCCAGTGGCCACGAAAGGAAACAGAGTTCATGGATGAGATCCCCGAAGCCCCACCAAGAGAAACCAATGCCGCCCCTCAACCGGTGACGCTCTCCTTGCCACAACAGCTCTCGCGTGCTTCCCCCAAAGAACCTAATACTCGTAATCCGACGGCTGATGCATCAACCTATGATCAGCCGACCCGACTTTGTGCCGTATAGGCCATGTCAACGTCCGCCCAGAGCAGCCAGTGGCAACGCCTACAACTGCTGAAGACGCACCACCGCTTCAGATGCCGTCCACTGAAGTAGTGGAGAGGGGGGGGGGGAGGGGACCCAGCTGCAGCACATGCTCAGTAGACCAGCCTAGTGGAATGGACTGCTAAGTAGTCTGATGCTTCGGAACCACCTCCTAAGCAGTATGTATGTCCAGAACCGACTGCTCATCAGTCCGTCGGTCCACAGTCGCGTGATCAGCATACCAATGCGTCAGCACTTCCTGCTCAGCAAACCAACACGTTGATACGTCTCCAACGTATCTACTTTTCCAAACACTTTAGCCCTTGTTTTGGACTCTAACTTGCATGATTTGAATGAAACTAACCCGGACTGATGCTGTTTTCAGCAGAACTGCCATGATGTTGTTTTATGTGTAGAAAACAAAAGTTCTCGGAATGTCCTGAAAATCCACGGAGGCAAGTTTTGGAAAATATAAAAAATACTGGCGAAAGAATCAAGACCAGGGGGCCCACACCCTATCCACGAGGGTGGGGGCGCGCCCAACCCCCCTGGGTGCGCCCCCTGTCTCGTGGCCCCCCTGAGGCTCCGCCGACCTCAACTCCAACTCCATATATCCCGTCTCGTGGAGAAAAAAATCAAAGAGGAAGTTTCATCGCGTTTTACGATACAGAGCCGCCGCCAAGCCCTAATCTCTCTTGGGAGGGCTGATCTGGAGTCCGTTCGGGGCTTCGAAGAGGGGGATTTGTCACCGTCATCATCATCAACCATCCTCCATCACCAATTTCATGATGCTCACCGCCGTGCTTGAGTAATTCCATCATAGTCTTGTTGGACGGTGATGGGTTGGATGAGATTTACCATGTAATCAAGTTAGTTTTGTTAGGGTTTGATCCCTAGTATCCGCTGTGTTCTGAGATTGATGTTGCTATGACTTTGCTATGCTTAATGCTTGTCACTAGGGCCCGAGTGCCATGATTTCAGATCTGAATCTATTATGTTTTCATGAATATATGTGTGTTCTTGATCCTATCTTGCAAGTCTATAGTCACCTATTATGTGTTATGATCCGACAACCCCGAAGTGACAATAACCGGGATACTTCTCGGTGATGACCGTAGTTTGAGGAGTTCATATATTCACTATGTGTTAATGCTTTGGTCCGGTTCTCTATTAAAAGGAGGCCTTAATATCCCTTAGTTTCCGCTAGGACCCCGCTGCCATGGGAGGGTAGGACAAAAGATGTCATGCAAGTTCTTTTCCATAAGCACGTATGACTATATTCGGAATACATGCCTACATTACATTGATGAATTGGAGCTAGTTCTGTGTCACCCTATGTTATAGCTATTACATGAGGAATCGCATCCGACATAATTATCCATCACTGATCCAATGCCTACGAGCTTTTCACATCTTGTGCTTCGCTTATTTCCTTTTCCGTTGCTACTGTTACAATTACTACAAAACTATTATCTTTACTTTTGCCACTGTTACCTTTACTATCATACTACTTTGCTACTAAATACTTTGCTGCAGATACTAAGTTATCCAGGTGTGGTTGAATTGACAACTCAACTGCTAATACTCAATAATATTCTTTGGCTCCCCTTGTGTCGAATCAATAAATTTGGGCTGAATAGTTTACCCTCGAAAGCTGTTGCGATCCCCTACACTTGTGGGTTATCAAGACTAATTTCTGGTGACGTTGCCGGGGAGCATAGCTCTATTCTTTGAGTCACTTGGGATTTATATCTGTTGATCACTATGAGGAACTTGAAAGACGAAAGAACCAAGATTTTTCCCTCAACTACGAGGGGAGGTAAGGAACTGCCATCTAGCTCTGCACTAGATTCTCCTTCTGTTATGAGTAAGTTTGCGACACCAAAACCTGCTACTGCTATGAATTCTGATATGTCGCATGTTATTGATGATGCCACTTCTGCTATGCATGATACTTATGATGAAACTACTTCTGTGCGTGATACTACTGTGCCATTAGGTGAATTTCTTAATGAAAAACTTGCTAGGGTTAGAGAGAATGAAATTATTGATAATAGTGATGATGAAAGTTCTCCCCCTGATTATGAATTATCTGTTGTTCCTGAGGGTTATGTTATGAATGAGGAAGCTGCTAAAGCTATCTTTGCTTGTAAAGATAGATATGATCTTAAAAAATTATTAGCTAAATGGAAGCAGCAATCTCTTAATGCTAGAATGAAACCTGACCCTGCTTTTTCTACTTCATCTATTTGTGTTACTGATAAGGATTATGAATTCTCTGTTGATCTTGAGATTATTACTTTGGTTGAATCTGATCCTTTTTATGGCCTTGAATCTGAAACTGTTGTGGCACATCTTACCAAGTTGAATGATATAGCCACCCTGTTTACTAATGATGATAAATCTCGCTATTACTATATCCTTAAGATATTTCCGTTCTCATTAAAGGGTGATGCTAAGACTTGGTTTAATTCTCTTGCTTCTGGTTGTGTGCGTAGTCCCCAGGATTTGATTTATTACTTCTCTGCTAAATATTTCCCTGCTCATAAGAAACAAGCTGCCTTGCGGGAAATATATAATTTTGTGCAAATCGAAGAAGAGAGTCTCCCACAAGCTTGGGGGAGGCTTCTCCGATTAATTAATGCTTTGCCTGATCATCCTCTTAAGAAAAATGAAATACTTGATATCTTTTATAATGGACTAACCGATGCTTCCAAGGACTACTTGGATAGTTGTGCTGGTTGTGTTTTCAGGGAAAGAACAGTCGATGAAGCTGAATTACTATTGAATAATATGTTGACCAATGAAAATAATTAGACTCTTCCTGAGCCAATTCCTGAGGCAATTCCTGAACCAATTGAGCCAACTCCTGAGCCTATTCCTAAACCCACTCCGAAGAAGAGAGGTGTTCTATTTCTCAGTCCTGAAGATATGCAAGACGCAAAGAAATCAATGAAAGAGAAAGGTATTAAAGCTGAAGATGTTAAGAATTTACCTCCTATTGAAGAAATACATGGTCTTAACATACCACCTGTCGAAGAACCACATTGTCTTGATAACCCGACACAGGTAGTAAAGGTAAATTCTCTCTATAGATATGATAAAGTTGAAATTCCCTCTACTAAATTTCATAGCCCATGCTTAGATGAATTTGATGACTTTATGGCTAGACAAGAAAGTTTTAATGCTTATGTTGGTAGAGAATTAAAGAACAATGCTTTCGAGATAGGATGCCTGAGTGATTATATGGCTAGAGTTAAAGGTGAACTTAAACTCGTTAGCAAATATGCTTCCATGGTTGCTACTCAAGCTGAGCAAGTACTTAAAGCTCAAAATGATTTGCTCGATGAATTAAATAATAAATCTGATTTTGTTATTAGAGTGGCTACTAGAACTGGTAGAATGACTCAGGAACCTTTGTATCCTGAAGGCCACCCTAAGAGAATCGAGTAGGTTTCTCAGAGAAATAATTTAGAGGCACCTAGTTCTTCCAAAAAGAAGAAAAAGAAAGACGATATGACTTTGCATGCTTCTAGTGAACCTGTTGTAGACACACCTGAGAATCCCAATGATATTTCTATCTCTGATGCTGAAACACAATCAGGTGATGAACATGAACCTAATGATAATGTTCATGTTGATGCTCAACCTAGCAAAAATAATGAAGTAGAAATTGAACCTTCTATTGATCTTGATAACCCACAATCAAAGAATCAACGTTATGATAAGAGAGATTTTGTTGCTAGGAAGCACGGTAGAGAAAGAGAACCATGGGTTCAGAAACCCATGCCCTTTCCTCCTAAACCATCCAAGACAAAGGATGATGAGGATTTTGAGCGCTTTGCTGAAATGATTAGACCTATCTTCTTACGTATGCGCTTAACTGATATGCTTAAAGTAAACCGCTATGCTAAATATATGAAGGATATCATTACAAACAAAAGAAAGATATCGAAAGCTGAAATTTCCACCATGCTTGCTAATTACACTTTTAAGGGTGGAATACCAAAGAAACTTGGAGATCCAGGGGTACCAACTATACCATGCTCAATTAAGAGAAACTATGTTAGAACTGCTTTATGTGATCTTGGAGCCGGTGTTAGTGTTATGCCTCTCTCTTTATATCGTAGACTTGAATTGAATAAGTTGACACCTACTGAAATATCTATGCAAATGGCTGATAAATCAACTGCTATACCTGTCGGTATTTGTGAGGATGTGCCTGTTGTGGTTGCAAATGTCACTATCTTAACAGACTTTGTTATTCTTGATATTCCCGAGGACGATAGTATGTCGATTATCCTTGGTAGACCCTTTTTGAATACTGCAAGGGCTGTTATTGATTGCAACAATGGCAATGTCACTTTTTATGTTAATGGTAACAAGCATACGGTACACTTTCCGAGGAAACAATCTCAAGTTCATAGCATCAATTCCATTGGAAAAGTTCCAACTATTATTATTGGAGGTTTTGAATTTCCTCTCCCTACTGTCAAGAAAAAGTATGATGTTCTTGAAGGAAATATGCCCTAGAGGCAATAATAAAGTTATTATTTATTTCCTTATTTCATGATAAATGTTTATTATTCAAGCTAGAATTGTATTAACCGGAAACATAATACATGTGTGAATACATAGACAAACATAGTGTCACTAGTATGCCTCTAGCTCATTGATCAAAGATGGTTGAGTTTCCTAACCATGGATATATGTTATCATTTGATCAGTGGGATCACATCATTAGAAGAATGATGTGATTGACTTGACCCATTCCGTTAGCTTAGCACTTGATCGTTTAGTATGTTGCTATTGCTTTCTTCATGACTTATACATGTTCCTATGACTATGAGATTATGCAACTCCCGAATACCGGAGGAACATTTCGTGTGCTACCAAACATCACAACGTAAATGGGTGATTATAAAGGAGCTCTACAGGTGTCTCCGAAGGTACATGTTGATTTGGCGTATTTCAAGATTAGGATTTGTCACTCCGATTGTCGGAGAGGTATCTCTGGGCCCTCTCGGTAATGCACATCACTATAAGCCTTGCAAGCAATGTAGCTAATGAGTTAGTTGCGGGATGATGCATTACATAACGAGTAAAGAGACTTGCCGGTAACGAGATTGAACTAGGTATTGAGATACCGACGATCGAATCTCGGGAAAGTAACATACTGATGACAAAGGGAACAACGTATGTTGTTATGTGGTTTGACCGATAAAGATCTTCGCAGAATATGTGGGAGCCAATATGAGGATCCAGGTTTCGCTCTTGGTTATTGACCGGAAATGTGTCTCGGTCATGTCTACATAGTTCTCGAACCCGTAGGGTCTGCAAGCTTAAAGTTCGATGATGGTTATATTATGAGTTTATGTGTTCTGATGTACCGAAGGTAGTTAGGAGTCCCGGATGAGATCGGGGACAAGACGAGGAGTCTCGAAATGGCCGAGACGTAAATATCGATATATTGGACGACTATATTCGGACTTTGGAAAGGTTCCGAGTGATTCAGGTATTTTTCGGAGTACTGGAGAGTTACGGGAATTCGCCGGGGAGTATATGGTCCTTATTGGGCCATACGGGAATAGAGCAGAGAGGCCTGCGCCCCCCCCCCCTCTGGTCCGAATTGGACAAGGGGAGCAGCCCCCTTTTCCTTCTCCCTCTCCTCCTCTTTCCTTCTCTCCTACTCCAATAAGGAAAGGAGGAGTCCTACTCCTGGTGGGAGTAGGACTCCCCCCTTGGCGCGCCCTCCTCCTTGGCCGGCCGCCTCCCCCTTGGTCCTTATATACGAGGGCAGGGGGGCACCTCTAGACAACAGTTGATCCTTGAGATCTATTAGCCGTGTGTGGTGCCCCCCTACACCATATTCAATCTCGATAATATCGTAGCGATGCTTAGGTGAAGCCCTGCGTCGGTAGAACATCATCATCATCACCACGCCATCGTGCTGATGGAACTCTCCCTCGAAGCTCGGTTGGATCAGAGTTTGAGGGACGTCATCGAGCTGAACGTGTGCTAAACTCGGAGGTGACGTGCGTTCGGTACTTGATTGGTCGGATCATGAAGACGTACGACTACGTCAACCGCGTTGTGCTAACGCTTCCACTTTCGGTTTACGAGGGTACATGGACAATGTCGGCGTTCTGGGAATGGGGGTCCCCAGACTTGCCTGCCTGCGGCCTGCGGCGTGGCTCAAAGGGGGCCCCAGCACGGCCCATCCTCATCAACACGAGCTCAAGACCCTCGCGAGGGGCCAAGCCTCGCGGGGCGGACGACGAGGAGCTTCCTCAGGCGCGGCCTCATCAGGCTGGCTCGTGAGGAGGCGGAGAGATCAAGGCAGGGTATCTCACGAGGTGCCCGTGACGCAAGCCATGACGACCAAGGGCGCCAGGCGGGCGCCAGCCCATGCAGTGTCCTCCTTTCCTCTTTGGTGCAAAGGGAGCAAGCGCAGGCGAGAGCATCAAGCAAAGGCATCCATTTCGGTGCAACAAGACCAAGACCAGCCCAACGGCAGGATGGAGGTCATCGTGGAGCCCAAGCCGGCGTCACCACCAGAACCTTTGCCAGGCGAGGACCAACTTTAGTCAGGATAAGTGTACCAGATGTTCCCCTTCAAAATGGCCAATTGTTGGCGCCCTTCCCACTCAATATTTGGGAAGAGGCCCAGGGCCTTCGCCTATAAATAGGACTAGCCACCCACAGGGTAGAGGCATCTGGAAGAAGATCTTGAGAAGCATCTTGAGAGGCATCTGGATAAGCATCTAGAGAGCAACCAGAGAGAGAGAGGCGACTGAACTCCCCCTAGTAGTTCATCGCACCAGCCAAGAACAGACCCTCGCGAGGCTGTTCTTCCTTGTATTGTTCATCATCAGCCCAAGAGGCAATCCACCACACCACACACTGGAGTAGGGTATTACACCATAATGGTGGCCTGAACCAGTATAAACACTGTGTCTCTTGTGTTGTTCTTTTCATAGCTTAGATCCTAGCATGGCGGTGGGATGCAGGTAGGTAGTGGGCGAGATCTCCGCGCGCACCCCAGTGTTCGAACCTCAAGGGTCTGCCGGAATCCGAAATTCGACATTTGGCGCGCCAGGTAGGGGTGCGCCGGAATTCGTCTTCCACCGCCCTGTTCTCCTCCAACCATCACATCCATGTCTGACGCTCGTCGGGCCTGCGCCGAGCGCCGAGCCGCTCTCGCCTCCCGTGTCGCCCAGACGGCTCCCGTCGGCGGGCGCCCTCGTCGTTCCCTGTCGCCTGCCATCAACGCCGCCACCGGCCCGACGGGGTACAAGCAGCAAGCATCATCCCAGCATCCCTCCGTGAGGCAAGATGGCCGCACTGCTACCCCCTCGTTCACCCCAGCGGGTTCTTCGTCTCATGCGTTCCGCGCACCCATGGAGGCTCGAGCCGCGCTCATCGCGGCGAACAAGCTCCTGCGCTACCGTCCCGTCGATGATGTCTACGAAGAATGGCTCAACCGCGTCGCCGAGCTCGTCCGTGCCGCAGGGGGTTCTCCTGCGCCGCCCGTCCCGCTGCGCCGCACCCCGCCCTGCGTGGGCGATGAAGCCCCGGGGGCGCCCCAGCCGCCTCCTCCTCAAGAACGCACCCCGGCCTCAAGGCGCGTGGCCCCTGGGCGGGATCCGCTTCGTCAGGCACCTGTGCGGCAAGAGCAGAGCTGCCAAGAAGTCCCTCGTCCGCAAGAAGCTGCCCGAGTGCTCCCTACTTCGGCTCGTCGCGACCACGCTCCCGCTCCCGCGCGTCAAGACCCCGCGCTGCTCCCAGCTGCAGCGCGTGGGGACCCGCAAGACCAAGCTCTTCATCACCCAAGGCCTCCCGTAGCCACAGCAGGTTGTCGTGCCTTCACCACCGAGCTGCGCAACGTTGCATGGCCCGAAAAGTTCAAGCCAGACCTGCCTCCTTGCTATGACGGCACGGCCGACCCCACCGAGTTCCTCCAGCTCTACGAGCTGGGCATCGAAGCCGCCAACGGAGACGAGAAGGTCATGGCGAACTGGTTCCCCATGGCGCTCAAGGATGGGCCCCGCACCTGGCTCCTGAACTTGGCCCCCGGCACGGTCTCCTCCTGGGACGAGATGCGCACCTGCTTCATCGCCAACTTCCAAGGTACTCGTGACCGGCCACCCGCCGTGAGCGACATGCGCCACATCAAGCAGCAGCCAGGGGAGACCCTGCAGAAGTACATCCAGTGCTTCAACAACGCACGCCTCAAGATTCCCAAGGTGACCGAGGAGGCCATCATCTCGGCCTTCTCCGACGGCGTGCGCGACGTCAAGATGGAGGAGCTGGCGATGCATGAAGACCTGTGCACCTCTCTGGAGCTGTTCAACTTGGCGACCAAGTGCGCCAGGGCTGAGGAAGGGCGGCTCTCCCTTCTCGAGCTGCCTGACACAGACCCAGAAGAGAAGAAACCCAAGGCCAAGGATGTGAAGTGCAAGGGGGCTGCCGTGCTCGCGGCAGAACCAGATACCAAGCGGGGCAGAGATCTGCCCGAATCTTCCAAGGGCAGTCGGTACTCTGTGTACCACGACCTCCACACCCACAACACCAACGAATGTCAAGAGCTCCGGGCCGTGCGAGAAGGAAGGATCGGCCGACGCCCCGACCGCAGCGGGCTATGGTCGAGGAAGAGGAAGGAACGCAGGACGCTGGGAAGACCATGACCCACGCTAAGGGTGGCGCGACCGACCTCGCGAGGATCGCTGACAAGACCCGCCTCGCGAGGGAGACTGGAGGGATCAGCCTCGGAGGATCGCCCGAAAGGCAACGCAGGCCTCCCTCCGCTGCCGCCGCAGCCAAGGAGAAACGAGGACCGTCATCAGGACGAGGGGGCTGGGGGCTTCCAGGAGCCACGCGCGATTGCCTGCATCCTGGGCGGAGCTCAAGCCCCAGCCTCTCAGCACATCTTCAAGCAGTTTGCCCGCGAAGTGAACGCAGTCCTCCCCAAGCTCGAAGCCACGCGCCCTCTTAGGTGGTCTGCGTGCGCCATCACGTTCAGCTCAGCGGATCAACTCAAGTGCGCGGCCACAGCCGGAGTCCTCCCGATGCTCTGTTCCCCGATCATCAGCAACGTGCTAGTCACCAGGACTCTCATCGATGGTGGGGCAGGGCTCAACGTCCTGTCCGTAGAAACATTCAACAATCTTCAAGTTCCCTACGATCAGCTTCAGCCAACCAAGCCTTTCTCCGGAGTCACCGACGGCTCCACGGTCCCGATTGGGCAGGTTCGCCTCCCTATCACCTTCGGGACACGTGACAACTACTGCACAGAGCTCATCGACTTCGACGTCGCCCACATTTGCCTGCCGTATAACGCCATCCTCGGGTACCCAGCGCTGGCCAAGTTCATGGTCGTGACTCACCATGGCTACAACGTCCTCAAGATGCCAGGAAGTGGCGGAGTCATCACGGTGCCCTGCGAGGAGAAAGATGCGGTGTGCTCCCTGGAGCGAGCCTTTCAGGCCGCATCACTGGAAGACCCGGACCGCGGAAGCAGGAGGCTTCCCGAGACCGCCCCCAAGAAGAAGAAGACATCGTTCGGCCTGGACCCTCAGGAGATAGGTCCCTCAGGGCCCGCGCCTGCCCAGGGGGAACCTCCTTCTATCGCTTAGGAAAGTGCGCCCGGTGCCCTTCTCAGGCAGGGCTCGGGGGCTCTCCCCTGGAGGGCCACCGACCTTGCCAAGGTCACGAGGGAGGCGCTTGGGCACCACTTGGAGGCGTGTTTCGAAGCACGCTTCCCTCAAGAAGGAGCAAGGCAAGGAGGGCCAAACCCTCAGGAGTTCGTCAGCAAGGCCATTCAGGAGCTACAGGAGTCAAGGATCATGAGTGGCAGCCGCCGCTTACCCGCCGTAGCTCCCCATCCAGGAGAGGATGGCGGGCTGCGCGTCTGGATCGACATACCAGGGCTCAACCGATTCGCCTCTCAGGAGCGCTTCTGGCCCTCATGTGTGGGGCGCTACGGGGGCCCACCCCACAACTATGTTCGCATGCCCTAGAGCTTGCCGAACGCGGCTGCGGTACGCCAGCGCCTCATGAGGAGCATCCTGGAGGCTCAGGAGGCCAGGCACTCTGTAGTCCTGGCGGAGATGGAGATGGTTCACGAGGAGCCACCAGCGCCACCGGAGCCTCCAGAGGCTCCTGGGCCTGGGGGCTCGTGAAGATCGACTCCCGCAGCCCGCTACGTCTGCTACCTCAACACCCCTGCGTCGTCAACACTATTAGGTGACATCTTTCTAGTTTCATTTCCAACTGGGAGCGCCCCCCAGGGCTGCATTATTCCCAGGCCGCATGGGTCCGTCCCTGCGGCGTGTATCCCTTTTATTTCATGTTCTTAGCTTACTTCGTTGGGGGCGCCCCTCAGGCTGCATCATCCCCAAGTCGCTCGGGTCAGACCCAGCGGCATGTATCCCTCTTGCGTTTATTTTCGGGCTATGCATTAGACCCATCATGCTTGTTATTTGGTGCCTGTCCGTGGCACCCCTTCTCCCTTGATGTCGGCAGCTTGTGCGTTAAAGGGGGGGTACCTGAGCATCACGACTCAGGGCTCCTACCGGCTCTCCAGCCCTCACCCTCTGGCTTTGCCCACGGCATCACGCCCCGGCAAACCAGCGACGGCTGAGACCAGCTCGAGGGCCGGGACCCGAGGACGTAGAGCGCCGACATCTAACCAAGCTTGCGCGTTAAAGGGGGGGTACCTGAGCATCGCGACTCAGGGCTCCTACCGGCTCTCCAGCCCTCACCCTCTGGCTTTGCCCACGGCATCGCGCCCCGGCAAACCAGCGACGGCTGAGACCAACTCGAGGGTCGGGACCCAAGGACGTAGAGCACCGACATCTAACCAAGCTTGCGCGTTAAAGGGGGGATACCTGAGCATCGTGACTCAGGGCTCCTACCGGCTCTCCAGCCCTCACCCTATGGCTTTTCCCACGGCATCGCGCCCCGGCAAACCAGCGACGGCTAAAACCAGCTCGAGGGCCGGGACCCGAGGACGTAGAGCATCGGCATCTGGCCAAATTTGCAGGAACACATCACAGGTTAATGCCCGGTGCCAAGCGCAACCCGCCTTGGGGTAGGGCCCCATAAGTCCCGCGCTGGCTCACTGGTGCCCCAATACACCTCGCCAGGCCTTTCGTGCCTCGTTGCCTCTCCAAAGCAACTAACGGCTGACCGCCGCTTGTCATAGCGGACCTTTGCTCTTTTTTGTGGTGGGTCTGCAGGATCCCCCCAAGGAGAAGCACCAGGCGAGGCCCTCAAGGCGTCCTCTTCACTCTCGTCCGCGCGAACCGCTCACGCGTTAAAGGGGGGGGGTACCTGAGCATCGCGACTCAGGGCTCCTACCGGCTCTCCAGCCCTCACTCTCTGGCTTTGTCCACGGCATCGCGCCCCGGCAAACCAGCGACAGCTGAGACCCGCTCGAGGGCCAGGACCCGAGGATGTAGAGAAGAAAGGGGAGCAGAGGCGAGAGGAAAAAGGCACGCGGAGACCTCGCCAGGCAACCCCTCGCCGGCCAAGGCACGAACCTAGCACCGCACCAGGAAGCGTTTCTTGACCCTCGAGATAAGTCACTCTCCGGAAACACTAGCTATCGCAGCACCGTCACCACATCCAATGCAATCCCGTGTTAGCAATGTCACATTCCTTTCTCACCGAACGATGGCTGCTTGAGTGCTAAAGGGGACCTCTTGAGCATCGCGACTCAGGGGCTCTTATTGGACCCCGGGCCGCTCACCTCCTGGCCTTGACCACGGCATCGCGACCTGGCATATCAGCGACGGCTGAAGCCGCCTTGGGACCGGGACCTGTCAGCGCAGAGCGCCAAGCCCTCGTGAGGTCCGAAGGGAAGAAACTAAGCTACGACGGAATAAGCATCTCGCACTGCTTCATGATAAGGATCATATTGACAAACGGAGCTACAGACACCTTACACGCCCCCACGGGGTATATTCTTGGCTCCTCGCAGGAACAAAAGACGCGTATCCTAAGGAGTCCTAACTACAGGAACCATCGCCGCAGACGCCATCATTAACAGTGGGCCGCCAGGCACCGGCGCCAACCTCATCCAGACCAGAGACGGCGGCGGCCTAACGAGCCCGTCCTGCTCCGAGAGCGGCGCAGGCTCGGGGGCTCATAGCTGTCGTCACTCATCTCTGGAGCTGCGAAGAGCTCGGCGAAGTCGCTGGATCCTCCGGCACCCACGCCGCTCGAGGAGCTGCTGGAAGAACGTGCGATGGCAGGTCTGGTCCTTGCCGCACCGGGGCTTCTGCCGCTACCTCTAGGACAGCACTCCAGCCGACGCCCATCTTCATCGAAGACCTTGAAGAGCATCATGGAAGCACTGTCGAACTCCAGGTGGATCACGAGGGCGCCCCTCGTCCTGCAAAGCCGGGTGATCTCGCCCCAGCCCCGGGTCATAAAGACCTTACCTGGGGCGACGACCTCGACATCCGCATCGGTCGCAGGAGTCGGGCAATCGGCATGCTGCAGCCAGAGCCTGAAAGGCCCCCTCGGCGGAATCTTGAAGACGAAGGAAGGAGGAAGGCGAATCCAAGATCGAGGAGGCATGGCGGCGTGGAGCACAAACTCTCGGGAGGAGCCCTCGGCGTGGACTCCAGGAGGAAAGACGCACACCTTCGTGACCCGCCGGCGCCGGCGGCGGCGCCGCCCGTGGCGCTCGGCATCAACCCCTTCAGAGCCCTCGATGTGGGCGTACAAGGGAAGCGGGAACCCTGGTGGTGGCCGCTCGCACCAGGGCCTCGACACTTCCTGTTGAGCTCCCTCACCCCGATGGCAGAAGGCTAGCCGTTTCTTCAGCGGGAGCGGGTCAGGACCCTCTCGGGGAGCCTTTCCCTTCTCCGCCGCGGAGAACCGGCGGATCGGAGCCATCGCAGCTAGACGGAGCAAGGACCGGGAAGAAGGAGAAGCAAGAAGAGATGGACTGGAAGGGCATGCACCATTCCGTACTTAAAGCCAGGGGAGGCCAACCACCGATCTCCACGATCGCAGGTAATCATGACCCGTTTTGCATGCAGGGACTTGTCAATTCGCGCAGTCGCCGAGGCATCATGGGGAAGTGGAGACACCCGCGTCCCATCAACCGCCACGTGACGCCCAAGGCCATAGGCTGATAGGGCCCGCGGCGCTTCGTACTGGCCCTTTCGCCTCTCTACTCGGCCAAGTCCGAGCGCGCCTTGGGCCCGGGGGCTACTGTCGGCGTTCTGGGAACGGGGGTCCCCAGACTTGCCTGCCTGCGGCCTGCGGCGTGGCTCAAGGGGGGGCCCAGCACGGCCCATCCTCATCAACACGAGCTCAAGACCCACGCGAGGGGCCAAGCCTCACGGGGCGGACGACGAGGAGCTTCCTCAGGTGCGGCCTCATCAGGCTGGCTCGCGAGGAGGCGGAGAGATCAAGGCAGGGTACCTCACGAGGTGCCCGTAATGCAAGCCATGACGACCAAGGGCGCCAGGTGGGCGCCAGCCCGCGCAGTGTCCTCCTTTCCTCTTTGGTGCAAAGGGAGCAAGCGCAGGCGAGAGCATCAAGCAAAGGCATCCATTTTGGTGCAACAAGACCAAGACCAGCCCAACGACAGGGTGGAGGTCATCGTGGAGCCCAAGCCGGCGTCACCACCAGAACCTTTGCCAGGCGAGGACCAACTTTAGTCAGGATAAGTGTACCAGATGTTCCCCTTCAAAATGGCCAATTGTTGGCGCCCTTCCCACTCAATATTTTGAAAGAGGCCCAGGGCCTTCGCCTATAAATATGACTAGCCACCCACAGGGTAGAGGCATCTGGAAGAAGATCTTGAGAAGCATCTTGAGAGGCATCTGGATAAGCATCTAGAGAGCAACCAGAGAGAGAGAGAGAGGCAACTGAACTCCCCCTAGTAGTTCATCGCACCAGCCAAGAACAGACCCTCGCGAGGCTGTTCTTCCTTGTATTGTTCATCATCAGCCCAAGAGGCAATCCACCACACCACACACTAGAGTAGGGTACTACACCACAATGGTGGCCTGAACCAGTATAAACACTGTGTCTCTTCTGTTGTTCTTTTCATAGCTTAGATCCTAGCATGGCGGCGGGGTGCAGGTAGGTAGTGGGCGAGATCTCCGCGCGCACCCCAGTGTTCGAACCTCAAGGGTCTGCCGGAACCCAAAATCCGACAGACAACACTCTCCCCTCTCGTTGCTATGCATCACCATGATCTTGCGTGTGCGTAGGAATTTTTTGAAATTACTACGTTCCCCAAACGTGGTATCAGAGCCAGGTTTTATGTGTAGATGTTATATGTACGAGTTGAACACAAGTGAGTTGTGGGCGATATAAGTCATACTGCTTACCAGCATGTCATAATTTGGTTTGGCGGTATTGTTGGATAAAGCGGCCCGGACCGACATTGCCGTACGCTTACGCGAGACTGGTTCTACCGACGTGCTTTGCACATAGGTGGCTGGCGGGTGTCAGTTTCTCCAACTTTAGTTGAACCGAGTGTGGCTACGCCCGGTCCTTGAGAAGATTAAAACAACTCTAACTTGATGAACTATCGTTGTGGTTTTGATGCGTAGGTAAGAACGGTTCTTGCTCAGTCCGTAGCAGCCACGTAAAACTTGCAACAACAAAGTAGAGGACATCTAACTTGTTTTTGCAGGGCATGTTGTGATGTGATATGGTCAAGACGTGATGCTATATTTTATTGTATGAGATGATCATGTTTTGTAACCGAGTTATCGGCAACTGGCAGGAGCCATATGGTTGTCGCTTTATTGTATGCAATGCAATCGCCCTGTAATTGCTTTAATTTATCACTAAGCGGTAGCAATAGTCGTAGAAGCAATAGGTGGCGAAACAACAACGATGCAACGATGGAGATCAAGGTGTCGCGCCGGTGACGATGGTGATCATGACGGTGCTTCGGAGATGGAGATCACAAGCACAAGATGATGATGGCCATATCATATCACTTATATTGATTGCATGTGATGTTTATCCTTTATGCATCTTATTTTGCTTTGATTGACGGTAGCTTTATAAGATGATCTCTCACTAAATTTCAAGGTATAAGTGTTCTCCCTGAGTATGCACCATTGCGAAAGTTCTTCGTGCTGAGACACCACGTGATGATCGGGTGTGATAGGCTCTACATACAAATACAACGGGTGCAAAACAGTTGCACACGCGGAATACTCAGGTTAAACTTGACGAGCCTAGCATATACAGATATGGCCTCGGTACACTAAGACCGAAAGGTCAAGCGTGAATCGTATAGTAGATATGATCAACATAGAGATGTTCACCATTGAAAACTACTCCATCTCACGTGATGATCGGACATGGTTTAGTTGATTTGGATCACGTGATCACTTAGATGATTAGAGGGATGTCTATTTTAGTGGGAGTTCTTAATTAATATGATTAATTGAACTTAAATTTATCATGAACTTAGTCCTGGTAGTATCTTACAAATTATGTTGTAGATCAATAGCTCGCGTTGTTGCTTTCATATGTTTATTTTGATATGTTCCTAGAGAAAACTGTGTTGAAAGATGTTAGTAGCAATGATGCAGATTGGATCCGTGATCTAAGGATTGTCCTCATTGCTGCACAGAAGAATTATGTCCTTAATGCACCACTAGGTGACAGACCTATTGCAGGAGCAGATAGAGACGTTATGAACGTTTGGCTAGCTCAATATGATGACTATTTGATAGTTTAGTGCACCATGCTTAACGGCTTAGAATCGGGACTTCAAAGACGTTTTTGAACGTCATGGACCATATGAGATGTTCCAGGAGTTGAAGTTAATATTTCAAGCAAATACCCGAGTTGAGAGATATGAAGTATCCAACAAGTTCTATAGCTAAAAGCTGGAGGAGAATTGCTCAATTAGTGAGCATGTGCTCACAATGTATGAGTACTACAATCGCTTGAATCAAGTGGGAGTTAATCTTCCAGATAAGATAGTGATTGACAGAATTCTCTAGTCACCATCACCAAGTTAGTAGAACTTCATGATGAACTATAGTATGCAAAGGATGACAAAAACAATTCCCGAGCTCTTCGTGATACTGAAATCGACGAACGTAGAAATCAAGAAAGAGCATCAAGTGTTGATGATTTACAAGACCACTAGTTTCAAGAAAAGGGCAAAGGGAAAGAAAGGGAAACTTCAAGTAGAATGGCAAGCAAGTTGGCACTCCCATGAAGAAGCCCAAAGCTGGACCAAAGCCTGAAACTGAGTGCTTCTACAGCAAAGGAAATGGTCACTAGAAGCGGGAATACCCTGAATATTTGGTGGATAAGTAGGATGGCAAAGTGAAGAAGGGTATATTTGATATACAGGTTATTGATGTGTACTTTACTAGTGTTTATAGTAGCCCCTGAGTATTTGATACTTGTTCGGTTGCTGAGATTAGTAACTCGAAGCAGGAGTTACAGAATAAACAGAGACTAGTTGAAGGGGAAGTGACGATGAGTGTTGGAAGTAGTTCCAAGATTGATATGATCATCATCGCACACTCCCTATACTTTTGGGATTAGTGTTAAACCTAAATAAATGTTATTTGGCGTTTGCGTTGAGCATGAATTTGATTTGATCATGTTTATTGCAATATGGTTATTCATTTAAAGTCAGAGAATAATTGTTGTTCTGTTTACATGAATAAAACCTTCAATGGTCATGCACCCAATGAAGATAGTTTGTTGGATCTCGATCGTAGTGATACACATATTCATAATATTGATGCCAAAAGATGCAAAGTTAATAATGATAGTGCAACTTATTTGTGGCACTGCCGTTTGGGTCATATCGGTGTAAAGCACATGAAGAAACTCCATAAAGATGGATTTTTGGAATCACTTGGTTATGAATCATTTGATGCTTGTGAACCGTGCCTTTTGGGCAAGATGACTAAAACTCGGTTCTCCGGAACAATGGAACGAGCTACTGACTTGTTGGAAATAATACATACCGATGTATACGGTCCAATGAGTGTTGATGCTCGTGGCAGGTATCGTTATTTTCTGACCTTCACAGATGATTTGAGCAGATATGAGTATATCCACTTAATGAAGCACAAGTCTGAAACATTTGAGAAGTTCAAAGAATTTCAGAGTGAAGTAGAGAATCATCGTAACAAGAAAATAAAGTTTCTACAATCTGATCGTAGAGGAGAATATTTGAGTTACGAGTTTGGCCTTCATTTAAAAACAATGTGGAATAGTTTCACAGCTCATGCCACATGGAACACCACAGCATAATGGTGTGTCCGAATATTGTCACCGCACTTTATTGGATATGGTGCGATCTATGATGTCTCTTACCGATTTACCACTATCGTTTTGGGGTTATGCATTAGAGACAGCTACATTCACGTTAAAAAGGGCACCATCTAAATCCGTTGAGACAACACCGTATGAACTGTGGTTTAGCGTGAAACCTAAGATGTCGTTTCTTAAAATTTGGGGTTGCAATGCTTATATGAAAAAGTTTCATCCTGATAAGCTCAAACCCAAATCGGAGAAATGCGTCTTCATAGGATACCCAAAAGAGACTGTTTGGGTACACCTTCTATCACAGATCCGAAGGCAAGATATTCGTTGTTAAAAGTGGATCCTTTCTAGAGAAGGAGTTTCTCTCGAAAGAAGTGAGTGGGAGGAAAGTAGAACTTGATGAGGTAATTGTACCTGCTCCCTTATTGGAAAGTAGTTTATCACAGAAATCTGTTCCTGTGACTCCTACACCAATTAGTGAGGAAGCTAATGATGATGATCATGTAACTTCATATCAAGTTACTACCGAACCTCGTAGGTCAACTAGAGTAAGATCCGCACCAGAGTGGTATGGTAATTCTATTCTAGAAGTCATGTTACTAGACCATGATGAACCTACGAACTATGAGGAAGCGATGATGAGCCCAGATTCTGCTAAATGGCTTGAGGCCATGAAATCTGAGATGGGATCCATGTATGAGAACAAAGTGTGGACTTTGATTGACATGCCCGGTGATCGGCAAGCCATAGAAAATAAATGGATCTTGAAGAGGAAGAAGACGCTGATAGTAGTGTTACTATCTACAAAGCTCAACTTGTCGCAAAAGGTTTTTCGACAAGTTTAAGGTGTTGAATACAATGAGATTTTCTCACTCATATCGATGCTTAAAAGTCTGTCTGAATCATGTTAGCAATTGCCACATTTTATGAAATCTGGCAAATGGATGTCAAAACTGCATTCCTTAATGGATTTATTAATGAAGAGTTGTATATGATGCAACCAGAAGGTTTTGTCAATCCTAAAGGTGCTAACAAAATGCGCAAGCTCCAGCAATCCATTTATGGACTGGTGCAAGCATCTCGGAGTTGGAATATATGCTTTGATGAGTTGATCAAAGCATGTGGTTTTATACGGACTTGCGATGAAGCCTGTATTTACAAGAAAGTGAGTGGGAGTACTACAGCCTTTCTGATAAATATATGTGAGTGACATATTGTTGATCAGAAATGATGTAGAATTTTTTGAAAAGCATAAAGGAGTGTTTAAAAGGATTTCTTCACAGAAAGACCTCAGTAAAGCTACATACGTATTAAGCATCAAGATCTATTGAGATAGATCAAGACACTTGATAAGATTTTCAATGAGTACATACCTTGACAAGATTTTGAAATAGTTCAAAATGGAACAGTCAAAGAAGGAGTTCTTGCCTGTGTTGCAAGGTGTGAAGTTGAGTAATACTCAAAGCCCAACCATGGCAGAAAATAGAAAGAGAATGAAAAGTCATTCCCTATGCCTCAGTCATAGGTTCTACAAAGTATCCTATGCTTTGTAACAGACCTATTGTATACCTTGCTCTGAGTTTGGCAAGGGAGTACAATTTTGATCTAAGAGTAGATCACTGGACAGCGGTCAAGGAAATCCTTAGTGAGGACTAAGGAAATATTTCTCGATTATGGAGGTGATAAAAGAGTCCGCCGTAAAGAGTTACACCGGTGCAAGCTTTTACACCGATCCAGATGACTCTAAGTCTCAATCTGGATACATATTGAAAGTGAGAGCAATTAGCTAGAGTAGCTCTGTGCAGAGCATTGTAGACATAGAATTTTTTGCAAAATACATACGGCTCTGAATGTGACAGACCCGTTGACTAAACTTCTCTCACGAGAAAAACATGATCACACCTTAGTACTCTTTGGGTGTTAATCGCATAGCAATGTGAACTAGATAATTGACTCTAGTAAACCCTTTGGGCGTTGGTCACATGACGATGTGAATGTTAGTGTTAAATCACATGGTGATGTGAACTAGATTATTGACTCTAGTGCAAGTGGGAGAGTGAAGGAAATATGCCCTAGAGGCAATAATAAAGTTATTATTTATTTCCTTGTTTCATGATAAATGTTTATTGTTCATGCTAAAATTGTATTAACCGGAAACATAATACATGTGTGAATACATAGACAAACATAGTGTCACTAGTATGCCTCTACTTGACTAGCTCATTGATCAAAGATGGTTGAGTTTCCTAACCATGGATTTATGTTATCATTTGATCAGTGGGATCACATCATTAGAAGAATGATGTGATTTACTTGACCCATTCTGTTAGCTTAGCACTTGATTGTTTAGTATGTTGCTATTGCTTTCTTCATGACTTATACATGTTCCTATGACTATGAGATTATGCAACTCCCGTTTACCGGAGGAACACTTTGTGTTCTACCAAACGTCACAACATAACTGGGTGATTATAAAGGAGCTCTACAGGTGTCTTTGAAGGTACATGTTGAGTTGGCGTATTTCGAGATTAGGATTTGTCACTCCGATTGTCGGAGAGGTATCTCTAGGCCCTCTCGGTAATGCATTCACTATAAGCCTTACAAGCAATGTAGCTAATGAGTTAGTTGCGGGATGATGCATTACATAACGAGTAAAGAGACTTGCCGGTAACGAGATTGAACTAGGTATTGAGATACCGATGATCAAATCTCGGGCAAGTAACATAATGATGACAAAGGGAACAACGTATGTTGTTATGCGGTTTGACCGGTAAAGATCTTCGTAGAATATGTGGGAGCCAATATGAGCATCCAGGTTCCGCTATTGGTTATTGACCGGAAATGTGTCTCGGTCATGTCTACATAGTTCTCGAACCTGTAGGGTCCGCACGCTTAAAGTTCGATGACGATTATATTATGAGTTTATGTGTTTTGATGTACCGAAGGTAGTTCGAAGTCCCGGATGAGATCGGGGACATGACGAGGAGTCTCGAAATGGTCGAGACGTAAAAATCGATATATTGGACGACTATATTCGGACTTCGGAAAGATTCCGAGTGATTCGGGTATTTTTCGGAGTACCGAAGAGTTACGGGAATTCGCCGGGGAGTATATGGGCCTTATTGGGCCATACGGGAATAGAGGAGAGAGGCCAAAAGGAAGGAGGCCTGCGCCCCCCCTCTAGTCCGAATTGGACAAGGGGAGCAGCCCCCTTTTCCTTCTCCCTCTCCTCCTCTTTCCTTCTCTCCTACTCCAACAAGAAAAGGAGGAGTCCTACTAACGGTGGGAGTAGGACTCCCCCCTTGGCGCGCCCTCCTCCTTGGCCGGCCGCGTCCCCCTTGCTCCTTTATATACGGGGGCAGGGGCACCTCTAGACAATAGTTGATCCTTGAGATCTATTAGCCGTGCGCGGTGCCCCCCCTCCACCATATTCCACCTCGATAATATCGTAGTGGTACTTAGGCGAAGCCCTGCGTCGGTAGAATATCTTCATCGTCACCACACCGTCGTGCTGACGGAACTCTCCCTCGAAGCTCGGCTGGATCAGAGTTCGAGGTATGTCATCGAGTTGAACGTTTGCTGAACTCAGAGGTGTTGTGCGTTCGGTACTTGATCGGTTGGATCGTGAAGACGTACGACTACATCAACCACGTTGTGCTGACGCTTCCGCTTTCGGTTTATGAGGGTACGTGGACAAAACTCTCCCCTCTCGTTGCTATGCATCACCATGATCTTGCGTGTGCATAGGAATTTTTTTGAAATTACTATGTTCCCTAACAATTCTTATTGTTGGGGATTTTCATATCCCCGTTGAGGTAATTTAGTGTTATTCGAAATTTCTCCGGTTCTGTGTTATTCGGAATGAGTTTGTTAACAAGACTGGGTAATTTAGTGGATTCATTTTGAGATCATGAGATGGATGAAACTAGAAGGCACAACCTTCTGTACCCTCTTTTTATTTTCTGTTATTTAGAATAAATAAAGCAAAAATAGTATTATCCGTCCGTTTTCTGAATTATCCGTGCAACAAAAAAAATATCCCAAAAATAAAAGTGCTCCAAATGCCCTGCAAATTTAGTATGACTTTTTATGGAATATTTGAGGATTTTAGGCACTGAAAACACTACAAGAGGGGCAAGCACCAGGCCACGAGAGTGCGGGGCGCGCCCACACCCCCTGGGCGCGCCCCCCTTTCTCGTGGGCCCCTGGTGGCCCCCCTCCACTTATGCCAGCACCCACACACTCCATATTCTTCCCAAAAAATCTCCATCGAGCTCAAGCACGAGTTCTAGCTCATTTTGCTGTGATTTTGGATCTCCTTGCTCGAAGCTCCATTCACAAAACTGCTTTGGGAGATTGTTGCTTGGTATGTGACTCCTCCATTGGCCCAATTAGTTTTTGTTCTAGTGCTTTATTCATTGCAAATTTTTGCTGCATAGGTGACCCTGTTCTTGAGCTTGCATGTCATTATTATGAGGTCCCAAGTAATTTTAATGCATGACATAGGCTCTAGGTACTTGTAGGAGTAGTTGCTATCAATCTTGTTTAGTTTCATTCACTTTTATTTTGAAGTTACTAAAGTTTCAGAAATTTTTCAGAAAAAGAATTATGTCTAGAAGAATGTACCAAGGTGGTTCCTCAGTAAAGAAAGGACCCGGGATTGCTATGCGTGAGCAAGACGTTGAACTACCGAGGGACACAGAAGTACGAGCTTGTGAGTGGCCATCCGATGATTTTATGGTCGAAGCAGGCTTTAAGGAGGAATTTGACGCAGTGCGTAATGCCGATCTGGAGGACTTCTTACAAGATAAGTGTCCTCGGTACTATCAATTGACTGATTCATTTGTGCGAAGGTTTAAATATAAATGTACACGTAATTCTCCGAGTGTCCTATTTGATATCTATGATACATCTCATACCATTGACTTAGAGGATTTTACAACTGCTTGCAAACTTCCAAAGTGGGGCAATATTAATGATCCCCACAAATCTGAATTTAGAGATTTCCTTGCTAGTATTACTATGGGAGAATCTAGGGATATTGCACAAGCTACCATAGGGAGCATTCATTTTTGTGCTATACATTATTTTGCTCTCTTCATTGGTAGATGCATTAACGGTAAAGATGAAGCATGTCATATGTGTGTGCCTGATCTTTGTGTCCTCAAGAGTGATGTGTTAGGTTATAAAGATTATAACTTGGGGGCAATAGTTGCACGTAGGTTGCATAATAACGGTAGAGCTGGAGATTTATTTGGAGGAATTTATGCGACCCGTGTGGCAAATTATCTTGGTATAGCCCCACGAGAGGGGGATATGATGTTACCTCCTGTTTATTTAGATTATGACTCTATGGTCCAACATCATTTTCTTAAGAGGAATGAACAATTCCTCCAGTGTCGAATAATCTTTGACAGACGTAGCGTTGTCCATGTTACTCTTCCTGGTCCTTTCCTTTTTGATTACCAGGCAAAAGGAAGATATGTTGTTACCATGGAGGAAACAGCTGAACACGAGGGGAGAGCGGAGGCGGCTCGCCAACATGCCGTAGCTCAGGAGGCATTTGCTACTGCATCTCAGTACGACCCCAGTTACAACTACGGATATCAGCCAGGCTACCCTTGGCATTAGACCAACTTAGGCCAAAAGCCTAAGCTTGGGGGAGTACGTATTTCTCACCGACTTTACATTCATGTTCACACACTATTCTAGTCATCGGTGCTCACACTCTTTCATTGTATTATCCATGCTAGTTTAATTTTCTTTTTCTACTTTTCTTCTTGTGTGTTTGATAAACCTTAAGAAAAACCAAAAAAAACTAGTTAGTTTAATTTCCATGCTTGTAGTAGAATTAAAATGAAAACCCAAAAAGATTTCTTGTTCTTCTTCTTACTTGTTGGGAGCTTTCCCGTGTAAATAGTTTTCTTTTCTTTTCTTTCCCTTTGGGGTCGTGAGTAGAAGACCATATTGAAAATGTTTAGTGGCTATCATATGCATGATTGTTTATTTAACTTAGAGCCCATATTACTTTGTCTTCTCTCTTGAGTTTAATGCTTGTAGATTCCAGCTTAGTCCAATGCACGTGCACTATTATTATTATACACACCGTTCGGTCGTGCAAGTGCAAGTCAATAATGACGATATATGATGGACTGATTGAGATGAGAGAAGCTGGTATGAACTCGACCTCTCTTGTTTTTGTAAATATGATGAGTTCATCGTTCCTGATTCAGCTTATTATGAAGTAAACATATTTGCAATGACATTTAGAGATTATAGTTGCTTGTGCCATGCTTGATTAGCTATGAGTTATAATGGTTTTACCTTGCGTGCCAACATGCTATTGGAATGATTATGATGTGGTATGATGGGATGGTATCCTCCTTTGAATAAATTGAGTGACTCGACTTGGCACATGTTCATGCATGTAGTTGAAACAAATCAACATAGCCTTGACGATATTTATGTTCATGGTGGATTATATCCTACTCATGTTTGTACTCGGTGTAAATTAATTTTAATGCATGTTCATGACTATTACGCTCTCTCAGTTGGTCGCTTCCTAGTCTTTTGCTAGCCTTCACCTGTACTAAGCGGGAATACCGCTTGTGCATCCAAACTCCTTAAACCCCAAATTATTCCATATGAGTCCACCACACCTTCCTATATGCGGTATCTACCTGTCGTTCCAAGTAAATTTGTATGTGCCAAACTCCAAACCTTCAAATGAAATTCTGTTTTGTATGATCGAGCAGCTCATGTTTCAACTAGGGCTGCCTATATCTTCCATGCTAGGTGGGTTATTCTCAAGAGGAGTGGACTCCGCTCCTCATTCACGAGAAAGGGCCGGTAACCGGGATGCCCAGTCCCATGATCCAAAAAGATCAAAGCAAATCAGTATAATTAAACAAAACTCCCCTAGGGTTGTTGTTAGTTGGAGGCACTCGTTGTTTCGAGCAATCCATGGATTGATGCTTGTTGGTGGTGGGGGAGTATAAACTTTTACCATTCTGTTTGGAAACTGCCTATAATGCATGTAGTATGAAAGATACAGCCATCTCATAGTTGTTGCATTGACAGTGAAAGTATGCAGCTCAAAATGTTATTCAATCTCTATTTTAAAATCGAGCTCTGGCACCTCTACAAATCCCTACTTCCCTCTGCGAAGGGCCTATCTATGTACTTTTATGTTGAGTCATCATCTTCTTATTAAAAAGCACCTGCTGGAGAGCACACTGTCATTGGCATTCATTATTGTTGGTTTATATTGGGTACACTACAAAAAAAAGACACATCCGTGACATTTTGGGCTGAACGAATTTTTTTTCTGTCATACATTTGACACTTCTATGACGATAATTGTGACAAAACCCGGTATCATCATAGATGTGGTGGGCTCCTACTTCTATGACAAAAAATCATGATAGACAATGGGCTTTTCATCCTGGGCGGGCCGGAGACGCAGCTGCATGACATTCTTTAGGCCGTCCATGACGGAAAAAAAACCATGGTAGAAGCGAGGGGGAGGAAAATTTCAGGGAGTTGTCGGTTACGATGGGAGGTCGGGGGCCGAGCGATGCGCGTTTCTCTCGTACACGTGCGAGGCGTTGGCTCGAACTGAACCCGAGTGAGGCGTTGGGCTCTAACTGAACCCGAGTGATTGCACTGCAGGCTACGCGTTACTGAACCCGAGCGTTCGATCGATGGTTGTTAACTGAACCCGATGGAGCGATTCCTTCGCTACTGCTGCTAACTGAAGCCGATCGATTGGATGAACAGTGAGCGTTGCGGGGGGGGGGGGGGATAAACAGTGAGCGGTGGCGTTGCCTCTGGATGAACAGGACCCCATGGTGTGGAGGGTTGGATGAACGGTAGACAGTGGAGGGGTGGCCGTGGAGGTGTGGTTGAACCGGACCCCGTGGTGTGGAGGGCTGGATGAACAGTAGTCGGAGGAGGGCTGGATGAATAGTAGACGGTGGAGGGGTGGTTGAACAGTAGCCGGTGGAGTAGCGTGCGGTGGAGGCTGGATGAACAGGAGCCCGTGGAGGCTGGAGGAGGTCGATGGTGGAGATGAACAGTATCTCGTGGAGTCCCGTTTTGCGGTACGCCACACCCCTCCCGATGAACAGGACCCCCGTTTCGACCGTAGCGCTCCAACACAAGTCCGTTTCATCCGTTTTGCGGTACGCCACACCCCTCCCGATCAACAGGACCCCCGTTTCGACCGTAGGAGGTCCGTTTCCTCCATTTTGCGGTACGCCACACCCCTCCCGATCAATAGGACCCCTGTTTCGACCGTAGGAGGTCCGTTTCCTCCGTTTTGCGGTACGCCACACCCCTCCTGATCAACAGGACCCCGTTCCGAACGTAGGAGGTCTGTTTCCTCCGTTGTGCGGTACGCCAGGCCTCGTTTCCATCGCCTGTTCCGTCCAAGCCCTCCTGTTGAACACGACCACGCATTCCGTTCTGACCCAGCCGGTTGGCTCCCCATGAACACGACGACGACGCTGTTTCTCCGTTCCGACCCATCCATGTACGTATACGCGAGTAGGCGTTCGAGACCCTGCCCGTATGTACGTACGTGGTCGTATTTTCTTTCTTGCACCCTCGACGTTGTACGTACGTGTACATGCTACGTGCGCGCCTCTACTACGACACGTGCGCGCCTCTACATCCACCAGTATATATGTACGTACACGTTCGCGACCATAATGACAACGCTACGTACGCTTCGACCAGGTGGGTCCCAACTGTCAGGCACTTCCTTGCGTGCGAAGATGTAGCTGGTGGGTCCCAGCAGTAAGGGGGGCAAATCGTTTTTTTTGCCCGGACGCACTTCCTTGCGTGCGAAGATGTAGCTGGTGGGTCCCAGCAGTCAGGGAGCGAATGTTTTTTTTTTTGCCCGGACGCGCTTCCTTGCGTGCGAAGATGTAGCTGGTGGGTCCCAGGAGTCATGGGGGCGAATCGTTTTGTTTTTTTTTGCCCGGACGCACTTCCTTGCATGCGAAGGTGTAGCTAGTGGGTCCCAGCAGTCAGGGGGGAAACATTTTTTCGCGAAATATGGTGGCTCATACGGTGGGTCCCCGCTGTCAGGTGGAGAAATCATTATTTTGCGTGCAATAAGGAGGCACTTCCTTGCTGCGGCCATGGACCCAGCTGTCAGCCTCTCCACGTACAGTCCACTTCCGATGGAAGCCGTTCCTTGACCATGTTGACCACGCCACGTCGAGAGCACCGGGCGATGGACGACGGCGAGGCCTAGGAAGGGGACGACGGGGAGCCGGGGAAGACGCGGCAGTGGATGCCCACGCGTAGAGGAGTACGAGGGTTCACTGGTTCGCTGCGGTGTGAGGCTACCGTCGCCGCAGAATAACATGGGGTGTGGGTGAGTAGAGGGATGGCCTGGCCAGCGATGGGAGTAGTAGGGGGCGGTGAGGCCTCCGCCGCATCATAGCCGGCCACGAGAGGCAGGAGCACGAGGCACGACCGGCGCTGGTTTGGGCGGCTGGAGCAAGAAGACCAGAGGTTGAAGAAGCACTACGGCCGTTGGATGGACATCGTACGGTCACTGGAGCTAGAATCGTGCATATTGACTAAGTTGACAAAGCCCTCCATCCCCGTCAACTTAGTAGGCCCACAAGTCAGCCTGCCACTATACTGGGCCCCAGCTAACAGGGGGAGTATTCATTTTTTGTGCGTAATAAGGAGGGACTTCCTTGCGTACGAAGATATAGCTGATGGGTCCGAGCTGTTAGAGGCGGCCGCGGGGAGGAGGGAGCAGGCAGTCCCGCCGACGCTTGTTTGAGCGGCTGGAGCAGGAAGAGCAGAGATTGAAGAAGCACGACTGCCATTGGATGGCCATCCAACAGTCACTGCTTGTGCGTCAACCTTTTTTTAGGAAAGCCTCAAATCTGTGGAAAATAGCATACAACCCATCTGCCATTATTTTTAATAATTTACAGCTCATTTGCTAATTCTTAAGGTTTTTTTGGAGCTCATATTATTTTTATTAGCATTACAGCCCATATTGTGGCCACGGTTAAAAACTTATACGAAATTTTGCATATTTCGGTGCGGTCTGAACTGTTTTTAATCCCGAAATTTCGACTCACATTCAAACTGATTTTAAAAATAAATATATATCAATATAAAATCCAACAAATTCTCCACGCATAAAATTAATGTAATTTAAAATCTCGAAATGAAAAAAAAGATTTTTGAAACTAATTGCCAGTTTGATGTGTTTTAAAAATGTACAACCAATTTCTCATTACTGATGGGCCATTTTCTCGGCCAGCCGAATGACAGCTCTCCTCGTCTTGAAAGATTTGCAACCCAACATGCCTGACAAAGCAACTTACTTGGCAAATCACAAAAAAATTGGGCTGTGGCCGTGGACCCAGCTGTTAGCCTCTCCACGTACAGTACTCTTCCGATGGAATGTCGTTGACCACATTGACCACGCCGTGCCGAGAGCACCAAGGCGGTGGACGACGGCGAGGCCTAGGAAGGGGACGATGCGGAGCCGGGGAAGACGCGGCAGTGGATGCCAACACGGAGAGGAGTACGAGGATTCACTGGTTCGGCTGCGGTGTGAGGCTACCGTCACCGCAATGCCTGGCTGGCGGTGGGAGTAGTAGGGGGCGATGAGGCCTCAACCGCAGCACAGCCGGCCACTGGAGACAGGAGCAGGCAGTCTCCCCGGCGTTGGTTTGGGCGGCTAGTGCAAGAAGAGCAGCGATTGAAGAAGCAGCAAGACCGTTCGATTCAAAGCCAACAGTTACTGCTGCTACAATCATTTGTTGACTAAGTTGACAAGCCCTGCGTACACGTCAATGTAGTAGGCCCACAGGTCAGCCTCCCAACCGGTGCACCCCAGATGTCAGTGGGAGGAATCATTTTTTTTCACGTAATAAGGAGGCAGTTGATTGCGTGCGGCCAGGCCAGCGGAGGGAGTAGGGTGGGCCGGGGAAGCCTGCGCGGCATCACAGCGGGCCACAAGAGGAGGGAGCGTGCAGTCCCGCCGACGCTAGTTTAGGCGGCTGGAGCAGGAAGATCACAGATTGAAGAAGCATGGCGGCTAGAATCGTGTGTTCGCTGACAAAGCCTTGCGTAAACAAGTCAGACGCCCGTTTTCCATTTTTAGAATTGCCGGCCATTTTCTGGTCAGTACCGGGGTCAAAAAATTAACTAAATATGTGGGAAATTTTTGCTGGGGAACGAAATATTCATAATCCAAAAATAAATAGCCATACTAAAACAAATTTAAAAATAAATTAGTACTATGTTTTGTTAAATCCAATGAAATACGTATAAGATATCAGTGAAGAACAAAATTTAAAAAAAACTAATATCCCATTTGCTATAATTTGTTTGGAATTTTCAGCCCCTTTTGATATTACTTTTAACAGACATTGACCATACTCTTTGGCCAGGACGGAATGCATCCCTCCTCGTCTTGAAAGATTTGCAGCCCAGTAATTCGGAGAAAACAAATAGGCCTAGCTTGGGTATTATTCAAAAAGAAATACTAGGCTACCTATTTTCCCAAAGAACTGGTGCATGAGCATTTAGATTTATTTATTTATTTACTTATTTATGTTTAGGGCACCATGAGCATGTACCTGGGCCGGATTCATGTGAGAGCCTCCCTTCCAGTTAATTATGGGCTTCTCTATTGGGCCTTCATCAGTGGGCTGCATGTTATCAACAAGTGGAAAATATGTTCCGTATGAAAAATAGTATGAGCTACGTACGGTATGGGGCATTAAAGGATCGAACCGTGCAACGACTTCCAAAACATTGTGTTTGTCGTTATAATAACACATTTATTCAACCAACAGATGAAATATACTACTGACTGTACATTGAAAACAGCAGCAGCAGCAGCAACCAGGGCTGGGGGTGCAACAGAAGCAGTAAGCAGGCCAGAAGAGTGAAGACGCAACTCTCTCTTCCAAACCAAACATCAGCCATCATTACAAAAGGGCTACCAAAAAAGAACAAGTGTATGCATCAAACTAAATAAAGATCCTACTACACCAAGTGTACGCATCTAACTAACTGGCTCAGTTAGACGTTACTATTTATTAAGCTGTGGAGATTGGCTGACGGCTTGAACCAGATGGGTGCCTGACGGGAAAACTCCAGCCAGCAGGTCGAAGTCTGATACTTGCGACCCTCTCTCCTACTTTGGGCTGCAGAGCGTGGCGGCACATATCAGGGTATGGTGCATGCAGAGACGTATGGTACGCTATGTACACACAGTTTTGCCTGATGAACGAAACCATGCTGCCATCATGATCCTTGCCGTCGGTTATCTCCTGGTTAATCGGATAATTCAGTCTGATAAACAGAGAGCATGTACCAAGGCTACTTACCAGCCTCCAGTCAAAAATTCCTGAAGGCCCAGAGAAGCTGGGATCCTGCTCAAAGACCTTGCAGTGACTGTGATTGTATTCCGCGAAACAACACGTCCGGTACGTGCGAACGATCATCAATCTTTCTGCGTCGTCTGATCGAGCCAGGAACCACCTGCAACTGCCATGCTGCTTTTTTTGAAAGGTTCTGGGATTAGGAAGGGTAGGGACACCAGGCGGCCTACAACATCATATCAAGTTGGAGTCAAATAAAAAAGGGCTCTTGATTTAGTCAATCTTAAGAACAGCATGTTATGAGCATGAATATTTTTTCAGTAAATGTTGACAGTAATATAAGCAAGCCATCATGATATCATAGGAAAGTAACATACTGCTGTAACAACCGTTTGTAGCAATGACTGGAGTAGGCCAGCAATACGTCCAGCCATAGAAGGAGTCAACAGCGTAAATGAAGCCCTTGTGTTCAATGGCATCAGAGAACCATGGAGGATGTATGATCCTGCGATGGACGTGCAGATTTATCCACTTACTGCAGTGACCTGTCAGATAGGCGGGACCGTGGTTGAATAACGCAATTAGCCTGAAATCTTTATAATTCACAGATCTTGTGGGCACTTGGCAGATTACAACCTTGAGAAAATCAAACTTGGTATCATGTTGGCTACTGTAAGATTCCGAGTATTATGGGCCGCGGTGCCAAAGCAGTGCAGTGTTAATCGAGGGAAGGGGGATCAATCGCCGGGTGTAGACCTCCACAAGCATCCAGCTGCCGCGACCGTTGACGAGCACCATCCAAGACGTGTTCATGCCGACCCAGTACATACCGTTAATGTAGCTGAGGCTGACGGGGATCGGATCGCAGTGAAGGGGGTTGATGTTCGCCACCCTACGATCGTTATGCTGCGTGACACGCTGTTTCTGAAGATCAGGCGGCATCAGCAAGCAAGGAGCTGGCTTAAAAAGCTCCGGCCTGAGGGCTTTGAGTAAACGGTATGGCTCCGACGAGCACGCGGCGAGCGGCATGGTACTGAGATTGTCCACACGCGAAACAATGAGCTTGATTACCTCTGTGGGGAGCGAATTCCAGCCACTCTTTTGGTGGACGCTGCTCGGTTCTGCCATTGTTAGTGCTTGGGTTTCGGACGAGGGGGGGAGGCGCCTTAGCGGGGATGGAAGCTTGGACGGGATTATGTGCGGACAAAGGTGGAGAAGCGAATATGTGCTGCGGGAAGTGGACAGGTGATGATGACTACATCATGCCGCTTGACTTACGAGACACATACCAGCAGCATAGGGTCATATCGATGCCAGACAACTTGCTTGAGTGATCACAGTACTGGTACTCCCTACAGTACCTACTACAGTACTATGCCCTAGCTTGCTAGAGTAGAGTAGTAGAGTAGGACTCTGCTCTACTACTAGCACCGGAGGAGTAGTATATTCTAATCTAAAATAGTTACAACTTCAATGCCCGATCGTGGAACGACTATGAACCGTGCTCAAAGACCATGTCTACATGGTGTTTGGACTTATATGCAAAAAAAATAGCAAGATGCCCGTGCATTGCACGGCACACCATCATCACCAACTCGGTTTTTTCTCTACTCCTACTCCTATAAAAGACTCAGTTGGTGATGATGGAGGCGAGGAGGCGTGTTCAGCCTGGCGTGCAGCGGATGGCGCAGCACTATTCGATTTGTTATAAAAAAGTAGTAGATATAGAGACATAGGGAGGAGCACGAGGTAAGGCCTTATCTATAAATGTGGAGAGAGGTGTGGGTATCTTCTATAAAATTGTCATAGTTGGCTTTCTATCCATCAGATATAGATCGGACGGTCTATATTACAAGATGGCAGGCATACCATCATCACCAACTCGGTTTTCTATAAGAGTAGATATATATAGATATAGATAGATAGAGACTAGGGAGTACTAGTAAGGACACCATCTACTGCTTCGTGTGCTACTCCTGCGCTCCATTCGGCGGCCGCAACGTCCCCTACAGCCACTCCCTCTTGCGCTCCATTCGGCGGGCGCTGTTGAAATCTGGGGAGCGCACTCTCGCGACTGCTGGCAGCCACGACTTCACCGACGACGACTTCTTCCCCAACCTCGGCAACCTCTTCCTGAATGACATGGGCGACAACCTCAACACCAACGGTGCTGCTCCCGTTGCACCGAATGTGTTTCTGTCCTTCCTGTTCGAAATCGTGGTAGAATTCATGTTTCTACTCTGTATCCTACTACTATTCTAGTCCACATGATTAATTTCATCTCTGTTATAGCCGTCATGATTTATTTTGTGCTTATTCAGATTAAATCTCATAGTAACTTGCTCATATATTCAACTGGCGCAACGTCCCCTACAGCCACTCCCGTTTCATGGACGGCCTGGTCGATGCCTCCAAGGAGCCCTTCGTCCACTGCTATGAGTGCTCAATGCCGTTTTGTGGCTTGCCGGCAGACATGGTGCATCACCTCACGGATGCGTGCAGTAGTCACTGCTGGCCCTTGGCGGAGAACATCAAGTACGACACGTGCTACCGGTTCACCATGTCGGAGTCGCTGGAGGATCACCGCCGCCTACTAGTCTCGGAGGAGGACGGCAGCGTCTTCCTCTTGATCGTGGGCACTGGCGAGGCCCACGCTGGCCGCCACCCCGTCTCTGTAATGTGCATCAGGGGCGTCGCCGCTGACGCTAACACTGACACGAGGCAGATGTACGGGTGCGTGGTCAATGTTACTACCCCTCCGGGTTGCGTGGGCGGCGACACCGGCCTCATCGAACAGACTTGGGCTCTGGGGAGCTGGGACTATCCCGCCAATGTGGACTTGGAAATCCCATGGCATCCGTTCCATCCTTTACCCGCCGACTCAGTGCACGGGGACTCCAAGGAGGTTCACCTGGACATACGCATTATCAAGTGCACTTAGAAAACATGTAGTGTGTGTGTGGGCGCTTATGGCCCGTGTCTTTGCCGCTTTTGATTCTGTAAGCTTGTCGTTAAACTTGAGTGGCTTTCGCCGCAGTCCTTCCTTTGAACTGCTCCTCTCAGTGAGCTAATGTAAGACACTTTGGGTTTCATTTGATAATGGAACCGGGGAGGAGCCTCCCTGTTCTACTAAAAAAATACGCATTATCAAGTTAAATGTTGATCATTAGTCTTCGCTCAATGTAATCTGCTGTCTAAGCATGTGGAGACTTCCATGCATGATCTTGCTCTATTGGAGCATCGCGCATGAATAAAAGTGTATCCGTTTATGGTTTAGTCTAGAATCTTCCATGTATGAATTTTTACTACAGTACTGGTGAAAGACTTACGATGAACCATTTCTTACATCTCCTCTGCCCCCTTGCAAGTCATCCTGATTTAATCCCTCCGTCTAGGTGTATAAGGGCATGGTTAATATTACTTAATAGTATAGCCAACTGTTGACTATAAGAAAGTGTCATGTCATCTGTAGCCAACATGTATAACAATCGATACTCAAAAACTAATTCTTAAAGATCATTTCTTGCAAAGCACAATAAGTGTTATTTCTTCACAAGTTTTGGATGCAGGTTGAACAGTTGAACGCTTTTGTTTGCAATAGATACCTTTTTATCTATTTCACCCGGATGTTTGTGAGCTCTAGAGATGACATAATATCCGAAGAAACCTATCGATACCCGTTACACATCAGATGACCCCCACATCCTTTGTCAAATTAAACAACTCCCGATCAATGCATTTCACTCTTCGGTGCAACGCATGGGCACCTTACTACTATAGATTGGTACGACCAAAAATTGAACTAACATTATATATAGTACGATAAATACTGATGCATGTCACCTAAAATTATATCATTCAAAACTACGTTCAAATACGAATCCAACGATATAGTTTTCGTTGACATGCACTAACATTTTGTCAGTTAAATCTTCTGTCAAATTCAATGGGGGACTAATAAACTACGAACAATGTAGTACAAGTGTAGAGGGCGGCGCTGCACGGGAGTCTCACCTCTCACCCCGCTCGTGATACGGCAGTAAAGCTGTCATATCACAAAACCCAACCACTCCCAGTAATAAACGGCCTGGTAAAATAAACGGACAAGCAACCATCACATCCCTCCGTCTTTTTTGCATTTCATCTCTCTGCATTTACTTTCTCCGGTTCATCTCCCACACTTGATCCCTAGCTACTACTCCTAGGGCCAGTTCTTTTGGCGGCTTCCCCAGATTTTCCCACAAGACTAGTCACAGTGGAGAGTAACAATAAGGCGCCTCACTCATTTATTTGGGCTTCTAAACTACTACTCCGTCCTGGTTTATTCCTCACCATTGTAATTTGTGCTAAATTTTGACCAAAGATTTAACTGATAAAATGTTACTCAAAACACTTAGGCGCGGTGCATCTAGGTGTGTAAGTCATCTTACGAAAACCAAATAATCCCAAAACACTTAGGCACGGTGCATTAACTTCTACCTCGTTTCTTGTTTCTTGACATATCAACCAATAAGAGATAAAGAGTGTGCATGCTTTTAATGACTTGAGATATCAAACACGACATGCAATGGTTAGTTCATTGCATGCAATACTACTAATTAGCAAATAAACATTAACGTTTCTCGTTTTCTCCTCCTCCTTGGTCACGGTGCACAGCCTAAGATGACTTACTCACCTAGACGGATGGAGTAGTGCATGTGACATGCACTAACATTTCATTAGTTAAATTTATGATCAAAATTTGACATAGATTATAATGGGGACCAATAAACCAGGACGGAGGTAGTAGTTATGGAATTACTAATCTAGAAGCCTAAAAGAACTGGCCCCTGGTACTCCTACTAGTAGTAGTACTCAAGTTGGAATTCCAATTGCACGGCACAACTTGTTAGGCAAAAAATTCGATACAGGGTGTAGGAAGCGGTTTGGGAATTTGCATGTCTTTCCAACCAGTGAGATGCTTCATACAAAGTATGACCGAGAAATAACCACAGAGAAGGAAGCTAAAAGTAAACAATCAAACGAGCATTTTTGCATTTGTTTTGCATTGAATCGTTTCACAAGCTTGACTAGTGTTGTTTTTCTACTTTTACAAAAACCGCATCGTAATGTTAAAACGTGCATTTGCACGTACATAAGTAATAGTAGTAATCCCTCCATCTAGGTGTACAAGTCTTCCCTCCTTCTTGGTCACCATGCACAACCAAAGATGACTTATTGACCTGGACGGAGGGAGTAGCACAGTCTGCAAGCATATATCGAGAGAGACGTGTAGTCCAATAGTATATAGTAAAGTTTGTGCTATATGCACGTACTTGCAAAATGCGTAATAATACACAACGTTTCCAAACTTTACCTTTTACATACTTAATTAAGGACGCTAAAAATTCCTGAACGTTCGGGATTTATCATTTGCGTCCCAAAACTAATGAGATCGCCTTACGAAACAAAAATTATACTCCTCCTAAAAGCCACAGCGCTCGCAGGAGCGCTTGCGGCGCGCCACGAGTGCCCTGGTGCGCAGCCTTTTCCCAGCGCGCTGACACAACGCCTCTTCCTCAGCCTCACAACTCGCGAGGTGCTGAGTGGCGGCTTACCGACGGGCGAGCGCGATCTCACCGGTGTGGTGATCCGGCGCCAACAGGTACTCCTCTTGGCTGGAAGCGTGCACCCGGTCCACGTACCGCCAAGCGTAGATGAGGCGCTTGGGCCCGACTGCACTCAGGGCATCGGCACGGGCGTCCTCCGCCACCCTCACGGCCCTCGCACGAGCCTTCTACCAAAGAACCAATTGCTTGACTCTCTTGGACGCGACATAGATCTCCCAGAAAGCTTGTTGCATGGTGCGCTTCTCTTCCTCGGCCTTCTTCTCCGCCTCTATTTTGGCGCGCTCTGCTGGAGGCAAAGCCTCCCACAAGGCGACATCCATTTCTTTCGAAAGCTCCTCAAGGCTGGGAGGCTCGGCGTGCGGTGCAGCGTTCTCCTCGTAGCGGGGAGCCGGCGCGTCCTTCGACGCGCGTGCTGGCGAGATTGGGAACACCGACGCGTCCACCTCGACGCGTCGTAGCGAGGAGCGGAACGCCGACGCGTCCTCCTCAACTAGTGGCGGCGAGGAACGGAACGGCGACGCGTCGCGTCGCGGCGAGGAGCGAAACGCTGACGCGTCCTCCTCGACTAGTGGCGGCGAGGAACGGAACGGCGATGCGTCGCGTAGCGGCGAGGAGCGGAACGCCGACGCGTCCTCCTCGACTAGTGGCGGCAAGGAACGGAACGTCGATGCGTGACCGTCCGCGCGGTGCAGCGAGGGGCTCCTAGGGCTTGGGAGGGGCGATGCCATGGTGGTCGACGTGAGAGGGAGGGGGAGGAGATAGCGATGAATGTGAACGTGAGGGGGAGGAGATAGCGATGTCGTGGGAGGCGCAGTATTTATAGCGAGTAATGGCACACCTATGTAAGATATGGACTAAGCTGCACTGACTTAACTGCAGGTCCAGTTGCGTCACTGACATGTGGGCCAGTACACTGCTGTGCCCGTATGTCAGTGACCCAATGCACCTGAAGTTAAGTAAAAGCTACGTGGGCATATTTGTTGGAGTAAATTACGGGGGAGCGAAGGGGTGGAAATATTGCTGGTCACAACGGATTGGACGAGCGTGGGGGGAGGAGAGTCATGCATGCAGATTTTTTCACACGGGGTGGAGTGGTGGGACCGCCGGAGGGAGAAGGAGAGTTTGGCAGGCATATTGTTTCCACACATGGAGAGGAAAAGATTTGGAGACGAACGGGCTTCCTGCGGGTATGGGGAACGATGCATAATAAGTCATCTTGCATGTCGGGCAGGTATAATCTCAAGTCATTAAAAACATACACGCCCCACACATGTTCATATTTCAAGGTGCACTAAATTATTGCATGCGATGATTAAGCCTGGCCATCATGGTGGTATCTTAGCTGGTATCATGCACACGGGAATAGCAAACATGCTGATGTGGCAAAGAAATAAAGAAGAGAGGGGGGTTAGAGTAACTAGTGTTCATGCATGCATTGGTAAACACATTTTTTGTGAAGAACGCCAGCATTAGTTGAGTACTTTTGCAGACTTCAAAAACTCTTCCACCGCCTCTTGTCGGAGTAATGGGCCACGGGTAGGCTAACCCGAGCCCCAGGACCTTTCAAGACATCAGGGCAGGCTGCGCCCCTCAAGCCGAGTCCCAAACTGCGACTCCAAGATAAGCCGAGTCCCAGACGGCGACTCCAAGATAAGCCGAGTCCCAGACGGCGACTCCAAGATAAGCCGGCTCATGGCCGGCGACTTCCGGAGGAGCCGGCTATAGAGAGTCGGCCCGCGGCTCCACTCTTGTCACGATAGGCGAGGCAGGTACGACCACGGCGTGGCCGTCACCTCCTGCTTACGAGGGGCCGGCATGGCTACAGCATGTCGTACCATTGGAGATCTCCGGCGTGGCCCGGCACTATTGCCATGCCTGCCCTGACCTCAGCCATAGTGGGCGGCGCACTGTGGCCATGATGGCCTACCTGTACGGCTCAGAGACGGCGGACCCGCCTGTCTGTGAGAGCATGGAAGGCGGCGGATACGCCCCGAAGGCGGCCCTGTGGGAGTCGGCTCCCTAGAGTCGGCCAGCCTCTCCCACGGGTCCCACGCGCCATTAACCAGATAAGACGGGAGGTGACGACAGTGAACGACCCGATAGACAGCGGCACTGTTGCCATGACCCCATGACCAAGCCTGCGTCATCAGAAGCACGGCTACAGTGTCGGATTCGCCGGCGAGGCCCGCAAGTCAGCGGGCCCCAGCAGTCGGCAAAGAAGACAGCGGCCTGAGAGACAGACGGCTAGGGCCCGCGCCCAGCCGGATTACCTTTGTACCCCCGGGGGGTAGGCCTATATAAACCCCCCGGAGCACCCATGCAAAGGGTTCGAATCCATTAGCATTAGACCAGATCCTATAGGAAGGAGAGAGCTGGTCTTGCCTTCTCCTACCTCCAGAATACAGCTCTAGGAGCAACCCTGTAGTCACTTTGCCTTAGTGATCATGCGAAGACCCCGCAGAGCAGCAGTAGGGGTGTTATCTCCCCGGAGAGCCCCGAAGCTGGGTAAGATTCGCCGGCGTGCATGCCTTCGCCTCATCCCATTTCCTGGCACCGGCGACGTTCTACTCGCTCCCACCATGATAAGCCATCCTTTGGCATATGTCGCACCCAACACCCGACACCTCTACTATATTGCTAAGAGTAGGTGAAATTTTTGAGTTGAGCCCTTTAAACTAGAAGGGAGGTAGTGGTACTCTAATAGCTAGGTGTGTAAGTCATCTTACGAAAACCAAATAATCCCAAAACACGTAGGCGCGGTGCATTAACTTCTACCTCGTTTCTTGTTTCTTGACATATCAACCAATAAGAGATGAGGGTGTGCATGCTTTTAATGACCTAAGACTATCAAACATGACATGCAGTGGTTAGTTCATTGCATGCAATACTATTTAATTAGCAAATAAACATTAATGTCTCTCGTTTTCCCCTCCTCCTTGGTTACGGTGCACAGCCTAAGATGACTTACTCACCTAGACGGAGGGAGTATCAACATTCACAATGTCAAATCAATATTTTTACACTCATTATAAAACGTAGTTCTTATACTCATTATAATCAGTATTGAGATATTGATATTTTTAGTATAAATTTGGTCGTGGGATTTCATTGATGCCTGTCAAAGCGTGGAGGAAGCGTAGCTTAGGGCTTGCATTGCCGGTCTCTACATAGGTATTTCTCTTCATAATCCTGTAATTTTAGAGACTGATTGCGCTTTTGTGGTAGCGTCTCTTGCATCGGGGGACTATGACAGGTCTGCTATGCGTGACCTGAAGATGAAAGCGTTGAGCATCTCAAAGTTGATCAACAATCTTCAATTGTCAAATATTAGCCGTTCGGCTAATAAGGTGGCACACTTAATCGCTAAGTATAGCTTTGACAATAGATTAGATGGTATTCTTGTAAATAATGTACCGCCCTGTGTGGTGAATATTGTATCGAATGAGTGTACTGGTGTGTCTGGTTAATTAATATAAGGTGGTGTTCAAAAAATTATATATTTGGTCAAACAATTTGCAAATGGTTGACGGGAGTAAAAAGGACCATAGGGAGTATCATGCATGCGGAGTAGGCAAAAAAATTGCTCATTTATAGCCGGTCGAAGTCTCAAAGGGCGCAACCGCGCGAGGGAGGCGAAGGTCGTGGGAGGCGCGACGGTTGATGGAATTAAGTGAAGTTACATCCACGCGCCGGCATGGCGTGCGAACAGGCAGAAGCTATACCGTCAGGCCTACGATATGGGTCTAGTAGACATGACATCTAGTGGGTCCCGCATAGTTCTCGAGAACTCTTTGGGGGCTTGCAGCCGTTTATCCACCGGGCAAGCCAGCAACCCCACGCCATTCGCACGCCCTACTCGTCCCCGTCTTCTACCTCACAACAGTTTGCTCCCAGTCGCCCCGTCCTTTCACATTAGTTCGCTCCCAGTTTTTGCGTGGTACAACAGTTCAACTTCTCCTAACCCTCCTCCAAAATCCATGGCCTCCCAAATCTCCATGGTCGCTGCTGAGTACCAGGTTAGAGCCATCACCGGCGATCAGTTCATCGTCATCTACACACGTGGATCCGCGACAGTGAAAGCATGGCTTGCTCGCTTCCTACGCATGTTCAACAGTTCAATGGATGAGTGGGTCGCTGGGCTAGATGTTGAGTACACCACAGTCCTGAGACGAGGGAAGGATCTAAAGGACGAAGAGAGGGAGAAGCTCGACGGAGCGAAAGAAGAAGGCGGCAGAAGAGGTGGAAGAAGCCCTTCTAGCCATCCATGTTGCATCAAACGGCTCACATGAGTCGACTGACCCAAATTGCACCTTCAGATTGCAGGATCCACGTGGCATTCAAGGTCTCGAAGGTAGATTCCGCATCCGCACCCGGTTTGCGGGCTCGACGCGCACGCGACCGGCTTCCGCCGCGACAGCCACCATGCGCACCTCATCCGTGCGGGCGGAGACGACAATGACACGCTAGTTCCTCCTCGCCGACATGCTGGAGCACGCGCTCATCCTCTTCTTCGTACGCTGCGTGCATAGACGCGGCTCCACCAGCTGCTCGCATGCTTGGCAGCGCGGCGGCATGGCGAGGAGGGACTGCAGACGACGTGAGCGGGCGAGCCTTCGGCTTCATGGCACAGGGATGGCGGCGACACAGCGGTGATGGGCGAGAAATTGTTGGCCGGAGCAGGCGGGCGCCGGCATGCACAACGTCGGCGGCGGCATGTTGACGAGTGCGCGTATGGGAGCTTACTTTAGTTTCATATCAGGTTGGTCAAACTTAAAAGAAAACCGTACTAGTACACGTAAACATTAGACTTAGGCAGCACATTTTTTTTGAAGTTAGTACCACAGCCACGATACGGAATCCTGTGCAAGCGCGTGAACCACGGCCGCGCGGTCGATCGAATGGTGCGTCACCGTGTCACGCTCGAAGACATCCACTGAACCTTTTTGTGTGTGTGAAAACAATCCTCGAATATTACTCAACTTTTTTTTCCTGGGAAAGTTCTTGACACTGCAATATTTCCATATATTTGAATTTAGCTCCAGTTTGTGTTTATTTGGATTTGGACGTTTTAGGTGCTCCCTAGTTTTTTTAATACTTATTTTGTGTGTGTGACTGTGAGAGAACGTGTGTATGTGTCCATATGTGTGTTGTGGCGGAAGGGCAATGTGGAGACGGTGTGCGTGTGATATAGCCATAGAGAGGTGTGAATGTGCAAATGATCATGCATGAGTGAGACATAGACAGATGCCGATATGTTGTGTATACATGAGAGAACGGTCTTCTAGTTTACTTGTGTGTGCGTGTGTGTGTGTGTGAGAGAGAGAGAGAGAGACACACACAGAGAGAGACAGAGAGAGAGAGGAGCATCCGTAACACAACAACCATCTCTCTCGATTCGTCCGTCCCTCGCACGATTGCATGCAACATATGCATCAACGCGCACATTTTGACACCCTCACTCGGCCTCTGCCCACCTCAAGGCCCGCACAATCTCTTCGTGAATACCCATTTCTCTCCTTAGGTTTGTTTTTGCTCAATATCTAACACACACACACACGTACACACACTCCCCCGAGCACACAATTCATCCCCATCCAAGGTTATACGACGACCACTCTCGCTTGTGCTTCTTTGCACCCCAACATGCACAACACCTCAATCTTCAAAGAGGGCATCGAGAAGATCGAAGACGGAAACCACACCGCGCTAGAGAATGCAGGGTCATTTGGAAGCAGGATGATGTGACGACGGCTGACTGACTCCTCCCCCCACTCTCTCTCTCTCTCTCTCTCTCTCTCTCTCTTGCACAAAATTACCAATCCCTCTCTCCCCCGCACAAAATTGTCAATCCCTCAACCCATGAGATCCTTCCCCTCTCGTCCATGTTTTTCCAGCTCTCTCATCAAACATGTTGTCTCTTCTCCTTCCACGTATACAGAATCACGTATATTACATGTCTCCATCTTTCTCACAGACCTAACTTCTTCCTCTCTCTCTCTCTTTCTCTTTCTCTCTTTCTCTCTCTCTCTCTCTCTCTCTCTCTGTCTCGTTAGGTTTGTCTCCTACTCTCTCGTCCACATACATACAATCTTTCCCGCCCTATCTGCTCCATCTTCAAAAGCTCTCTCTGCACGTTTCATTCACACAATGTGATATGTCAAAATGTTGCTTCTATAATGGTTGATGTAGAGTTTTGGTTGTTTTTGTTGCATCCTACAAAGTAATAACTATGAAATGCATTTAGATTCTCATTTGACTGGGATTATATGAGTTTGAGCATGTTGTGAAGTACTATAGACCTTGTATACATCTTGGGATTCGACAATGATTGTAACTATTGAATTGTATAGACCATTACATTCGAAGTCAATAGCCGAATATATTTATTTCACAATTTCAACAAATGATTAGTTCACTACAAACTAAGAAAACAAATGTGTACTCCCTCCATTTTTATTTTAGTCCGCGTATTAGCATTGGTCAAAGTCAAGTTTTGTAAACTCTCAGAAAGCTTAAAACAAAAAATATTAACATATACAATAACAAATAAATACCATTAGATTCATTATTGAATGTACTTCCACATCATACATATTTGTTATGGTAAATGTTTATATTTTTATATAAACTTGGTCAAACTTTAGGAAGTTTGACTTCGATCAAACCTAATATGCAGAGTTTACTACTACTACTCGCTAGTTGCTTAGCCGAATCACTCAACACACCACACGGGGAGTCCAGTGTCACAAAATTTTGAGGTCGGCGGGAAAATCTCCCGCGACCCTGATTCGAGCAGTGGGAAGTTACCATCATAGCCTTCGGAATAGGCCTATGGATGATGCTTGGTAGGGGGCTGTTTTCGTAACTTCAGGTTCACCCTACCCAGCCAGCCCCACCCCGGCACCCAGAGTAGTACACATGAATACTCCCCATTTTCTATCCCCACCGCAAAATAGACTTCTCCACGGCACCGTAGCCTTCGTGCTCCTCCGCTTTACATCGGCGCACTCGTCCACCGCAGCGCATCTGCCTCATCGACAACCTCGTACGCCGCACTGGAGCCGGTCCACCGTCGTTGTCGTAGACGGAGCCTCTTCCCCGACATAGTCTTCCATGGTCTTGGATCTGCTTCCCGGAAGCCGACGCCAAGCGTAGAAGTACCACCGTCGTGGACAATGAACTGACTCTCGTTGCCGACCATGACTCACAGAGGCCGCCGCGACCATCGTTCTCCTTCTCGATTGGTACTATGTGTATTGAATCACTTAGCAGTACATGTGCAGTTCCAATTTTGTTCATACCTACCCTTCAATTTTCCTGGGTGCTATTGTTCCCGTAAAAGTAATTGGTTATAGCCTCCATTGTCCAACGGAATATCAGCTTGTAATTGTGCGTCGCTCCTGTATCGCGCTGTGCTTGGGTAGGTTTTTCATCTGCAACCAGCAGTGTGGCAAATGATGGAAATGTTTTTAGAACTAGCAAGATGCCCATGCGTTGCACGCATCAAGATGCATTTGTATGAGTAGTTTATCTTGTGGGAGAAAAGGATGAACGAGGGAAGGCCTTATTTGCAAAACTGGAGAGGGGTATGGGTATCTTTTTTATCTATCTATGCTGAGAACTATCCTCTACTTTCTAGTATCTACTTCTCAATCTCAGCACTATAAATGCTTTTTTAAAGCGCCGCGCGTTGCGATTCTGTTGGAGATGCTCTAACATGGCAGACGAGTGCTTTAATGTTGCCCACAAGATGCGCGAGTATTACTAGTAGTATTTTTATTGCCATGTTGAGATTTTAAAACCACGAGTGTGAACATGCAGAGGAGCAATGAAGACCAAACACGGGATATTCGGGACATCTTCAAGGAGCATGGCAAGTTAAAGAGGAGCTGCACCGAACCTGTAAAACGAGCTTTGGTAAGTAACACCCTTTCAATTACTTTCGTTTAGCCTCGTGTTCTTCAATGTGTATATGTTGTAGTTTCTGTTTCTCTTAAGTGTGGTGTTCTTCGATGTGTAATAAGAAGAGTCTTAATCATCCTAATGCTTTCGTTTTTAACTTGATGTAGGAAGTGGGTGTTCTCACCTTGTAGTCCGTTTTTATATTTCTTTTCCTTTTGAATTCACTTCTCTGAGTTCTGTTTATCTGGCTTCTACTAAATGGATCTAGGTTTCTCTGAGTATTGATCTAAAAAAGAAGTAACTTCATGTCAGGATGCAGTACCTGCGAGGAGGGAAGTATGGTCAACCTCGAGATCATGTTTCCAAAATGAGGTTGGATTACACACAAGGTGCCAGTTCCCTAATGATGCTGGATTAGACACAAGGTGCAAATTCCCAGATGATGCTGGATTACACACAAGCCAGGTGGAGTCGTCAACTGTTCATGTCCTCATGGCATTAGTAAAGGATGAAAGAAAGCGTGCAGCAGCCCTTGAGAATGTAGCTGAGTTCCTGAATAAGCGAAAAGAGCAATCATATGCTCTCTTCACCCGAGCCAAAGAAGAGATGGAAGAAGCCAGAAATAAGCTAGCAGAGGCAGAGCACGCTAGGCGTCTCCTGCTATCTAAAACTGTTGTCAATACAAAATTTCCTTCATAATAGCTAGGTTCAAATGTTTATCCAGTCAACATTCCTGTTGTGATGTCTGTGCATCTACTGATGTGGCACAAAATGTTTTATTTCGGATCATGTAATAACAGCAATTACTTTCCAAACAATAACAGACGAAGCATTGGACATGGTATAGTTCACGCGCAAGCCCGACATTCCAAGTTCAACTTCCACATCAAACTCATGTTCACAGATATCTGCACATTCATACATAATGTCCACAATCATGATTCACTTCAAAGCCAAAAAAATGTGAGGAGAGTTATAAAAAAAGAAAAACCTCTACTAGTTCCTGCTACCAGTGCGAGCACAACAAGTCAAGACCATGCGTAAATTAATTATATTTTAGTCATTTTTTGTGTTTTAAAATGCCTGCCGGCTCGCAGAAGGACATGTTTCCGGCACACGCATGGATTCAATGAAGGCAGGAAGGGTAGTCTTAAGCTGGTGGCACGCGGCGAGGAGGCGTGCTTAGCCGGGCCTGCAGTGAGTGCGGCCCTCTTGGCCGGCGCATCAGCTCAATGCCTGCGGTATGAGAGGTCGCGTCTGTGTCAGAGCAATCACTCCCTCCAGTCCTTTTTTGTTTGGGTATAACAAAATCTCGTTTTCCATTCACATTTTACAAGCAAAATTCGTGGATAAACTTTGACCCAAAGTACGATGGGGACTAGTAAACCAGAATGGAGGTAGTAGTTTTTTTAATCAAAGAAGGGTTTCCCCTTCCGATTACTGAAAACCAGCATCTAAATCTAAACCATAGTATTTGCCCGAGAACTACCAGGTTCAACATCTCGTAACATAAACCCATACAACCATATGCCAAGGAGGTACGTAGTACTATGAATTCCATTTTCGCTCCATACCAATCGTTCTAAAAACTACTTACTACTTATAACATGCCATTGAAAATCGGAACTCTTAACCCCGCTAAAAAACGATATTTTAGACGTGGCTACTCGATCTATGGCAACTGGCGAGCCACCGCGCTCCAAGTCGTTCACCTGTGGTCCCGACCATCAACTCCTACAAAGGTGCTCCACCACGTACCCGGTACCCGCGAATGCAGCAATCATGCACCTTGGGTTTTAGGGTTTATTTGTTAACGTCGCCTTTACGTAACACTCATGTGTGCGAGACAGCGAGAGGCCGACTGCGTGCGTGCGCCTCTTCTCTTCGTATATGTACTCCACCATTTGTCTGGTGTCCAAAAAATTATAATAACTACTAGCAATGTGCCAATGCGTTGCCACACGATCAAAGTAGATTAATACATATTCACCGATTTGATAGAAAAAAAAGTCTAGTTTTGAAATACGTATATCACTAAAAATATGTTATGTTTCACTCAAAATATATTCCTTTGACGGTTTTGATGAGATAAGGGAGGAATGTTGTTGGTTTCAAGATTCGAGAAGTGGTATATGTCTAATTTCTACTCTTACTAGCAAGATGCCCGTGCGTTGCACGGAACATCAAGATCTTGTGGGAGAAAAGGATGAACAAGGGAAGGTCTTATCTGCAAATGTGGTGAAGAGTGTGGGTAAATTGCCATATTTTCCTTCCTATCCATCAGATATAAATCGGACGACCTACATTGCAGGATGGCAGGCCCACCATCATCACCAACTCTATTTTTTATCCCTACTCTTATAAAAAAGCATTGTTGGTGATGATCGTGTGCCTGCCATCCTGCAATATAGGCCGTCTGATCTATATCTGACGGATAGGAAGGAAACTATGGCAATTTTGCAAAAAGATACCCACACCCCTATCCACATTTGCAAATAAGGTCTTCCCTCGTTCATCCTTTTCCCCCACAAGATAAACTACTCATACAAATGCATCTTGCTGTTCCGTGCAACGCATAGGCATCTTGCTAGTTGTTGCAAAAAGCCCATGTGTGTGTGAGAGAGGGGGAGAGTGGAGGAGGACGGAGTGCATGTGTGACAAAGACACAGGTAGTGTGTGTGCGATAGGTATCAGCTTAAAATGAGGCAATAGTGTGTGTGTGTGCACGGTCGAGAGGGTGTGTCTCAAGAAGGGAAGAAAAAGCTACATAGATACAAGGAGCAGGAGAGAGACATGTATGCGATGGTGGAAGCATGAGTGTGCGGGTGTATAAACCTATCTAGAGGCTAGCTAGTCGATAAATGTTTGTGAGAGAAATACGAGTCGGGGTGCGAAAGCAAGAGTTTTGTGTGTGTGAGAGAGAGACGGTAGTCGGGAAGGGGAGTGGAAGCAGGAGTTGTGTGTGTGTGTCTGTGTGAGAGAGAGAGGAGACGGTAGTCAGGGTTGTCTGATCAGTGTCAGTCCGGGATGGAGACGAAAAGGAGACCGCAACAAATGTTGTCTACATGAGAGAGAGAGAGAGTAATTTTAGTGGTATGAGTCATATGTAGAGACATATAGGGTATGTGAGAGAATCCCATGGAGAGAAAGATAAAGTGAAAGACGAGTAGAGACTGTGTGTGTGGTGGTGAAAAAGAAAGCTTAGGTACCGAGTGATACCAGAGAACAGTAGAGACGTGAGAGATAATGAAAACCGTGTAATGTATAATGATAGGGAGAGTGTGACACTTCTCAAGGGAGACGTCGAGAGACCATGTTTGCGAGGATAGGAGAAACATGAAGTGAGCGTGCGGGTGAGCTGGAGAAAAGAGAATGATAGCTACCTGAAGGAGCATGCATGCGAGAGAGATGGGCGTGAAAGGAGTGAACAAAAAAGGGATTCAAATATTTGAATTCGAGATGATGATACATGTAATCCATACTCGAACAAGAATTGACCTATCAAACATGCATACTCATATGAATTCACGCACATCTATGTTATTTAATATGTAGACATTACTGATCCATACATTTTAGTAGAACATAATTTGGTTAAATTTTTTCGAATTCAACCTTAAGATTTCGAGATTGTTGTATTTGTAAATCATATTATACATATAAAGGAGCATAATTCTTTGTTGTGCTTTTGAAAGTATATATAAAAAAATGATGTATAGAATGTAATTCCAATTTAAACTGGATCCCGCCCAAAAAAATAGTAGAATACAAACGGGATTCGAATTGAGTTGGCATGGTAAACGTGCACTGTGCAAAATTTGAACGAAGCGGAGAAAGTCGCTGTAACCGCCCGAAACCAAAATCTGCGAGATGGAAATCACTACTGCCTATCCCTGCCACGCAAAGCCTATCTGCTGGATTTCTATAGGTTTCGATAGGGGTAGGGTTGTAATTTCACCCAAACGTGACGTAACCGCCTCTCACCCGGATTCATACACGGTGGGCGCCAAAACACAGTGTGCCCTCGGCCGAAATCGACTCCCTCCCCGATTCACATAAATACAAGGTGGGCGCCAAAAACAAACTCTCATCGGTAAATATTCGGTGTATGAGAGATTACCGTCCTATCCCCAACCGACTAATGTTGTTGTGATGTAGTAGAAATTTGAAACGGGGCTAAGTTTGTAAATTTCCTCGCATTTGAGACAAGCGCACCCTGAATACATGGTTCCCCCCTTCCTCTCTACCTCCCTTTTCCCTATTCGTACTCCGTGGGCGCCAAAACACCCTCTCCACTCCACCCTCCTCCGTCCACCGCCGTCCGCCACCCCATCCACCGCCGTCCTCCTCCACCATGCTGGAGCTGATACCCTGACGCCGCCATCCATTACAAGAGATCGACCTCTCTCATCCATGCCTTCGGACCAGGATCCTTGCATCCCGTCCTCTCGCTTCATCCCCGCCGTCGTCCACCTTGCCGGCACCGCTCCTACGACCGTCTCGTCCACCGTGCCCTGCCGCCACCGTCTACCCTCCTAGATCTGCTTCCACGCCGCCGACAGCCATCGCTACCGTAGCACCGTCAAATTCTCAGCAGATGTGTACACGGCACCGCACCAAAGGCGGTACTCTTTCGTATCTGCTCAACTTATTTATCGCAGTAAGAAAATAGATCGCCACTGCTTTACTCTGATTTCTTGTCTTGGTTGCGAAGTTGCCTTTGTCCGGTTTGCACCTTCAGATCCGCCATGGCACGCTCAACACTATACTCCCAATGCTTATGGTTTTCCCCTTTTATATTCCACACTAGTTAAATCACAGTAGACTAAATTTCAAAATTGGGTCAGTCGATTTTTCAGAGCTCATCAGAGTTCGCCGGTGCGATCCAAGGGGCTCGGGTGGTTGTGGGGCCTCGTCGAACAAAGAAAACTCGACGCGGGTGGGAGGTGGGGGTGGCGGAGGAACACAGGTGGTGGGGGCTGGTGGTCCGACCGGCGGCCCGTGTGCTGTTCTGTATGGGAAGAATCAGATACGAGGAAAAAGAAGGGTTAGGAGACATAGGATCTTCATCCAACCGCCTGAAATGGTCGAGAGACAGCTGGGAGTTACATTCTTAATGCGCTCTGGTTCATCATGTGTGGGCACTGCGCAACCAACATTTTATTATCCAAAATCTGCTTGCTCTTCTTTACCATGTTCCTCTTCCGTTCTTCTTTAATATGTACTCTCTCTGTTCCTAAATACAAGTCTTTGTATAGATTCCACCATGGACTACATATGGAGCAAAATGAGTGAATCTACACTCTAAAATCTATCTGGATACATCTGTATGTGATCCATAGTGGAAATCTCTACCAAGACTTATATTTTGGAACGGAGGGAGTATGCTAGTAGTACAGTATATTCCTTGTACTGGAGATGAGCAGGGACATTTGCAGTGTAGAGGTCTATACGGTCGGTTGTGATGGACACTTTGAGCCTCTTTGATTCGTAGGATCTTGTAAACATAGGAATAGGATTTGTAGTGGCCTGCCCACTTGAATCCTATAAGAATAGCAAGGAAATGCGTGGAGTTGTGTCACCTTTGAGAGTTATACTGATATTAACAGTACCACACCTTCACTTGAAGAGAGCTGGTATCCGAAGCCTTTCTAGCCGTACCGGCAATACTAGCACATATATTCCAGCAAGTTCCACTTTGCTGATTTTACTCTAATGCTTAAAGTTTTCCCGTTATATCTACACTATGATCTGTGTAGCTGCTTTGTGTTGCACTATCAGCAGTCCACTCTTGAAGCTAAACACTGCAATGACTTACAAAATTGGCACCAAGGCATTGAGTGCCATTCTGGATGCAATGAAACTCATACGCTCCCCACCTGTTGACTCTTGTTCAGAATATGATCCTAATGACTATTCTAACCTTGAGGAGTTAAAGGCAGATGGCCTGTCCTATTCACCCATCAAGGTGCTTGTTCTAATTTGGCAATGTTTTATTGATTGCGGGTATCTTGCATATGTTGTCTTGCATTTCTTCTACTTTGTTGCACCGCCATCTGCTTAGTTTACTCATCATATATGTCGAGATGCCATGCCCATCCATTATCAATACATATTCCATCTGCCATCATACCATGTTTTTTCACTCAAATGTTGTTCGTGTGCATCAGACATCAAAAAGGAAGAGGGTGATTGCCGAACCTGAAGGAGCACCAGCAAAGTCCTTGAAAACGTGGTGGTGCCGGAGAAATCAGACATCACCCCACTTATATTGGTTGTACAACCAGTGACACAAAACATAGGACCGACTCCAGCAGACTGTACCCATACTTCACTGGCCACACCACTAGCCCCACCACACAGGACCTGCACTCCGGCAAAAGGTATACCGGTTTCATTTGCCATAGCACCAGTTGTACCACAGAAAAATCCCACTCCAGCAAAAAGTACAGCAAGTCCACCGGCCGAAGACCTATCCCAACTGCAGAGACGGCCAATTCCTGCAGATTGGAACCTCATTCCATTTATTCCCAGTTTAAAAGACAATGATTTCAATGTTGTTAGGGACTACGTGCATATATTCTCATCATGGGGATATTATTGTGAAGACAAACACCATTTTCACATCTTCCTGTCCAACTTACGTGTAAGTGCTATTATTCATGGTTATTATTTTCATGTTTTCTGCTGATTGAACACATCAATGATTTACATTACATTATTATAACTAGGCGAGGGTCAATCTGGATAGTCATGATGAGCAAAGCTTGCTTGTGCTTTTCAAGGAAGCATTGCAGCAGTATCGGTGTTACCTGAGGAAATCACACTTTGGTGGCAAATCTATAAACGAATTTCCGGTGAAGTCTCCCGTGCTAAATTTAGAAGACATTGAATGGAAAAACCTTGTTATGCACTGGTCTCGTTCCTAGGATTAGGTACTGTCTATGAAATCACATAACAATTTGAACTTCTACTTTTCCGCATGTGCCTTACGGATCTTGTTTGCAGGAAATCTGCTCGAAGAGGAATTCCGGTTTGAAAAGAACGACAGGATATCGCAAATATGCTGCCCGCTGCTTTGCTCTTGTTAGTACCTGTTGTCCTGTATCACTGTACTTGCATACATACCTGGTTCATTATGTGACAGCAGTATGCATGATAGCTTGCTTATCAATTGTTCGCTCCAAATTATCTGATCTATATGAATGGTTACATTAGTGTAGAATATATCCAATGCCAATGTTTTTTTAGCTCTACATTGTTCTTGTAAGTACATGTTGTCCTTTATCAGTGTACTTATAATGACAGGTAGTTGTTCATGTACCATCACTCTGCAGCTTATTTTCCTTTGCCCTCTATTTTCTACACATCAGATCTATATTTACTCTTACCATAAGGTTGGTACTGAAGAAGTTTAGTTGTTCATTGCTCTTGGATGTACCTTTTGTCTGTATCGCTGCACTTACATTTATAGCTACTTGGTTATGTAGCATCACTCTTCATCTTATCTTAAATATTCTCCATTTATTCGTATATTATCACATTTATATTTACTCTTAACAAACTGTAGAATAAAGGCAATGCTTATGAAGAAGATTCTGTGGTAAACTTCTTGAATTGCCCCCCCCCCCATCAGCATGGACAAGGCCTTTATAGAGCCTGTCTTCACCAATAATGTAAGTTTTTCCATCTCAAGCCTTCAAACTTTGTTGTATATATTTGGTTAGGCATGACTGCAACAGCTGTTTATTTTTGGTGTTTGCGTCAAATTGCATGTTTAAAGTTTATTATGTAGTTCATAAACAAAAGTTTGTCCTTTCTCAATTTAAGTTTTCAGTTGTACAACCAAGTTCCTTATTCATACCATGTAAATTAAACTATATAGAGCAAGTGATCTTCTTTTGCACTACATGTATGCTTCTGTTCATCATCCGTAATCCAGTGGTGTGGTGAACCTACCCACTACAACACAATGTCATATTCTGCAATGTCTTAACTATGAACAATGTCATATCATTCTACTACTCCCTCCGTCCGAAAATACTTGTCATTGAAATGGATGTATCTAGATGTATTTTAGTTCTAGACACATCCATTTTGATGACAAGTAATTCCGGACGGAGGGAGTATTATTTAAACCGTCCCTTTATTTACCAATCTGAAATGGGATAAATTGACAGCACACTAACCATTGATACTTATGAGTTCTTGATCTGTAATCCAGTGGTGTCGTGAAGTTGCCAACTCCTTCATAATGTCATTTCCTGCCATGTCTTGACCTGAACAATACCATATTGTGTTAATGCAATTTTAAACTGTGTCACTTTACTCGTCAGTAAGAAATGTGATGAATTGTCAGCACTGATACTTTTATGTGCAAAACCTGTCATCTGTCTGCTTGTTTATCTTTCAGAGTGAGGAAGATTTAAGTGTTGAACAAGCGCAGTCTCATCATCTTGCTCAGCTGCTTGCGCTGCAGCTCCCCAGCAGGGCTAACCTTTCTTGAACTCTATTGAAGTGCTGTCCGTTTTGTATATTATTTTGTCGGCGTGTTTATTTGCACTGGTGGCGATCTTTGATGCCCAGTGTATGTAATCTGTTGTCTGCTTGTGCTTTATTATCATAGTGGCGAACTTTGATGTCCAGTCGATATAATATGCTGTAATTTCTTTATTGTATAGTCTAGATTTTTTTCTTTTTCACGATGCTGTAATTATTTTACTGTATATATATCCTGTCTTCGCAGTAAACCGGCCAAACCGTAAAATTACGGTACATAATCGGGCCGTCATGCAATCACGATGTAGGTTGGGCCTGAAACGTGCCGAACAGCTAACGGGGCGGCAGCAGCCCGAAATGAACCCCGGCCCATGATTGTGCGAATCAAATCACGGGATTTTAACAGGCCAAAATTGTCTCGGTCCTTGTTTGGCCCAATCAGATATCGGCTGCGAGTAGGCCGGATGCAAACCGGGCCGTAGTTAGGCCCAACTATATGACGGGCATTTAACAGGCCGAAATTAATATAGGGCCGAAATGTTAAACGGGCCCTTAAGAGGCCAAAACTAATGTCAGGCCGAATTACTAAGTGGGCCTCTAGCAAGTGGTCCCAAAAGCATAGTGTCCAGTTGACGGGCCGAATCTGATATGGGCCATAATTGAGCCCATAGCCTCTTAAAGGGTCGTACCTGATCTGGGCCATAATTTGGCCCAGAACGTGGTAGGCTTTTAACGGGTCGGATCTCATATGGGCCACTATTAGGCCCGGAACGTGGCAGGCCATTAATGGACCGGATCAAATATGGGCCGGCATTTGGCCCAAAACATGGCAGCCAGTTAATGGGCCGGCCTACTAGGGTCCTCAAATTCTTGTGGGCCTACAGCTGGGCCGGCCCATTAATGTCGGCGAAATCTCATGGGTTATGATCCGCAAGAATCTTGTGGGCCTTTACCTGGGCCGGCCCATTATGGCACACAAAAATCTTGTGGGCCTTTACCTGGGCCGACCCATTATGGCCCACAAAATCTTGTGGGCCGTTAGCTGGGCCAGCCCATTATGGTCCGCAAAATCTCGTGGGCCTTTAGCTAGGCCGGCCCATTATGGTCCGCAAAATCTTGTGGGCCTTTAGTTGGACCGACCCATTTAAACTTGATGGGTCGGTCCACGTGTCTTACATATCATAGGCGCGTCTCGCCCATTGGATGAGTGACACCTGTGCCAGCGCGGACCTGACATGTGTCTCCTCCAGCCAATGATGATTTTACACGTGGAAAATCCCCACTGGTCGGGGTTGCTAACGGGTTATCAGATCCAAAACCCGACCCGATAGCTTAACGGCGTTCTGTTACGGTGGATGCCACGTGTCGGTCACCCTTGATGAAAGCACTTCTGTGATGCGCGATTTATCGTCATGGAAGTGGACACTTCCGTGATGATAATTTTGGTAATGTCATGGAACACTTCTATGATAGCACAGGTATGACTATCTTGATTCTGTCATAAATTTTGTCATGGATGTACATGCATGACAAAAAACACGACCTACTGTGACAAACACGTATCATCACGGAAGTGTATTTTTTTGTAGTGGTATGACTTGACTGGATCTCTTTTACCATGAATTACAATGTTTAGTTAGTCCTTGATCTTTAAAGGTGCTCTGCATTTATGTTTTGCGGTCTCAGAAAGGGCTAGCAAGATACCATTTTGTTATATCATGTTATGATTGTTTTGAGATAGTGTTGTCATCCGAGTTTTATTATTATGGCTCGCTAGCTGATTATGTCATTGATATGAGTGATTGTGAGACCTAAGTGTTATTGTGAGTATGGTTAGTTCATAATGTTTGCTGAAACCTGAATGCTGGCTTTACATCTTTACAACAACAAGAGCAAACAGAGTTTGCAAAAGTTTTTTCTTTATCACTTTCAGTTTATCAACTGAGTTGCTTGAGGACAAGCAAAGGTTTAAGCTTGGGAGAGTTGATACGTCTCCAACGTATCTACTTTTCCAAATACTTTTGCCCTTGTTTTGGACTCTAGCTTGCATGATTTGAATGAAACTAACCCGGACTGATGTTGTTTTCAGCAGAACTGCCATGATGTTGTTTTATGTGTAGAAAACAAAAGTTCTCGGAATGTCCTGAAAATCCACGAAGGCAAGTTTTGGAAAATATAAAAAATACTGGCGAAAGAATCAAGACCAGAGGGCACACCCTGTCCATGAGGGTGGGGCCGCGCCCACCCCCCCGGGCACGCCTCTCTGTCTCGTGGGCCCCTGAGGCTCCGCCGACCTCAACTCCAACTCCATATATTCCGTCTCGCTGAGAAAAAAATCAGAGAGGAATTTTCATCGTGTTTTACGATATGGAGTCGCCGCCAAGCCCTAATCTCTCTCGGGAGGGCTGATCTGGAGTCCGTTCGGGGCTCCGGAGAGGGGGATTCGTCGCTGTCATCATCATCAACCATCCTCCATCACCAATTTCATGATGCTCACCGCCGTGTGTGAGTAATTTCATCGTAGTCTTTGCTGGATGGTGATGGGTTGGATGAGATTTACCATGTAATCAAGTTAGTTTTGTTAGGGTTTGATCCCTAGTATCCACTATGTTCTAAGATTGATGTTGCTATGACTTTGCTATGCTTAATGCTTGTCACTAGGGCCCGAGTGCCATGATTTCAGATCTGAACCTATTATGTTTTCATGAATATATGTGTGTTCTTGATCCTATCTTGCAAGTCTATAGTCACCTATTATGTGTTATGATCCGACAACCCTGAAGTGACAATAATCGGGATACTTCTCGGTGATGACCGTAGTTTGAGGAGTTCATGTATTCACTATGTGTTAATGCTTTGGTCTGGTTCTCTATTAAAAGGAGGCCTTAATATCCCTTAGTTTCTGCTAGGACCCCGCTGCCACGGGAGGGTAGGACAAAAGATATCATGCAAGTTCTTTTCCATAAGCACGTATGACTATATTCGGAATACATGCCTACATTACATTGATGAATTGGAGCTAGTTCTGTGTCACCCTATGTTATAGCTATTATATGAGGAATCGCATCCGACATAATTATCCATCACTGATCCAATGCCTACGAGCTTTTCACATCTTGTGCTTCGCTTATTTACTTTTCCATTGCTACTGTTATAATTACTACAAAACTATTATCTTTACTTTTGCCACTGTTACATTTACTATCATACTACTTTGCTACTAAATACTTTGCTGCAGATACTAAGTTATCCAGCTGTGGTTGAATTAACAACTCAACTTCTAATACTCAATAATATTCTTTGGCTCCCCTTGTGTTGAATCAATAAATTTGGGTTGAATACTTTACCCTCGAAAGCTGTTGCGATCCCCTACACTTGTGGGTTATCACACGTTGGCACAACCTCCTCAGTACACCGACAAGTTGACACCACCTACGCAGAAACCCGACATAGCTTCAACGCATGGTCAGTAGTCCGATGCCTTTGATCCTACAGCCCAGCAGTCTGTCACAGCAGCACCGCCAGCTCAGTGGTCCGGCATAGCTAAACCGTCTGCTAAGTAGTCTGTCGAAGCTTCACCGTCTGCTCGGCAGTCTACCTTTCACCCAACCAGATGTTTTACCAGAAATGCTTCAAGTACCAAGAAGGAAGCGGCCAAAAAGGCTGCACCCGCGAGGACGCGCGCCGGGAGAGTGAAGAGGAAAGAGAACAATTGCCTCTTACTTAAAGCACTCATCGCCCAGAACCAAATTAACAGCAGTTTGTTCGAATCGGGGAGTAACATTATTTCTAACGGCATGGATGATGAAGAAATAGCTTTGCAGCTTACTAAAAATAAAGCAGACGTACTTGAAGCATGCAGTTACGTCCATGGCTAGCCATTTCTTGTTAGTGAATACTTTGATGAGTACAGCTCAAGTTGTCGCGAGTTACATAAATATTGCATGGATCAAATGTCAGCAAGTCATCATGTTCTGCTAGTCCACTACAATAGAGATCATTTCCGACATGATGCTGGTTCCATTAGTGTGGGTTTTGAGGGCTTACATCTCTTCTTCAACTTCAACGAGCTCGATGCCACTCTTGTTAGATGCCTGAATTTGTAAGTGCTTAACAAACTCTGATCAACTTCTCCATACAAGGCTGTAAATAATAAACAAGTAACTGTATTTTATTCCTCTCAGGGGATTGAACACGCAGAGAAGAAAAAGGGAGAGTATGTATTTCATAGATCCTGCATTAGCAAATGGCACAACATTAGATGGTAAGGACCTACGAGACTAAGCCACTAACACGGTCGTCCGTATCTTCGAAAACATGTCCCGTGCAGAATTATTTCTCTGGCCATATCATGAACGGTAAGTCAAGTAAACAACCACGCATACACTAATTGTCTTTCAGATTTCGACATAATTCGTAAGTTCATGGCTTTTTAATATGTAGCAATGACTGGATATTGGTATTCGTTGTTCCAAACAAGAACACGGTTTACTACATGGATTCTCTCAGAGAGTCAACAAATGCTCAGGATCTGGCGCATCTTTAACAATTCATGAATATGCATTGAATTCTATGATGTTAAAATTAATTTGCATTCATATTTGTTTTAATAATTGATGTTGTCAAAATTCATCTTCATTTGCAGTGTGCTCGCATTGTGAAAAACTAAACCAGGGAACCTATTCAAGAGGGAACTACCTCTGCAGCACTGGATCATTTCTCCGATAACACACCAAAATCTGTTATTTTCGGAAAATTTATCCAATAGTCTGCAAATACCTTTTCTTACGCTAGTCAAATGTTCAAGCTTCTAAATAAAACTATTTCTATTTCTGTCCAAAGAAAAAAAATACATCTAACACCGGTTAGGTTGTTCCTAACAGGACAAATACATGACTAATTTTGTACAAATAATTTCAGTGTCCTCAGCAACAAGCATGGATCAACCTTTGTGGATACTATGTTTGCAGACACATGTTCTCCATCTGCAAATCTGATGATAGTTGTGAAGATGCTCGCGAATTAGTATCAGTAAGTCTATCTTAATTAATATCTTCTACTCCACTCATATGGCACATTCTGATCTTAAAAATACCCAGCTCATCTTAGAACCGAAGACCCCTGAACCGCTCCCCGCTGGTGAATTACTGATTTCGGAGATTTATCAGCGACTTCTTCCCGAATCACTACATCAATCCCACTGGTCATAATGAAGATTTCAGCATGCCTTCTCCTGAAACATTGAGTAAGAGTTAGCAGCTAAACATATACGCATGGATCCATTATTTTCCATCTGATGAGGTCTTCATATTTCGTACACTATGATTAATTATGTAATGCATATATGTCGACAAATAATTGGAATTTAGCTACCATGTGTTCAATTGCAATTGTCGCGAAATATGATGAATGTTCTTCCTGTGGACACTATTTGTTCAATTGAATATTGTGGCGAATTTGCTTTTTGCATGCTGATTCAAAATGGGATATTTTCGTTTTAATCTGGCAATTGCTCCACACACGGTTCAACTAAATGAGTGTGTGTGATCCACATCGGAAAAGCATAAGTCAATCGTAGTGGAACCATCGGTGATGCACAGCAGATCGCAAACGATTTGCAGCACTACTACGTGTGCGTAGGTGCTCCAGAATTGTTTGTGCTATCATGTTATCGCACACGAGAGCTCGGTGTAAACCGTGCCCAAGGTAAAATACAATCGCAATCGTAAAAATTTTAGGAAACACATGGGATCCCAAACCAAAAGCACACGACATTCTTGCCGCAATCGTAGGTGATACACAATAAATCACAAACGGTCTACAACACTTGTATGTTTGTGAATGGGCTCCTGAACCGTTTGTGATAGAACATTATCACACACGGTAATTGTTGGGAAACGTGTGCGATGGTGTCTTGCATGGCAGATGGGTTCCACAGAAAACTTGTGTGCGATGGGGCACATATCGCACACAGTTCATATGTTGGCCCGTGTGCCTTACATATTGTTTCTCAAACGGTTCATTACGATACACCGTTTGGTTTCACTGTGTCATTAGAAACATTTAATCACCGATGCCAGACGTGTGAAAGAATTTAGTGTGTGCTGCATCGCACACGATTACATTTTGCAACGCCTCTAGATCATGGCTCCGTATCCTCGACGGTTTTTCTGGGTCGTGTGAGAAGGACCCCCCTATCGCAGTCACTCACTTGGCGATGGTTCCAAATGTCGTAGCAGAAACGGGTTAAAAACCTTTTGTATAACACCTCGCTGTACCAGTGTCATCTGGTCACCAGAAGGGATTCCGGGAACCCCCGGCAAGTGTATGGGCCTTATGGGCCAAAGGGGGGGACAGACCAGCCCACAAGGGGGGCTGGTGCGCCCCTTCCCTTGGCTGTCCGGCCCTAGGGGAAGGAAATGGGAGGGGGTGGCCCCACCTGCCTTTCCCTCCTCAGGAGAGAAAGGAAAGGGGGGGGGGCGCCACCTCCTCCTTCCTTCCTCCCACACTCCAAATAAGGAAGGGGGTGCCACTTGGGGGAAGACCCCAAGTAGGATTCGACCTACTTGGGGCGCCCTCCTGGCTGCTCCCTCCTCCCTCACCTATATATATGTGGGAGGGGGTGCCTAGCAAAAACGTAACATTGTCTTAGCCGTCTGCGGCACCCCCTCCATCGTTTACACCCCCGGTCATATTTTCGTAGTGCTTAGACGAAGCCCTCCGGAGATAACTTCACCATCACCGTCACCACGCCGTCGTGCTGCCAAAACTCATCCAATACCTCGTTGTCTTGCTGGATCAAGAAGGCGTGGATGTCACCGAACTGAACGTGTGTTGAACACGGAGGTGCCGTATGTTCGATACTCGATAGGTTGGATCACAAAGAAAGTTCGACTACATCAACCGTGGTGTCAAACGCTTCCGCTTACGGTCTACGAGGGTACGTAGACACACTCTTTCCATTGTTGTTATGCATCTCCATGGATAGATCTTGTGTATGCGTAGAAAAAAAATTGTTTCCCATGCAATGTTTCCCAACAAATTGATTCTATAACCCGGTCTCCCAACTACCACGATGAGACCGGTAAAATAAAAAACCTATCAAGCGCAAACATTTCTGGCGGCCGATCAAGTAGTTTGCGATCGGCAAAATTACGTGCCAAGACGGTGGCACAAACAACCATTTTAAAGAAAAGAATATGTATCTCAAATAAATGGCAACCGACAAATAAATGGCAACCGATCCGGTAGGTTGGGATCACGACAATACGTGTCATGGCGATGACAAAAAAGGCCATTTTGAGGAAAGGAAAAGTGTGTGCCTTGAGAAGCGGTAGCCGATCAAGTAGGTTGTGATCGGCAAAAATACGTGTCATGGCGGTGTCAGAAACGACCATTTTACAGAAAAATAGTACGTGTCGCAAACAAAATGGCAACCGATCAAGTAGGTTGGGATCGCGACGATACGTGTCATGGTGATAGCAGAAACGACCATTTTGACGAAAGAAAAGATCGGTCACTACTTGAACAAGCAGTGACCGATCAAGTAGGTTGGGATTGTGCCAATACGTGTCACGGGCGATCACAGAAACGTCCATTTTGAGGAAAGGAAAATGTGTGCCATGAACAAGCGACGGCGATCGCAGAAACGTCCATTTTGAGGAAAGGAAAATGTGTGCCATGAACAAGCGGCGGCGATCGCAGAAATGTCCATTTTGAGGAAACGAAAATGTGTGCCATGAACAAGCGGCGACCGATCAAGTAGGTTGGGATCGCGACGATACATGTCATGGTGATCGCAAAAACAACCATTTTGACAAAAGGAAAGATGTGTGCCTTGAACAAGCGGTGACCTATCAAGTAGGTTGGGATCACGACAATACGTGTCATGGGCGATCGCAGAAACGTCCATTTTGAGGAAAGGAAAGATGTGTGTCGTGAACAAGCGGCGACCGATCAAGCAGGTTGGGATCATGACGATATGTGTCATGGCTATCGCAGAAATGACCATTTTGAGGAAAAGAAACATGTGTACGTTGAACAAGCGGCGACCGATCAAGTATGTTGGGATAGGCAAAAACACGTGTCACAACTCACAATGACAATAAAAACGGTCATTTTGAAGAAAACTATATGTGACTCAAACAAGTGGCGGCCGATCAAGTATGATCGGCAAAAATACATGCCAGGGCAGGGGCATAAACAATCACTAAAAGCAACATGTGTCCAACAAGCGGCAAGCGTTTAAGCAGACCAAGGTTAGCTCTTGAACCTCGGGAAATTCCCTCAGAAGCAATAAAGGAAAACTGAATGGAGCAAGTAATCACGCAATTTTCAAAATCTATTTTACTAGTGCGACGTTTGTCCATCATACTAATTTTGGTGTAGTGCAGTCTATATTTGTTTTTCTAGCCACTGCAATGTTGTTCATGGTTGCCGCCATCGGTGACCTCGGCTAATTTTCAGGCGACTTACAAATAGACGACGACTCATTTGCAAATGATTCTGGCCGTCTTTTCCAGCAGTTGGGTAATCGCATGGCATGGCACCAAAAAACGAATGAAGGAAACAAGGACCGCACAACCCGGTTCAGCCCCCCACAAACGCCATGGCCAGCCACGTCCTCCGTGTAAACTTGCAGCCTGCTGCCCACCCCACATGGTTAATCCAAGCCTTGGTCATAAATATTCTCTTTGGAATAACACTTCAACCGTGACAAAATAGTCCATCCACAATAGTAATAATGAAGAAATAAGAACGAGAAGGAGGGGGAGGAGGGGGAAAAAAGTGTTCCTTTGACCTTTTTAATGGGTGCATGCATGTGATGTGAGTGAGGGGTGGCTTTTTTTCTTCCAGGCTATAGATTTGATTTGATGAGTTAGCAGCACATCATGCACTCCTTTGACCTTCTCCCCATGGAAACATGCATCCATCCCTTTTTATCCCCTTTTCTTTTGAACTCATATCCAAGATCCTCTCTGCCTCATTCCCTCTAATTGTGTGTCAACTTTGTGGAGTAGACTACTAGTATTAAGGAATCAAAGGCTGATCAGCTCAATTCAAGGGAAGATTATTAGATTAACAGCAAGCCACCATTAACAAACAGCAGCAGAGGGGGGGGGGGGGGGGGGGGGGGGGGGTCAAAACAGTGGTGCTGTTTCAATGCAAAAACTCAACACAAACAAGGGGGTAGTATAGTACACAAAATTACTAATGTAAACTAGGGTTACCATCCTCAAAAAAAAAAGAATTACTAAACTAGAATTACCATCCTTTTCTTTCTACTAGAGACATAAAGGGCCAGTTAATAGTAACAAGAGGATAGCAGTAGCATTACTGAGAATTGAATTAGATATGTGGCCATCATTTTCTGCAAACAGAGACGACCACCGCTGCTATAAAAAGATGCTCTCTTTCTCTTTCTTTTCAGTTTTCACTCATGGCAGGTGAGGTGGGAGTGAGGAAGAAGAGGGAAGTGAACTGAGTCGAGCGAGGTCGAGGGAGCACACATAGCCCCGCACCTGCAGCAGCAGTCCACACCACCACAAACGATTCACAACAATCAGGATTGGTAGGAGCCCATCCCTGCCTTGCTGGCCCTGACCTCCCCCCTCCCTCTCCCCCCTCTTGCTCTTCTTTTAATGGCTTCTCTGTCCCCTCGGTCTCCTGCCTCAGCTCGCTCGCCTGGGTCTGGGTAGTAGTAGTAGTAGCAATAGGCTGGGTTGGGTGTGGCATCGGAGGAGAGTCGAGAGAGAGAGAGAGAGAGACCACTCTGCCTCTGAGCTGTTCCTTCCAGCGAGTGTTCAATCAAAGATAGGGGGCGTAGCTAGCTAGCTAGCCACCGGCAGAAAAGTAAAGCACTAGCCTGCGGCGAGGCGGCCGGGAGGGAATTTTTCCTTTTTGTCAAGCTCCTTGCTTGCTTGGTTGATTCTCTTTGATCCTGGAGCGCGGCCGGCGGTCCAGTCCAGTCCACCCAATCCTCGCTGTTCGTGCGCGCAAGCTCGTGGCCGCCCGCGCCAGATCTGAGCAGATTCCAAGAATCCCAGCACCAACCCGGCGGGGAGTTCTTGGACTTGGACGGAGAGAGGGGGGAAAAGGTGAGAGGCCTTGCGTCTTTCTTTCTCTCGATCTGATTCGGCGCTCTGCGCCGGGTGATTCTGGATGACGGGGATTGACGCGGTTTCTTGGTTGATTGATTGATTGATCCTTGGCCGCGATCCGGCTGCTCTGAGAGGAAATTTGATCTTGACCCGCTGTACTGATGATTCTGTTCGGTTGCAGGCGCGGACGGCGGCGGGGATGCCGGCGAGGAGCTGCGGGGAGAGGGCGTGATGGCGGCGGTGATGGACTACTTCAGGTCGTGCTGGGGCGCGCGGTCCCTGGCCGGGCGGCGGGGCAAGAAGGGCTCCGACGCCGCCGGCCGCCAGGACGGGCTGCTGTGGTACAAGGACGCCGGGCAGGCGGTCACCGGCGACTTCTCCATGGCGGTGGTGCAGGCCAACAGCCTGCTGGAGGACCAGAGCCAGGTGGAGTCCGGCTCGCTCTCCATGGCCGACCCCGGCCCGCAGGGCACCTTCGTCGGCGTCTATGACGGCCATGGCGGCCCCGAGACGTCCCGCTTCATCAATGACAACATGTTCCACCATCTCAGAAGTAAGCCCCATCTGAAGAAAAATCCCCATCTCCTAATTTCTGCAAAAAAAAATAAAGAAGCAAGAAAATCTACTGACAACTTTTGCTCTGTTACTATGATCATTCGTTGCGTTTTTGTGAGCATGATTGTGATAATCATGCTGATGTTTCTCTTAAAAAAAAGCTAAGGGCTGTGATAGTTTGGTACTCATTGCTGTAACATCAGAACAAGAAGAAAATATTGCAGGTTCAGTAGACTTATTTCTAAGCTTGCATCACACATGGCGTGGTCACCGGCAGCGAGCTAGTATTATATCTCACAAAGAATAAATTCATCTCTTCCAGCTGCTTATGTCTTCTGTTGATGGTGACATTGTTCTGTTACTTATTTGTTTTCTGTTTCTGGGGGCTGTTTCTTACTCATTGTTAGCCTCGTTAGTGTCAGCGTATGATAAACAATCTCCTTTTCCAGGATTTGCAACTGAGCACAAGTGCATGTCGGCCGATGTGATCCGGAAAGCCTTCCAGGCAACCGAGGACGGCTTCCTTTCTGTAGTCAGCAAGGAATGGTCTATGAAGCCTCAGATCGCAGCAGTGGGCTCATGCTGCCTGGTCGGCGTAATTTGCTCCGGGACTCTCTACATCGCAAACGCCGGTGACTCGCGTGCGGTTCTCGGAAGGCTTGTCAAGGCGACCGGTCAGGTTGTGGCCATGCAGTTATCGGCAGAGCACAACGCGTGCTACGAGGAAGTTAGGCAGGAGCTACAGTCATCACACCCTCATGATCCACAAATTGTGGTTCTGAAACACAACGTTTGGCGTGTGAAGGGCCTCATCCAGGTAACCGAAATTCTGTACCGTGAGACGCATAAGACCACTGTGAGATTTAGACCTGCCTAGATAATTATTAATTTGTTGTTAGAAGTCTTCGCGGCAGTGACATCATCTGTCCATTTCATCACAATTCCACTTCTTTTTTTTGTTCCGGAGTATGGATAATTACTTTTGTATCTGCGCTATTTGTTTCAAGTTAGGTATTATAGGTAAGTCAATCGTTCTCAGAGCTAAAGTGCCTGCACTAAATATGGTTGCATCATCATAATGTAACATGCTTTTCTTATATCTAAAAATAAATGCGTGGTGAAATTTGGTGCTGTATAATTGCCGTCTTTATGACTGGGGCCTCTTGTCCTCCCATATGACTATGCTGGATTGATGTTCATGCTTTCTGTATAATGGAAGCGTGCCAGCAAGAGGCAGGAGGAAATGATGCATTCTACAGTCACCCATGGTTATCGTCATTTTCACGCTTAACTTTTGAGCTAATCAACACCATCAGTTACTGCAACTTGGGATTTTCATCATGACATATTATTACTTTGTGCACACAACAGTCTATAGTCTCCTTTAAATTTTCTCTTCTTGATTATATATACTGGTATACATACAGTTGCGGTGCTCTACTACTGTTCTATTGTAACTTATGAGGTGAGATGATATTCTGCAGATCTCAAGATCTATCGGAGATGTATATCTGAAAAGACCAGAGTATAACAGATCACCTCTACATAGCAAGTTTCGGCTCCGGGAAACCTTCAAGAAGCCAATTCTTAGTTCTGAACCTGCGATTGCTGTTCACCAAATACAACCGAGTGATCAGTTTGTTATATTTGCTTCCGACGGGCTATGGGAGCACCTCAGCAATCAGGAAGCAGTTGACCTTGTCCAAAGTAACCCTCGTAATGTATGTGTTCTTCTCCTACTCTCTGGTTTCTATGGATTTCACCCCTAAAGAATAAGTTTCCATGATTCAAATCCAAAATTCCTTTCGAGGCTCATTACCCGTCCAATTCATTAAATATATGACCAGCATGTAGGAAATATGCGTATATTCTTAATGCCTTTATTTGTTTGCGTGGGTGGGACTAAAAGTTGTTTTGCTATTTCAAGCAAGTGTAGACTGAATCCTGCACTTTATCTGGATGCTTATGTTTTCAGTCACTTACTAGTAGAGAGTATTTGCCCCTTCTTTACTCAAAGTTGTTTTGCTATTTTAAACTCTAGGCGGTATTTCAAGCAAGTATGATCAGAGTTATGCACTTTATGTGGATGCTTGTGTTTTCAATTGGCAGGGAGCATTTACCACTTCTCCACTTAAAGTTGTTTTCCTGTTTTAAGCTCTAAGTAGTATTTCAAGCAACATACCGTTAAAAAGACCCTCAAGTTGCATGTCATCCCTAGGCTGCTGTGTTGTCAAAATGAAGCCTACTTCTGGCATGAGGTCATTTTCACCCATTCCTGAAAATTACGCAATATCTTTTTCGCCAGGGGATCGCTCGAAAGCTAGTGAAGGCCGCGATGCAAGAGGCGGCCAAGAAGAGGGAGATGAGGTACTCGGACCTGAAGAAGATCGAGCGCGGGGTGCGGCGGCATTTCCACGACGACATCACGGTGGTCGTGGTGTTCCTGGACGCCGCGAGCGCCGTGAGCAGGGCGGGGTGGAGCAAGAGCCCGTCGGTGTCGGTGCGAGGGGGCGGCGTGAGCGTCCCCGCCAACTCCCTCGCGCCCTTCTCGGCCCCCGCCATGGTCAGCAGCACCTACTGAAGGAGAATAAGAAGAAACCGCTGCGCCGAGGAAGAGAAACTCTATGATGGGAGCATCTGCAGAGAGTGCTTCCTGCTGCGGTGAAGCTGCTCAGGCTCCACCCGGGTAATTAAACTAGCGTACTGATAGCAAGGTATAAGCTTAGATCACCGCCATTCCGTGGCGACGCAATCCTCCTCCACCCCCCCCCCCCCCCCCCCCCCCTTTGTTCTTTTATCTATCCCTGTTCTCTTCTCCAATGAGGGAGGAGGGCAGGGTGGCTGTAAATTTGCCCGGAACATCGCCGTCTCTTTTCGCCGCAATAGTCCGTCTTCTTCCATCTCCTGTTTTCGCCGTCGAAAACCGGGTGGTGCTTGGCGCCTTGGCTTGACTCTTGAGGTCAAGAGGTGCCTCCAATTATTTGCAGCAGATTCATTATGAAATCGGATGAACTTGGACTGTGTGTGTGTGTATTTGGGTGAGCAAGGTAGGCCAATGGTTTGGTGCCGACATGCTCACATGAGAAGGATATCAACGCGGATTCTGGCCCTGGGGGAGCACGTGCGGTGCGGTGCCTTGAACTTGATCAGGTTGCCAGTTGGGACACTCATCCAGCAGAATTAGGTCTAGACTAGATAGCTTGGATCACACCCATGGCATGGGCATCAAAGCGCCCAATTGTCTCTCTCATGGGGCTCTGATTTTTACTGGAGTTAGTATGGGAGTAGAATAAATTAGCTGACAAGCAGGCACATTCACAGCTTGCCATTATCAGATTAAAAACAGACCAATCCAACTTCGCCTGAAATTCGGCAATCCGAATCTTCGCAATTTTTTTTCCTTCTTGCGAAGGAAATCAAATCTTCGTGAGTTAAAGCGTAAATGTTACTGATGATCAACCCACTGAAAACCTTCAGCTGCATGCAAAGGCTCAGCGCAAGGCTTTGTTGGGAGGGCGAGTTTTCGCCCCAAATCCATGGTATATCACAAGTCCACACCCAACAATCTCCAAACAAGCGCAAGGGAAGCGAACCGACGAACGAAACCGGGCAGAGAGAAAGGCTAGATACAAGTGATGATTGAAGAAGTACAAGGGATGTAGATCCCGCTGTGGTGCTGTTTTTCTGCTTTGCTATACACAGCTGCATTTCGCACCTTCCGCGGAAAGAAGATGCACCATTTTTCAGCCAGTTACAGGCCAGCTGACGGCTTAGCTCGCCCGCAGACCCTACCTAACGAACAGCGACACCAGCAATTGCGAGAAGAGGATGAACTCGGTGACGACGACCGCGGGGGAGTGGATGCCCAGGAAGGGCACAATGTCAACCTGCAGCCAGCTCTCCACGCCGGACCCGACCGTCGCACCGGCTGCCAGCCCCCCCACGGTGATCAGCGCCGCCTTACCTGCATGAACAAGGACCACAGAGGCATTCATTTCGTTCCAAATCGAAGCAGGAAGGTTGGCACAAGAGCAGCAGCGATCAAGGTACAGGACATTGGGCAAGGTTTCCTCCCACAATTAAGCAGTGCCATAACAAAAACAAAAGCAGGTCGACAAGCAACTTTGTAGACAGGATATCCAAGGACAAAGGTAGCCAAGAGATAAAATAGCTCCATGGTAGGCCAAATTAAATACAAACTAAGGACGATGGATATCTAAGGACGCCCGTCCCATGATCAAACGAGAGATTACAACCCTACAACCGTGTATGATTGTGGATCCCTGGGCTTTCTTATCTTCAGACCTAGTACTCTCAAGTAACCAATCACTGTTTTGACATGTTATGTTTTCACTCAAAAAATGTGTACAGGACGCAGTTCGTTTGTTGCTACAACAGCTGAATAACTGAATTTGCTTGCAGTGTAAGAAGTTCACACAAAACTTTCAGCACCACACAACATCTATCTCTTTGAACCAAGTTTTTTTCCTTTTCGCCTAAATCCTAAAGCTAGTCCACATGCAATACAATGTGAAGCAACGCGCTACACGACAACAATGTAATCTTGGGAAACCGCTGGCCTAAACTAAAAAGGTGATGTTGCATGAGACATACAAGCATCGAACTATGACAACAATCCCATAAGCACTCAAAACTATGAGAGAATATAACCTACAATCATATATGATTGTGGATCTCTAACGTTCTTATCTTCAGATCTCTAACCTACAATCATAAAGGAACAAATAGCTGTTTGTTTACTAGCAACTTGTAGAAGGAACAAATCGCCGGTTGGAGGTTTGTGGACTTATGCCAGCCAGCCAGATCCATACATGTTCATTCACTAGCAACTTGTAGACAGGACATCCAAGAGTAAAATTGCTGCATGGTATGTTTTGACATGTTATGTTTTCACTCAAAAAGCGTGTACAGGGACACAATTAGTTTGTTGCTACAATAGCTGAATTTGCTTCACGATATATCCCTTTGAAGATCTCTTTGAACCAAGTTTAATTTTCACCTAAAGACTGTAAAGTAGTCTATATGCTTTACAACGCCAAGGCGCGCACTATACGACAACAACGGGAAACTGCTGACCTAGTCTAAAAAGCATGCAATACAATGCCAAGGCGCGCACTACACGACAACAATGCAATCTTGGGAAACTGCTGACCTGGTCTAAAAAAGTTGATGTGCAAGAGACGTACAAGCATCGAACTATGAGTCTATGACAACAATACCAACCACCCCTTTAGCCAGCATGAGTTCATGCAATGCAACTAATCTCTGCTACTCATCCTAACAGCCAACACGGATTAATTGGCACTGGAGCAGGGGCCTTTCTTAGCATACAAGTACCTCTTATTTGCTTTATTCTGTCCTTTTTTTTTTGGATTGCATGTTTCATTCCATGCTGCTAATGTTGTTCTTTTACTGAAAGTAAGCTGAGCAAATATATAAGGAAGAAAATCAGCTACTAAGAAAACTACCATGACAATACTGCTTCTAAAGGCAAGATAACAGTTAAGGCTACAGATATAACAACAGTAGATGCTTTATATTAAATAATTAATGCACCCATGTGAGCAGAACTAGTCTTATCTTATTGATAGTGCAACTGATAACACCACTGGTGATATAGGTTGTATTGTAACTTCAAAACTACTACCTCTGTAAACTAAATACAAGACTTTTTAGATCACTAAAGTAGTGATCTAAAAAGTCTATATTAGTTTACCTCTAAAGTAGTGATCTAAAAAGTCTTATATTAGTTTACAGAGGGAGTAGTTTGTAGCAGTGTTTCCATGTTTTTCATGCAGAAGGCAGAGACAGAGAGTGTTGAACAGAAACTAAGAACATGTTCGAACCGTACTAAATGTAGAGGAGCATCAGAGTAGATATTATAAAAAATAGCAATAACAAAGTGGTGGAACAACTTACCTAAGTTCATGTTTTTCTTGGACAGAAAATACAATGAAGCGCCGAATCCTGTTGCTAGGATAAATCCAGGCACATCAGGGCTAGTGTACGCTGATGGTAAAGATGTAGAGGTTCCACTAGCATATGTGAAAACCATCAGGGCGCCATAAATGGATGACTGGATGCCCAAGCTGCTCGAAGCCGGGGCCTCCAATGTCAGAGGCACGTTCTTCATGGCTGACTGCATCCATTGCGGCGCCGTTCCTGCAGCCTTGACAGGTTTCACATCAGCGTAGCGGACGCTGCTATCGACAACCTTGCCAGCCCTCCGCCGCGATAAGCTCTGCATTAGCAGCATATCATAGGCGACCTCGACCTGAAACGAAACAGGAAACGGAGTCAAACATCGCATCCGGGACGCCTTTGATGCTGGGTGCAACAAAATCTGTTAAAACATCAATGATTGATGCTGCCAACAACTTAGGATCCTGCTGTTTCTTTCAGGAGTCCCAGCTCTGTCTTGAAACAGACAGTTGGAAGATTGGGCATGGGAGCAAGCAAGAGTGCTTATCAGGAAGACAACTTGCACAAGCAAACAAGAACAAATTACAGCTACGTAGTTCGCTGGAACAAGAAAGGTTATTACTTATTACAAAGTTCAAAAATCCACGCGAAGCTGCGTGGAAAAATTGGGCAGTGAGTGGTAACTTGTCGAAATGAAGAAACAGAAATTTACACTCCTTCCCTTCCTACGGGGCAAGCCAAGTCACGGGTCCAAAGTTGACAGCACATGATATGATATGAATATATGATCACCTCCACCATGGCCCATCCATGGATATACAAATAGTGCTACCACTATAAGCTAACGCACTTGATGCCAAAAGTAGAGTATTTTAGCAGCCTCGATTCATCACATGGGAACAACTGTGCACCAAATTGACCATGATCAGGTCTCCGCTTTTCTTGGCTGTGTACGGAAGTAGATTAATTTTGTGTCTGGGCATGAGAAAGTAAGGATACATCATACATACAAAGCCATTCTTGCATTACCAATTTGACGACTTTGTCGTCCTAAATTAGCAACTTGTGGGGATAATCGAAGCATCCGTTAAAGATGGATTCACTTGAACAACAAGCGAGCGGGGAAAGGGGGCGGCATGGAGTGGAGGAGAAGTTTGGGGGGAGGGACCTGGGCGACGGCGTCCGGGTCGTCCTTGCAGGAGGCGACGACGGCCTTCTTGGCGCGGAGGATCTCGTCGAAGGAGGCGCCGTCGGCGACGCCGAGCAGCTTGAGCGCGCCCTCCACCGTCATCTCGAAGGGCGCCGGCGAGGAGTCGTCCGCGCGCGAGGCGGCCAGGCGCCGCGTCGGGGCCCGGCGGCGCGAGGAGGGGGAGCGGCGGGGCGCGGCGCAGCACCTGGCCACGGAGGAGGCGGAGGCGGGGCGCCTGCGGAGGAGGCAGCCGCCGGCGCCGGCGCCGGCACCGCCGAGGGAGAGGGCCGTGGCCATTTTCCTTCCTTTGGCTGCGCTCGCGTGGTCTGGCGCGTCGGCTTCTGCTGTCCGCGGATGGAATGGATGCCACCGTTGAGATTTTTTTTAATGGGTGATGAATGATTTCGCCGTCCGGCCGCCAATTTCTACGGCTTCGGGTCAGGGGGCTTTCGGACACAATCTGCGGATTCTTTTTCTTTTTGGAGGAGGCCGATAAGCTTCAAAAAGCAGATTTATTTTGATAAAGATTGATTTCGTAGGTAGAGTATCATTTCAAAGTCACTAAATCTGTGATATTTAATTTGTCAGACTTTTTTTTCTTTTTTATACGAGTATTATACTTTGAGACAGCAAAATTGGTGGCCCGAAGGAGGGCGAATTTATGGCCTAATAAAAGTCATCACTAGTAATATGCTTACAAACTTCCTCCTTACCCTAGTAAGGGGGTATTTATAAAATTATTTTCCAAGCGATTTGCTGAAACCAAAGGCCGCAAAAAGTACCGCGGAAAGGGGGTCGAAATGTTGCGGAATGCGGCAAGGAGGTCTGCAGTCGTGCGTGTGGGCGGGCTCCAACATGTCGAATATCAGCCGATTGGATGGGTTTTGTGGTAAACGACTTAGCGTGCTGACCTGTGTGGTTCATGGTTTTTCAGTGCTCTTTTTTGGCGTTCTTAGCACTATAGCGAAAGAAACATGTGTGCTTCGATAAAATGTAGAACTTGAGTTTCATTAATGGGAATGGAGGAGTCCAGTGTATCCCCCAAAATAGAGAGAGATACATGGTTGAAGTGGATTGCTCGCTCACATGTTATAGGCATATAGCTGGCCGCCCAAGATGTTTGGTCTTTTGTTGTTTTGTTTGGCATTGTTATATATCTTATACATTTTTTGTTCGTCACCTAATATAACTTGTGCATATGCTTATCAATGAATATGCTTAATTGAGTACCAAAAATAACATTCTCGAAAAAAAAGTACCAAAAATAACATAGTGTCTCCCCCCCCCCCCCCCCCCCCTTTTTCCTTTCTACGGTGGCACATATTTTAGTTTTAGATGATTTATATGTATGATCCTTTGTTGTGTTCATCTTTGGTGTCTCAAGTAACAACATGCTCTTTGATGCAAAATGTCTAACGATGGGAGTTGCGTACAGAAGATTTTCTCATTTCCCACAACCTTTTGGTCAAGAAAAGAATTAAGAGAACTAAATGTGATACTACCTCTAATATACAATGTAAACATGTACACTCTCTGGGTAATCTTGACTTTGGAGCCCTTTCAGGCAACGTTCATGTGGCTATCTCCTTTTTAGGTGTAACATAACTTTCATGAAAAAAAAATGTCTCGAAAGAACTATGGGCTAGAGAATGAATAATAAAACCTTGCAAGACAAATAATTGAAATTAAGAAGTGTCAAAGTGAAGGAAATATGCCCTAGAGGCAATAATAAAGTTATTATTTATTTCCTCATATCATGATAAATATTTGTTATTCATGCTAGAATTGTATTATCCGGAAACATAATACATGTGTGAATACATAGACAAACATAGTGTCACTAGTATGCCTCTACTTGACTAGCTCGTAAATCAAAGATGGTTAAGTTTCCTAACCATAGACATGAGTTGTCATTTGATTAACGGGATCACATCATTAGGAGAATGATGTGATTGACTTGACCCATTCCGTTAGCTTAGCACTTGATCGTTTAGTATGTTGCTATTGCTTTCTTCATGACTTATACATGTTCCTATGACTATGAGATTATGTAACTCCCGCTTACCGGAGGAACACTTTGTGTGCTACCAAACGTCACAACGTAACTGGATGATTATAAAGGTGCTCTACAGGTGTCTCCAAAGGTACTTGTTGAGTTGACGTATTTCGAGATTAGGATTTGTCACTCCGATTGTCGGAGAGGTATCTCTGGGCCCTCTTGGTAATGCACATCACTATAAGCCTTGCAAGCAATGTAACTAATGAGTTAGTTACGAGATGATGCATTACGTAACGAGTAAAGAGACTTGCCGGTAACGAGATTGAACTAGGTATTGAGATACCGACGATCGAATCTCGGGCAACTAAAATACCGATGACAAAGGGAACAACGTATGTTGTTATGCGGTTTGACCGATAAAGATCTTCGTAGAATATGTAGGAGCCAATATGAGTATCCAGGTTCCGCTATTGGTTATTGACCGGAGACGTGTCTCGGTCATGTCTACATAGTTCTCGAACCCGTAGGGTCCGCACGCTTAAAGTGAGATGACAGTTATATTATGAGTTTATGTGTTTTGATGTACCGAAGGTTGTTCGGAGTCCCGGATGTGATCATGGACATGACGAGGAGTCTCGAAATGGTCGAGACATGAAGATCGATATATTGTACGACTATATTTGGACACCGGAAAGGTTCCGGGTGAGATTGGGACAATACCGGAGCTCCGGGAGGTTATCGGAACCCCCCGGGAGGTATATGGGCCTTAATGGGCCTTAGTGGAAAGGAGGGGAAATGAGCAAGGGAGGGGGCGCGCCCTCCCAAGCCCAATCCGAATTGGGAGGGGGGCCGGCCCCCCCTTTCCTTCCTCCCTCCTTCCTCTTCCTTCCCTCTCCCTCTCCTAATAGGAAAGGGGGCAGTCCTACTCCCGGTGGGAGTTGGACTCCCCCCCTAGGGCGCGCCACCCCCTTGGCCGGCTCCCTCCTCCACTCCTTTATATACGGGGGAGGGGGGCACCCCATAGACACAACAATTGACCATTGATCTCTTAGCCGTGTGCGGTGCCCCCCTCCACCATAGTCCTCCTCGATAATATCGTAGCAGTGCTTAGGCGAAGCCCTGCGACGGTAGAACATCATCATCGTCGCCACGCCGTCGTACTGACGGAACTCTCCCTCGACACTCGGCTGGATCGGAGTACGAGGGACGTCATCGAGCTGAACGTGTGCAAGAACTCGGAGGTGCCGTAGTTTCGGTGCTTGATCGGTCGGGCCGTGAAGACGTACGACTACATCAAACGCGTTGTGCTAATGCTTCCACTTTCGGTCTACGAGGGTACGTGTACACACTCTCTCCTCTCATTGCTATGCATCACCATGATCTTGCGTGTCCGTAGGATTTTTTTTGAAATTACTACGTTCCCCAACAGTGGCATCCGAGCCAGGTTTTATGCGTTGATGTTATATGCACGAGTAGAACACAAGTGAGTTGTGGGCGATACAAGTCATACTACTTACCAGCATGTCATACTTTGGTTTGGCGGTATTGTTGGATGAAGCGGCCCAGACCGACATTACGAGTACGCTTACGCGAGACTGGGTTCTACTGACGTGCTTTGCACGCAGGTGGCTGGCGGGTGTCAGTTTCTCCAACTTTAGTTGAACCGAGTGTGGCTACGCCCGGTCCTTGAGAAGGTTAAAACAACACTAACTTGACGAACTATCGTTGTGGTTTTGATGCTTAGGTAAGAACGGTTCTTGCTCAGCCCGTAGCAGCCACGTAAAACTTGCAACAACAAAGTAGAGGACGTCTAACTTGTTTTTGCAGGGCATGTTGTGATGTGATATGGTCAAGACGTGGTGCTATATTTTATTGTATGAGATGATCATGTTTTGTAACCGAGTTATCGGCAACTGGCAGGAGCCATATGGTTGTCGCTTTATTGTATGCAATGCAATCGCCCTGTAATTGCTTTACTTTATCACTAAGCGGTAGCGATAGTCATAGAAGCAATAGTTGGCGAGACGACAACGATGCTATGATGGAGATCAAGGTGTCGCGCCGGTGATGATGGTGATCATGATGGTGCTTCGGAGATGGAGATCACAAGCACAAGATGATGATGGCCATATCATAGCACTTATATTGATTACATGTGATGTTTATCTTCTATGCATCTTATCTTGCTTTGATTGACGGTAGCATTATTAGATGATCTCTCACTAATTTTCAAGATAAAAGTGTTCTCCCTGAGTATGCACCGTTGCCAAAGTTCGTCGTGCCCAGACACCACGTGATGATCGGGTGTGATAAGCTCTACGTCCATCTACAATGGGTGCAAGCCAGTTTTGCACACGCAGAATACTCAGATTAAACTTGACGAGCCTAGCATATGCAGATATGGCCTCGGAACACTGAGACCGAAAGGTCGAGCGTGAATCATATAGTAGATATGATCAACATAGTGATATTCACCATTGAAAACTACTCCATTTCACATGATGATCGGTTATGGTTTAGTTGATTTGGATCACGTGATCACTTAGATGATTAGAGGGATGGCTATCTAAGTGGGAGTTCTTAAGTAATATGATTAATTGAACTTAAATTTATCATGAACTTAGTACCCGATAGTATTTTGCTTGTCTATGTTTGTTGTAGATAGATGGCTCGTGTTGTTGTTCCGTTGAATTTTAATGCGTTCCTTGAGAAAGCAAAGTTGAAAGATGATGGTAGCAATTACACGGACTGGGTCCGTAACTTGAGGATTATCCTCATTGCTGCACAGAAGAATTACATCCTGGAAGCACCGCTGGGTGCCAAACCTGCTGCAGGAGCAACACCAGATGTTGTGAATGTCTGGCAGAGCAAAGCTGATGACTACTCGATAGTTCAGTGTGCCATGCTTTACGGCTTAGAACCGGGACTTCAACGATGTTTTGAACGTCATGGAGCTTATGAGATGTTCCAGGAGTTGAAGTTAATATTTCAAGCAAATGCCCGGATTGAGAGATATGAAGTCTCCAATAAGTTCTACAGCTGCAAGATGGAAGAGAATAGTTCTGTCAGTGAGCATATACTCAGAATGTCTGGGTATAAGAATCACTTGATTCAACTGGGAGTTAATCTTCCAGATGATAGCGTTATTGACAGAATTCTTCAATCACTGCCACCAAGCTACAAGAGCTTCGTGCAGAACTATAATATGCAAGGGATGGATAAGACTATTCCCGGGCTCTTCGCAATGCTAAAGGCTGCGGAGGTGTTGGGGAACGTAGCAGAAATTCAAAATTTTCCTACGTGTCACCAAGATCTATCTATAGAGAAACCAGCAACGAGGGGAAGGAGAGTGCATCTACATACCCTTGTAGATCGCTAAGCGGAAGCGTTCAAGAGAACGGGGTTGAAGGAGTCGTACTCGTCGTGATCCAAATCACCGAGATCCTAGTGCCGAACGGACGGCACCTCCGCGTTCAACACACGTACAGCCCGGTGACGTCTCCCACGCCTTGATCCAACAAGGAGAGAGGGAGAGGTTGAGGAAGACTCCATCCAGCAGCAGCACAACGGCGTGGTGGTGGTGGAGAAGCGTGGCAATCCTGCAGGGCTTCGCCAAGCACCGCGGGAGAGGAGAAGGGAGAGAGGTAGGGCTGCGCCAACAGGAGAAGAAACTCATGTGTTGGGCTGCTCCTATGCCTCCACTATATATAGGGGGAGAGGGGGCTGCGCCCCCACCTAGGTTTCCACCCCTAGGGGGCGGCGGCCAGCCCTAGATCCCATCTAGGGGGGCGGCCAAGGGGTGGAGAGGAGGAAACTTGCCCCCCAAGCAAGGTGGGGCGCCCCCTCCCCAAACCCTAGGCACCTTGGGCCCTTGTGGGGGGGTGCACCAGCCCACCTGGGGCTGGTCCCCTCCCACACTTGACCCATGCAGCCCTCCGGGGCCGGTGGCCCCACTTGGTGGACCCCCGGGACCCTCCCGGTGGTCCCGGTACGTTACCGATAAAACCCGAAACTTTTCCGGTGACCAAAACAGGACTTCCCATATATAAATCTTTACCTTCGGACCATTCCAGAACTCCTCGTGACGTCCGGGATCTCATCTGGGACTCCGAACAACATTCGGTAATCACATACAAACTTCCTTTATAACCCTAGCGTCATCGAACCTTAAGTGTGTAGGCCCTACGGGTTCGGGAACCATGCAGACATGACCGAGACGTTCTCCGGTCAATAACCAACAGCGGGATATGGATACCCATGTTGGCTCCCACATGTTCCACGATGATCTCATCGGATGAACCACGATGTCAAGGACTCAATCAATCCCGTATTCAATTCCCTTTGTCTAGCGGTATTGTACTTGCTCGAGATTCGATCGTCGGTATGCCGATACCTTGTTCAATCTCGTTACCGGCAAGTCTCTTTACTCGTTCCGTAACACATCATCCCGTGATCAACCCCTTGGTCACATTGTGCACATTATGATGATGTCCTACCGAGTGGGCCCAGAGATACCTCTCCGTCACACGGAGTGACAAATCCCAGTCTTGATTCGTGCCAACCCAACAGACACTTTCGGAGATACCTGTAGTGCACCTTTATAGCCACCCAGTTACGTTGTGACGTTTGGTACACCCAAAGCATTCCTACGGTATCCGGGAGTTGCACAATCTCATGGTCTAAGGAAAAGATACTTGACATTAGAAAAGCTTTAGCATACGAACTACAATCTTTGTGCTAGGCTTAGGATTGGGTCTTGTCCATCACATCATTCTTCTAATGATGTGATCCCGTTATCAACGACATCCAATGTCCATGGTCAGGAAACCGTAACCATCTGTTGATCAACGAGGTAGTCAACTAGAGGCTTACTAGGGACATGGTGTTGTCTATGTGCCCACACATGTATCTGAGTTTCCTATCAATACAATTATAGCATGGGTAATAAACGATTATCATGAATAAGGAAATATAATAATAACTAATTTATTATTGTCTCTAGGGCATCGTATTGAGAGATATGAAGTCTCCAATAAGTTCTACAGCTGCAAGATGGAAGAGAATAGTTCTGTCAGTGAGCATATACTCAGAATGTCTGGGTATAATAATCACTTGATTCAACTGGGAGTTAATCTTCCAGATGATAGCGTCATTGACAGAATTCTTCAATCACTGCCACCAAGCTACAAGAGCTTCGTGATGAATTATAATATGCAAGGGATGGATAAGACTATTCCCAAGCTCTTTGCAATGCTAAAGGCTGCGGAGGTAGAAATCAAGAAGGAGTATCAAGTGTGAAAGGATCGATATAGTTGACTAGAGGGGGGGGTGAATAGGCAACTAACAATTTTTAGCTTTTCTTTACCAAATTAAACTTTGCATCAAAGTAGGTTGTCTAGATATGCAACTAAGTGAACAACCTATATGATGCAGCAACAACAAGCACACAAGCAAGCAAGGGATACAACACAAGTAATCTTGTAAAAGTAAAGGCACGATATGACCAAGAGTGGAGCCGGTGGAGACGAGGATGTGTTACCGAAGTTCCTTCCTTTTGAGGGGAAGTACGTCTCCGTTAGAGCAGTGTGGAGGCACAATGCTCCCCAAGAAGTCACTAGGGCCACCGCATTCTCCTCACGCCCTCACACAATGCGAGATGCTGTGATTCCACTATTGGTGCCCTTGAGGGCGGCAACCGAACCTTTACAAACAAGGTTGGGGCTCTCTCCACAACTTAATTGGAGGCTCCCAACAAAACCACGAAGCTTCACCACAATGGAATATGGCTCCGAGGTGACCTCAACCGTCTAGGGTGCTCAAACACCCAAGAGTAATAAAATCCACACAAGAAAGTATGGGGGAAGCAAATATCCTTTGGTGGAAGTGTAGATCTAGGTCTCCTCCTTTAATCCCTAGCAAATCAACAACTTTGAGTGGCTAGAGAGAGAGATCGAGCAAAGAGAGCTTGAGAGCATAAATGGTGGAGTGATAGAGGTAAGAGGTGAAAGTGGTAGGTGGAAGAACCACCTTATAAAGCAACCCTAATAAATCCAACCATTACTGCGTTTTCAGCACTGCAGCGGTACAACCGCTCCTTGTCCCGGTACAATCGGGGCTCACGGTGTATCGGCAGAACCCTACCAGGCGGTACAACCGGGCCACCAGGCGGTAGTACCGGTTTTAGAAAATAACCGGACCAACCGCCCAGCCACCGCTCAACTACTGCACTGAAACAGAAAGGAGTCACCCCTGAGGGTGGTAGTTGGGTGGTGCTGGGCCGGTGCAACCGCATGGTCTTGAGCGCTTGGGCGGCTAAGGTCAGAGCGGAAGAACCGCTCGCACCTCCAGTGGTACCGGTTGACGAGGAACAACCGGACCAACTGGGCCACCACTGCCCGAGAACCGCATCAAAACAGAAGCTTGACGGGTACTTGGGCGGTGCATGGCCGAAACCACCGCCGCAAGTCTTTGCCGAGCCTAGTGGTGGTACCACCGCCCGGAGGCAGCGGTACCACCGCTCGATGAAGACAGGAAGACGCCAAGAGCCAGCGGTACAACCGCTCGGACGAGCGGTACAACCACTGGGAAAACACAGCAGGCAGTCAAATCAAAAGGGAGACACTCTCTCTCACACCTGAGGAAGACAAGAGAGGGGTGATGGAGGCGTACGTGAACGGATTCCCCTACTCTTTCCAATGTGGATTCCCTCTTGATAGTACGGGTTCCCTACGACCAAAGAGATAAAAAGCATAGAGGACTCCGTCTTCAATCTTTTCCTTCGAGAGAGAACAACTATCCGATGTAAGCCTAAGCATCGAGAACCTGAAACATTTAGCACAGGATTAGACCAACAACGGGTTGTCATCATCATCCAAAACATAAGGTAGTGAAATGCCCTTTCAAAGTGTTGATGGTCAATAAGACCACCAGTTTCAAGAAGAAGGGCAAAGGTAAAAAGAAGGGGAACTTCAAGAAGAACAACAAACAAGTTGCTGCTCAAGAGAAGAAACCCAAGTCTGGACCTAAGCCTGAGACTGAGTGCTTCTACTGCAAGCAGACTGGTCACTGGAAGCGGAACAGTCCCATGTATTTGGCGGATAAGAAGGATGGCAAGGTGAACAAAGGTATATGTGATATACATGTTATTGATGTGTACCTTACCAGAGCTCGCAGGAGCACCTGGGTATTTGATACTGATTCTGTTGCTAATATTTGCAACTCAAAATAGGGACTACGGATTAAGCGGACATTGGCTAAGGACGAGGTGACGATGCGCGTGGGAAATGGTTCCAAATTCGATGTGATCGCCGTCGGCATGCTACCTCTACATCTGCCTTCGGGATTAGTTTTAGACCTAAATAATTGTTATTTGGTGCCAGCGTTGAGCATGAACATTATATCTGGATCTTGTTTGATGTGAGACAGTTATTCATTTAAATCTGAGAATAATGGTTGTTCTATTTATATGAGTAATATCTTTTATGGTCATGCACCCTTGAAGAGTGGTCTATTTTTGATGAATCTCGATAGTAGTGATACACATATTCATAATGTTAAAGCCAAAAGATGCAGAGTTGATAATGATAGTGCAACTTATTTGTGGCACTGCCGTTTAGGTCATATTGGTGTAAAGCGCATGAAGAAACTCCATACTGATGGACTTTTGGAATCACTTGATTATCAATCACTTGGTACTTGCGAACCATGCCTCATGGGCAAGATGACTAAAACGCCGTTCTCCGGAACTATGGAGCGAGCAACTGATTTTTTGGAAATCATACATACTGATGTATGTGGTCCAATGAATGTTGAGGCTCGCGGCGGATATCGTTATTTTCTCACCTTCACAGATGATTTGAGCAGATATGGGTATATTTACTTGATGAAACATAATTCTGAAACATTTGAAAAGTTCAAAGAATTTCAGAGTGAAGCTGAAAATCATCGTAACAAGAAAATAAAGTTTCTACGATCTGATCGTGGAGGAGAATATTTGAGTTACGATATTGGTTTACATTTGAAGCAATGCGGAATAGTTTCGCAACTCATGCCACCCGGAACACCACAGCGTAATGGTGTGTCTGAACGTCGTAATCGTACTTTACTAGATATGGTGCGATCTATGATGTCTCTTACTGATTTACCGCTATCGTTTTGGGGTTATGCTTTAGAGATGGCCGCATTCACGTTAAATAGGGCACCGTCAAAATCCGTTGAGACGACGCCTTATGAACTGTGGTTTGGCAAGAAACCAAAGTTATCGTTTCTTAAAGTTTGGAGCTGCGATGCTTATGTGAAAAAGCTTCAACCTGATAAGCTCGAACCCAAATCGGAGAAATGTGTCTTCATAGGGTACCCAAAGGAAACTGTTGGTTACACCTTCTATCACAGATCCGAAGGCAAGACATTTGTTGCCAAGAATGGATCCTTTCTAGAGAAGGAGTTTCTCTCGAAAGAAGTGAGTGGGAGGAAAGTAGAACTTGATGAGGTAACTGTACCTGCTCCTTTATTGGAAAATAGGTCATCACAAAAACCGGTTCCTGTGACGACTACACCAATAAGTGAGGAAGCTAATGATGTTGATCATGAAACTTGAGATCAAGTTACTACAGAACCTCATAGGTCAACCAGAGTAAGATCCGCACCAGAGTGGTACGGTAATCCTATTCTGGAGGTCATGTTACTTGACCATGGCGAACCTACGAACTATCAGGAAGCGATGATGAGCCCAGATTCCGCAAAATGGCTTGAGGCCATGAAATCTGAGATGGGATCCATGTATGAGAACAAAGTATGGACTTTGGTTGACTTGCCCGATGATCGGCAAGCCATCAAGAATAAATGGATTTTCAAGAAGAAGACTGACGCTGATGGTAATGTTATTGTCTACAAACCTCGACTTGTTGCGAAAGGTTTTCGACAAGTTCAAGGGGTTGACTATGATGAGACTTTCTCACCCGTAGCGATGCTTAAGTCTGTCCGAATCATGTTAGCAATTGCCGCATTTTATGATTATGAAATTTGGCAAATGGATGTCAAAACTGCATTCCTGAATGGATTTCTAGAAGTAGAGTTGTATATGATGCAACCAGAAGGTTTTGTCGATCCAAAGGATGCTAACAAAGTGTGCAAGCTCCAGCGATCCATTTATGGACTGGTGCAAGCCTCTCGGAGTTGGAATAAATGCTTTGATAGTGTGATCAAAGCATATGGTTTTATACAGACTTTTGGAGAAGCCTGTATTTACAAGAAAGTGAGTGGGAGCTTTGTAGCATTTCTAATATTATATGTGGACGACATATTATTGATTGGAAATGATATAGAATTTCTGGATAGCATAAAAGGATACTTGAATAAAAAAATTCAATGAAAGACCTCGGTGAAGCTGCTTACATATTGGGCATCAAGATCTATAGAGATAGATCAAGACGCTTAATTAGACTTTCACAAAGTACATACCTTGATAAAGTTTTAAAAAAGTTCAAAACAGATCAAGCAAAGAAAGGGTTCTTGCCTGTAATACAAGGTGTGAAATTGAGTCAGACTCAATGCCCGACCACTGCAGAAGATAGAGAGAAAATGAAAGAAGTTCCCTATGCTTCAGCCATAGGCTCTATCATGTATGCAATGCTGTGTACCACACCTGATGTGTGCCTTGCTATTAGTTTAGCAGGGAGGTACCAAAGTAATCCAGGAGTGGATCACTGGGCAATGGTCAAGAACATCCTGAAATACCTGAAAAGGACTAAGGATATGTTTCTCGTTTATGGAGGTGACAAAGAGCTAGTCGTAAAGGGTTACGTCGATGCAAGCTTTGACACTGATCCGGACGATTCTAAATCGCAAACCGGATACGTGTTTATATTGAACGGTGGAGCTGTCAGTTGGTGCAGTTCTAAACAAAGTGTCGTAGCGGGATCTACATGTGAAGCGGAGTACATAGCTGCTTCGGAAGCAGCAAGTGAAGGAGTCTAGATGAAGGGGTTCATATCCGATCTAGGTGTCATACCTAGCGCATCGGGTCCTTGGCAAAGGAATCCAGATTTCACAAGAGAACCAAGCACATCAAGAGACGCTTCAACTCCATCCGGGACCAAGTCCAGGTGGGAGACATAGAGATTTGCAAGATACATACGGATCTGAATGTTGCAGACCCGTTGACTAAGCCTCTTCCACGAGCAAAACATGATCAGCACCAAGGCTCCATGGGTGTTAGAATCATTACTGTGTAATCTAGATTAATGACTCTAGTGCAAGTAGGAGACTGAAGGAAATATGCCCTAGAGGCAATAATAAAGTTATTATTTATTTCCTCATATCATGATAAATGTTTATTATTCATGCTAGAATTGTATTACCTGGAAACATAATACATGTGTGAATACATAGACAAACATAGTGTCACTAGTATGCCTCTACTTGACTAGCTCGTAAATCAAAGATGGTTAAGTTTCCTAACCATAGACATGAGTTGTCATTTGATTAACGGGATCACATCATTAGGAGAATGATGTGATTGACTTGACCCATTCCGTTAGCTTAGCACTTGATCGTTTAGTATGTTGCTATTGCTTTCTTCATGACTTATACATGTTCCTATGACTATGAGATTATGTAACTCCCGCTTACCGGAGAAACACTTTGTGTGCTACCAAACGTGTCGGGGGTTGGGTGCGACATATGCCAATGGATGGCTTATCATGGTGGGAGCGAGTAGAACGTCGCTGGTGCCTGGAAGCGGGATAAGGCATAGACATGAACGCCGGCGTACTTTACCCAGGTTCGGGGCTCTCCTAGGAGATAACACCCCTAGTCCTGCTCTGCGGGGTCTCCGCATGATCACTAAGGCACAAGTGATACAATGGTGCTCCTCGAGCTGTGCACTAGAGGCAGAAGGAGGCAAGGCTAGCTCTCTTCCTGCTCTAGGGGGGTGGCTAGTTCTAATGGAGTGGGAACCCTTTGCATGGGTGGCCTGGGGGGTTTATATAGGCCTACCCCCCAGGGGTACAATGGTAATCTGGCCGGCTGCTGGGCCCGGCTGTCAGTGTCTCCAGCCTCTGGCTTCTTTGCCAACCGCTGGTGCCCGCCGCCTGGTGGGCCCCGTTGACTGGTTGGTGGCTGCTCACTGTAGCCATGTCGTTGGTGACGGGGGCTTGGTCATCTTAGCGTGGTTACAGTCCCGCCACCTGGTGGGAGGACACTGTAGCCACACCCGGTCTTATCAGCTTAATGGCGTGCTCGCATGGGACAAGGGACGGCCGCCTGCTGGAGGCCGGCCCCTCTCTAATCTGCCTGATTGAGCTTCCACCGTCTTCCTTGGGGTCACTGCCCGGAGCGACGTCAGGGTAGATATGGCACAGTGCTCCGTCATGCAGAGATCTCCGTCTGTACGGAGCACTATAGCCACGCTCGTCTCGAGCGTGGGAGGCGGCGTGCTTCACTGTAGCCATGCTTTGACTTGTACTCTCGATGAGAGCTCGGCCGCCCCGTAGTCGTGAGGTGGCAACCTGCCCATTGCCGCCCTCTCTGGAGGCTGGCCGCTAGGAGCCGGTCACCCGGAGCGTCGTAGTCTTGGGTCGGCCGCCCTCTGGCAGCCGGTCGCTGAGCCAGCCGGCCCCAGAGGGCGGAGCTTCAGCTTGGGGCCCAGCTAGGCGGAGCTGGCCCAAAGTCTTGATAAATCCAGGGACTCGGGTGAGCCTACCCGTGGCCCATTACTCCGACAGTAGTCCCCGAAGCCAGTGAGGCACCGCAGTCGAGGGGCTGCGAAGCCTCAGCAGCTTCCCTCCTCACCGGGCTCCGGGAAGGTGCCGGTCTGCTGTGCAGCCAGCCCAGCAGGCGGAGCTCGCACTGTTGGTTTTTGAACTTCAGGGTGGGAGATAGGTGGCGTGCCTGCTAAGCTTCCCAGGCCGCCGCCAGCCATGGACGCGCCACACGGTGCACGTCAGCCCGGTCAGCCTGCCATCCCACGTTTCGGACGGGACGTGACACAGGGCCGGGCCCGCCACTACCATGCCTCGGCAACCGGGCGGATCCACTGTGCCGAAGGGGACGGTTGCCATTCCCACAATCATTTATGACGTGGTAAATGCGCGCGGGAAATAGGTGTCGGGGGGACGTGGGCGCAGTTAATCCCACGACCACACGTCCCGTCCCCTCGGCTTCACAGCCCGGGCGCTATAAGTAGGGAGGGGGGAAGGTGCGGCAAAGCTCTGGCGCCCCCTCCCACTCTTCTTCTTCCTCTTCTCATCCTCCGCCGCTGCTGCTGCCATAACGCCGCCGCCGTTGCCCACCGCCGGTGCGTTTCTCCTCTTTGCGCCGCCAGCTGGAGCCATGGGCGACTAGGATGGATCGACTGTGATCGAGGATCACATCTCCTTCCTCCGCGACACGCGCCGGATGCCCAGCGCGGCCTTCGTCAAGGCGCGGGTGCCGCCGGAGACGGAGATCTCGCCGGTGCCGCAGGAAGGCGAGCGGGTCGTCTTCCGCTCGCATTTCCTGCGCGGCTTCAGCCTCCCGGCGAGCGACTTCTTCCGCTCCTTCCTCAACTTCTACAATCTTCAACCTCACCACCTCACGCCCAATGCTGTGACTCTGCTTTCCGCCTTCGTCACGACGTGCGAGGGCTACCTCGGCATCCTCCCCACAATCAAGCTGTGGGGAGCATTCTTTTATGGAAAGCTCGGCACCTCCGCCAAGGAGACGGCGGCTGAGTGCGGTGGCTTCGTCGTCGTGCGCCGGCCGGCGAAGCGGAACGCCTTCCCCGTCATCAAGCTGGCGCAGTCGATGAAGATGTGGCGGTAGTCCTATTTCTACGTCGAGAACGTGGGCCCGACAGCTGACTTCCTCAACCTGCCGACCTACGAGGCTGGCCCCCACCGGAGCTGGCACTTCCTGGAAGTACAAACCGAAGCCGGTGTCGGCGGCCGCCATCGGCCGACTCCGAGTGCTCCAGGAGTCGGAGGGCCTCGTGGCCTCCGACCTCCTCGTCGCCTTTGTTGAGCGCCGGGTCCTCCCGCTCCAGAGCCGCCCTCATCCAATCTTCCGGATGGCGGACACCATGATCCATGCTGACTGTGCACGAAGGGGATGCTGCCTGCTGAAGTTTCGCGGATGGTAAACGAGATCTCCGACCTCAAGATGTCAGAGAAGGAGTGGCGGTACGGGAAGCGGCCATACTCCCACCATAACCCGCCTCCTACTATAAGTTTCTTCGTTTTGTCTTTGGAACTGTTTCCTTCAGCTTCGTTTTTCTTCATGACGCCGCCCTTTCTTGGTTGCAGATTTACATGTCCATGGCGACGGCTGCCCTCCTGGGGCCGGGTGATGCCCTCCAGGCGGACAGGGCGGAGAGCGATTTGGACGACCCCGACTTGGGGGCGGCCGCCCTGGTCGACGACGCGACAGGCGGCGGTGGCAGAACAGAGGGTGGTAGTGGAGCAGGCGGCTCCGAGGGAGGCGGCAGCATGGAGGTTTGGCCTGACGACGACGAAGATGAAGACGAACCGCGCCCTGCCCGGAGCTCCGCCACCACCGGCGCCGGCCCCTCTTCTGGACCGCCCGCTCAAGGTGGCAAGTGCAAGCGGAAACAGGGTGCGACCCTGTTCGGCAGCGCTCCGAAGAAGCCCAAGAACCCGGCCGCGGTGACCAGGCGGAAAGAAACCGCGGCCAAGGCGGACCAGTATCAGAGGCAGCCGAAGGTGCCTGTTATGGTGTCGGCGTAAGTATCCTTCCATCACCCCTTGTATTTTCGTCATTCTGGTGTGAAAGCCTTCCGACTTGTCTTCTTGTTTCAGGGGCCCGCTGACCCTCGAGAAGTTAGGCGCCGCCTCGGTCCTCAGGTCGGCAACGACCTCCTCAACCAGTCGGGGCATCAACCCGGCCGCCGACCTCCCGGAGGCGACAGAGCGAAATGCGCGGGAGGCGCACGAAGAAGAGGCCGACCGCCTGGCCAGGGAGCAGGTGGCCTTGTCCGCCGCATCCGCTGAGAGGGCGCTGGCGCAGGCGGAAGCCCAGGCCGCAGAGAAGGAGCGGCTCGCGGAGGCCGTACGCTGCCAAGAGCCGCTGCTCGCGGCGCCCCTGAACACTACGCCGCCTCCGCCTGAATTCGAGGCAACGGCCGGAGGAGCCGGCGGCGACTAACCGATCCGGGAGTAGGGGAGCGGCGAAGTAGCCATGTCGGATGTCTTCGTGTCGCCGCCCCCGCCGCCGCCGCCTCCGCTAGCTAGCAAGCCGCGGGACGAGCAGTCAGTGGCGCTGCCGGTGCCGCCGGTCGAAAACACGGTGGTAACGGTCCTGGTCCCTGTGGTCCGCATCCCCACGCACCGCCATCTGGAGAAAGCGGCCTCAGCACCGCGGCCACAGGAGATCGGCGCCGTGAGCTCGTCGGCCCCCGATACCGAGGCAACCAACGCCGCGCCCGTGGGTTGGATACATGGGGGAGGGACTGGCGCCCTGAACCAGGCATCTCTTGACGTCCAGGCCAAGCTCCGGGCAGAGGCGGAGGCGTTCAAGCACTGCAACGAGGCTTACTTGGAGTCGCGCACCGCCATCCGGGTAAGTTGTCTTTGGCTTTCTTCTTCGGATGATCTTCTTTGTTTCTCTCATGGGGGCGCGCAAGCACACCCACTAGGTGTAGTCCCCAAGTTCCGGGCCGGCTGCTGAGCAGGCGGGTCGGAACTTTATTTTGCAATTGCTGACTGCTGATTTCATCCGACATCTCATCTGCAGGACTATCATAACCTCCACGCGGCCGCCTACAACTCCAAGGTTCGGGAGCTGGAGGCGCAGATGGCCCATCTGGCCGAAAGCCGACGTAAGTTTCTGTCCTCTTTCTTCGCGGGGGCGCGCTGGCGCACCTGCGGGCTGTAGTCCCCGAGGTTCGGGCTGACTGCTGAGCAGTTGGGCCGAATCTCCTTAGTTGTTTCTTTCCTTTGCCAACTACTTCTTTTCCGTGGGGGCGCGCTGGCGCGCCCGCGGGCTGTAGTCCCTGAGGTTTGGGCATACTGCTGAGCAGTCGGGCTGAATCTCCTTGGTTGTTTCTTTCCTTTGTCCTGTCCGCTTGACTGATTCCTTCTGCTTCTCTTTCTTTCTTTAGAGGCTAATGCCACCCTGCAGCAGCAGCTGGGCGAAGCCAAGACCGCCCTGCGTGGCAAGGAGGCGGAGTACAGCAAGCTAGCGGAGGAGCGGGACCGCCTGGTCGCCCTACTTGCCGAGCAGGCGGAAACCGTCAAGGCGGCCCAGCTAAAGGCGGAGACGACAGAGACCAGCCTCCTTGTCGAGTTTGAGGTCGAGCGCTCCGCCTGGGCCGACAAGGAGGCTCAGGTGATGGCCTGCTTCAGCAGCATCGAAGAATTGTTCGATGGTAAGCCTTATTCTCTTGGTTTCTTGTTTTGAGCCGTCAGCCTTTGTTTATAGCCTTGGCCTTTTTATTCTTCCGCCCGGACAGACTTTTTCCCGGGCCATTCTGTGGCCGCGATCCAAATGATCGAGGCCGGGCGTGAGGAGCGAAGGGCGGAGGGTGCGTAGATCGTTGCTGATGCTCTGCAGACTCTTGGCGAACAGGTCCTCAGCATTCAGGCCCGGCTTCAGCCTGCTCACCGCTTGCTGCGCCGCCTCCAGCGCGTCGGAGCCCAGGCGGTCTCCGCCCTCTGGCCAGGCTTGCCGGCTCCGCGCACCCCAAGTCGGACTGCCGACTGGCTGGAGGTGGCAGCCGGCCGCCTGGAAGCCTGGAAAGGCTCAGCAGCCCGGGCAGGGGGGCGCCGGGCCTTGGAATTCGTCAAGGCGTGGTACCCTGGGCTAGATCTAGCCTAGTTGGCCACGTTCCGGCTGGAGGCGCAGGAGGAACTGGCGGCGGTGGAAGCTGAGCTTGTCAATAGGGCGGCGGCGATCGCCGACTTCACCGACACCAGTGTCTTTGTCCCGGAGGTGGTCGAGGAAGGCGGTGAAGCTCCGCACGAGTGGCTCAGGTTAAACCCGGAGGACAGCGAGGATTCAGCTGAAGTCATTGACTCCAGCGACGAAGGAGGAGACGGGGAGGAGGACGGAGAGGAGGAGGAGGAGGAAGACGAGGAGAGCGACATCGACATGCCGGAGGTCAGGGTGGACGGTCAGCCCCACCCTGACAGGGCCTCAAGCAATGAGCCACGCGCTGAGGTGCTGCCCGCTACTCGAGGTGGCCAGGCGGGGATCGACCAGCTACCCGTTCCTCCGACAGATGCCACCGACTCCGTCCTTCAGTCCTCCGCCGCCCCGCCTACTGCTGGCGATCCTTTTGTCCAGACGGAACCGCCTACTGTGCCAGGTGGTGCAGCCGACTCCAGCGTCCAGCCAGAGTCCTTGGCCATGCCATCCGGCACCGTCCAGCCGGATCCTTCTGCCGCACCAGCCGGCACCGCCCAGCCGGAGTCTTTCGTTGCACCAACCGGCATCGCCCAGCCGGAGTCTTCCGTTGCGCCAACCGGCATCGCCCAGCCAGAGTCTTCTGCTGCTCCTTAGGGTTTTATCTGCTTTCTGCTTGCCGTTCTGAACATTTTGTTAAATTCGCGCAATTCCACCCTCGGGTTGTATATCAAAACTCTATTTAAATGCTGGCCAGAGGCCTTTATCCATGTAAATATTTATCATTGCTTATGCTTGCTGTGCCGACCTCCAGTCTTTTTCCCCTTTTCTCCTTGGCTTTTTTCCTTTGCCGCCAACCCTTTGGCTTTGCTTTCACCAGCCGGGCGGCCGCTCTGCGGGACCCTGGCTGATTTGAGCGCTCTAGCTATTTGTGAGGGGGGCTAGGACTTAGCCATTCGGAGTTTTTTGGTAATAGAGGCGGAGGCCGGCCGTCTGGCTGCCAAGCAGCCAGACGGCTAGGGGCGATGCCGCCCTCTACTATATGTGTTTTCTTCCTTAGTCGTTCTTTCGTGTGGGGCACTCCTTTGCAACCTTTGCCCGCCAAGCAGTCACTTTTCGAGCTATGGCTTCTGACAAATGAAGTTTTTGGTGCCGGCACACTACTGAAGGAAATATGCCCTAGAGGCAATAATAAAGTTATTATTTATTTCCTTTTTTCATGATAAATGTTTATTATTCATGCTAGAATTGTATTAACCGGAAACAAGATACATGTGTGAATACATAGACAAACATATAGTCACTAGTATGCCTCTACTAGACTAGCTCATTAATCAAAGATCGGACTGCCGACTGGCTGGAGGTGGCGGCCGGCCGCCTGGAAGCTTGGAAAGGCTTAGCAGCCCGGGCAGGGGCGCGCCGGGCCTTGGAATTCGTCAAGGCATAGTACCCTGGGCTAGATCTAGCCCAGTTGGCCACGTTCCGGCTGGAGGCGCAGGAGGAACTGACGGCGGTGGAAGCTGAGCTTGTCAACAGGGCGGCGGCGATCGCCGACTTCACGGACACCAGTGTCTTTGTCCCGGAGGTGGTCGAGGAAGGCGGTGAAGCTCCGCACGAGTGGCTCGGGTTAAACCCGGAGGACAGCGAGGATTCAGCTGAAGTCATCGACTCCAGCGACGAAGGAGGAGACGGGGAGGAGGACGGAGAGGAGGAGGAGGAGGAAGACGAGGAGAGCGACATCGACATGCCGGAGGTCAGGGCGGACGGTCAGCCCCATCCTGACAGGGCCTCAAGCAATGAGCCACGCGCCGAGGTGCCGCCCGCTACTGGAGGTGGCCAGGCGGGGACCGACCAGCTACCCGTTCCTCCGACAGATGCCACCAACTCCGTCCTTCAGTCCTCCGCCGCCCCGCCTACTGCTGGCGATCCCTCTGTCCAGATGGAGCCGCCTACTGCGCTAGGTGGTGCAGCCGACTCCAGCGTCCAGCCAGAGTCCTTGGCCACGCCATCCGGCACCGTCCAGCCGGATCCTTCTGCCGCACCAGCCGGCACCGCCCAGCCGGAGTCTTTCGTTGCACCAACCGGCATCGCCCAGCCGGAGTCTTCCGTTGCGCCAACCGGCATCGCCCAGCCGGAGTCTTCTGCTACTCCTTAGGGTTTTATCTGCTTTCTGCTTGCCGTTCTAAACATTTTGTTAAATTCGCGCAATTCCACCCTCGGGGTGTATATCAAAACTCTATTTAAATGCTAGCCAGAGGCCTTTATCCATGTAAATATTTATCATTGCTTATGCTTGCTGTGCCGACCTCCAGTCTTTTTCCCTTTTTCTCCTTGGCTTTTTTCCTTTGCCGCCAACCCTTTGGCTTTGCTTTCACCAGCCGGGCGGCCGCTCTGCGGGAACCTGGCTGATTTGAGCGCTCTAGCCGTTTGTGAGGGGGGCTAGGACTTAGCCATTCGGAGTTTTTTGGTAATAGAGGCAGGGGCCGGCCGTCTGGCTGCCAAGCAGCCAGACGGCTAGGTGCGATGCCGCCCTCTACTATATGTGTTTTCTTCCTTAGTCGTTCTTTCGTGTGGGGCACTCCTTTGCAACCTTTGCCCGCCATGCAGTCGCTTTTCGAGCTATGGCTTCCGACAAAGGAAGTTTTTGGTGCCGGCACACCACTGAAGGAAATATGCCCTAGAGGCAATAATAAAGTTATTATTTATTTCCTTATTTCATGATAAATGTTTATTATTCATGCTAGAATTGTATTAACCGGAAACATGATACATGTGTGAATACATAGACAAACATATAGTCACTAGTATGCCTCTACTAGACTAGCTCATTAATAAAAGATGGTTATGTTTCCTAACCATAGACATGTGTTGTCATTTGATTAATGAGATCACATCATTAGGAGAATGATGTGATTGACATGACCCATTCCGTTAGCCTAGCACTTGATCGTTTAGTATATTGCTATTGCTTTCTTCATGACTTATACATGTTCCTGAAACTATGAGATTATGCAACTCCCGTTTACCGGAGGAACACTTTGGGTGCTACCAAACGTCACAACGTAACTATTTGATTATAAAGGAGTACTACAGGTGTCTCCAAAGGTACATGTTGGGTTGGCGTATTTCGAGATTAGGTTTTGTCACTCTGATTGTCGGAGAGATATCTCTGGGCCCTCTCGGTAATGCACATCACTATAAGCCTTGCAAGCAATGTGACTAATGAGTTAGTTGCGGGATGATGCATTACGTAAAGAGTAAAGAGACTTGCGGGTAACGAGATTGAACTAGGTATTGGATACCAACGATCGAATCTCGGGCAAGTAACATACCGATGACAAAGGGAACAACGTATGTTGTTATGCGGTTTGACCGATAAAGATCTTCGTAGAATATGTAGGAACCAATATGAGCATCCAGGTCCCGCTATTGGTTATTGACCAAGAATAGTTCTAGGTCATGTCTACATAGTTCTCGAACCCGTAGGGTCCGCACGCTTAACGTTACGATGACAGTTTTATTATGAGTTTATAAGTTTTGATGTACCGAAGTCTGTTCGGAGTCCCGGATGTGATCACGGACATGACAAGGAGTCTCGAAATGGTCGAGACATAAAGATTGATATATTGGAAGCCTATATTTGGACATCGGAATTGTTCCGGGTGAAATCGGCATTTTACCGGAGTACCGGGAGGTTACCGGAACCCCCCGGGGGTTTATTGGGCCTACATGGGCCTCGAGGGAGAAGAGGGAAGGAACCAGGAGGGGGCCGCGCGCCCCTCCCCTTCCTAGTCCGAATAGGACAAGGGAAGGGGGCGGCGCCCCCCCCCCCTTTCCTTCCTCTCTTCCTCCTCTTTCCCCCCTTCTCCTACTCCTACATGGAAAGAAGGGAGTCCTACTCCCGGTGGGAGTAGGACTCCCCCCTTGGCGCGCCTTCCTTGGCCGGCCGCCTCCTCCCCTGGCTCCTTTATATACGGGGGCGGGGGGGCACCCCATAGACACACAAGTTGATCTACGGATCGTTCCTTAGCCGTGTGCGGTGCCCCCCTCCACCATATTCCACCTCGGTCATATCGTCGCGGAGTTTAGGCGAAGCCCTGTGCCAGTAGAACATCATCATCGTCACCACGCCGTCGTGCTGACGAAACTCATCTCCGGAGCTTTGCTGGATCGGAGGCCGGAGATCGTCATCGAGCTGAACGTGTGCTGAACTCGGAGGCCCCGTACATTCGGTGCTTGGATCGGTCGGATCGTGAAGACGTACGACTACATCAACCGCGTTGTGCTAATGCTTCCGCTTACGGTCTACGAGGGTACGTGGACATACACTCTCCCCTCTCGTTGCTATGCCATCACCATGATCTTGCGTGTGCATAGGAAATTTTTTGAAATTACTACTTTCCCCATCAGTGGCATCCGAGCCTAGGTTTTATGCGTTGATGTTATATGCACGAGTAGAACACAAGTGAGTTGTGGGCGATACAAGTCATACTGCTTACCAGCATGTCATACTTTGGTTCGGCGGTATTGTGAGATGAAGCGGCCCGGACCGACATTACGCGTACGCTTACGCGAGACTGGTTTCACCATTATGAGCACTCGTGCTTAAAGGTGGCTGGCAGGTGTCTGTCTCTCTCACTTTAGCTGAATCGAGTGTGGCTACGCCCGGTCCTTGTGAAGGTTAAAACAGCACTAACTTGACGAACTATCGTTGTGGTTTTTGATGCGTAGGTAAGAACGGTTCTTGCTAAGCCCGTAGCAGCCACGTAAAATTTGCAACAACAAAGTAGAGGACGTCTAACTTGTTTTTGCAGGGCATGTTGTGATGTGATATGGTCAAGACGTGATGCTATATTTTATTGTATGAGATGATCATGTTTTGTAACCGAAGTTATCGGCACCTGGCAGGAGCCATATGGTTGTCGCTTTATTGTATGAAATGCAAACGCCTTGTAATTGCTTTACTTTATCACTAAGCGGTAGCGATAGTCGTAGAAGCAATAGATGGTGTAACGACAATGATGCTACAATGAAGATCAAGGTGTCGCGCCGGTGACGATGGTGATCATGACGGTGCTTCGAATATGGAGATCACAAGCACAAGATGATGATGGCCATATCATATCACTTATATTGATTGCATGTGATGTTTATCCTTTATGCATCTTATCTTGCTTTGATCAACGGTAGCATTTTAAGATGATCTCTCACTAATAATCAAGAAGTGTTCTCCCTGAGTATGCACCGTTGCGAAAGTTCTTCATGCTGAGACACCACGTGATGATCGGGTGTGATAGGCTCTACGTTCAAATACAACGGGTGCAAAACAGTTGCACACGCGGAATACTCAGGTTAAACTTGACAAGCCTAGCATATACAGATATGGCCTCGGAACACGGAGACCGAAAGGTCGAGCGTGAATCATATAGTAGATATGATCAACATAGTGATGTTCACCATTGAAAACTACTCCATCTCACGTGATGATCGGACATGGTTTAGTTGATTTGGATCACGTGATCACTTAGAGGATTAGAGGGATGTCTATCTAAGTGGGAGTTCTTAAGTAATATGATTAATTGAACTTAAATTTATCATGAACTTAGTCCTGGTAGTATTTTGCAAATTATGTTGTAGATCAATAGCTTGCAATGTTGCTTTCATATGTTTATTGTGATATGTTCCTAGAGAAAATTGTGCTGAAAAATGTTAGTAGCAATGATGCGGATTGGATCCGTGATCTGAGGTTTATCCTCATTACTGCACAGAAGAATTATGTCCTTGATGCATCGCTAGGTGACAGACCTATTGCAGGAGCAGATGCAAATGTTATGAATGTTTGGCTAGCTCAATATGATGACTACTTGATAATTTAGTGCACCATGCTTAACGGCTTAGAATCGGGACTTCAAAGACGTTTTTGAACGTCATGGACCATATGAGATGTTCCAAGAGTTGAAGTTAATATTTCAAGCAAATACCCGAGTTGAGAGATATGAAGTCTCCAACAAGTTCTATAGCTAAAGGATGGAGGAGAATCGCTCAACTAGTGAGCATGTGCTCAGATTGTCTGGGTACTTCAATCGCTTGAATCAAGAGGGAGTTAATCTTCCAGATAAGATAGTGATTGACAGAATTCTCTAGTCACCATCACTAAGTTACTAGAACTTCGTGATGAACTATAGTATGCAAGGGATGACGAGAACGATTCACGAGCTCTTCATGATGTTGAAATCAACGAAGGTAGAAATCAAGAAAAACATCAAGTGTTGATGGTAGACAAGACCACTAGTTTCAAGAAAAGGGCAAAGGGTAGAAGGGGAACTTCAAGAAGAACGGCAAGCGAGTTGCTGCTCAAGTGAAGAAGCCCAAGTCTGGTCCTAAGCCTGAGACTAAGTGCTTCTACTGCAAAGGGATTGGTCACTGGAAGCGGAACTACCCCAAGTGATTGGCGGATAAGAAGGATGGCAAAGTGAACATAAGTATATTTGATATACATGTTATTGATGTGTACTTTACTAGTGTTTATAGCAACCCCTCAGTATTTGGTACTAGTTCAATTGCTAAGATTAGTAACTCGAAACGGGAGTTGCAGAATAAACAAAGACTAGTTGAAGGGGAAGTGACGATGAGTGTTGGATGAAGTTCCAAGATTGATATGATCATCATCGCACACTCCCTATACTTTCGAGATTAGTGTTGAAACTAAATAAGTGTTATTTGGTGTTTGCGTTGAGCATGAATATGATTTGATCATGTTTATTGCAATACGGTTATTCATTTAAGTAAGAGAATAAACTGTTGTTCTGTTTACATGAATAAAACCTTATGTGGTTACACACCCAATGAAAATGGTTCATTGGATCTCGATCGTAGTAATACACATATTCATAATATTGAAACCAAAAGATGCAAAGTTAATAATGATAGTGCAACTTATTTGTGGCACTGCCGTTTGGGTCATATCAGTGTAAAGCGCATGAAGATACTCCATAAAGATGGATTTTCGGAATCACTTGGTTATGAATCATTTGATGCTTGCGAACCGTGCCTTTTGGGCAAGATGACTAAAACTCCGTTCTCCGGAACAATGGAACGTGCTACTGACTTATTGGAAATAATACATACCGATGTATGCGATCCAATGAGTGTTGATGCTCGTGGCAAGTATCGTTATTTTCTGATCTTCACAAGATGATTTGAGAAGATATGGGTATATCTACTTGATGAAACATAAGTCTAAAATAGTTGAAAGGTTCAAAGAATTTCAGAGTGAAGTGGAGAATCATCATAACAAGAAAATAAAGTTTCTGTTATTTGATCGCGGAGACAAATATTTGAGTTACGAGTTTGGTCTTCAATTAAAACAATGTGGAATAGTTTCACAGCTCACGCCACCTGGAACACCACAATGTTATGGTGTGTCCGAACGTCGTAACCGCACTTTATTGGATATGGTGCGATCTATGATGTCTCTTATCGGTTTACCACTATCGTTTTGGGGTTATGCATTAGAGACAACTGCATTCACGTTTAATAGGGCACCATCTAAATCCGTTGAGACGACACCGTATGAACTATGGTTTAACAGTAAACCTAAGCTGTCGTTTCTTAAAGTTTGGAGTTGCGATCCTTATATGAAAAATGTTTTCAACCTGATAAGCTCGAACCCAAATCGGAGAAGTGCGTCTTCATAGAATACCCAAAGGAAACTATTGGGTACTCCTTCTATCACAGATCCAAAGGCAAAACATTTGTTGCTAAGAATGGATCCTTTCTAGAGAAGGAGTTTCTCTCGAAAGAAGTGAGTGGGAGGAAAGTAGAACTTGATGAGGTAATTGTACCTTCTCCCTTATTGGAAAGTAGTGCATCACAGAAATCAGTTCCAGTGATTCCTACACCAATTAGTGAGGAAGTTAATGATGATGATCATGAAACTTCAGATCAAGTTGCTACCAAACCTCGTAGGTCTTCCAGAGTAAGATCCGCACCAGAGTGGCACGGTAATCATGTTCTGGAAGCCATGTTACTAGACCATGATGAACCTACGAACTATGAGGAAGCGATGATGAGCCCAGATTCCACGAAATGGCTTGAGGCCATAAAATCTGAGATATGATCCATGTATGAGAACAAAATATGGACTTGGTTTGACTTGCTCAATGATCAGCAAGCCATGTTAAATAAATGGATCTTCAAGAGGAAGACGGACACTGATAGTAGTGTTACTATCTACTAAGCTTGACTTGTTGCAAAAGGTTTTCAACAAGTTCAAGGTGTTGAATACAATGCGATTTTCTCACTCGTATTGAAGCTTAAGTCTGTCTGAATCATGTTAGAAATTGCCACATTTTATGAAATCTGGCAAATGGATGTCAAAACTGCATTCCTTAATGAATTTATTAAAGAAGAGTTGTATATGATGCAACCAGAAAGTTTTTATCAATCCCAAAGATGCTAACAAAGTGTGCAAGCTCCAGCGATCCATCTATGGACTGGTGCAAGCATCTCGGAGTTGGAATATACGCTTTGATGAGTTGATCAAAGCATATGGTTTTATACAGACTTTTGAAGAAGCCTGTATTTACAAGAAAGTGAGTGGGAGCTCTGTAGCATTTATAAAATTATATGTGGATGACATATTGTTAATTGGAAATGATATGGAAATTCTGGATAGCATGAAAGGATACTTGAATAAGAGTTTTTTCAAAGCAAGACCTCGGTGAAGCTGCTTACACATTGAGCATCAAGATCTATATAGATAGATCATGACGCTTGATAAGATTTTTCAATGAGTACTTACCTTGATAAATTTTTGAAATAGTTCAAAATGGAACAGTCAAAGAAGGAGTTCTTGCCTGTGATGCAAAGGTATGAAGTTGAGTAAGACTCAAGACCCGACCATGGCAGAAAATAGAAAGAGAATGAAAAGTCATTCCCTATGCCTCAGTCATAGGTTCTATAAAGTACGCTATGCTGTGAACCAGACCTATTGTATACCTTGCTCTGAGTTTGACAAAGGAATACAATTTTGATTTAATAATAGATCACTGGACAGCGGTCAAGAATATCCTTAGTAAGGACTAAGGAGATGTTTCTCGATTATGGAGGTGATAAAAGAGTTTGTTGTAAAAGTTACATCGGTGCAAACTTTTACACTAATCCAGATGACTCTAAGTCTTAAACTGGATACATATTAAAAGTGGGAGCAATTAAGCTAGAGTAGCTCCATGCAGAGCATTGAAGACATAGAATGTTTGCAAAATACATACGGCTCTGAATGTGACAGACCCGTTGACTAAGCTTCTCTCACGAGCAAAACATGATCACACCTTAGTACACTTTGGGTGTTAATCACATAGCTATGTGAACTAGATTATTGACTCTAGTAACCCCTTTGGGTATTGGTCACATAACGATGTGAACCATGTTAATCATATATAGATATGAATATTGGTGTTAACTCACATGGCGATGTGAACTAGATTATTGACTCTAGTGCAAGTGGGAGACTGAAGGAAATATGCCCTAGAGGCAATAATAAAGTTATTATTTGTTTCCTTATTTCATGATAAATGTTTATTATTCATGCTAGAATTGTATTAACCGGAAACATGATACATGTGTGAATACATAGACAAACATATACTCACTAGTATGCCTCTACTAGACTAGCTCATTAATCAAAGATGGTTATGTTTCCTAACCATAGACATGTGTTGTCATTTGATTAATGAGATCACATCATTAGGAGAATGATGTGATTGACATGACCCATTCCGTTAGCCTAGCACTTGATCGTTTAGTATATTGCTATTGCTTTCTTCATGACTTATACATGTTCCTGAAACTATGAGATTATGCAACTCCCGTTTATCGGAGGAACACTTTGGGTGCTACCAAACGTCACAACATAACTGGGTGATTATAAAGGAGTACTACAGGTGTCTCCAAAGGTACATGTTGGGTTGGCGTATTTCGAGATTAGGTTTTGTCACTTCGATTGTCGGAGAGGTATCTCTGGGCCCTCTCGGTAATGCACATCACAATAAGCCTTGCAAGAAGTGTGACTAATGAGTTAGTTGCGGGATGATGCATTACATAACGAGTAAAGAGACTTGCCGGTAACGAGATTGAACTAGGTATTGGATACCGACGATCGAATCTCGGGCAAGTAACATACCGATGACAAAGGGAACAACGTATGTTGTTATGCGGTTTGACCGATAAAGATCTTCGTAGAATATGTAGGAACCAATATGAGCATCCAGGTCCCGCTATTGGTTATTGACCAAGAATAGTTCTAGGTCATGTCTACATAGTTCTCGAACCCGTAGGGTCCGCACGCTTAACGTTACGATGACAGTTTTATTATGAGTTTATAAGTTTTGATGTACCGAAGTTTGTTCGAAGTCCCGGATGTGATCACGGACATGACGAGGAGTCTCGAAATGGTCGAGACATAAAGATCGATATATTGGAAGCCTATATTTGGACATCGGAATTGTTCCGGGTGAAATCGGCATTTTACCGGAGTACCGGGAGGTTACCGGAACCCCCCCGGGTTTTATTGGGCCTACATGGGCCTCGAGGGAGAAGAGGGAAGGAACCAGGAGGGGGCAGCGCGCCCCTCCCCTTCCTAGTCCGAATAGGACAAGGGAAGGGGGGCGGCGCCCCCCCCCCTTTCCTTCCTCTCTTCCTCCTCTTCCCCCCCTTCTCCTACTCCTACTTGGAAAGAAGGGAGTCCTACTCCCGGTGGGAGTAGGACTCCCCCCTTGGCGCGCCCTCCTTAGCCGGCCGCCTCCTCCCCCTGGCTCCTTTATATACGGGGGCGGGGGGCACCCCATAGACACACAAGTTGATCTACGGATCGTTCCTTAGCCGTGTGCGGTGCCCCCCTCCACCATATTCCACCTCGGTCATATCGTCGCCGAGTTTAGGCGAAGCCCTGCGCCGGTAGAACATCAACATCGTCACCATGCCGTCGTGCTGACGGAACTCATCTCCGGAGCTTTGCTGGATCGGAGGCCGAAGATCGTCATCGAGCTGAACGTGTGCTGAACTCGGAAGCCCCGTATGTTCGGTGCTTGGATCGGTCGGATCGTGAAGATGTACGACTACATCAACCGCGTTGTGATAACGCTTCCGCTTACGGTCTACGAGGGTACGTGGACATACACTCTCCCCTCTCGTTGCTATGCCATCACCATGATCTTGCATGTGCGTAGGAATTTTTTTGAAATTACTACGTTCCCCAACAACTACTTGTCCGGCTGCAGGAGGCGGCATATCGTAGAAGGCGGCGAGGCTCCGGGCCGACTGGTCGAACCCGGTGCCAGGCGGAAAAGATAGAGTACACATTCTCATAGGCATGACACTTATCATATAGATAAAAGAGGGCAGTCCCCGAGCTCTTCTCGAGGGACCCGGAGTCTTTATACATAGTACAAAAGGTAGCGTGATCCATACTGCTTTCAACTGTAAAACCTTCAAAGGAGGTTTGCGTTCCATGGTCTCTCCGTCTCTTTGCCTGAATCATCCCTCTTGCGCGCTCTGGGCTTCTGGGCATCGATCAGATAGTAGGCATCGTTGCCCAACACCTTACCGATGATGAAAGGGCCTTCCCAAGGTGCCGAGAGCTTGTGTTGTCCGGCTGTTCGCTGGATCAGCCGGAGCACAAGGTCTCCCTCCAGGAAGGATCTTGGATTCACCTTGCGGTTGTAGTATCGGCGCAGATTCTGCTGGTATATGGCCGACCGGGTGAGTGCCAACAGCCGGCCTTCCTCCAGCAAGTCGACGTTGTCTTCTCGTGCCTCCTTGGCGTCCGCCTTGGTGTACGTGGTGACTCTTGGGGAGTCGAACTCAATATCCGTCGGGATGACGGCTTCGGCACCGTAGACGAGGAAGAAGGGCGTGAAGCCCGTTGACTTGTTTGGAGTTGTGCGCAGGCTCCAGAGGACGGCCGGCAGCTCATCGAGCCAGCAGCCGGCCAGACGTTCCAGAGGCTCGACCAGTCGGGGCTTGAGGCCGGACAAAATGAGGCCGTTTGCACGCTCCACTTGGCCGTTTGACTATGGGTGGGCAACGGACGCTAAGTCCAGGCGGATGCCCTGTGTTGCACAGAAACGAGCCAAGGCTCCCTTGGCGAAGTTGGTGCCGTTGTCGGTGATGATGCTGTGTGGGATGCCGTATCGCGTGGTGATGTCGGCGATGAAAGTCACGGCAGTCGGCCCATTCAGCTTCTTGATTGGTTTTGGCTCTATCCACTTGGTAAACTTGTCCATAGCAACAAGCAAGTGAGTAATGCCACCGCGGGCCGTCTTGAATGGTCCCACCATATCCAGTCGCCATACAGCAAAGGTCCAGGCTATGGGAATGGTCTTGAGTGCAGAAGCCGGCAGGTGTGGCTTGGAGCGGAACCTCTGGCACCCATGACACTTCTGAACTAGCTCTTTGGCTTCTTCTAGGGCAGTCGGCCAGAAGAACCCGTGGCGGAAAGCCTTGGCCACAAGTGATCTTGAAGCCGCGTGGTGGCTGCACTCGCCCTGGTGGATATCTCTGAGTATTGCTTGGCCTTGGTCCGACTCCACACACTGCTGATAAACCCCTGTGACGCTTCATCGCACCAGCTCTCTGTTGACTATGGTGTAAGTTGCAGCTCGCCTCTGCACTTGTCGGGCTGAGACTTCATCGGTTGGCAGCTCTTTATTCACCAAGAACTTGAGGATTTGTTGGGCCCATGAGGGTGCCGCAATTTCTTCGACTGCGACTACTGCAACTTGAATGAGGGCGGCTGGGCTGGGAGGCGGCGGGTTGGCAGCTGCTTCCGCCTGCTATGTTGGAGAAGTCCCCAGGCCGACTGCTGAAGTCCCCGGGCCGGGTGCGGCTGTAGCAGTCCCCGGACCGCCTGTCGAAATCCCTGTGCCGGCCTCTGGGATAGCCAGGTCGGAACCGACTTCTTCGGGGGGGGGGGGGGGGCACAAAGATGGAGTCTGAATCAGGAGACGGCTTGACGGACGGCTTCAAAAGGCAGCGTAGGGCGACGCCGGCTGGTATTGCTTGTCGGGTGGAGCCAATCCGTGCCAGAGCATCTGTTTGCTCGTTGTCATTTCTTGGCCCGTGAAGGAACTCGCACCCATCAAAGTATCCGCTGAGTTGCTGCACGAGGAAGCGGTAGCTTGCCATGTTTGCATCCTTGGCGTCCCAGTCGCCTGACGACTGCTGGACCACCAAGTCGGAGTCACCATAACACAGGATCCGGCAAATGCCGAGTTCCTTTGCAAGCCGGAGCCCGTGTATGAGTGCCTCATATTCTGCTACGTTGTTGGAGGCGGCGAAGTGGACTTGCAACACATATTTGAGCTTGTCTCCCTTGGGAGAGGTGAGGACGACGCTGGCTCCCAGACCAGTGCACATTTTTGAACCATCGAAATGCATCCGCCAATGAGTGGAGTCTGGTGCAGGCGGCAAATATTGGGTCTCGGCCCAATCGACGAGGAAGTCGGCCAACACTTGTCATTTGATGGCAGTGCGAGGCTGGTAGTAGATGGTGTAAGGGGCCAAATCAATAGCCCACTTGGCCACTCAGCCAGAAGCATCTCTGCTCCCAATGATCTCAGCAAGTGGAGCTGTGCAGACAACGGTTATTGGGTGCTCTTGAAAGTAGGGCTTCAGCTTCTTGGCGGCAAAGTGCACGCCGTAACACATCTTCTGGTAGTGGGGGTAGTTTTGCTTGGAGGCAGACAATACTTCTCTCAAGTAATACACCGGTCTCTGCACCGGCAATGCTTTGTCCTTCTCCTTGCGCTCTACTACCATGACTATGCTGACAACCCGACTGGTGGCCGCAATGTAGAGGAGCATGCGCTCCTTCTTAGTCGGAGCCACCAGGACAGGCGGGGTTGCCAACATCTTCTTGAGTTGGAGGAATGCTTCATCCGCCTTGTCGTTCCACTCGAAAAAAGTGGTCTTCTTCATGAGTTGGTACAGGGGAAGGGCCTTCTCGCCCAGCCGACTGATGAAACGGCTGACTGACGCCAGGCAGCCGGTGAATTTCTGCACGTCTAGCAGTCGGGTGGGCACTTTCATCATCTCAATTGCCTTGATCTTCACGGGATTGCACTCTATGCCGCGCTCTGAGACCAGGAAACCGAGAAGCTAGCCGGCTGGTACTCCAAAGACACATTCTTCCGGGTTGAGCTTGATCTGGAATCGGCGCAGGTTCTCAAAGGTCTCCTTGAGGTCCTCCAGCAGCGTGCCACGCTTATCCGTCTTCACCACCACATCATCCACATATACATGGGCATTTCTGCCGAGTTGCTTGAGGAGGCACTTCTGCATGCAATGCTGGAACGTGGCGCTGGTGTTTCTCAAGCCGAACGTCATGGTCAGGTAGCAGAAGGCTCCAAATGGCGTGATGAAGGTGGTCTTCAGCCTGTCGGCCGGGTTAAGTTTTATCTAGTGATACCCGGAGTATGCATCCAAGAAACTCAACAACTCGCATCCGGCTGTGGAGTCTATTACTTGATCAATCCTCGGCAGAGCAAAGGGATATTTGGGGCAGGCTTTGTTGAGGCTGGTGTAGTCAATGCGCATGCGCCACTGCTTGTTCTTTTTCAACACCAGGACTGGGTTGGCCAACCACTCTGGAAAGAATACTTCCATGATGAATCCGGCTGCTAGGAGCCGGGCTATCTCTTCTCCGACAACTCTTCTCTTCTCTTCTGACAGGCGGCGCAAGGGCTGCCTGACCGGCTTGACGTCAGGTCGGACATGTAGCTTGTGCTCGGCAAAATCCGTCGAAACACCCGGCATGTCTTTGGGAGACCATGCAAAGATGCCCCAATTCTCACGGAGGAAATCGACGAGCTCGCTTTCCTATTTGCTGTCAAGGCCTGTGCCTACGACAGCGTGCCTCTCCAGGTGCTCCGGGTCCAAGGGTATTTTCTTTGTTTCCTTGGCCGGCTTAAACGAGCCCTCAACCTCCGACTCCTGGGGGCGGGTGACATTTCCGGCTTCTTGCCTGCCAACGCCACCACCCGGTCAAGGAGCCGCTTCTTGGCTGCAATCACGAGGGACTCAGCCAGCCGGCTGCTATCTGCAGCGCAAGCGATCGACTTCTTGTAGTCTCCGACTACTGTCAGGATCCCCTTGGTACTTGGCATCTTCATCTTGAGGTAGGCATAGTGGGGGACTGCCATGAATTTGGCCAGAGCAGGCCGGCCTAGCAGTGCATGGTAGGGGCTCTCAAGGTCCACCACTTCAAACCAAACTAGCTCTCAGCGGAAGTGATTCTTGTCTCCGAAGAGGACGTCAATCTGGGTCTTGCCGATTGGTGAGGAGGAAAGGCCAGGGACTATGCCATGGAACACAGTCCGACTGGGGACGAGCTGCTTCTGCTTGATTCCCAACTTCTCCATTGTGTCACGGTACAGAATATTGATGCTGCTACCGCCATCTATCAAGACTGGAAAAATGGGCTGCTTGCCTCTCCGTTGCAAGGGTAGCTTCTAGGACCAGGGCATACGAACCAGGGGAAGGCATCACTTCCGGGTGGTCGGCCCTGCTCCAACTGATAGGCTTCTCGGACCAATGCATGAACTCTGGAGTATTGGAGGCCACTGCCTGCACTTCTTGTTGTTGTTGCCGTCTGGTGCGCCTGTCGTCGGCCACGCTGGTGAACACAACATAGGCTCCGTGTTCCTTTGGGTACTCGTCTTGTATGGTGCCGACTGGTCGGGCCGATGGCTGCTGGGGCTGAGGAGGCGGTGGTCCGGCAGGCGGAGGAGGCAGGAGCCATCTCCCCTGGCAATTCTAGTGAGCCAGTGACACTTCCGAGTGGTGTGGTTGGAGGGCTTCGCGCCGCTATGGAACTTGCAGGGTGCATCCAAGGTTTGCTTGTAAGAGAAAGCAGGCAACCAATTGGTCTTGCCGCCCTTCTGCCGCTTGGGGGCCGGCTGCCCCTCTGGCTGCTGATCCTCGACCGTCGCCACCTGCCGGCTGGTGGAAGCCGGCTGGGTGGTCTTCCGCTTGTTATCACCTGGTTGCTGTCGCCGACTGGTGTCACCAGCCGGAGTCCGAGGTGCCTGAGGGGCCACCTTGCCGGACGCATCAACCAGGATTTCCGCCTTCATAGAGGAGTCGGCCGTGGCATGCTTGTCGGCGATGACCAGCAGCTCATCGAGAGTCTCGGGCTCGTCACAGAGGAGTCGATGCTTGAGGAGGGTGCCCTCTTGGCACCCGGCAGTGAAGTACTCGATCGCCTGCACCTCGTGCATGCCTTCGTAGGAATTGCGCAGCTCGGTCCAGCGCGTGAGGTAGTCGCGAGTTGACTCCGTGGGCCCTTGGACGCACAAGGAGAGCTGTCGGGGCTTGGGAGCCCGCTTATAGGTGCTGGTGAAGTTGCGGATGAAGACCTCAGTGAAATCAACCCAGCTGTTGATGCTGCAGCGCTTCAGGTTGTTGAGCCACATCCGGGCAGTGCCCTGAAGCATGAGCAGGACGTATTTCACGGCAACGCGCTTGTTGCCGTTTGCTATACTAACGGCCATGGAGTAGTCGACCAGCCAGTCCTCCGGCTTCATGGAGCCGGTGTACTTGGGCGTATCTCACGGGAGGGTGAACCCCTTAGGGAAGGGCTCATCTCGGATTCAGGGGCCGAAACAGGGCGGGCCCAACGCATCTTCTTCTTCAAACGCCAGGGATCGGTTGAGACGATCGATCCGATGGCGAGCATCATTCTCTCCGACTCCCTCTCGGCGGCCAAGGCGGTCGCCGAGTGTCGGATGCGTGACAGGAGGCGGAGTGGGGTATCTCGCTCCACGAGGCGGGGGAGGCGGCAGGTCGCCTCGCCACTCTACTGCACGAGGGCGGCCGTCCTCGTCTCGCTTGATGGAGAGGCGTGTCCGACTGCGGTTGGCAGCCGGCTTGTTGCCCTTTCCTCCACGGGCGCCACCAGTCGGCGTCCGGGAGGTCGCCCCATGATCTCGGCGTGGGAAGGCTCCTTGTTTCGTCCGGGTGGGACTTCGGCGCGGCAGGCGGCCTCGTGTTGCGCGGCAGCCGCGTCTAGGAGCTGCTAGACTCGCTCCATCATGTGGCGGAGCTCGTCGCCGTTGTAATTGTTCAGCTCATCCGTTACTGCCTGGGCAGCCCGGATGTTCTCTGCAGGCATGGCATAGACGGGGCGCTCCGCCCCGAACATGCTGGCGAGGGTCGCGCCACGCTGCCGTACTGTGTCGAGGCGGCTAGGCCCCTCAGGAGCCGGCGTGCCACCTACGGCCCGGTCCATCTCACGCCGATAGGCGTCCGAAAGCCGGCGCATGCTGGCCAGGAGGCCAGCGTTTTCGACAAGCTGGAGGCGGCGTGCCTCCAGCGCCTCAGCATCCGCGCCCTCGGGAATAGGCGCCATGAGGTCGCGCAGAGTGGCATCGAGGGGATCTTGAGCACGCCCGTCTGAGTGCTCCTCACTGTTGATGACGAGTACCTTCGTGACGGTGCTCCCGCCACTGTACTCGCGAGGAGGCGGCTCGTCGTAGACCACCACATTGGTGGGGAACGCGTCGAGCGACGCTATGTCAGAGTCGACGATCATAGGATCGGTCGAGCCAACGGACTCCAGGTCCATAGCAGGCTCGCTGGCGACATGGAGCTGGTCGAGGAGGCTGACGAGGCGGCTCTCAGGGCAGCTTGTGCCCGCGTCGGAGGCCGGCTCATCGGAGAGGTCGATCTCACCGACGAGGTCAGCGAGGCAGCTCGCCGCGCAGGCGATCTCCGCGCCGCGCAGCGCGTCAGGGCTGACGCCGTCGGGCGTGCTGGGCTGGCTTCGCTCGCTGGGAAGGAACAGGGTTCCCGTCCAGAGCAGATCTCCGGGAGACGGTGCACCTCGCCCCACGGTGGGCGCCAAATGTCGGGGGTTGGGTGCGACATATGCCAATGGATGGCTTATCATGGTGGGAGCGAGTAGAACGTCGCCGGTGCCTGGAAGCGGGATAAGGCGTAGACACGAACGCCGGCGTACTTTACCAAGGTTCGGGGCTCTCCTAGGAGATAACACCCCTAGTCCTGCTCTGCGGGGTCTCCACATGATCACTAAGGCACAAGTGATACAATGGTGCTCCTCGAGCTGTGCGCTAGAGGCAAAAGGAGGCAAGGCTAGCTCTCTTCCTGCTCTAGGGAGGTGGCTAGTTCTAATGGAGTGGGAACCCTTTGCATGGGTGGCCTGGGGGGTTTATATAGGCCTACCCCCCAGGGGTACAGTGGTAATCTGGCCGGCTACTGGGCCCGGCTGTCAGTGTCTCCAGCCTCCGGCTTCCCCGCCGACCGCTGGGGCCTGCCGCCTGGTGGGCCCTGCCGACTGGTTGGTGGCTGCTCACTGTAGCCGTGTCGTTGGTGACGGGGGCTTGGTCATCTTAGCGTGGCTACAGTCCCGCCGCCTGGTGGGAGGACACTGTAGCCACACCTGGTCTTATCAGCTTAATGGCGTGCTCGCCTCGGGACAAGGGACGGCCACCTGCTGGAGGCCGGCCCCTCTCTAATCCGCCTGATTGAGCTCCCGTCGTCTTCCTTGGGGTCACTGCTCGATAGGGCCCGCCTCTGGCGGGCCGTACCGACAGGCCGTCGTGGGGAACAGAGCTCCGCCTGCCCGGAGCAACGTCAGGGTAGATACGGCACAGTGCTCTGTCGTGCGGAGATCTCCGTCTGTACGGAGCACTGTAGCCACGCCCGTCTCGAGCGTGGGAGGCGACGTGCTTCACTGTAGCCATGCTTTGACTTGTACTCTCGATGGGAGCTTGGCCTCCCCGTAGTCGTGAGGTGGCCACCTGCCCGTTGCCGCCCTCTCTCGAGGGCGGCCGCCCGGAGCCGATCACCCGGAGCGTCGTAGTCTTGGGTCGGCCGCCCTCTGGTAGCCGGCCGCTGAGCCAGCCGGACCCAGAGGGCGGAGCTTCAGCTTGGGGCCCAGCTAGGCGGAGCTGGCCCAAAGTCTTGATAAATCCAGGGACTCGGGTGAGCCTACCCGTGGCCCATTACTCCGACAAAACGTCACAACATAACTGGGTGATAATAAAGGTGCTCTATAGGTGTCTCTGAAGGTACTTGTTGAGTTGACGTATTTCGAGATTAGGATTTGTCACTCCGATTGTCAGAGAGGTATCTCTGGGCCCTCTCGGTAGTGCACATCACTATAAGCCTTGCAAGCAATGTAACTAATGAGTTAGGTACGAGATGATGCATTACGTAACGAGTAAAGAGACTTGCCGATAACGAGATTTAACTAGGTATTGAGATACCGACGATCGAATCTCGGGCAAGTAAAATACCGATGACAAAGGGAACAACGTATGTTGTTATGCGGTTTGACCGATAAAGATCTTCATAGAATATGTAGGAGCCAACATGAGCATCCAGGTTCCGCTATTGGTTATTGACCGGAGACGTGTCTCGGTCATGTCTACATAGTTCTCGAACCCGTAGGGTCCGCACGCTTAAAGTGAGATGACAGTTATATTATGAGTTTATGTGTTTTGATGTACCGAAGGTTGTTCGGAGTCCCGGATGTGATCATGGACATGACGAGGAGTCTCGAAATGGTCGAGACATGAAGATCGATATATTGGACGACTATATTTGGACACCGAAAAGGTTCCGGGTGAGATTGGGACAATACCGGAGCTCCGGGAGGTTATCGGAACCCCCCGGGAGGTATATGGGCCTTAATGGGCCTTAGTGGAAAGGAGGGGAAAGGATCAAGGGAGGAGGGCGCCCCCCCCAAGCCCAATCCGAATTGGGAGGGGGGCCGCCCCCCCCCCCCTTTCCTTCCTCCGTCCTTCCTCTTCCTTCCCTCTCCCTCTCCTAATAGGAGACGGGGGGAGTCCTACTCCCGGTGGGAGTTGGACTCCCCCCCTAGGATGCGCCACCCCCCTTGGCCGGCCCCCTCCTCCACACCTTTATATACGGGGGAGGGGGGCACCCCATAGACACAACAATTGATCATTGATCTCTTAGCCGTGTGCGGTGCCCCCCTCCACCATAGTCCTCCTCGATAATATCGTAGCAGTGCTTAGGCGAAGCCCTGCGACGGTAGAACATCATCATCGTCACCACGCCATCGTGCTGACGGAACTCTCCCTCGACACTCGGCTGGATCGGAGTACGAGGGACGTCATCGAGCTGAACGTGTGCAAGAACTCGGTGGTGTCGTAGTTTCGGTGCTTGATCGGTCGGGCCGTGAAGACGTACGACTACATCAACCGCGTTGTGCTAACGCTTCCGCTTTCGGTCTACGAGGGTACGTGGACACACTCTCCCCTCTCATTGCTATGCATCACCATGATCTTGCGTGTGCGTAGGAATTTTTTTAAATTACTACGTTCCCCAACACAAAGCACTTTTCTTTCCTTTCCAAGACATGTAACATATGAGTTATAATGTCTCTTTCCGTTATTATTAGGTTATGTAACACACCCACATAAGGCGCAAGAGTTATTTCCCCAAGAACCTCATCGCTACGTTTGTAGCAAAAGGTGACTTGGCATGTATACCCATTTAGGAGACACAATCTCTTGCAATAGTGAAAGCCCTTGTAAAGGACAACACAACAATAACCAAAATTTTGTGTTACTTGATAAAAAGATACCTAGTTGTCCATATTATTCATTGAGATAGTTGGTTAGAACATATACCTAAAGTGCACAACATGCAAAAGGGATACCCGCAAATCACATTCTGTGTATACCGAGCACTCCAAGCATTTGTGTCACCTCTAGAGCCAAACATTGTAACATCTACACTTGCTAAGTTTTTTGAAATAATTTTTTATGTTACCTCCTCTTGTAATATATATTATTTTAATGAATTGACACTAATGTAATACAATGCATCCAAAAAGGAGCTGGACTCTCCATGCGACCATCGTTCTATTTGCAAGGTTGCGACCCTACCATGGCGGCAGACAATGGGACAATGCACGACTCCCGTGGCAACCATGCTGGGCTCCGTCGGCACATCGCTGTGGGCGACGACACAAGGACCTCCTTTCATGACCGACCTCTCGTGCCAAGATCATGGCCCTCCCGCCGTTGGTGCTGCTGACCACAACCTCGGGTTGCGGCGTCTGCTACTTCTTGAGCTTGCGTTGGTGTTTCCCTTGAAGAGGAAAGGGTGATGCAGCAAAGTAGAGATAAGTATTTCCCTCAATTTGAGAACCAAGGTATCAATCCAGTATGAGGTACAAGCAAGTCTCCAATCTATGCACCTGCACAAACAATCAAACACTTGCACCCAACGCGATAAAGGGGTTGTCAACCCCTTCAAGGTCACTTGCAAGGATGAGCTCTAATAGAGATAGATATAAAAGATTACTAAAACGTAAAACAGAGTAAAACAAATAAATTAGAGCAAGATGTTTTTGAGTTTTTGGGTTTATATATCTGAAAATATATGATGGAAAATAGACCCGGGGTCATAGGTTTCACTACAGGCTTCTCTCTTGAAGAAAGCATACGGTGGGTAAACAAATTACTGTTGAGCAATTGATAGAAAAGCGCAAAATTATGACGATATCTAAGGCAATGATCACGAATATAACCATCACGTATGTGATAAGTAGACCGACTCCTGCCTGCATCTACTACTATTACTCCACACATCCATCGCTATCCAGCATGCCTCTAGAGTATTAAGTTCATAACAACGGAGTAACGCTTTAAGTAAGATGACATGATGTAGAGAGATAAGCTCAAGCAATATGATGTAAAACTCATCTTTTTATCCTTGATGGAAACAAGGAAATACGTGCCTCGCTACCCCTACTATGTCACTAGGTGAGGACACGACAAGATTGAACTCAAAACTAAACACCTCTCCCATTGCAAGAAAAGTCAATCCAGTTGGCCAAACCAAATCAATAGTTCGAAGAGAAATACAAAGATATCAAATCATGCATATAAGAATTCAGAGGAGACTCAAATAATATTCATAGATAGTCTGATCATAAATCCACAATTCATCGGATCTCAACAAATGCACCGCAAAAAAGTATTACATCGAATAGTCTCCAAAAACATCGAGGAGAACTTTGTATTGAAGATCAAAGAGAGAGAAGAAGCCATCTAGCAACTAGCTATGGACCCATAGATCTGTGGTAAACTACTCACACATCATCGGTAGGGTGATACGTCCATTTTGCATCATGCTTTTATATCAATATTTATTGCATTATGGGTTGTTATTACACGTTATATCTCAATACTTATGGCTATTCTCTCTTATTTTACAAGGTTTACCATGAAGAGGGGGATGTCGGCAGCTGGAATTCTGGCTGGAAAAGGAGCAAACATTGGAAACCTATTCTGGACTGCTCCAAAAATCCTGAAACTCCACGAAACCTATTTTTGGAATTAATAAGAATTATTGAGCGGAAGTAATACAACAGGGGGCCCACACCCTATCCAGGAGGGTGGGGGGCGCGCCCCCCTACTGGGCGCGCCCCCTGTCTCCTGGCCCCCCTGGTGCCCCCCGGTGTCCATCTTCTGCTATATGAGGGCTTTTGCCCTAGAAAAAATCGTGGGCAAGCTTACAGGACGAAACTCCGCCGCCACGAGGCGGAACCTTGGCAGAACCAATCTAGGGCTTCGGCGGAGCAGTTTTGCCGGGGACACTTCCCCCCGGGAGGGGGAAATCATCACCAAAGATCCTCTCATAAGGAGGGGGTCAATCTCCATCAACATCTTCACCAGCACCATCTCCTCTCAAAACCCTAGTTCATCTCTTGTATCCAATCTTGTATCAAACCACAAATTGGTACCTGTGGGTTGCTAGTAGTGTTGATTACTCCGTGTAGTTGATGCTAATTGGTTTACTTGGTGGAAGATCATATGTTCAGATCCTTAATGCATATTATTACTCCTCTGATTATGAACATGAATATGCTTTGTGAGTAGTTACGTTTGTTCCTGAGGACATGTGTGAAGTCTTGCTATTAGTAGTCATGTGAATTTGGTATTCGTTCGATATTTTGATGAGATGTATGTTGTCTTTTCCTCTAGTGGTGTTATGTGAACGTCGACTACATGAAACTTCACCATTATTTGGGCCTAGAGGAAGGCATTAGGAAGTAATAAGTAGATGATGGGTTGCTAGAGTGACAGAAGCTTAAACCCTAGTTTATGCGTTGCTTCGTTAGGGGCTGATTTGGATCCATACGTTTAATGTTGTGGTTAGGTTTACCTTAATACTTCTTTTGTAGTTGCGGATCCTTGCAATGGGGGTTAATCATAAGTGGGATGCTTGTACAAGTAAGGGCAGTACCCAAGCACCGGTCCACCCACATATCAAATTATCAAAGTACCGAACACGAATCATATGAACGTGATGAAAACTAGCTTGACGATAATTCCCATGTGTCCTTGGGAGCTCCTTTCTCATTATTAGAAATGGTCCAGGCTTATCCTTTGCTACATAAAGGATTGGGCCACCTTGCTGCACTTCATTTACTTTATTTACTTGTTGCTCGTTACTATTTATCTTATCACAAAACTACCTATTATCTATAATTTCAGTGCTTGCAGAGAAAACCTTACCGAAAACCGCTTATCATTTCCTTCTGCTCCTTGTTGGGTTCGACACTCTTACTTATCGAAAGGACTACGATAGATCCCCTACACTTGTGGGTCATCATAGGGCAATAGGGTTGATGTAGAAGCCCGCTGTGATTGAATCCGCCTTCGATAGATCGCTGGAAAAGGTCCCAAGATGGGATCACACGAGGTCAGAGGCTTGCGGCCGCGGAAAAGTATTTTTGTTGACGTTTCTGGTGGTTTGGGAATATTTTGAATTTATAGAGCAAGAATTAGGGTTAGGAGACCTCCGAGGGACCCACAAGCCCTCAGGGCGCCCCCCGGGGTGCGCCCCCTGGCTTGTGGCTTCCTCCGGAAGCTCCTAGCCCCCTCTCTAAGTCCTACGGGTATCTTCTGGTCCAAGAAAAATCATCACGAAAGTTTTATTCTGTTTGGACTCGTTTGATATTCCTTTCCGAAAAAGCCAAAAACAAGGAAATACAGAAGCTGGCACTGGGCACTAGGTCAATAGGTTAGTCCCAAAAAATGATATAAAATAGTATATTAATGTATATAAAACATCCAAAACAGACAATATAATAGCATGGAACAATAAAAAATTATAGATACGTTGGAGACATATCAAGCATCCACAAGCTTAATTCCTGCTCGTCCTCGAGTAGGTAAATGATAAAAAACAGAATTTTTGATGTGGAATACTACCTAACGTATTTATAAATGTAATCTTCTTTATTATGGCATGAATGTTCAGATCCATGAGAATGAAAACAAAAGTTTAATATTGACACAAAAACAATAATACTTCAAGCATACTAATAAAACAATCATATCTTCTCAAAATAACATGGCCAAAGAAAGTTATCCCTACAAAATCATATGGTCTGGCTAAGCCCATCTTCATTACACAAATTATTTCATCATGCACAACCCCGGTATTAGCCAAGCAATTGTTTCATACTTCAGTGTTCTCAAACTTTTTCAAATTTCACCAATACATGAGCGTGAGCCAAGGATATAACATTGTGGGTGGAATAGAATATGGTGATTGTGGAGAAGACAAAAAGAAGGAGAAAGTCTCACATCAACTAGGCAAATTAATGGTCCATGGAGATGTCCTTCAATTGATATGTATGCAAGTGAGTAGGGATTGCCATGCAATGGATGCACTAGAGCTATAAGTTTATGAAAGCTCAAAAAGAAACTAAGTGGGTATGCATCTAACTTGCTTGCTAATGAAGACCTAGGGCACTTTGAGGAATCCCATCATTGGAATATACGAGCCAAGTTATATAACGAAAAATTCCCACTAGTATATTAAAGTGACACAATAGGAGACTCTCTATCATGAAGATCATGGTGCTACTTTGAAACACAGGTGTGGAAAAGGATAGTAACATTGTCCCTTCTCTCTTTTTCTCTCATTTTTTGGGGCTCCTTTGGCCTTTTTTTATTTGGGCTTCTTTGGCCTTCTTTTGCTTTAAAGTCCGGAGACTCATCCCAACTTGTGAGGGAATCATAGCTTCCATCATCCTTTCCTCACTTGGGACAATGCTCTACTAATGATGATCATCACACTTTTATTTACTTACAACTCAAGAATTACAACTCAATACTAGAACAAAATATGACTCTATATGAATGCCTCTGGCGGTGTACCAATATGTGCTATGATCAACAGTGACATGTATAAAAAATATGAACGGTGGCTTTGCCACAAATACTATGCCAACTACATGTGAAGGAAATATGCCCTAGAGGCAATAATAAAGTTGTTATTTTATATTTCCTTATTCATGATAAATGTTTATTGTTCATGCTATAATTGTATTAACCGGAAACTTGATACATGTGTGAATACATAGACAAAACAACATGTCCCTAGTATGCCTCTACTAGACTAGCTCGTTGATCAAAGATGGTTAAGTTTCCTAGCCATGGACATGAGTTGTTATTTGATGAACGGGATCACATCATTAGTGGAATGATGTGATGGACAAGACCCATCTGTTAGCTTAGCATAATGATCATTCAGTTTTATTGCTACTGATTTCTTCATGTCGAATATATATTCCTCCGACTATGAGATTATGCAACTCTCGGACACTGGAGGAATGCCTTGTGTGCTATCAAATGTCACAACGTAAATGGGTGATTATAAAGATGCTCTATAGGTATCTACGAAGGTGTTTGTTGGGTTGGCATAGATCGAGATTAGGATTTGTCACTCCGAGTATCGGAGGTATCTCTGGGCCCTCTCGGTAATGCACATCATATGAAGCCTTGCAAGCAATATGACTAATGAGTTAGTTACGGGATGATGCACTATGGAACGAGTAAAGAGACTTGCCGGTAACGATATTGAACTAGGTATGAAGATACCGACGATCAGATCTCGGGCAAGTAACATACCGATGACAAAGGGAATAACGTATGTTGACATTGCGGTTCGACCGATAAAGATCTTCGTAGAATATGTGGGAACTAATATGAGCATCCAGGTTCCGCTATTGGTTATTGACCGGAGAGGTGTATCGGTCATGTCTACATAGTTCTCGAACCCGTAGGGTCCGCACGCTTAACGTTCGATGACGATATGTATTATATGAGTTATGTGTTTTGGTGACCGAAGGTTGTTCGGAGTCCCAGATGAGATCACAGACATGACGAGGAGTCTCGAAATGATCGAGAGGTAAAGATTGATATATTGGAAGGTTATATTCGGACACCGGAATGGTTCCGAAGTGGTTCAGATATTTTTCGAAGTACCGAGGGGTTACCGGACCCCCCCCCCCCCCCGGGAAAGTTAATGAGCCATATGGGCCATAGGGGAGTGGAGAGGCAGGCCACAAGGAGGTGCCCCCCCCATGGGGAGTCCGAATTGGACTAGTTGAGGGGGTCCAGCCCCCCTTTCCCTCTCCCTCTCTTTCCCTCTTCCCCCTCCGTTGGAAAGGAAGGGGAGGCGACTAGGATTGGGAGTCCTAGTAGGACTCCCCCCACTTGGCACGCCCCCTAGGGCCGGCCTCCTCCACTCTCGTCCTTTATATACGGGGGCAGGAGGGCACCCCAAAGCACAACAGTTGTTTCTTAGCCGTGTGCGGTGCCCCCCTCCACCGTTTACCCCTCCGGTCATATTGTCGTAGTGCTTAGGCGAATCCCTGCGTGGATCACATCACCATCACCACGCCGTCGTGCTGACGGAACTCATCTACTCCTTCGTACCTCTACCGGATCAAGAGTTCGAGGGACGTCATCGAGCTGAACGTGTGTAGAACTCGGAGGTGCCGTACGTTCGGTACTTGATTGGTTGATTCAAGAAGACGTTCGACTACATCAACCACGTTAAGTTAACGCTTCCGCTTTCAGTCTACGAGGGTACTTTGACATACTCTCCCCCTCTCGTTGCTATGTATCTCCTAGATAGATCTTGCGTGAGCATAGGATTTTTTTTGAAATTGCATGCTACGTTTCCCAACAACATGATCATGCAAAACAATATGATAATGATGGTCTGTGTCATAATAAACGGAATGGTGGAAGTTGCATTGGAATGGCTATGGAAATGCCATAATAGGTAGGTATGGTGGTTGTTTTGAAGAAGGATATATGGTGGGTTTAATGCACCGGCGAAAGTTGCACGGTACTAGAGAGGCTAGCAATGGTGAAAGGGTGAGAGTGTGTATAATCCATGGACTCAACATTAGTCATAACGAACTCACATACTTATTGCAAATGTCTATAAGTTATCAAAACAAAGTACTACACGTATGCTCCAAGGGGAAGGGTTGGTAGGAGTTAACCATCGCGCATCCCGACCTCCACACAAAGGATGACAATCAGGAAATAATCATGCTCTGACTTCATCACATAACGGTTCACCTTACATGCATGCTACGGGAATCATAAACTTCAACACAAGTATTTCTACCAGTCCACAATTACTCACTAGCACGACTCTAATATCATCATCATCTTTATATCTCAAAACAAATGCAAGGAATCAAACTTCTCATAGTATTCAATGCTCTTTATATGGAAGTTTTTATTATATCCCTCTTGTATGCCCGTCATATTAGGACTAAATTCACAACCTAAGAAAATTACCATGATGTTTAAGACTCTCAAAATAATATAAGTGAAGCATGAGAGTTCATCAATTTCTATAAAATAAAGCCACCGTCGTCCTCTAAAAAGATATAAGTGAAGCACTAGAGCAAAACTGCCTAGCTCAAAAGATATAAGTGAAGCATATAGAGTATTCTAATAAATTCACAATTAATGCGTGTCCCTCTCAAAAGGTGTGTACAACAAGGATGATTGTGGCAAACTAAAATTCAAAGACTCATATCATACAAGACGCTCCAAGCAAAACACATATCATGTGGTGAATAAAAATATAGCCTCAAGTAAATTTATCGATGGATTGAAGACAAAATCAAGGCGTTTATGAAAAGTTTCAATGACTCAGCAAGGTAGTACAAGTGTATGCACAAAATTTCAACTGTGCTAATGTAGTGGCATTGTGTCCCCCCTTGCGAAGCTGATTACATGTGGAGTTCCGAAAGAGCAGTTGCAACTAACTTCGTATATTAGTACGTGCCTTATATGTTCTATGAAATTCCGCTTTCTCATTGGAACAGAAGTGCAAAAATGATATGTTAATTTCGATTTCAGTACTACTAATGCACAGTCATTGTTCTTGCATAATTTAACATTGTATGTCGCACTATATGGTGGCATATACAATATGATATGTTAATCACTGATAGCGGGAGTGTTTCTTCCGATGAAACAATTTCATGTTTTCTTTGACATGACTTAAAGTAAGCATTTTCTATTGAAAATGGTTATTTCAAAGAGGCTATGGCTGGAAAATATGTCCATCGACTCCATATCGTGTAATTGATTATGTTATATAGTTAGAAAATAAAATTGTACTAGCATTTGGAATCTCAAGATTAGGTCTACATAACTATCTACATATAGGCAAATATCTATAACTTTGAAGTACAAATGTACAATAATGATATACCATTTGGAATAAAGAATTTTTAGGAAACATTTTTCTTCTTCTTTACGTTACGATAGTTTGTCATGAGCATAGGGCTTTGCTGCATCTTATTTAGACGTGTACAGATTTTATCATAATAATACCCTTTATGTTACATCTTTAGTTTAGTCTAATTTAGTACTCGCATATGTTCATCTTCCCATTTATGAAATTTGATGAGAGATTGATGCTACTGCGACCTCAAGTGTTGGTGATTTTTGTACATGCACTGAACCAATGAAAGTTGCCATTGATTCTGTAGATTTTGTTGGTAAAAATAATGTGCACTAATCTTTGCATAGTTTTTAAATAGTTAAGTTTGCAATGTACATGACTAAGTTCAGTCACACGACTCACTAAATACTATTTTTCCAGTGTCTTGGACTGTTATTTATACTGATTTTTCATTTGTATTGATCTGAACGAAAAGGCTATGGTTGCATTCTCATTCTATATATGTAGTACTTGCACATTCCCCCCTCCCCCCCATACATATATCCAAGGCTCAAGCATTGAGAGTATCAAATGCACCAATGGTTGAAAGTGCTCATCCATTCACTGAGAGTGATGCAACTTTCCACATTCCATTGATTAACCCATCTGCTGCTTAGTCTCATACTTCATCCTCTGATTGTGTTGTCGATGTCATTTACATTTATGTAACTGAGAGAAAAGGATGTCACACTACTAATATTTTGACGCATTTTGCTAAGAAGTATTGTCAAGATTAGTACAATAGTTAGTATCATGGAATGCCAATCATTGGTGGTCATAAAATGCTTACTTTAATATCAGTAGACTTTCCTTCTACGATCATCTTTCGGTACATTGGTAGTCATAAAATGCTTACGTCGTAGATTTATGATCCAATTTTATTGTAATTTGCAGTGTTTTATGATCCAATATATGTGATGCTAGAAAAATCTAGTAGACATGAAATTAAGAGGATGGCTAATATGACATGAAAATATAGAAGATGAATGTCACGTAAAATGATAAATACTTGGTTTGCCTACATGATTGTTTAGAAGTTTTTTCACTAGAAATAGGAATTTAGTTTTTCTATGTCTAGATATTTGTAGAAATTACTATCATTCTATTGGAAAATTAGACGGGCGCAGCAACACGCGCCAATCATGATCTAGTAGTACAATGTAAACCCATACACTTTCTAGGTAATTTTGACTTTGGAGCCATTTGAGGCAACATTAATGTGGTTGTCTCCATTTTAGGTGTAACATAACTTTCATGAATAAATATATGTCTCGAAAGAACCATGGGCTAGAGAATGAGTAACACAACCTTGCAAAACAAATAATTAAAATTAAGAAGTGTCGATGCACACATTTGTTTTCATTTCCAAGGCATGTAACATATGAGTTCCAATGTCTCTTTCCGTTATTATTAGGTTACCTAACACACCCACATAAGGTGGACAAGTTCTTTGCTCAAGAACCACATTGCTACGTTTTGTAACAAAAGATGACTTGGTATGTATACCCGTTTATGAGACAATATCTATTGCAAAATAGTGAAAGACTGTGTAAAGGACAATACGACAATGACCAAAAATCCGTGCTACTTGATAACAAGATACCTTGTTGTCCATATTATTCCTTGAGAAAGTTGGTTAGAACATATACCTAAAGTGCACAACATGCAAAAGGGATACCCGTCGAATCACGTTCTATGGACACCAAGCACTCGAAGCATCCGTATCACGTCCAGAGCCAAACATTGTAACGTCTACACTTGTTAGGTTTTTTGACATAATTTCGTACGTTATCCCCTCTTGTAATATCCGATTTTAATGAACTAATATTGATATAAAACATAGATCCATGTCTTAGCCGATATTGCTTAGTTGCTGGAGCCAAACTACACCCGTAGCTTATGCCGGTGATATGAGATTTTAGTATTATTTTTATCCTCACACGTGATAATCTCTCCGTTATATTAGAAAAGAATAAGCATGCATGAAAAGAGATAAAGTTCAATCTTCTTGAAAGCAACTTCGACAAAACCTACTAGTAGTTTTATTGGGAACAAACCTTGGTCATGGCAAGTAGTAGTAGTACAATAACAAACCAAATAGCATCACCATTAAATAAAGCTGAACGAGCCACTAGCAAGTGGGCCACAAGTAACATGAGTCCTAGTCACCTTAACCTCGAAGTATTTTTGTTAACTTGTCCACCGTTTCCCGGAAAACACAAGAAGGAAAACCACACGTTTCCCCGCCGTCCCCACCTTGCAGCGACTCAAACCACGGCGCGGGTAGGGTCGGCACGGGTAGGCAAGCCCGCCCGTCGTCCCCTCCCGTCGGGATCTCGCCCCAGCCCCCACCCCCGTCCACGAACCAACGGAGGCGGCGACGCATCTCCACCGCCGGCGAGAAATCCAGCTAGGGTTTCCGCCCCCGTTGACCCGATGGGCCCGGGAGCGCCTTCGCCGGAGGACGCCGCGGGCGGGGAGCCGGAGGCGTGGTACGGCAGCATCCAGTACCTCGTCAACATCTCGGCGGTGGGCGCCGCCTCCTGCGTGCTCCTCTTCCTCCTCGTCAAGCTCCGCTTCGACCACCGCCGCATCCCGGGGCCCTCCGCGCTCGCCGCCAAGCTGCTCGCCGTCTACCACGCCACGGCGCCGCAGATCGCGCTCCACTGCGGCGCCGACGCCGCGCAGTTCCTCCTCTTCGAGCGCGCCTCCTTCCTCGTCCTCGCCGCTGTCTCCGCCGCCGCCTTCGCCGCCGCCCTCCCGCTCAACCTGCTCGCCGGGGACGCCGCCATCGCCGACCAGTTCGCCGCCACCACCATCTCCCACATCCCCAGGGCCTCCCCGCTGCTCTGGCTCCACCTCCTCCTCACCGCCGCCGTCGTCGCCATCGCGCACCTCGGCATCTCCCGCATGGAGGACGCCCTCCGCATCACCCGCTTCCGCGACGGCAACGGCAACCCCAGCGACCCCAACTCCAGCTCCGTCGCCGTCTTCACCATCATGATCCAGGGCATCCCCAGGGCGCTCGCCGCCGACAGGGCCCCGCTCAAGGAGTACTTCGAGCACAAGTACCCCGGCAAGGTGTACCGCGTCATTGTGCCCTTCGACCTCTGCACGCTGGAGTACCTCGCCGACGAGTGGGGGAAGGTCCGGAACAAGATCTCCTGGCTGGAGGCGAAGATGGACGCCCGCAGCCTGTTTGACGAGTTTGTGCAGGATGAATCAGGGCAGTTGGAAGCCCACTGGCTTGTCAGGAGATGCAAAGAGCTGTGGGCAATGGCCGCGCAGAGGTTCGGGTTTACTGATGATGAGAGGCTAAGGAAGCTGCAGACAAGGAAACTCGTGATTGGGAGCAGGCTGTCGGATTACAAGGAAGGCCGTGCACCTGGTGCTGGCATAGCTTTTGTTGTGTTCAAGGATGTGTACACGGCAAACAAGGCTGTGAGGGATTTCCGGATGGAAAGGAAGAAGACACCCATTGGCAGGTTCTTCCCGGTGATGGAGCTCCAGCTTGAGAGGAGCCGATGGAGAGTGGAGAGGGCGCCACCAGCATCAGATATCTACTGGAATCATCTTGGGATGAACAAGACCTCACTAGCCTTGCGGCGAATTGCGGTCAACACCTGTCTCATTGTAATGCTCCTGTTCTTTAGCTCACCCTTGTCAATACTCAGTGGAATGCAAAACGCAGCACGGATCATCAATGTGGAGGCTATGGATAATGCCAAATCATGGATTGTTTGGCTTCAAGGCTCAAGCTGGTTCTGGACAATAATCTTTCAGTTTCTACCCAATGTCCTCATCTTCGTGAGCATGTATATTATCATCCCATCAGTACTGTCGTACTTTTCCAAGTTTGAGTTCCATCTGACAGTGTCGGGAGAGCAGAGAGCTGCATTGCTGAAGATGGTTTGCTTCTTCCTTGTCAATCTCATTTTGTTGCGTGCGCTGGTGGAATCGTCGCTTGAAAGTTGGATTCTTAGCATGGGACGGTGCTACTTAGATAGTGCTGATTGCAAGCAGATTGAACATTACCTGAGCCCATCATTCTTGTCGAGATCCTCACTTTCTTCCCTGGCGTTCTTAATCACATGCACCTTTCTGGGAATATCTTTTGATCTGTTGGCTCCAATCCCTTGGATAAAGCATATACTGAAGAAATTCAGAAAGAATGATATGGTCCAGTTAGTCCCTGAAGAAAATGAGGAGTACAGATCTATGAACAATGATGAAGAAACAAATGGGCTGATATCGCCTCTAATGTCTGAGAGAGAAGACAGTGACATTCTGAATGGTTTCGAGGGACATGATCTTTCCATGTACCCGATAAACCGGAGCTTCCACATGCCAAAGCAGAAATTCGACTTTGCACAATACTATGCATTTGACATCACAATATTCGCGCTCACGATGATCTATTCACTGTTCGCTCCGCTTGTGGTTCCTGTCGGTGCAGTATACTTTGGCTACCGTTACCTTGTGGACAAGTACAATTTCCTGTTCGTGTACAGAGTCAGAGGATTTCCTGCAGGCAATGATGGGAAGCTGATGGATAGGGTACTGTGCATCATGCAATTCTGTGTCATCTTCTTTCTTGCTGCTATGTTGCTCTTCTTCGCAGTCCAGGGCGATTCCATGAAGCTACAGGCTATATGTACTCTTGGGCTGTTAGTGTTCTATAAGTTGCTGCCGTCTGGAAGTGACCGCTTCCAGCCGTCCTTGTTAAAAGGGATGCAGACAGTTAATAGCTTTGTAGATGGTCCAACGGATTATGAAGTTTTTTCACAACCTGACCTGGATTGGAATCTGTATCAATCCTGAAGAAAACTCAAGGTCAATACACACTTGTTTCATTTCAAAGTCATCTACTGTCACCAGAGCTTCACATTGTATATCTCTTGTTCTTTTGTATAGTTGATGTAGATTAACTCCCTTCTTTTTCTAGCTGGATCTGTTCGTTTTGGAAATGACAAACACTTCAATTTAGATCATGTAGGCATGAGCTGTCTTATCTAAATTCCATGAAATAACATCAGGGGTTATCATACATGATCAGTTCATCGTCTTGAGATTCTTTTTCTTGTAATTGCCTCCATCTAATGCAAAAGGCCCCAACCGCAGCAGATATAGCAGTGCATGCCACATTTATTCTTTCCATCTTTTCTGTGTTAGTGTTCCAACTGTAAGAGAATTATTGTTATGTTTGGAATTTAAGAGATTTCTAACACTGGAATCTATCTTATGTACTGTGAATTGTGACAGTCAAACTATACTGTAAACTTCTGAAGTTTTGATGTAGCTTTACAAACATTATTAGTTTAGTACCTGACGTGCAACAAGTGTACTGATATATCATTGTTTTTTTGGCATCCCTGTTCCTCATCTTTTCTCATTCATATGTTAGGCCATTAGTTAATTCACGTGTTTGTATATTCATTAACCAGTGTTGATATATTTGTTAATTTGCTGTGTTTGTATCTTTATTAACCAGTGTTCATGTATTTATTAATTTGCTGTGTTTGTATCTTTATTAACCAGTGTTCATATATTTGTCAATTTGCTGTTTTTGTATCTGTAATTCTTTATTAATCATTGTGTTTATATTGATTGCTTCCAGCCATCCTTGTTAATAGAGACACAGACAGTTAAATAGCTTTGTAGACAGTCCAACGGATTATGGAGTTTTTTCACATCCTGTGACCTGGATTGGAATCTGTATCAATCCTGAAGGAAAAACTCAAGGTCAATATACACTTGTTTCGTTTCAAAGTCACCTAGTATCACTGGAGCTTCACATTGTACAGCTCTCATTCTTTGTACAGTTATGTAGATTAACTCTCTTTTTTTTTTCTAGCTGGAACTCTTTGTTTTGGAAATGACAAACACTTCAATTTAGATCATGTAGGCATGAGCTGTCTATCTAAATTCCATGCCAAAGCATCAGGCATTATCCTACATGATCAATTCATCACCTTCAGATTTTTTTTCTTGGAATTGCCTGCATCTAGTGCAAAAAGCCCCAACCATAGCAGATAGGAGTATATCAGTGCATGCTGCGTTAGAATCTTCTATAAGAGTATTATTGTTATGTTTGGCATTTAAGTGATTTTTAACACTACCTTATGTACTGTGAGAATTGCAAAGTCAAACTACACAGTAATTTCTGAAGTTCTTATATATCTTCACAAACATTCGTAGTTTAGTACCATGATGTGCCACAAGTGTACTGATATATCATTGGTTTTTTTTACATCCCTGTTCCAGGTTTATCCCCTTCCCATCTTTTCTCATTCGTATGTTAGGCCATTAATTAATTTGCTGTGTTTGTATCTTTCTTAACCAGTGTTCATATTTTGTTAATTTGCTGTGTTTGTATCTTTCTTAACCAGTGTTCATATTTTGTTAATTTGCTGTGTTTGTATCTTTATTAACCAGTGTTTGTATATTGAATACTTCCAGCCATCCTTGTTAACAGAGTGCAGCAGTTAAATAGCTTTGTAGACGGTCCAATGGATTACGAAGTTATTCACAACCTGACCTGGATTGGAATCGGTGTCAACCCCGAAGAAAAACTCAAGGTCAATACACACTTGTTCATGACATAGACATCTAGTATCACCGGAGCTTCTTATTGTACGACTCTCAGTGGTTTCTGTACAGTAATATAGGATAACTCCTTTTTTCTCTAGCTGGAACTGCTGTGTTGGAACTTGGAAATGACATACACTTAGATTTGGACCACGAAAGCATGAGCTGCCATTCGGAAATTCCATGAGAGTATATCTGGGGTTATCCTACTCCTACATGATCAGTTCACCATCTTAGAGTTTTTTCCCCTTTAATTGCGTCGCAAAGGCCCAACCGCAGCAGATGTATCAGTGCATGCCACATTTATTCTTTCCATCTCTTCTGTGTTAGAATGTCCCAACTATAAGAGTTATTGTTATGTTCAGGATTTAAGAAAATTTTAATGCTGAGACCTACCTTATGCACTGTGAGTTGTGACAGTCTTAACTACTCCCTCCTTTCCAAAATAGATGACTCAACTTTGTACTAAAGTTAGTACACAGTTAAGTCATCTATTTTGGAGCGGAGGGAGTATATAGCAACTCCTGAAGTTTTGATGTAGCTTCACAAACATCAGTACCATGAGCATATATGTCATATTTATATCTTGACATCCTGGTTCCAGGTCTCTTCTTCCCGTTTCATCTTTTCTTTTCTATATCTTTGGCCATTTGGCAGTTTGCTGTCTCTGTACCTTTCTTTACCATTGTTCTTGCATTGATGCTTTTGTCTGCCTGTAATCAGACGCAATATGGTTCTGAAACTACTTCACGCATGATATGTTGTCACGATACTCACACGATGGCTAATCCAACAGCTTTCTACAGTTTAGTCTTTCACGTGGATGTAGGATATGCAGCGTCGTGTGTATATTGTTCGTGAAATGTCGTGCGTGTAGCAACGAGTTCATATGGTTCTGATCTTATCTGACATTTTTTATTATATGATCAAGGTTCAGTAAAGCGCTAGGCGTTGGCCTTGGCCTAGCGCCTAAAGTGCCTAGGCGGCCATACAGTTTTGACTTGATAGGCATGTATTTAGGCTATTATGTGCATATATAAAATGCAAACGAGTAGTACATTATTGGCCTGTCAGTACTATATGGCATGATTTCTCGGTGGAGTGGACAAATTCTTACATACACCGCCTAGGCTTTGGCTTATCTCCTAGGTGAGGTGTTTGGCCGTCGCTTAGCGCATAAGGGCCGCTTAGGCACAACAGAGGTTATGATTGAGAGGTACTCCCTCTGTCTGGAAATGCTTGTCATCAAAATGGATAAAACAGAATGTATCTAGACGAGAATGTATCTAGACGTATTTTAGTTCGAGATACATCACCTTTTATTCATTTTGATGACAAGTATTTTCGGACGGAGGGAGTCTGATGTTGTGCACCTTGACTGGTTTTAGATGATGATGCACCTTTTTCTTTTCTTCTCTTTCTTATATTCTACTCTAGCTCTTGCTATTGTTGGTTGAAAATAGCTGTTCTTTTGCCAATAGTTGCAAGGCAAAACCCTTCGTCGTTGGCTTTTCATCTAAATGTAAAATCCACTTGGCGAATCTTACAGTGTAGGGGGCTATGTGAGCCCATATGAAACTTTTGCAAAGTTGGTAGGTTGTTCCAAAGTACTCCCTCTATAAAGAAATACTTATAAGATACTTGTAAAGAGGAGTATTACTTTCCACTCGTTCAAGAAATTTGAAAAATATCTCACATGCAAATGACTCAAGTTTGATTCACGATTTCAAGTTTCGTGAACATGACAACTTGCTTGTGAATTGTCGAGAAACAATAAACCCAAAGCACTTTCTGCAAACCGGTGCTCGTATTTTTTGATTTCTGGCGATGTTCGTTCAGAGGGAGGAGATGTTCATGTCACACTACAAAGGCGTATGTGGTAATGAGTCTTCAATCTCAAGATGTTGTGTTGGCTCAGTATTTCGAATGCGCTCGTAAGGGTAGTGTGTGCGCGCGTTCATATGATGAGTGCGTGGGAGCATGTGCGTTGTACTCCCTCTGTTTTTATTTAGTCCGCGTATTAGCTTTGGTCAAAGTCAAGCTTTATAAACTTTGACAAAGTTCATGAACAAAAATATTAACATTATACAATAACAAATCAATACCGTTAGATTCATTGTTGGATGTACTCTCACATTATATAGATTTGCTATGGTAAACGTTTGTGTTGTTTTCTGTAAGCTTGCTCAAAGTTTAAGAAGTTTGGCTTCAGTCAAATCTAATATGCAGAGTAAACAAAAACTTGTGTATATATTTTTAAGAAAGAGGGAAACACCATCTTGACCAACGCGCCAAAAAGAAAAGGAAATAAAACCCACCTCAAAACGCCACTTGACCTGGACGCGCACTCACGCAGAGCAACTCCGAAAACCCTCATCAGTCCTCTCGTCGTCCCTTCCCTTCCCCCAAAAATCCCTCGCATTCTTCTTCCCACGGCGACGCCGCACAACGAACTACTGGCCACCGGACCGGTGTGGCCGTGGATTGCCTCTTCCCTCCCTCCCTCCCTCCCTCCCTCCCTTCCTCCGCTTTTTTTTTGAGGGGAAACATCAAATATATTAAGAAAAGTTGGGAATTTCGTCCGCTAACACACTAAGGATATAGTCAGGCGGCGACATCCGCCATTCAACACACACCTCGTCCCCTACTGCTAGCTTAGCCAGAATGTGAGCTGCCTTGTTCGCAGTCCTGCGTCTCCAAGAAACCTTACAGCCATGCCATTCGCGCATCAACCTTTTGATGTCTTCAACAATCGGGCCTGCCAACGAGAGATTCCTGCCAGATCCATTGATCATGCTCACCGCTTCTCTGCAGTCCATCTCCACCAGCAACTGTTGCACTCCAAGCTCGCGCCCAAACAGCAGCGCTTGTCTGCACGCCTTCAACTCCACCAGCTCAGGCTTTGATGTGTGCGGGAAAAACTGGGCCAACGCCCCCCGGAAAGCTCCTTCATGATCGCGGAGAACCACTCCCCTGCCCCCATTTCCAGAAGATCTGGAGGTAGCCCCGTCCACATTGGCCTTCATCCATCCCGGCGCCGGCGCCTGCCACGGCTCGAGCGCCGGTTTTGTAGCTTCCCTGGCTTTCTTCTTCACCGCCTCGTTCCACTCATCCATGAACGCGGAAACAAAAGCGGCAACATCCGGGGTAGCTTTGATTCGAGTGCCTTCCCTCGTCTCGTTTTGGGCAAGCCACAGACCATAGACACCCTGCATGAGCATTTCCCTTTCTTCGTCCCTGGCCTCACCCATCCAGCCCCAAAGCCATCGCCCAATAGCATGATTGGACGAAATCCCGGCCGGCGGAAAGCTTGGTACAACACATTTCCTGTCCGCCAACTCTTGTCAGAACAGCTTTGAGTGATAGCAAGACCAAAAGCGATGTAGCAAAGTCTCCTCTCTACCACACACCGGGCAGAAGACCCCTGGCTTAATCCGTCGCCGGTGCAATTCAGAACCAGTAGCCAATCCATTAGACATGAGTCTCCAGGTATGAACTTTAACCTTATTGGGCACATGGGAGCTCCACATCGCAAGCCAGTTTCTATGAGTCACCACCGAAGACGACGGCCCCGGCCGTCCGGACGCCGTCCTTCTCATGCTCATTGCCAGGTGGTACGCAGATCGAACAGTGTACTCACCATCTTTAGTGTAGTTCCAAGCCAGGATATCCTCCATTCCATTCCCTCCCACCGGAATCTGCTTTATGTCCACAACGTCTTCAGGAGAGAACATACCATCGACTTTAGCTTCGTCCCACATGCGACCATCCTCGGTCATCAGGTCAGCCACCCGCGTAGTACCCTGAATGAAAGTCTGTCCCAGTGGCCGTAGTGAGCCCTTCCTAGGGATCCAGTTGTCGTGGTGGATGAGGATTTTGGACCCATCCCCAATCCTCCACACCAATCCCTCCCTCAGTAGGTCTCGACCATGGAGGATACTCCGAAAGGTAAAGGACCCGTTGGAAGGGCAGGTAGCAGACATGATAGACGAGTCTTTAAAGTATCTCGCGCGGAGCACCCTAGCACACAACGAATCAGGAACTTGCATGAGCCTCCATGCTTGCTTCCCCAGAAGAGCTTGATTGAAGGCTTCGAAATTTCTGAATCCCATACCACCCTCTCTTTGGCATACACATTTTGTCCCATGCAACCCAATGCACCTTGTTTTCACCATGAGCTGAACCCCACCAGAAGTTGGAAGAGATGGATGTCAGGTTCCGGCACGTTTTCTTCGAGAGTTTGAAACAACTCATGGTGAATGTCGGCGTCGCTTGCAACCCAGATTTGTTCAGAACTTCCTTGGCAGCTTTGGAAAGCCCTTGCCCCTTCCAACCAATTACTTTGCCCTTAGCACTCTCCTTGACATACTTGAAGGTCCCATCCTTGGATCTGCCCACCGCAGTTGGGAGACCCAAGTACTTCTCGCTCAGTGCTTCAGAGTTAATCCCAAGAACTCCTTTCAGAGCAACCTTGTTGTCTTCATAGCATCCTTTCCCGGAGAAGATAGAAGACTTCTGAAGGTTTACCCTCTGCCCGGACGCACCTTCATACACTTGCAAAATATTCCCGAGGGCCTCCATGTTGCCTTGTAAACCCTCCAAGAAAACAATGCTGTCATCAGCAAACAATAGGTGAGTAACTTGGGGGCCAGTGCCGCCAAAAGACACGCCACGAATGCGATTATCTTGCTGAGCCTTCTTCAACAAGGCCGAGAACCCTTCCACACAAAATAGAAACAAGTATGGAGACAGCGGGTCACCTTGTCTGAGGCCCCTAGATGGCAGAAACAGCTCCAAAAGGCCTCCGTTGAGCTTCACAGAAAATCTGGCTGACCGAACGCATCTCATAATCATGTCAATCCACCCTTGGACAAAACCCATCCGCTGTAATACTCGCTCCAGAAACGACCATTCAACACGGTCATAGGCCTTCATCATGTCTAGTTTGACGGCACATAACGGTTTCTTCCTCTTCCGTTGCCTGATAGCATGCACACATTCATACGCTACCAACACGTTGTCAGTAAGCAGACGCCCAGGAACGAAAGCACTTTGCTCCTCTGAAATCATGACCGGCAAGAGACCCTTCAGCCTGTTTGCAAGGACCTTAGCAGCAACCTTGTACAGAACATTACACAGACTGATAGGTCGAAACTGGGAGAGCAACTCCGGTGACTTGATCTTGGTGATCATCACAATGACAGTGTCATTGAACGTCTCCGGCGTGGCTCCTCCATGGAGGAAGTCACGCACAGCGGCACAAACATCGCCCTTTAAAAGAGACCAGTGTCTCTGATAGAAGAGGGCGGGGAAGCCATCGGGACCCGGCGCCTTCGTGGCACTCATTTGGAATAGTGCACCTTCAATCTCCTCGTCAGATATTGGAGCAGTCAGCTTGCTGTTCATGTCATTGGTGACCACTTCGTCCATTAGCTCAAGCACCCTATCAGCCCCCTGCGATCCTTTGGACCTGAAGAGATTAGCATAGAATGAGGCTGCCATAGTTCGCATTTCGTCATCCACAGTGCACCTACTGCCATCCTCCCTCCGAAGAGCCCGCACTGTATTCTTCCTCTTCCTATGGCTTGCCCGGTTTTGAAAGTATCTAGTGTTCTGGTCGCCCTCTTGCAGCCAACCCACCCTGGAACGTTGTTTATACATAATCTCCTCCCTCTCATAAAGCTCATGCAATTGCCCCTCCAAGTCACGGACCTCCAGTGAGGATCCAGAGAGCAATGCACGACGCCTCGCAGCCTCCAGGTCGATCTTGAGCTGCTTAATCTGTCTCCGAACCGAGCCGAAGACCGCACGCCCCCATTGCTGAAGCTCAATGGACATGGCTTGCAGCTTGTTACACATTTGCATGGCGCCTTGACCCTCCGAGGCCACATCCTGCCAAGTAGCCGAAACAAACCCTGAACAGCTCTCATGTCTTGCCCACATTTCCTCATACATAAATCTCCTTGATCCGCTAGCAGTAGAGCCAGGAGCCGTCTCCCTCACTCTAACTACAATGGCATTATGGTCTGATTCCTCCGTAATAACATGTTCTACATCTGTATCCGGAAACATTGACATGAACCCATCGTTGCACACGGCCCTGTCCAACCGGACTTGAACATTATCCTCGACCTCCCGCTTGTTGTCCCATGTGTAAGGATAGCCATGGAACCCTAGATCAGCAAGCCCGCAGTCATCCAAGCAGCCTCGAAACTCATCCATCTGCACAAAGCTTCTAAGGTTACCTCCGTGTTGCTCAGACAGCAAGAGTGCTTCATTGAAATCACCCAAACAGATCCAAGGCAGGTCATCCTGTCTCCGTAAGTATCTAAGGGCAGACCAAGACTTAGCTCGAAGCTCCGTTCGAGGCTCGCCATAGAATCCAGTGATTCTAAAAGCACAACCATCAAAGTCCACAGCGGCATTAATAAAGTACTGACACCAAGGTCGAACGGATACCTGCACGTGATCTCTCCACCACAGAGCCATACCGGCACTCCTCCCGTTGCAATCCACAGCTACTCCTTCTCGGAACCCCAGACTCCACTTCACCTTCTCCATAGCCCTAGCCTTCTTCTTTGTTTCACATAAGAACACCACTGCTGGGTTGTGGGACCGTATCAGGTCTCTGAGCTCGCCCACTGTCGGGTCCAACCCCAGCCCCCGACAGTTCCAGGCAAGAAGATTCATGGCTCCCGGCGGCCCCGATCCTCGGGGTCCGCCGATCCTTCTCCCTTCTCCGAGATGCGGTTGAACACTGAAGACGTCTTGCGCCTTGTATCACGAACAAACACATCCTGTGCCTCCTGCCTCTCATAGTCACCTTTAGCAACCCAAACCTGTTTCGGCCTCCTCTTCCTATTGTCATCACCCTGCTGTTTGTACGAAGAAGAGTTGCCCAGTGGAAACTCTCCTCCTCGGCGCGGTTTCCTGATGTAGTAACCCTTCCGTCTACCCCCCTGCATATGCATGCCCCCCTTCCATGCAAACCGGGTCTCCCATGCATACCGGGTTCAACCCACCTCTCGTACTGCGTGTGCATGTACTCCGGTTGCCGCCCCCTGTAGCTGTCTGCACCTTTTTCCCATCTGTCAGCATGCTCATCCCGATCTCCAGCACCCACTCTCTGCGAATTCTGCTCAAGCAACTTTCCCCTAAGATTTTCCTCCCTCCTTTGCTCGAGCCCGTGACGAAGATCAGCTCGCCCGTCGAGTTCGGCACCCTTTCCATTGCCCTGCCTCTGAAACCCGCCAGTGCGGTGTGTTCCAGAGCTAGCAAAATCTTCAGAAAGATTCCTCTTTGTTGGCAGATCTCTCATGCGCGGATACGTGTTCCTCTCCCGAGCATCCTCATGACCACGCACGCTAGCAAATCTGTTGCTGC